>BSDF01000014.1:0-600000 GCA_027925045.1 Hypotaenidia okinawae | reverse complement strand
GTTGGCTGGGGCCCTGGGCAACCTTGTGTAGCTCCAGGCCTGGAGGTTGGTGTCCCTGCCTGTGGCAGGGGGTTGGAGCTCTGTGACCCTTGGGGTCCCTTCCCACCCAGACCAGGCTGGGATTCTGTGATTCCTGAAATGGGCACTGGGTACCCAGAGAGTTGAAGTGGAGGCAGACTGGGACCCTGGCATTCGGGGCACTTTCTAGGGATAAAAGCAACCAGGTTATGGACACAGCCTGCCCAAGCAGGACATGGGCATGGGGGGAACTGAGGTGGGTTCTGGCCAGAAGGGGATATGTGATGCAGGGGGATTCTGCTAAATTAAAAATATATATTTGTCTTTGCTGGTACAACAGAAGCTAGGGGAACAGGCAAGAGGAAAGTGAGGAATTTAATTAGATTACGAGGCCCCAAAGGCTTCAGACTCATAAAAATTTTTGTAATTGAGGATGGGGTTTCTGCCAAGTGCTGCCTTAATGAGTATTTAGGTTTTGTCTCATAAGTTAGCAACACCAGGCAAGGGCAGCCCTTCAAGCCACCCCCCACCAGAGTCTTGAGCTTGCTGAAGCAGGAGCTGTTGTCCTGCAGCTGGGAGTGTTAACTTGCCTTTCAGGGAAAGGGCATCCTTTGTCCTTTCAAGGCTGTTTGTCCAGGTTTCTGGGTTTTCTCTCTTCATTAAAGCTATCTTTTTTCTCCAGGTCCCAGGAGGCAGCTTTCTCCATTTCATAGTTGGGGAAACTGAGGCAGAAGATAATCATAGGGTCTTTTTTTTCCTTCCAGAAATAGAGAGAATTAATTTGCTGCAGCAGCTGGGGCATCCTGTGATGGCTCCTTCCTAGCAGCCAGTGGGATGGGTGTGTGGCACTGCTGGACTGTGGCCTCACTGTGTCCTGACAGTGGCCTTTGCCAGGTGGCCATGCAGAGGGACAGCCTGGGCTGGCTCTGCGCTGCCCCGAGCCCGGCCCAGCTCTGCTGGCTGTCTTCCCCTGCCAGAAGAAATAAGGTGCCCCTGAACCTAGTGTGGTCCAGTTGCCTGAACTGGGATTGAGCATGTGGGCTGCTGGGCTGAGAGACCCTAAGCCACCCCCATGACAGGACTTTGGTGTGCTAGGCTGGGCTGGGCTGGGCTGGGCTGGGCTAGGTGGAGAAGTGCTGGGTTGGGCTGGGCTGAGATGAGATGAGCTGGGTTGGCTCAAGGAACCCAAGTGTGAAGGCTCAACTCTGCTGTTGTGTGATGTCCTTTGCTCTCACCCTGACAAGATGGGTGCTGGTGGAACTGGGGACAGTGGGGCTCCTGTCACCTACAGAAGAGCCATTGCTATTGAAACAGTCTTTGTGTGTCTCCCCCACGTCATGGTGACCCACCACTCTCCACCTTCCCACCTGGAGAAATGAAGCCTTCTCTGTCCCAACCCTGCTGCCCCCTGCTCATCTCCTCATCCAACCCTCAGGCTCATCAGCCTCCCTGTGCTCCTGCCTGAGGAGCCTGGTGGGAGCTGGGGCTCTAAGATGGGGTGTCTTGAGCCCAGCAATGGGGGAGATGAGAGCCCCCAGTTGTCTTTCAGAGCAGACAAACATCCCGCCTGCCTGTCAGTCCAGCCCTCAGTTTTAGGCTCTGTCTAATTAGAAGTTGTTTTGAGAGGATTAAGGCAGGTAATGAGTGGTTTTAGTGTGCAGCTACCTGGTGTTCCAGGCAGTGTTTCTCAGGCACTGAAAACCTCTGCTAATCATTTGTTAACCCTTTGCAAACTATTTGCTTTATAATGAAGCATGACCTGTTCCTTTGCACCCCTCCTCCTCTCCATTGGGTGGTCCTCGCTGTTGGCTGCTCCTCCTGGGCAGCTGCCAGCCCCCCAGCAGCACCGTGCCCACCATGGCCATGGAGCCTGTCTCATACCCCTTCTGTCTGGGACCGTGCCTGCTCCTGCAAGTGCCTTGGAGCGTCCAGGCCATGCACAGCACACGGGCACTGTCCAAGGGTGTTGGATACATCTATAGCTCTGGCAGGCACCTTGCATGGGACACTGTGATGGGCACTATCCCTCACCCCAAAATCATCAGACTGTCTTAACAGAGCAACACATCGGTACCCCAAACTTCTGGAGCTGCCTCCTTTTGCCACTTTGAGCTCTATTCTCCAGGCTTCCTCCACAGTCTTGAGGTTTTTCTGTGCAAGAAGGGGGAGAGTTGGGTGTTCAGGTGTGGCTTCAGGAAACCCGGATTTCCCACATGCATCCAGTGTGAGAACTGTGACAACAAAGAGGAGGAGACTCTGCACGTCCTGGTGGGAGTGTTGGACCACAGCTGTCTGGGGACCAGGAGCAGAGAACGACCCCAGGAGAAGTGCAGGAGCTTCAAATGTGCAGCTTCACAGCAAAACCACAGCATGACAGCAACACCTAAAATGCAGATGTGTTACTATGACCACCATCAGACCAAGAAAGAAAGAAAATGGCCACAGAGTTGTAGCAGCTCTGGTTAGATGTAGGGAATGTTCCTGTGGCAGTAACTCGTGCTTTAATGACCCAGATGTTTTCTGTGAGCACAGGCAGAATGCCAGGGAATCCACTGCTCTCCAGATCACAGCAACCTGTAAGGAGTGCACTTTGGTGAGACCATCCCTTGGATTTTGCAGGCTATAAAAACCAGAGATCCCCAGTCTCAGACACCCAACCTGCAGCTTGCATGGCTGCCTCAGGCTGCCAGCTCCCACTGCAGGCCTACCCGCCGTGCCGCTGGGCCAGCCCATGCACCAGGATGAAGGCACTAATCTCCTGAACCTCTGCTTCATCTTTACAGCACACAGAATTCTGTCAAGTCCCTCTGGCCCACCTGCGTGTCAGTGAAGGATGTAAATCATCAGTTCCCAAAATGTTTGTGATGTAGTGTTGTCTAAGGGGCAGGAGAAAAGCCTGGAGAGCTCCATACTTTAAAAAAGTCCAATTAGGCAAAATGATCTGCTGCAGCATGGTGTAGCAACTCTCCACTTGCCTTGTCACAAGATCTTGCACGTTGGGAGATTAGGAGAGCCTCTGAATCCAGGAGTTAAATGGTTAAAACAGTGCCTGATGCAACTGTATCAACCTAATGGTGCTTTTAGCTCTTATCATTCCCTTGTGAAGCAGCAGCAGTCCTGTCTCTGTAAAGCCCCTTTACATTAGTGTAGGATCCTGCTCCTATTGGCGTGGTTATCCAGAACATCCATTAAGGGCAGGTCAAGTCTCTGCACAGGAGCTGCAAAACGGCCACACCAGGTTCTCAGCAGTACTTCCTGGAAAACCTGGTCGTTTTTCAAAGTGACTCAGCTTCAGCATTTCATGCTGCTCAGGGCATCCATGCTTTGGGAAGCCTGTTTGAGAATCACAGAGTCACTGAGGTTGGAAGAAACCTTTAAGATCACTGAGTCTGTTTTGGTTGTGTCGGGAAGTGATGTTCCCTGTCGCTCCCAGGGTCCTCATGACAGCAGCTGTTCCAAAATGGAGAGACTTACCCAGGAAATCTCACCAGTTCTTTCTGGAGCACCTGTTTTCTGGAAATGAAAGCATGGCAACGTGACCTGGATCTGCTTTGAAAGGATTGTGGGAAGAAAAAAGATGTGCAGGTTAAGGGAAGCGTGGTCCTTTATCACTGTCTGGGCTCTAAGAGCAGAGCCTGTCTGCCAGGAGCTGTGTATGGAGGAGGGTTTGAAGCCTAAAGGGGGTCAGGGATGCTGGGAGGAGGCTCGATTTCTGGAAGGAGGTGTCTGTGGTGTAGACACCAGCAGCTGGGGTTCTGTCCCAGGCCGTGGGGTTCTGTCCCAGGCTGTGGGGCTCTGTCCCAGGCTGCAGGGTTCTGTCCCAGGCCGTGGGGTTCTGTCCCAGGCCGTGGGGCTCTGTCCCAGGCTGCAGGGTTCTGTCCCAGGCCGTGGGGTTCTGTCCCAGGCCGTGGGGCTCTGTCCCAGGCCATGGGGTTCTGTCCCAGGCCGTGGGGCTCTGTCCCAGGCTGCGGGGCTCTGTCCCAGGCCGTGGGGTTCTGTCCCAGGCTGTGGGGCTCTGTCCCAGGCTGCAGGGTTCTGTCCCAGGCCGTGGGGTTCTGTCCCAGGCCGTGGGGCTCTGTCCCAGGCCATGGGGTTCTGTCCCAGGCCGTGGGGCTCTGTCCCAGGCTGCGGGGCTCTGTCCCAGGCCGTGGGGTTCTGTCCCAGGCTGTGGGGCTCTGTCCCAGGCCGTGGGGTTCTGTCCCAGGCCGTGGGGCTCTGTCCCAGGCTGCGGGGCTCTGTCCCAGGCTGTGGGGTTCTGTCCCAGGCTGTGGGGCTCTGTCCCAGGCTGTGGGGTTTTGTCCCAGCCTGTGGGGCTCTGGCCAGTGACACCAGAGTGTGGTTTTTCACTGTGACAGGGACTGCTGATGCAGATCAGATGCAGCCTTTCTGCTGACTCTGCAGAGGGCCTGGGGGCTGAGCTCAGCTGGACACATCTACCTTTGGGTGATGTGAATCCCACTCAAAGTGGCTTCACTGTGTGTTCAGGCAAGTTCTGGTGAGCCAAGTTCTGACTGGTGTCTCTGGTTGCTATGTTAAAGGTAATAACTTACCACATCCTAGCAGAACAATGAGATCCCAGTCTCTACATTTTGGAAATAAATCTGAAATTGTCTTTCCAGTGATTTCACTGGCTCTCTGCACCCTGCAGACTGGGACGCTGAGCTAGACAGGCAGCACATTACTACAGGTTTGATGGACCAACCAAAAATGCAGGTGGGTCCCAGACCTTCTTGAGTGGGAGAAAGGCAGGAGGGTGGTCATGCTACCTGCAGAACATACAGCTTGGCCAGATAAGAGCGTGAGCGTGGCTGCAACGTGGAAGAATGATGAACTGTCAGTTCATCACACCTTCTTGGGGCTTGGCAGCCACTAGATCTTTTTCAGAAGTTCAGTGATCATCTGTTTTCTTTTGGAAAAAGAGGAATTTCTTCACTGACAGTTTGTAGGAATGTTTCCTGAAGTTTTGAAAGGGGATTTTTAGTCTAAACCAAAGGGAAAATGATGGGTTGTAGAACTAGTGAGCTTACAGGAAAGAAAGAGTGGCTTCCCTCACTCCTCCCACCCCAGTCAGACTGAGATGCCTAGATTTTTCCAGAGCACTGTTCTGTCTGTTCCCCTGTAGAGGCCTGCTGTCTTTAGGTTGCCTCCCAGATATCTTGATTTGGTCCTGATGGCATATTGTATTAGATATGTAATACTAGTCCCTCATAATAGATTGTATTAGGCTGTTCCTTGCAGGTCCTCTGGGCAAACGGCTTTATGCCCAAGCACAGTGCCTGACTTCAGTGGAAGTGCCACGTTTCATGCTCTAACGTCCTGAAATGTCAGGCAGGGAAGTCCCAGCTCTGTTGCCTGTCAGAAAATCTTGGCTGGTAAGTGCATCTCAGTCAGATTGGGGTGGGAGGAGTGAGGGAGGCTGTTCTTCCTTTCCTTCACTGGGGTGAAAATAGAAAATCCCTACCTGGATGAGAGTTACCTGGGTCCAAAGTGGACACTGCTTAGTCCTATTTTAGGCTTTGCTCGCTGAGTCACAGAATCACCAGGTTGGAAAAGACCTTTAAGATCATAAAGTCCAACCATTCCCATCCTGAGCTAAACCAGATCCCTGAGCACCTCATCTCCCCTCTGTTCAACACCCCCAGGGCTGGGGACTCAGCCCCTCCCTGGGCAGCCTGTGCCACAGCCCCCCAACTCTGCCAGGGAAGAACTTTGCCCTCCCAGCTGAGCTGACCCTGCCCTGGGGCAGCTTGAGCCCATTGCCCCTTGTCCCAGCTCCTGTCCCCTGGCTGAAGAGACCAGCACCCACCTCTCTGCACCCTCCTGGCAGGGCAGGGGAGGTGGGGAGAAGGTCTCCTCTCAGCCTCCTCTGAAGTCTGTTGGAGGGCTTAGTTCTATTTGGATGATCTTCTGGCCTTGTCCATCAGGCTTTCCTACACTTGGTGACTTTGGGGCCTGAACTTCTCACCTCAGGGCCTGGAAAAATTATGGAGAAAATAATACTGGGAGTTACTGAAAGACACCTTAAGGACAATGTAGTCATTGGTCACAGACAGAAGAAGAGGAAGGTCCTGTCTATCCAATCTGATTTCCTTTTACAACAAGGTCACCCAGCTGGTTGACCAAGGGAAACCAGTTGGTGTTATTTTTTTGGATTTCAGTAAGGTTTTTGTTATTGTGTCTCACAGCATCTTGCTGGACAAAATGTCAGCACACAACTAGACAGAGCCACACTGTGTTGGGTGGGCAACTGGCTGATGGGTCAGAGGGTGCTAATGAAGGGGGTTGCATCTGGCTGGCAGCCACTGGTGGGGTTCCCCAGGGCTCCATTTCAGACCCAGCCCTGTTTAACACTTTCATAAACCACCTGGACACAGGACTAGAAGGTGTCTCAAGTAAGTTTGCAGATGACACCGAAGTGGGAGGAGCTGTTGACTCTGAGGGTGGAGAAGCCTTGCAGGGAGAGCTGGGCAACCACCAACAGCATGAAGTTTAACAGGGCAAGTGCTGGATTCTGCCCCGGGGAAGGGGCAGCCCTGGCTGCACATCCAGCCTGGGGGATCAGATGCTGGAGGCCAGCCGTGCTGAGAGGGGTGTGGGGGTCTTGGTCAACAGCAAGTTCCCTGTGAGCCAGCAGTGTGTCCAGGCAGCCAGGAGGCCGAGCCCATCCTGGGGTGCATCCAGCACGGCACGGCCAGCAGGTCCAGGGAGGGGATTGTCCTGCTCTGCCCTGTGCTGGGGCGGCCTCACCTCGAGTCCTGGGGGCAGGTTTGGGTGCCACAGGACCAGAGGGAGAGCGTCCAGAGGAAGGGCCACAAGGATGGGGAAGGGTCTGGAGGGGAAGTTTTAGGAGGAGAAGCTGGAGTCCTGGGTTTGTTCAGCCTGGAGAAGAGGAGGCTGAGGGGAGACCTCATGGGGTCTGTGGCTTCCTGAGGAGGGGGAGCAAAGGGGCAGGCACCGATCTCCTCTCTTTGGGGACCAGGAATAGAACCCAAGGAATGGCATGAAGCTGCAACACAGGAGGTTTAGGTTGGATATTAGGAAGAGGTTCTTTACTGAGAGGATGATCAGGCACAGGCTCCCCAGGGAAGGGGTCACAGCCCTGAGCTGGGCTGAGTTCAAGGAGCATCAGGATGATGTGCTCAATCACATGTTCTGACTTGTCTGGTCCTGTGTGGAGCCTGGGGCTGGACTCAATGATCCTTATGGGTCCTTTCCAACTCAGTATATTCTATGATTCTATGATCATCAGCAGTCAAGATACATCATGGATGCCTTGGTACCGATGCGTTTAGTTTAGAGGGCAGCTGGAAGTCTGAGTTGGCCAGGTTGACGTGGTGGCATTCAGTAGCATCCAAGAATGTTGTCTGTCTACATGGGAGTCCTGAGGAAATGGGGACCAAAGTGGTGTGCCCCAAAGAAAGTGCAGAGCAGCACTAGCAAGAAAAAACCCACACCTAACTGATAGAGCAGGGATAGCTCGTTAGAGGCCAGGCTGGGCAAAACAAGGGCTGTTCCTCTCTGCCAGGGGAGCCTAGCTCCTCTCCTCAGAAAGAAGAAGCTGCAGGTTATTCCTTTTTCTCTGAAGATGGCCCAGGATAGAAAGGCAGACCTTTTGAGATGTCTGTCAATGTAGATAATGACATCTCCAGTGCTTGTTGTTCTCTTCCTCAGAAGAGGAATCCAGCTTCCAGAGTATCTGTCCCATTCACACATGCCATCAGGTTCTTCCTGGTGATTCCCTACAGATGAAGGACTTGCCAGTCTGCCTGCATGAATATAGACTGTGCCCTTCACAGGTGGGTGCTATGTGGAGAGAAAGGAGATTGCATGCTCTCATCAACAAGTGAGGAGTTATCTGGTGTTGCAGGGTGCTGCATGTCAGCCTTGGGCACCAGCAAGTGGATTTGAAGCAGCTGTTTCTACTGTTAATGCCCATAAAAGTCTGAATGCCCTCTTCCAGCTTTCCCAGCAGGTTTGGGAGATGCTCAGAAAGACTGCTCCTTCCAAAGCTCTTCAGATCACACTGAGCTCCCAAGGAACCCAAAGCAAATGCCCAGCCACCTCTGCATGTTTCTGTGCATCTGGACTCCAGATGCTGCTGGAATCTGTATCACTGGGGCTGAAGTCTGTGTTCAGCTTGTCTACCAACTGCTTTGGACAGAGTATCTCTGTAAGGATCTAGTGTGTTACTAGTCCTCCATCAGGAAAGGGTTTCTCCTGTATCTCCAAAAAAACTTTAAGATCAACCAGTCCAACTGTTAGCCCAGCACTGCCCAGACCACCACTAAATCCTGTCCATAAGCACCACATTTACACATCTTTTAAATCCTTCCAGGGATGGTGACTCCACCACTTCCCTGTTCCAGTGCTTGACAGCCCTTTCAGTGAAGAAATTTTTCCTAATATCCAACCTAAACCTCCTCTGGCACAACTTGAAGCTGTTTCATCATGTCCTATCGTTTGTTGCTTGGAACAAGAGACTGCCCCCAGCTACACCCTCCCTTCAGGTAATTGCAGAGAGCAAGCAGGTCTCTCCTCAGCCTCCTCCAGACCAACCCCCCCAGGTCCCTCAGCTGCTTCCCATCAGCCCTGTGCTGCAGACCTTTCCCACTTCATTGCCCTTCTCTGGACCCTCTCCAGCACCTCAATGCCTTTCCTGTAGTGAGGGGCCCAAACCTGAACCCAGCACTCAAGGGGCAGCCCCACCAGTGCCCAGGACAGGGGACAGTCACTGCCCTGGTTCTGATGGCCACACCATTGCTGACACAAACCAGGATGCTGTTGGCATTCTTGGCCACCTGGTCACACTGCTGGCTCATGTTCAGCTAGCAGCTGACCAGCACCCCCAGGTCTTTTTCCACCAGGCAGCTTTCCAGCCACTCTGCCCCGAGCCCATTGTGCTAAAAGGGGCTCTTGTGACCCATGGGCAGGACACAGCCCTTGGTTCAACACTTGTCTCCATCACATCAGAAGTTTCTCTTGGTGGGCAAGCAGGATGGACTTGCCTCCTGCCTGCTGCAATCTTGGGAAGGTCTTGCAGTGAGATGCTGCATCTGTTTAGTGTAGAAGGCATGGCAGGAATTTCCTTTCCTGGGGTCTGAGTCAGCTGCCAGCTCTGTTTCATTATTTTGGATACTGGGAGAATTTGGGGAGGAAGGATCAAAGCAAAGGGAGGAAAAAAGGGGGAAGAAGGCTGCTTCCTTTAGAGGTTATGCAGTTACAGCTCTCATGGACTTTTATAGAGGGTAGCCCTGGCTGTGGGGAGCTTTCCCCACAGGTTTCAGACTTTTGTGGGCATTAACAGTAGAAACAGCTGCTTCATATCCACTTGCTGGTGCCCAAGGCTGACATGCAGCACCCTGCAACACCAGATAACTCCTCACTTGTTGATGAGAGCATGCAATCTCCTTTCTCTCCACATAGCACCCACCTGTGAAGGGCACAGTCTATATTCATGCAAGCAGACTGGCAAGTCCTTCATCTGTAGGGAATCACCAGGAAGAACCTTATGGCATGTGTGAATGGGACAGATACTCTGGAAGCTGGATTCCTCTTCTGGTTTTTAATAAATTCAATTGCAATGCTGCACAGAAAAGCCCCATAAACAGCTCATTTTTATAATATGACCTACAGACAACCAGGACAAACCCCCAGTTTACAGCCACCTGAGATATAAAGCTCCCTCTGGAGGGAAAGTGAGCACCAGAGCAAATAGGCAGAGGTGAAGATGGAGCCAGCTCTGAGCTGAGCTGAAGAACCCTGCTGTTCACAGCCAATGTGGGATAAGGTTTGTCTGGAAGTACCCTTTCAAAACTCCTATCATAACTAATATGGACTGACTGTGAGGTGTTTGTCCTGTAGTCATGCAGGGTTTGAGGCACTGGGACCCACCTAGTGGGCACTCTGCTCCAGCTCTTCCCTGAGCTGCAGGAGCTGCCTGAAGATGGGGTGCCAAGGCACAGAAAGCCTCTTCCCTTTTATCCCTGCCTTTGCAGCAGGGAAGCAGGGACCCTTGCACGTGCAGGAGTCTTTTAGTGTCCCTGTGACCTGTCTGTACATCTGCTACTGCAGGCTCATGGCCTTGAGCATTTACAGCAACCACCCACCTTGGGCAGATCCACTTACTGGTGAGCATCATCTGGGGAGGCAGGAAGGACAGCCCTGTGGGAGAGCCCTTCTCCTTCCCCCAGGGTCCAGTAAAAAACTGTCCTCCATGGTGTTCCCTCTCTGAAGGCTCCTGCTTCTCTGGGCTGCAGGAGGATTACAGGTTTTGCAGATGGCACAGGGAACTCTGCAAGGTCTCCAAGGGGGCCAAGACTTGGTCTTGCAGGAGTGGGGAAATGGGGGTCAGATAGACCCCACCGACTGCACTATTACTAATGAGACCTCTGTATCCTGTGGTCAAACCTGGAAGCTCTGGCTGGTGTTTTAAAGGAGCCACTTCTGGGAAGATTACAGACTGGAACAGTGGGACATTCAGGTCCTCGTTCACCAGTTTCTTCAACCTTCCCTCTCAAGCTCAGGCTTCTCCTGGGGAACACACAAGCTTGCTGTCCCCATGCTTAGGCCCATTTTTTGGTGGAAGCTTAAGCAACCCCTTCCATGTCACCAAGGGACAATGCAGGACTCCATGCTTCACCTCCACAAGCCTGAGACAGGCACACTGTTTCCCCTGTGAATAGAAGAGTCAGGTCTGCATGATGCATGCACAGGGCTAGAGGAAGGCTCAGCATGACGTGCTGTGTAGTGAGGTGTCAGGACAGGGACAGGAATACAGGAGAGATGCTGAGTTTATTTCCCCACTTTGAGTAACCACAAAAGAGTGCAAACAGGAAAGCTGTTAAGGGTTTTAAGACTCAGTTTTATTGTTTTCTGTAAGCAAGAAACTGCCATTGTTTCCCCAAGATGAAGTTTTGCAGGAGTGGTTTGGATCTGAATGGGCACTAACTGCTCTGGGGCCTCTAATAAAAATTCAGAATAAGAAGCTGTAGGATCTGGCTTGGAGAAAAAGTCTGTTCCATGCACAGTGAGTTCTGATTACCCCAAGGCTCTTTTTTTAGCATGTAGCTGGTTTATTTTAGTCTGTGGGATAGGCTTCACCCGCCGCCTGTTTTCTGCGTTGGAAGTGAAAGATACAGGAGCTGCAGTTTGCACTGTCAGTGGTGGATGGAAACCACTGGGACTGTACAATGCCCATGGGCAGTGACCATCAGGAGCCCAGGGGCTCTCTAAGGAATAACACTGGCAGCCCAGGTGAGCGCTGGCATGCAGTGGCACCAGCCAGGAGAACTGGCACAGGCAGGCTGGCCCTGGTGACTCTCACAGAGCGGTTCCTGAAGCCTGTTTTGGGGCTCACACAGCACCACACTGTCCCTTGTCTATGCCAAGGCCTTCCTAAAGAGCAAAGCTTGGGGATGTGGATTGTTGGAGTGACAAGTACACAGACCTGACCCCCACGGTGGGTTTCCAGTCCTTCCCTGTCTGGACAGCATCTCTCAGTCCTTCAAGCCTTCCCCTCCCTGTGCACAGAGCAGAGCTCTTCTAACAGGTTTCTAGGAGCAGGAGAGCTACAAGGCTGCTTTGTGTCAGAAAGGCTGTTGCAAAGCAGGGAACTGAAGGCTGGGATGAATTTCTCAAGTCACAAGCTGAGACTGTTACCAAAACTGCCAGGATCCCTCTTAGACTACCCCAGGCATATGGATCCCATCTGGATCTTCAGAGGGAAGGGCATCTTCAAGGATCCATGGGCACTGGATGGGGACACAGCCCTGCCTGAACCAGGCCACTGTGTGGGCTACTGGCAGTTGCACACAAGTTTTAACTGTTAGACAGGATGGGTAACATAGTCACAGAAGCCTTCCACTGGAGGAGCTCTTCTGGTGTGTGGTGGTTTGACCCTGGCTGGAGGCCAGACACCCACCAAAGCTGCTCTATCACTGCCCTTTTCAGCTGGACAGGGGAGAAGATAGATATTGAGAGGCTCAGGAGCGGAGATAAGGACAGGGAGAGACCATCCCACAATCAGTGTCATGGGCAGAACAGACTCAGCACAGAATAAAGGACAGAAACTCTCTAATTGATGGCCCTGCCCTGCACCCCCAGGGACACCAGATCTGGTGATGAGAAGTGTGACCAGAGCTTACAGCACCTTCCCCCACCCTCCCTTCTCAGCAGACCGCACTTGAGTCAGGATTTTGCTCCCTTCTGCCCCCCATTGTGGCACAGGGAGGGGCAGGGACTGGGGGAATGGGGGTTGGGGTCAGTTCCTCACAACTTGGTTTCCTTCTTAGCCTGAGGGGGGGCATTCATTCCTCACCCCCTTCCCCTGCTGCACCCTGGGGTCCCACCCACAGCAGACAGTCCTCCAGGACCTTCTCCAACCTGAGTCCTTTCCCCCAGGGCTTCAGCTCTTCCCCAGCTGCCCCAGCCTGGGTCACTGCTCTGGGGGCAGTCACACATCACAGAATGTCTCTCAGGCCCAGACTGCTCCAGCCTGCTCCCCCGGGGGGTCACAAGCCACCCCCGCCCCCAAACCTGCTCCAGGGTGGGTCTCTCTCTCTCATCTCTGTGCCTCTGACTCTCTCCCCGGGCTGCAGGTGCTGCCAGGGGCTGGCTCCAACACGGGTCACAGCATCTCCTGTCTGTCTCCCCCTGCTCCAGCGTGGGGCCTCCCCACGGGCTGCAGGTGGGGTCTGGGCCTTGTCCATGGGCTGTGGGGGGACACCCGCTCCCCCATGGGTTTCTCCAGGGGCTCAGGGGCATCTTTCCCTCTGGCACCTGGGGCGCCTCCTCTCCCCCTTCCCTGCCCTTGGTGCCTGCACAGCTCCTCACATCTTCTCACTCCTTCTCTGGGGGCACAAAGCAGCTGCTGGTGGGTTCTTCTCCTCACTGGGACTCCCAGAGGCGCTGTGACCATCGCTGATGGGCTGGGCCTTGGGCAGCAGCGACTGCGGCCTTGAGCCCAGCTGGTGTTTGCTCTGTGGGGCTGCAGAGAGCTTCTGGCTGCTCCTTGCAGCAGCCGCCCTGCAGCCCCCCTGCTCCACCAGAACCCAGCCATGCAAAGCCACAACATGGTGGGTCCAGCAGGTGCTGGGAGCACAGGGAAGGGCTTTACAGGGTAATGTTGAAGGCAGCACAGTCAGAGGAACAGTAAGGTGAGAACAGAGAGTGGGGAACTGCTGTGTCCCTCAGGCTCTTCTCCCTTTCCCCTTTATTCTGCCACGAGGTAGCACCTTTGAAATCATTAGTGTCTGGCTGAGACCCCCCATCCCAGCCCTGACCTGAGACCCTAATCCTCAGCAGAGATGTTGCAGGTGAGCTAGTGCTTGGTGTCACCAGGGAGGCAGTCATGTACAGAACAGAGGGCACCAGGTTGGTGCTGGATAGATATTTGGTGTGCCAACATCTTGAGTTCATTGTGCAGCGCTGCTTTCCCTATCTCCAGACTGTAATAGAATAGAGAAAATCCAGAGAAAGGTAGTCAGAATACCCAGGGGATGGAGGAGTTGTCTTATGAGAACAGCCTAAGAGTGGCTGAGAAGTGGTATGATTGAGGTCTTCAAAATCATATAAAACCAAGCCTCCAGCCTATGGCAGAAATAAGGGAGGATTTTCACAAGGAGCATGGTAGAGCATTTTTATTTTCAGCTGTGTTGAAAGAGCAGAGGTCTGAGCAGAGACATGTGGGAGGAGACATACTTCAAAGGGAAGAGCCAGGATGGCTCCATCTCTCTGGGTTTGCCTCCTCAAAGAGAACTTGTGCCCACTCACACACCCTCTGCCCACGGTGATGTGCTGCACCTGCATTTTCTAAATTCAGTGGTGAGTCAGGTCATTGCCATTCACCAGCCATGGTAGAGATGGGATCAATGGTATGTAGATCAAATAACCACACCGTGTGTTTGGTTCCTGCTCAGAGGGGGTGGGAACTGGGAGCCCGTGGGTTATCACAGCAGAGTCTGTTGCTGTAGGTGATTTAGCCCAAGGAACAGAAGGGCTCTCCCCAACAGAAGTGACCAAGGGAATTTTTGAGCTCTTGTAAAACCCATCCAGATGCCCAGAAAACGGATTCATCTCGTTAGCGTTTCTCTCTCTAAGAATGGCAGAAGGCAATCATAGCAGGCTGGCTGCAAGGCCGACAGGGACAGGCCCAGCCCTAGCTGCGTGTCTCAGCGGTGACGGTGTGTCTGCAACACACGATCTTCATCAAGGGAAAGGGCCAAGCAGGAAACATCTGCCCGCCACGTCTTTCTGAAGTCTGCTGAAGAACTCTTCCTGACACGAGAGCTGAGGCCTAAAGTTGCTTTTCACTCTTGTAAAAAGAGAATGGAAGGTGTCTTAGAGAAACAAACATCCTCAGACACCTGCAGCCGCTTTGCAATGGCCTGGAAAAGGGTTCTGGAGTGCAGGGAGCACTGCAGAGGTCATTTCCTCTGCAAACAAGGTGTGAGGGGGTGCCTCCAGCCCTGAGGACAAAGGTAACTGTCCTGGTTTCAGTCAGGATAGAGTTAACTCCATCTGTAGCAGCTGATGGGATGCTGTGTTTGGGAGTTCCAATGAAAGCAGTGCTGAGAACACCCTGATGTTCTTAGTTGCAGTCAGACAGTCAAGGACTTTCTCAGCTTCTTCCTATTTCTCTCTTCAGGAGAAAGGAGGGGCGAAGCCAGGACAGGTGACCCAGATGGGCCAAAGAGAGTATTCCATGGCAATGACGTCCTGCCCAGGAGAACGGGGGGCTGAGGGGAGGAAGAAGAGGGGCGGTGGCGGGACGCGTGCTGCTTGGGGGGACGGTCGGGTTCCGGGACAGCTCTGGGTGGTAACTCAGAACAAGTGGGATTAAGGGTTCCTGACTTGGTTGCCTGAGTTCATGGAGCTAGGGTCTGCTCAGCGGGTGGAGATCCTGAGCTGCTCCTCATGGGCTGTGTTCCTGCTGTATTCACACTGCGCTGGGCAGTGTGAATACAGAATATCCCTTCCTGTGGGGCTTTTTCAGGCTGAAGCAGCTTTCCTCAGCCTCTGCCTGCAGCACTACCTGGCAGAACCCAGCCTGGTCAGGAGTAACCCTGGGCACTGGCATGGGCTGAGGACCAACCATTGTACCTGCTCTGCTGAAAAGCACCGTGTCAGCAGTGTACAGTGCAGGCCAAATGGAACAGGACTATGTTAGCAAGGATCAGCCATCAGCTTATGGCAAGAGAGTTTCCCCCTCTATCCAGGGCTTGTGAGACCATCATGGCTGGTGTTGGACCTCCAAGTTCAAGACATTTACACACTGAAGCTAGTCATGGGATTACATGTACTTCCAGGCATCAGCATGGGCCAAGGGACTGATGGCACCTGAGCAGCAGCACAGACATCTTCTGTCTTTCCCCTCCTGACAGTCATCAGCTTCATGTACGAAGAAAAAATGTGGGCCAAGCTGCTGCTGTGTCCAGCTTTGAGCACACTCACAGTCCCTGTTAGCACCAGGACATCCCAACACACCCACCACCTGGCATCTTGGTGGAGCACAGTGGTGTTCTGGGTGAGGCCTTGTGCAATGCTGCTGAAAGACCCCAAAGGATCAGCCCTGCTCTGCATCTTCCACATTTACAGGCTGCACCACAGGTGGCTCCAAGGTCCCTCTATCCTCCTTCCACTGGAGTCTGCACCCCAGCATGTCTCAGAGCAGGCAGCCTGCCTTGTCATCCCTTCCTGATCTTCCAGGTGCCAATGTTGTCAGGTGAGCACAGGAAGACACTCCTTCACCTCGGGAGCCACGTGAGCGTGCGCCCTTCTCACCCGTGTCATCCCCATACCCCTGCTCACCCCTGGACAGCCTTGCAGTGCCAGGGGGAGGACAGAGCCCTTCCACAGGAGCTGCTGCACCATCTTCATCAAGCCCGAGGGAACACGGTGTGGAACAGCCAGGCAAAGCAGGGCTGCAGCTTGAAGCAGCCCAGCTTGGCATGCGCTTGAGGAAAAACTCATGCTTGACTAAGCAAGAAGAGTCTTCTCCAAGCCTTCCTGTGTTGCAGCAGCCAAGTGGTTACACAAAACTGAAGTGGGAGCCTTGCCAGTTCCTAACGCAGCAAAGAAAATTAAAATAAATAATTTCCCACCAGCCATTCAGCTTCAACAAAAGCTCAGAGCCTTTCAGAGCCAGTCCCTGAAAGAACTGCTGTGTGCTTTCCAACCCCTCACACAAGCAGGGAAAACTCTGCAGCATCTCTGCCCAGCTCCTCAGGACTGGGGCATTCCTGCAGCGGATGCCAGCCCGGCTTTGCTGGCCCCACGGCAAACCCAGACATCACCTCAAAGCAGATGATGGGGCATTTTTGTTCCCTCCTGCCCCAACCACTCCTGCCTCATCTCCCCATCTCCTCATTGTCCAGGGGTGCTGCAGGACTGCGGGAGCAGAGAGGGTCTAGAGGTGGAGTTGGTGGCTGTCCTGCATCGCTGTCCTCTGGCACTGGGGATGTAGAACATGGTGGAGTGGTGTAGCCAAGACTGATAAATGAAGCTAACAACAGCACACTTGCTCAGATTGGACCTGCACAAAAAGGCAGCATCAGAAGGCCAAAGGGGTGGGATCTCTGTCCTTACTGCCTCTCCCATATTGCAGTGGAAGCACCAAGCCCAGCACTGGAGAGGAGGTGGAAGGGCTATGGTTAGCACTGGATCATAGACATCTTGGCTTCCCTAAGCCTTTCCTATGGATATCATAGCCTCTTTCTAGCATGAGTCCACGTTCTTCTGCTTAGGTGGGCCTTGCAGAGCTGGTCTGTGGAACCAGAGCTGGATAATGAGAACTAAAACCCAATCTTGAATCACTTCCCCCCACCCCTCCCTTCTTTGTGGGCTCAACTTTATTAATTATTCCCCCCCCAGCATTGTGGCATGGGGAGGGGGAATGGGGGATTTGGTCAGTTCCTCATGAGAGGTTTTCCTTCTTACCTGGGGTGTGTGTGTGTCTGTGTGTGTGCATTCCTCACCCCATTCCCCTGTTGCACTGTGGGGTCCCACCCATGCTGCTCCATGAACTTCTCCAACATGAGTCCTTTCCCCCAGGGCTCCAGCTCCTCACCAATTACCCCAGCGTGGATCCCTTCCATGGGGTGCTGACCTTCAGGCCCAGACTGCTCCAGCCTGGTCCCCTACAGAGTCACGAGTCCCCCAGCAAACCTGCTGTGGTGTGTGCCTCTGTTTCCACAGGCTGCAAGTCCTGCCAGGAGCTTGCTCCAAGGCAGCCTTACCATGGGGTCACAGTGTCCATGTATCTCCCCCTGCTCCAGCCTGGGGCCTCTCCAGGGGCTGCAGGTGGGGTCTGGGCCTTGTCCATGGGCTGTGGGGGGACACCCGCTCCCCCATGGGTTTCTCCAGGGGCTCAGGGGCATCTTTCCCTCTGGCACCTGGGGCGCCTCCTCTCCCCCTTCCCTGCCCTTGGTGCCTGCACAGCTCCTCACATCTTCTCACTCCTTCTCTGGGGGCACAAAGCAGCTGCTGGTGGGTTCTTCTCCTCACTGGGACTCCCAGAGGCGCTGTGACCATCGCTGATGGGCTGGGCCTTGGGCAGCAGCGACTGCGGCCTTGAGCCCAGCTGGTGTTTGCTCTGTGGGGCTGCAGAGAGCTTCTGGCTGCTCCTTGCAGCAGCCGCCCTGCAGCCCCCCTGCTCCACCAGAACCCAGCCATGCAAAGCCACAAGTCTTAACAGTCCTGGCTTGGACACAGTCCAGGGCATTCCCTTTTCTTGCCAGACCCTGTGTCTGTCTGCTAACCCATGCAGCATTTGCTGCAGCAGTAGATGGCTTAGGATGGCCACCCTACTCACAGGCCCTTGGGTTGCCCACCCTACCCACAGGACCTAGGGAGGCAGGAGTCAGTTGAGAGGATGTCGCAGCTTGCAGAAAGGGCAGTACTTATGGTCATGTGAGAATCCACTGGTGGGAACCCAGATACCACCTCCCAGCCCTTGCCTGAGCACTTTGCAAAGCAGAAACAAATATAAACAAGCAGGAACACAGGGTGTATCAGCCTGTGGTCCTGCTCAGCCTCCTGTTTCCCAGGCTCTACTTCTTTGGGGCAGTACAAAGTAGCCCCAGAGGGGACCTTTGAATGCCAGCCCTAGCTCACCCTTTGCCCTGCTGCTGCAGCATGTCCTCTCCCAGTGACTGAAGCTGTGCCTCCTTTGGGCCAGAGACTGAGCTGCCCTTTGGTACTTTCTGAGAGCTAACTGAAGAGCATTAAGAGCCCATCTTTGGACTCCAAGCAGCGTTGGTAACCTCCCAGCTATTTGCTGGATACAGATGTGGAATGTTGCAACTGGCTGTAGAAGGCTGATGTGTTGGTGTCCCAGCAACTTGAGGCTGGCCTTCCTCTGCAGAGAGAGGGGGCAAGCTGGAGAGAGGGTGTGAGCAGATCTCTCCACAGGGACCTCACAGAGCTGACTGCTGCCAAGCTCCTCCGTGGTCTCTTAGCAGCCCTTGGAAAGCAGGTGGCACATCGAGGGCCTGATCCACCCTGCCTGAGGCAGATGCACAGGCAGTGGTGTCCTGTCTGTCTGACAGTCTCCATCAACCACAGCAAGCCTGGCCTGCTGGCTCAGGCAGTTGTCTATAGATGACACACCATCTGTGGTGACCAGACACGCTCCTCCAGCCTGGAGTCACCTCATGGAGAGACATCACTGTCTGCCTGCCAGTCATCATTGTCCAATATGCTCTGCACAGGAGATGTTGCTACATCAATGATTTTGATTGCTCAGATTTGCTTACAGTTAGCTCAAAGAGCTCTAACCTGGCTCTTGGGTTGCTAGTGGGGCTGAGGAGGACAAGACAGGTTTCTCCATCTATGCATCTGACAGATGAAATTGGATGTTCAGTGGGCTCATGGACAAGTTTCTCCTGAAACCTGCAGCTACCCTTTGCTCTGCTTCATTTGGTCAGTGGGGGACTTCATAAAGAAGGAAGTCAGAAGCCCTTTCTGTGGTTTTCTCCTGCACTTGCCCACTGTGCTGCTGTGTCTGAGAACCAGGGAGGGCCAGAGCATGCAGAGGAAAGAGCACTGCCAGTGCTCTGCAAAGAATGGGCTGTGGGGTGGCTCTGGGACACAGCCCAGCACGGAGCAGGGGCAGTGTGGCAGGGCATCCGTGGGTTCTCCTCGCTGGCCTGGGTCTCACTTTCTCTGGTCCCTCGTTCCAGGCAGGGATCCTGCTGCTGTCGGGAGCACCTGGTGCCATAGGTGCGGGGATGCTGCACGCGCTGTGACCGCAGGGGATGCACACGGACGCCCGTGGGGCAGAGGTAAACCTGCCTTGAGGAGGGACCTGCCCGGTCTGGAGACTGTAGCATGTGCAACCCTCCAGGCGTGGTTCTCCCCAACCCCCTCATGCTGGACCCACCACTCCCAGCTCTGCAGAGCAGGACACAGAGAGCAGGCCAGATCCTGGGTTAAGACTGCCTGGGCTGTGAGACTGGCGCAAGGTCAGCATGGGACTGGGGCTCCCCTGGGGATCTGTCCTGCTCAGCCAGCAGCTCAGCACGTTCACTGCCAGTACCCGTGCCACAGCAGGGTGCCTGAGGTTGCACCCCTCCTTTCCCTTGCTCCTTGCCCATGTGCAGAGGAATCATCAGCAGGGAGGAGGCTGCTGACTCTCCATCACCTCCATGAGGTGAGGGCTTCTAGGAGCAGAGGCAGCTGTAGCCCAGCACCTCATATTAACAAGAATTAGTAGAGTCCCACACTAGACAAGCAATTAATGATTTTACTGCTAATGAGAGCAGCTCAGCCAGTCAGACCACCTAGAGCCCACTGCTGATACCTGGGCACCCTCAGGACTCCTCAGAGGTGCTGTATAATCCCTGGTTTGCAGAGGGGGAAGCTGAGACACGGAGTTTAGGTGATCTGCTGAGACATGAGGTAGGAACAGAATCAGGGGGAGAACCCGTGGGGGCATCTGCCTGTGGTAACTGATGAGGCAGGGGGTGCTTGGGAAAAGCACCCTGGTAGCCAGCCTGGGAAGAGAGAGCATCTGAGCCTGATTCCTGTCCCCAGCCCATGGCAGCTGCCTGCCACCGCGGCGGCACCAACAGCCTGCAGAGTCTGGGTGCCCTGTGCTTCAGGCTGGGGCTGTCTGAGGGGGCAGGAGAAGGTGGGTGCCCAGGCCCCTGATGAACAACAGCAGCAGGTTTTCCTCTCCAGACCCTGCCGTGCTGGGTAGCGAGCACCAGTCTGTGCAAAGCAGAGAACGCCAGCGTGGTGCTTCTTTGCTTTGGTGGTGAGGGGTTGAGAGGGTGTGTGTGTGGGGGGGTATTTTCCTGTGCCCTGCTTCAAACTGCTGCCCTCCTGACCTGCTGTCAGCGGGTCTGCACCTTTCCAACAGCCCTGGTGGGCGCTGGTGACGAGGCTTCTTTTCTGTTGCAGGTAGTAGGGAGCCTGAGCCTGGGCCGAGCACGGTGAGGAGCCTGTCACCACCGGGAGAGCAAGCGGAATATGAGCGAGAACAGCCACTTCCCATTGTCTGTCGCGGACTGCCAAGAGCTGCGTTCCTCGGGCTCGCAGCCGGCTGCACTTGCCTGTGGTGATGGAGACGAGCAGCTCAGGCAGCCCCCGGAGCCTGGCAGCAGGAGAGCCAGCCCCCAGCGCCATGCTCCGTCCTCCCCAGCAGGAGAGGGGCAGCGCGGGGGCCAGGGGGACGAACGTCTGGAAGCTGCAGCAGAGCTGGGCAGGAGGCAGGGTGAGCAGGGGCTGGGGACGGATGCTGCCGGCGACAGCGGCCGCCAGGACGGGCCGGTGCTGGCGAACGGCGTGGACCCAGAGCTGGCTGCACGGCGGGAGCAGACGCCGACCCAGCAGCGGGATGGCGACACGGCCAGACGAGGCAGCGTGGATTCCCTCAGCCAGGACGTCCCCGGCGAGGGCCTCAGCATGGACCGGTGGCACAGCGCTCTGGGCTTCTCAGAAGCTCTAAGCGGCGAAGAGCCGGAGGAGCAGCTTGGGTGAGTGTGAAGCCACTGCAGAGTTGGCTCGGAGCTGGTTTGTGGGTGCTGTTTCTCAAGCCTCCTTGGTTCAAGTTCATCTACTCTGTGTGTAACTCATCGGTTTAAGGACCCGCAGCTGCTCCCGTGGCTGGCTGCAGCTTTCCACTCCCTTTCTCTCTGGGCTTCTCACTGCTGCTCCCTGTTACACATGCAGAAAAGCTGTGATTGGAGCCAGTGTCATCCCACAGAGTCTCTAAAGCGACGTGGAAGCTTTAGGGATCTCAAGAGTGCTGGTTGGGTCACTTTGGGGGTGTCCCACTTGCAAGTTGGAGCTTCAGCTGTGGCACTTACAGCAGAATTACCTGAGATAACTTAGGACAAGCATGATAGCCAGAGGACAAGGAGGAGTGGGGCTTGTCCTGAAGCCTGCTGTGCCCTGGAAGTCCCTGGCAGCATGATTTGCTCTGGCAGGCCCTGGGCTAGCAGGTCACAGCTTGGTACCTGAAGGACCGCGCTGTTAGTGACTTTGTTCCCTGATGCAGGTGTTCCCAGTGCCAGGGTGGCACAGGCATAGCTGGAGGGATGGGAGGGACCAGTGCCATCCTGCTCTCAGATGCCTGAAGCAAACCAGTACGTGTGCAGTGCCTCTCGGTATGGACAGCCTGTTGTCATGGGCTGGGGGGACACTCACACCGGTGTAGCATCCACAGACCATCTCAGGCCTCTGCAAGTGCCTGAACTCCCTGGGGCTCCACACGTTGGGGCTGAAGGGAAATCACCTCCCAGTTTCAGTCCAGTGCAGGCTGCAGGCTGATGTCAGCAGAGTGATGGCAGAGCTGGGAAGCCACACAGCGCGTGAGCTGACAACAGGCCTTGTCCCTAATCCGTTGCAACTCTGTTTGGAACAGGCTCCCCTGTAAAAAACTGGCAGTTTGGTTTACCCAAGGTCCCCAGCAAGAAGGAGCATCACTGATTCAACAAGCACAACTGCAGATGCTGCAGAGTGCCCAATGAAGGCAGCCCATGTCCAGAGAGCTAGGAGAGTCCACCCCCAGGCAGGTCCCAGGGGCCATGTAAGCCGTGCAGTCAGGGCTGAGGTGCCTCTGAGTCTCTCAGGTTGCAAGGGAATTGTATTTGCTTGGTACGTGGCTCCCTGACAGAGATGGGGAGTGCAAGATGAAGCTAAGGGTGGTCAGTGAATGCTGATGCAATCACTGGAAGTGCAATTATTTCAAGGTACTAGGGCATGAACTGGGAGAAGTGACAGGCTGAGGGTTTGGAGATGATGCAGCCTGACTGGGCTCTGCAGACACAGCCCATGATCTTACACTCTAAACATATCCATTTGTATAGCAAATAAGTCTTTTGGCAAACCTAGTGCACAAAAGACCAATCACACTATATTCAAAGGCAGAAGGGCAGCTGGGAAACTTCAGGGACAGAGCAGAAATCTGGGAAACCACTTATTGCCTGGGGACTGTGTTAGCTCACCGTGCTTGCGTTCTGTAGCGCTGTGACTGCCTGTCTTCCGACTAAGCAGCAGAAACACGTAGCTGAGCCAAGCACAGCATGGGGCTGGGCTGTCCTGACCGTAGCTGGCTGACTGGCTCTCCTAGATCACTGTGGGACAGGACTAACAAAGCTGACAGATGGACCGAGGCACCGAGAAGTCACTGTCACCCTGCATCAGCTCTGAGTTTCCCCAGTTCTTTTCTCCCCTTCGCTACGTTGCTGCTTCTGTTGTGACCTATTCTGGGTAAAGGAGAATCTGGGGTTTCTCTGTCTCTGGCCTAATGTTTTACTGATGAGAAGTCAGCTGTTCAGTCCTGGGTTACAAGTCACTTGTCATCATCCATATGTCGCTCCTGTGATGCATTTTGTCCCTGCATCCTGAGGTGCTTTACAAAAAGGGGTCGGGTCTTGCTCTTTCCACTGAACCAGTGGAAAATTAAAGGGAGAAAAGTCCTCTGGGGCTGCTGACTCCGTGGTGGATCTGGACAAAGAAGCCATGGTTGCCCTGCTGAAGGTAGATCAGTGCATCTGTGCAGGAAAGGGTTGTTAGAGAAGTCAGAGAAATAAAGGCAAAGCTACAGTGCCTGTCCTGCAGTTTGTGTTTTACCCTCTTCTACCCCCTTCCTAGTTTGTCCCATGTGTCGTGGTTTCCCCCCGGCTGTGGGCTGAGACCCACGCAGCTGCCTGCTCCTTAAAGGAAAAGAGCAGGGGAAGAGGGAAAAAGGGGGGAAACAAGGGAAGGGAAAAGGAAGGGGAAATAACTCCAAACCCAAGAAACTAAGAGGCCCATGGGTTGGGATAAGGAGAGTTTACTAAGAGAACAGAAAGATCAAATATCCCAATGCTCACAGGACTTTAGAGCAAAAGAAGATGAAACTCTTGATCCCCAATGCAGTTTCTCCCTGACCCACACAACTCAGGGACCACCCAGAGCTGTCCCGGAACCCGACCGTCCCCCCAAGCAGCACGCGTCCCGCCACCGCCCCTCTTCTTCCTCCTCTCAGCCCCCCGTTCTCCTGGGCAGGACGTCATTGGCATGGAATACTCTCTTTGGCCCATCTGGGTCACCTGTCCTGGCTTCGCCCCTCCTTTCTCCTGAAGAGAGAAATAGGAAGAAGCTGAGAAAGTCCTTGACTGTCTGACTGCAACTAAGAACATCAGGGTGTTCTCAGCACTGCTTTCATTGTAACTCCCAAACACAGCATCCCATCAGCTGCTACAAATGGAGTTAACTCTATCCT
Organism: Hypotaenidia okinawae; assembly: GCA_027925045.1. Classification (NCBI taxonomy): domain Eukaryota; kingdom Metazoa; phylum Chordata; class Aves; order Gruiformes; family Rallidae; genus Hypotaenidia; species Hypotaenidia okinawae. Next base: position 576,272 of record BSDF01000014.1, on the reverse strand, counting down.
GACTGAAACCAGGACAATGGTATCCATTAGCATGCCAACACACTGTTTATCAAAGCCACATTTTCTGATCGTCGTGGCTGGGTTGCCCAGAGGTCTTTCACCAGAGGACCCCAACATGGACCTTGCTGAGCTCAGGGAGGTCACAGCTCTGCAGTCAGAGTGCTTCACCAGTGAACGATACTCGCTGCTTTCAGCTCTGTGAAATAACGCCAAAAAAGTCCAGCTTGTTAACAGAGGAATCCCCATGTTTGACCTGTACCTCCCAGTTTGGGACTGCTGCCTTTGCCCACATTTCCTCATTTTCCAGCACTCCTTGGAGCAATGCAAATCCCATTAAATCCAGTTGCAGACAAACCTTGCAGAAAGCCCGCAGCGCGCAGGCCAGACAGTCCCGATCTCCATCACACCCCTCTCTGACAGGCCTCCCCACTCCACCAGCACAGCAAACCGGGTTCTACTTTATTACAACTAATTAACCAGTGAGAAGTGAAATGTAAACAACTCAGTGCATAAAACCCCAGTGTGGTTCAGCAGCGATAATCACCGGGTCTGTGGCTCCACATGCCTTGCTGGAAGCAATAAGCCAGCATCTCAGAGCTGCCTGGGGAAAGCAGCACAGGCAATTAGATACAGCGTTACCTCAACACGTTTGTAAAACCCTGTGATTACAATGCAAAGAAATATACAGCTCCTTATTCAAGCAAAGCAATTGCCTCCCCCCGCCGTGTAAGAAGTACCTGCCCCTTCTCTGAGGAGAGGCGATGCCAGGCTCATTCACACGAACAAGGCCTTTCCCTGTCTCCCACCCTGGCCTGGCTTTGCTTGGATTAGATGCAGTTGGTGGTCCTGGTCTGGTGTAAGCTACAGAAAGTCTGTCTGTGCTCCATCTTCTCTGGGATGATGGATAGACAGATGTGTTGGTTCCCACTGATCCATCGAGGAACTCGGCTCCCACACGGCCTTTCTGGTGCACTTTCAGGGACACAGACCTTCCAGCTTTGGGTGCCTGCTGTACGACCTTGGGCTCAGGGGATAAAAAAGGGATGGAAAGTCCAAGCTCTGTGGTATGACCAGCTAACTGAAATGACTGTTCAGTGTGGTGGGAGAGTGGGAGCTGTCTGGCTTGGGATTATGTCACCGTGGGACCTCCCAAGTAATATGCAGGAGGTGCAGGGCTTGATGGTTCTTGATGGGCTTGATACCCAGGAGTAGCCAGGAGAATGATTACAGGCACAGCTCCAGTGCACAACACCCCTGGAAACACATTCCAAGCACCCCTCCTGCATGGGTGCTCCTGCACAAAGACGTGCTGGTGACAGCAGTGAAGCGATGCGTGCTGAGGGGTGGTGTGGTGGCTCTCTTTGAAGACCAGAGTTTTCCCTTGGTGTGGGGAGGACCCAGACCTTCCCTAGGGGAGGGAATGTGGATGTTCACTGGGGACAGGGGCTATTGCAAGAAGACTGGCAATGGGACAAGCTGCCAAGGCAGGTCCATAATTCCCACTGCTGGGTGCAATTAAGACTGTAAAGTCATTCCTGTCACAAGGGGAGGGAGTTTTTAAGTCCTTCTTGTGTTGTGGAAGGAGGGGTTCTTTTCTGTGCACAAAGTCATGGTCCAGCACTGCAATTCACCTTGCAGGGATGGATGGATCTGTGAAGACAAGCATTGTTGAGGATGAGGGGCCTTTGGGCAGCAGCAGGTGGCCTGTGGAGCTGCTGCTGTCTGCCTTGTTTCTGCTTAGGTATGGTCTGCTGCATGGCCAGCTCTGATGAACTGGGTGAGAGTTTTCTTAAGCCATGAGCTCCAGGAATCGAGGGAGTATGTGGGTCTACAGATCCACGTAAGCTTTTACCCATGAGGTTGCAGACCTGGGTTGGAATACAGCATCTGCAATGGCTCAGACATCAGAAGGGGCTTTCAAAGGGTGCAGAAACTTGTTGGTCAGGGCCTGTGAGGTCTCATGAACATAGCATAAGCCATGCTGAGTCTGTCCTGCACTGGGATCCCCTGTTCCTGCTGCCTCTTGCTGGCCCAGCATGAAGAAGGGGAATTAGCATGGCACAGCCACTTCACGGGACCCTGACTCCCTTGGGCTTCTCGGACTCTTGGGACAGTGAGAGCAGTGACTGGTCCTCTCCTCTTCAGTGGCTCTTTCCCTGGCACATTAGAAGCAGGAAAATCTGCCTTTGTTCAGATCCTTCCCAAGTGCACTTCTCTTTCAGAAATGGGGGACAAGAAGTCTGGTAACTGACTTGTGCCCACTCCTCACCGACGCAGCGGGGGGTGTGCACCTCTGGCTTTGGAATCTTCCCTCCTCACACTGCTTTTCTGTTGGTTGTCCACTGTATCCCCTCTCACACTATGACTGGTTGGTTATTGAGAACTTCCTATCCTGCAGGCTTGGGTCTTTAAACACACAGGCAGCACCACACCAGGGCGATAACCTGGAGGGCTTCCTTATGTGAAGGGACACCAGGTTCCACTTTGCTGTCTGGAATTAATGCTAATTGATGAGTTCTTGCTGCCCATGCTGGTGAGGGTGTTGGAGGACAACCACTTAGGCGTGGTGTACCCTGTGCTGCTCATAAGAACTGCCTGCTCTACAAAAATGATGATCCCACGTGGATGTGTTACCATTAATGGCAAGGTGTACATTCCCTACTCATTTTTGCCACTATGTCCTGAAAAGGCCAGCCATCTTCCACCCTGCCTGAGGCATTTTGAAGGACTAGGGTTTCCAGGAATGGATGACACTACACAGGTATTCCTGGGCTGGGAAATTCCTGCTCAAGAGGCAGCCTTTCCTCTTTGCTGCTTGCTTAGCTGTGCAGCAGAAATACAGGCAAGACACTCCTGCCTTGAGAGAAGGCAGGGATTACCAGACCCTGTAATGGTACGAGTAGATCTGGCTTCAGGGCTCTGTGGAGACTCTGCCCAGGCATGGCAGTAAGGGTCCATCCCCCCCATGAAACTGGGGAGCCCGTGTCTGTTGGGCAGAATGGGCTGACGGTGTGTGCATTGGGGCATCTGTAAGCTGCAGGTAGCTGGGGGGCTGTGGGGGCTGTCAGGGGGTGGCTGCTTTGCTTTCCCTGTTCTCTGCTGGTAGAGACAGGATACAAGGCTAGATCTCTCTACCTATGAGGAATTCCATGGAGTGTGCTGCATGCCTCAGTTTCCCCATCTAAAAGACTGAGCTGGTTTGTAAAGTGCATCAAGACTTGTCTGAAATCCTAGGAGACACTTCCATGGCTCTGCCCTGTCTGGCTCACAAGTGCTTTGCTGCCTCTGTGATGGAGCCACTGCCTCCCAAGGTCCATCCCCAACCCCTGCTGCAAGGCTGGGAGTGGGGCTGGCACTGCCACTCCACAGGAAACGTTACTACCAGTAGCTGCATTTGGGCATGCACAGGCACAGCATCTCCTTAGCTGGCACAAGAAACTTGCTCATCCCTATTCTACCCCCAGAATTTATCTCAGGAAAATGCAAGCTGCTGCAAAGTGGAGCTGTGCCCATCAGGAGAGCCCCTGAGCACAGCTGTGATGCTGGCACGGGCTTTCCAGGCTCAGACAGCGTAAGGACGAGGTGCAGTGGGCTGACTGCAACCAGCAACTGACCACCCAGCCTTCCACTTCCTCATCACCCTCTGTCGTGTGGGATGGGGCAGACAATCAGAAAAGCAAAAGCCAGAAGACTTGTGGGTCAAGATGAAGCAGTTTAGTAAGTGAAGGGATGGAGAAAAAACCCCAAGTGAATGGTGCAAAAGCAATTGCTTGCAACCCTCCAGCAGCAGACCCTTGTCCAGAGCATCTCTGAGCAATGGATACTTTGAAAGACCATTGTCTTTTAACCCCCTCCCCCCCCCCTCTCCTCCCCTCCCCTCCCCTCCCCTCCCCCTCCCCCCCCTCTCCTCCTCTCTCTCCCTCTCTCCTCTCCTCTCCTCTCCTCTCCTCTCCTCTCCTCTCCTCTCTCCTCTCCTCTCCTCTCCTCTCCTCCCCTCCCCTCCCCTCCCCTCCCCTCCCCTTCCCTCCCCTCCCCTCCCCTCCCCTCCCCCCCCCCCCCCCCCTCCCCTCCCCTCTCCCCCCCCTCCCCTCCCTGGACTCCAACTTGAGCCCATCACCCCTTGTCCTGTCCCCACAGACCCTGAGCAGAGGCTGCCCATGTCCCCCTGTGTCCCACCCTTCAGCTATTGATCCCCAGTGATCAGATCCCCTCTCAGTCTCTTCTCTCCAGACTGAACAGCCCCAGCTCCCTCAGCCTTTCCTCCCAGGGGAGATGCTCCAGGCCCTTCAGCATCCCCAGAGCCTCCTCTGGACTCTCTCCAGGAGATCCCTGTCCCTTTTATCCCAGGGAGCCCAGCACTGGACACAACACTCCAGGTGGGACCTGAGCAGGGCAGAGCAGAGGGGGAAAAGCAGCATGTTTCTCCCCAGCTTTCTCCTGGGCTGCAGCATGAAGTGTCCAGTCCTGACAGAGCAGATGACATCAACGTCTGCTGGAAGTGGGGAGACAGCTTTGGAAACCTGGGGTGTTTTAGGCAGGGCCTTGCAGCCTGCTCTGTTCCAGGAGGGGCTGAGCTCTCTCAGCTTGTCCCAGCTCCCAGCACAGTGGGTAATGTGGATCTGATTCGGATGAATTGTCCCAGTGTGGGTTCCTGCTGAAATGTACAGTGGGATGAATGGCCCTTCAGTCAAAGCCAAACAGTTGGGGTTGCTGAGAGTCACCCATGCTTGCCTGGACACCAGGCTTGTGTGTTCACCCATTCTGTAGCCTCCTGCCCTCCTTATAATGCTGTTTCTGAATCCCACAGGCTAGCTGTGAAGCAGCATGGAGCAGGAGGGGGCTGGATGTGTGTCCATCACCTTTTACATCCATCTCAGTGGAGAGTGAACTACTTTGTAACATGCCTTGCACTTCCAGGGCTCCTCATCTAAGAACAAAGGCTTAGGGTACAGCGAATGAATTGCTCCCTAAAAGCTTCTGCTTTTTCTCCACAGTAAAAGGGATCAAGGACATTTGCTGCAGACATCCAAAGTGAGATGAAATGGCCTTGATCTTAAGGATTTTAATGCTTTTGAAGTAGCCATAATTGGAGCACTTGAAGGGAGATAGAACCTGCAGATTCGATCCGTTCTGGCAGGGGATGCAGTAGCAGGTGTCAGATGCAAACATCTTCAGTTCAGAGGTCTGGCTTTTTGGGCATGACCACATTAAAAGTCGGCTGGGGCCCTGGCTCTGCTCATGAACCTCTGACTTTTTCAGCTCTAGACCTTTGTTATAAAACTGGGAACCAGGCTGGTTATTCCACAGAAAAGTCCTGAGGGCCAGTAGTCACAGCATCTGTTCCTGCCTCTTCTCTTGCCCCTGAGCCCCAAGTGGAACAAGCAATCACCTTGACAGTATTTCCTACCTTTTGGTCCAGGTTTGCTTCTGGAGATGCCCAGCTGAGCTGCAGTGAGGATGACAAGGAACATTTTCAATTCAAAGACATCAGGGATGGGTTCAGCTCGACCTTTGAGAAGATCGTTGAGTCTGACCTTATGAAGGGTACGTACTACAGCAGCTTGGACTCTTTGGACGTCCTGTCTCTCACGGATGAGACAGACAGCTGTGTCAGTTTTGAGGCCCCACTCACACCATTGATCCAGCAGAGGGTGAAGGAAAGTCCAGAGCTCTTGGAACAGAAACTGGCAGCCCAGCAGAGAGAAGCCCTTCAGCACATGGCTGCTGACAAGCAAGAGCAGGCAGCAGCAAAGCCAGTGGAGGGGGATTTTGGGAGCCCTCTCAGGCACTCCATTACCAGCAGCAGGTCAGAGAATGTGCTGAGCCGGTTGTCTTTGAAGAGTATCCCAAATGGGTTCCATGTGGAAGGGTCAGAGGAAGATGCCACCAAGATCATTAACTCCATCAGGTAAGGCACTGGTACCTCCTTGGTCAAAGGGCTCCTTGTCTCCTGGGGTCCCAGTCCCAGAGCAAGGCTCAGAGAACATGATAGAGATGGAGTTGGGTTTTTTTCCCCTTGTGCTTCCTCTCATGTGCTGCCATGACAGAGAGGACAAACAGCAATAGGGAAAATTTTCCTACCTGCAGTTGGGACTGCAGCTGGGGACCAAGGTTTCATGGCATTAAACCAGCCAGTCTCCACTGGTCTGAGTCCTCCCTGTTCTTACACACAGGACCCCAAACTGCAGGTGAGCTGCAGGGTCCTGTAGGGACCCTGTGAGCCCAAGAAAAGCCAAGGCTTGGCACTCTATGTTCACACTGGCTCTGGAGGGCACCATGATTTGTCTGGCTGCTCACAAATCCCATCTGTTCTTACACCAGGCAAAGCCAGGGCTCCTCTGAGCAGACCGCTGCCTTGTCTGCCTGGCATCTGGAAAAGCCCTCAGAGGCAGCCCAGCACACTCTCAAATGTCCTCTGAAGTTCAGGAAAACCTCAAGGTTTCACTTGGGTCTGGGTGCCCCTGTAGAGCTTTCCCAGAGGCTCTTCTGCAGGCAGTGAGGAGATCAGCAGACTTCAATCCTCCAGACCAGCTCAGACTCAAACCATTGTCTCCAGGAGGCAGCAGCTCCTTGCATGAGGAAGCCAGGCAAAGAGCATCCAGGACATGCCAGAGCTGGGGCAAGGCCATATGACTAGCTAGCTATCAGACCTTCAATGTCTGTGCAAATAGATGATACAACTGGTCTTGAGCAAGAAACAAAGAGATGCTGCCCTACCTCATGGTGCTAGTGGGGCTGCTCTGTGTGCTGTCTGGGCAACAGCTGGTCGTGATGCCAGCTGGCAACTGGGAGAGGAGCAGCCCACCAGCAACAGCAGGTCTGCTGTCAGTCCCACTGCATGACTTGTACAAATGCAGTTTCTCATCCTCAGCAAATAATCAGAACTGAAAAGCATACTGCCCATCCCTAAGATTTCCTGATTGTCTACAGCTCTAAAAGAGCTTGGCATCCCTTTCCATACCAGGAGAAAGGAAGAAAGCCTAAAAGGGAGTTGGGACTGTGTGCTTTGAATGGATACATCCTTATTTCTCAGGGAGAAGCCACCTTCTCTTCAGTCTTTTTCTAAAAAATTGAAATTAAACTGTTCTATTTCATTTGACCTGAAACAAAAAAGGGGTTTGTCCAATGTCCAGTTCACAAATCATAGAATCCCAGACTGGTCTGGGTTGGGAGGGACCCCAAGGGTCCCACAGCTCCAACCCCCTGCCACAGGCAGGGACACCAACCTCCAGGCCTGGAGCTACACAAGGTTGCCCAGGGCCCCAGCCAACCTGGCCTTCAACACCCCCAGGGATGGGGCACCCACCCCCTCTCTGGGCAGCCCCTTCCAGCCCCTCCCCACTCTCTCTGCACAGAACTTCCCCCCAATCCCTCCTCTCCCCCTTCCCTCCTCCAGCTTCACTCCATCCCCTTGTCCTGCCAGGCTCTGCCCTTGAACAAGCTGATTCCCCTCCTGTTCCTCTGCTCCCTTCAGGGACTGGCAGGCTGCAATGAGGTCCCCCCACAGCCTTCTCTTCCCCAGGCTGACCCAGCCCAGCTCCCTCAGCCTCTCTCCATACAAACGTGTTGCTCTTTTCTCACAGTTTTTGGTTGGGACAGGAAGAAATGAACCCCCCACCCTTTTCTGTGAGTTTCCAGTCACGTTGCTGCTCCTTGAATTGTTTCTTGTAGCGATGCCAGCCTGAAGGATGCACTGTCAGACTCTGACTCTGACATGGGCAGCATGGAGCAGCTTGACCAGGGCAGCACAGACACCTTGGTGAACGGCTGCCGTGCGGACAGCGAGGCGGCCAAGAGGCTGGCCAAGCGCCTCTACAACCTGGAGGGCTTCAAGCGCTGTGACGTGGCACGCCAGCTGGGGAAGAAGTAAGTGGGGCTGGGGTGTTCAGCTACAGGGTGGCTCACTGAGGTGGCAGCATGGTCAGCAGAAGCACGGATGTGGTGGGGAGGATCTAGGAGAGCACTGGTCACGCTGGGAGAGCAGGGCAGCTGGCCTTGAGGACAAGCCTGCTGCCACAAGGGCTTGCTGGGTGGAGTTTGGGCTGATGAAGAACCTTCTAGTTGAAGCAGGTCCAAAGCCAAACGCTTTGCAATCTGAATCCTTCTAACTGCTTGTGTGTATTGGGCATTAACTGCCACAAGCTGCTGTCCACCATAGACCGTCCTCTGTTTGGTAAGAGCCCCACCAGACACCCGTAAAGGAATCTCCAGGCTGAATGGTTTGGGATCCTGACCTGGATTTGCATGGGGCTCTCCACCAGTCCCCAGGTTTTTTAACATCTGCACCCCAGAATATTCGTGCTGCAGTGCCTCCTGACCAAGTCTTGATCAAGAGCATGAAGGGTTTGATGGAAAGCACCAGATGTCCCTGAGTAAGGCTGAAGGGAGATTGGAGTGCCCATCCCAAAGTGGGAGAGTCACAGAGGTTTCCAAGAGGCAGAGTGACCGTAACGACTGCAGCAGAAGCAGATTATATCAGGATGCCAGTGGGTGTGAGGACACCAATCCCCACCATCCTTCTTCTGGATTAGATATATACAACCTGTGTTGCTGGGGGTTTTTTAGGTCCTTGAAATGTCTCACTCCTGCCCAGAGCAGGAGGACACAACTGTCCCCCTGCAAATACCCAAGCCTTCAGTACCAAGGATTGTCTGTGACTCCTAGCTTACCTGGGACACGAATGATCTCCTAGAGAGGCTCTTTGTGTCACCTGGGAGCATCCTTGTCCTTGAAGATTTGCCATGACATCTCACTGGGGGGAAGTTTCAAGCAATTGGTCTCTGGGGATGCATCTGAGTGTTCCCCTCTGCTAGTTCCTGCAGTCCTCACACCTTGGGAAGCAGTTTGGTGACCCACAGCCTTCAAACTAAAATTTTTGGTTTGATCAGTTGGGTTTTTGGCATGGAATCATTTCCCAGCACAGTAACTGGATAGAGCTGCAGGCTCTTGGAGCACACAGGTGGATTTGCAGAGCAGGACAGGGACAGGAAGAAGGGTGAGGATAGGTGTGTTATAAGTTGGTCTCGCTCACTTCAGACAATGTCAGACCAACCCACAGTGGTGGGAGCAGAGTAAGTTTAAGTGATGCTTTCAGACCAGCTGAAAGGGGGTTGACTGGCTAGGAGGGTTAGTCAAAAAAGCAAGATCTCATTTTAAAGCTTTTTAACTCATTTTAACCAGTTTTTTTTTTCTCTTTGTGAACACTGGCAATTGTCTCAAAAAGACAAAACCCAAATCAACCCCCAAACATTCCTCATTGTCACATAAGTAGGAAAGGCTTGATGAGCAAGGAGATGGAGGTTGGATATCTCCAAATAGTTTCTTTCCATCTGGGGCAGTTCTGTGCAGTTGGCCTCAAATCCAGGAATGGCCTTTGTCTCTCTTCAGAGCCTGTGCTTTCTCAGCTGAACGCTCCCTGGATGACTCTTGTTCCTGGAGTTGCCTGTGTCACTGTCCCACCTCCACCACTACCCATGGTCACACATCTCCTGCTGGGTGGAGGTGGGACTGTCTGAGCTGCCTGGCAGTGCCAGGCTCTTTGCAAGCCCCCCAGAGAGCGCTGTGCTCACGGAGCTGCGTGGGCAGCGATGGGGCAGGGAGCAGAGCCCAGCCCCAGCACCGCCGTGCGCTGAGGATGGGGGTCTGCCAGAGTCCCATGGGTGGTATGGTGTGGGCACACAGGGTATTTTCCTTCCCTGGAGTTTAGGTGGGTTTTACCTAGCCAGTCTCCTTATGGACAATCCTTTTTTGAGCCAGGTGTCTGTGGGCTCCTCTCTTACCCCCAGGGTGGCTTGTCTACAGCCCTACACAGATCTTGGGTGGCCTGAATTGCTCTTGAGGTGGCTTCGTGGCCTGCACTGGGAGCTACACCCTAATTTACATTCCTAAAAAATCAGGAAGAGAAGGAAGCATCACGCTGGGGATGTAAGGTGAGGGGTCTGTAGAGGCTGGCTGTGCGTCAGGGTCACCAGCCAGGGCATGCTGGACATGTCTCCATGGGAAATACCTTAATGTTCTTGTGGGGATGTCTCTGTCATGTCTGAGCTGCAAGGTGGAAGGGTCACCCATTGCAGGAGGGGATGGGACTGGGAGAGAGGGAGAGAAGGCCAGTTCTTGCATTAAGAAACCAGAGAAAGCACCTAAGCTCACCTTAGTGTAGGTCATGGTCCAGCCTGGGCCAGTGTTGGAGCCCTGTGTCCCAGGCATGCCTGGAGCACGTTTAGTGGCTTTGGTGCTCAGGGAGAAAGGTTCAATCATTGTCACCGAGCCCCTGGCTAGTCACAGGAGTTTGTTGCTTCCTGGGGCTGGCTGCCTTCAGGTGTCCTGCAACACTGGTTCCTTCAGCAGAGCTGGCCATCCCACCTTTTCCAGGGGGAGGAACCAAGTGATGCACAGGAAGGCTTGATGAGCACCCCAGCTGGGACTGTTGGCACCACAGCAGCTGGCACAGACCACTTGTCCTGGGGGTTGGACAACCTTCCCAGGCAGCCTTGATGGGAGAGTGTGGTGAAGAGGAGCTCCCACTCACTTTCATCTGACTTTAGATCTTATTAGGAATGTAAATTAAGGTGCAGCTCACAGTGCAGGCCATGGAGACATCTCAAGAGCAATTCAGGCCACCCAGGATCTGTGTTGGGCTATAGACATGCCAAGTCCTTTGGCTTTAGGGAGCCTTGGGCAAGGCCAGTCCCTCGAGCCCAGTTTATGTGAACAGAGTCCATCACTCTTCTCCCTTGTTGATGGCTGCAGTCCATGGCAGTTGTTGCTGTGTCCCCAGTACCCAGAGTGCCCAAGCAGGTTCTCAGGAGACCCAGTAAATAGGTGCCCAAACAGAAGGAATCAAACATTTTCTCTGGGAGACTACAACTGCAGACATGAGGTGGGACCTGACCTGTGGCAGGGAGAGCACTGGCAGGTTCCCAGCACTGGCACAGCCAATGCACAAGGTCTTCTGCAGACTTGGAGCCAAAAGGATCCCAGAGGAGGCCTGGGACTTGCTTGGTTGTGCTTGTTCTTTGTCACAAGGATGAAGATATGGTGACATCTCCTTTCACAAATGTGTTCATCTTCATCCCACTTCACCTTGTTGTAAAGTCCCTGGACCAGTGGAGAAGTCTCCCTGGGAAGCCAGCAGGAATCTGTGGGCTGATCATTGTGGCACTGCCTCAGACAGACCAACCCAGGGGCCAAGGGGCAACGAGGACATGTTCTTTCCCAGAGCTAGCAATCCCAAATACTGAGACTGTTTTAGGAGTGTGAGGCCTTTGTGGCTTCCTAAGACTTTGAAACAGTCTCCTGTGCAAACCCCAGCACCAATACTTATGTCCTGCCTCTCAAAACTCACCCCACACCTCTCCCTGGAGCTGTGATGCTGCTCTGCCTGATCCTGCTGTGTGTTGTGCTTCTGAACAGAATCCATGCCAGAGCCTTGGTGGTGTGCATCTCACAGTAGAAGATGAAACAATGCTTCAGGAAAATCAATGAGTGCTGCCCATAACATGTCCTGGGGTGAAACTGGCTGTGCAATGCTTGGCAATAGGCTTTTCATTTTATGGGGAGAAGAAAAAGGAATTGTACACAGCAGAGGCAGAACATATTGACATCACCCCCCATTTCCTGCCAGCATTCATTGATTATTCTTGAACTTCTACTACCTGAGTTGTGTAGAAATTAAGAGCACCCATTCTAGCTTTAAAGGTGACACATCTCCAAGCGTCCTTCCAAAATGTGGCAGGGGAATGGTTTCTGGAGAAGCATTCAGGGGTGACCAGGGCCAGAAGGTCGGCTGAGCTCTGCTCCAGCTCCCAGGACATCCATCTGACACATGAGCAAGGTGCTGTGGTGAGAGGGTGGGATGGGAGCCCACATGGAGAGGGGAGCGGGAATATTACAGGAGGGGGGACATGCCTGGCAACGGGAGAGGACTAGCTGAGGGAGGAGGTGCCCCATGAGCACAGGACATCCCTCGTCTTTGTCCTCCTGGCTTCTTCAGAATCCAGCTCTGCCTGGCTGGCAGCACAGCAGAGAGCCCCTGGGAGCCAATGTCTCCTTCCCAGGTGGCTGTGGGCATGTTAGGGCCCTTTGGAGGTCTCCCATCTCAGGGTAGGATAAGTGCCCCTGGGTCTGGGATCGTGTCTGCAGTGTCTTGCTGGGAGTGTGGGCTGGCCAGGAGGCAGCGGTCTGCTGTTCCTCTTGTAGGCAGTGTTTCTTCTCTGATGAAAGGGCTGACTACTCCCTCTTTAATTACAGTAACGAGTTTAGCAAGTTGGTAGCAGAGGAGTACCTCAGCTTCTTTGACTTCACTGGCCTGACCCTTGACAAAGCACTCAGGTGAGCTGGTGTCTGGGCTGGACGGCGCGGAGCAGCGCGGTGGGTTTCTCCTGACGCCATGGAGGCTGTCTGTGTGATGGGAGCTCCAGGCTCTTGTTTAAGCTTTGCTTTGGGGTCACGTTTGGCACAAGCTACTGCCACCAAGAGTGGGCTTCGACAGGAGGGCCCACAACCTGCTTCCCCATGGCGGAGAGCAGCTGTCCCAGGAACCCCCCTCGTATGAAATCCAGAGCAGACGGGAGCACCTTCTTCCCTTGGGATGGACAAGCCATCCTGGTGCCATCAAGCTGGAGGGGCGTCAGATCTGGGCTGACAGCAAATTTCCCTACACAGTTCAGAGCTGCCTCCACAGACACCTTCACACTGTGCCTGAAGGGGCCCAGGGGTGCCAGGCTAGGGGAGGACAAGGGCCTCCCAGCTGCTCTGAGAAGCCCCTTTACATCCCTCCTTAGCACGGGAGGCTCTGCCCAGCAGACTGATCCATGGTGACTCCATGTATCACTTTCTCTTTGCAGGAGGTTTCTGAAAGCATTCCCTCTGATGGGAGAGACGCAGGAGCGGGAGCGGGTGCTGATCCACTTCTCCCGGCGATACTGCCAGTGCAACCCCGAGGAGAGCACGTCTGAAGGTACCCCTGCCTTTCCCTTGCCCTAGTGTCCATTGCACGCTCACACTGCACCCCTGTCCCAGAGCCTGAGAGTAAAACCAGCCAGCCACAGCCAGCCCTGAACAACACGCACTAGGCAGGCAAGGTTGCAGCTCCTCCCTTTCCCTGGGGTCCTGCCCTGCTGTACTGGGGTGGACTGGGGACACTGGGTGCTGTCCAGATGAGTCCCCTCAGGATCTGAAGGTCTGAGTGTGGGCTCCCAGGGAGCTGTGATGAAGGTAAGCTCCTCAGCTGTAGCCTTGTTCAGTGGCCACGCTTTGCACAGCACCAGGGGAGGAGGTGAGTGGCTCTCAGAGGCTACAGGTTACTGCAGCTGTGGCTTGCTGGCAGTGGGAAAATGAGTGGCTGGTGCTAGCTCAGCCCAAGACCTCGTCCACTGAATGGAAGAAGACACTTCCATGCAGGCTGAGGAACGCCACTGGCTTGCCACGCTCAGGAACTGTGTTCCTTGCATCTACAGCTGGTGCAGGGCAAGGTGCAACTGGGTCAAATTCTGGGCTCACTGAAGTTGCAGATTTTCTTAGCTACTTTCAGCCCCTCCCCATTTTTTTTTTAAAGAAGTATTTTCTTCTGACATTTTTAAATGGGAAGAGTAATTCATAGTACACGTGTGCACATCCAGACATGAGCATGGCCACCTACACACATGCTTACAGGCACCTAGAAATGCCCCCATGAGTGGAAACCAGGCTGCTGACCTCACAGCCCCACCACTTGCTCCTCCTTCACCCCTTCAGCATGCAAGACATCATTTTTCTCCGAGAGCTCCTGCTTATCCTACAGGATTCCCAAATAGCATCAGTGCCTAGTGTCTCTTGAACCTTCCAGTGCCTCTGCCAAGCTAACTGGACACAGGCTGTTCTCAAAGTGGAATGGCCTCTTTGCTTTTACCAGTGGTATCCCAGCAAAGTACAGGTTTAGTTGCCATTTCCCCATGTTTCTGGGATGTTCTCCCCCACAAAGAGGACTTTCCCCTGCAAAGAGTCCTCCACCTGTTGAGCTGCAGGCTGAATTTTCATCAGCAGTTGCCAAAGTAAATATCCTAGGTGCCAAGTCCTGACCCCTTTTCAACATCTATCCCTGGAAATGCTCTGCAGCCATATTGCAGCCAGAGGTCTTGGGACCCTCTCTCCCCTTCTGGTCCTCCCATGTCTAAGACCTGCTGTGAGGACGTACACACACTAACTTGAGCAGAAGCTGTGCTGAAGCACAGAGGGTCAGATCCTGGAGCCCATCCCACACCCTTCAGCATGAGGATGTTTGGAGGGTAGTCACTACTCAAACAAAACACAGGCTTTGCCATGGCAACATCAGTTACTGCTGCTGATGGAGTGATGCTACAGCAGCTGTTCTGAAGGTAAATTAGATCCCAGTTCTGAGCAGTCCTCAAGAAAGTGCCTTCTAATGCAAACATGAACGAAGCCAGAAAATGAAGCTCTTCAGTAACTGCATGGCCCTCAGTGGAGATGTCACTGTGGCTGATTGGACCTGTTTTAAAAGTGTTTCACTCCAGAACAGTACAGAACTGTTCAGGACTGTTCTGAGTAAGGAAAGAGTAAGGAAAACTAGACCTGAAACACATTCCTGCTGCGGTCCCAAGCAGGACAGAGCTGCATTCAATAATGGAATTGGATGGGGCTTGAAAGATACAATTGTAACCCAAGTACTACTGGAAGCTGATGCAATGGAGGGAAGCAAGTGGCTCCTTCAGGTCACCTCTTTGTAGATACCGTGAAAGCATCCACTGGATGCCTGGTAATTCAAGAAAGCTATTGCAAGCTCTTTCTTCAGGAACCAGCCCTTTCTTGTTGCATCCAACCTAAACTTGCAAAGGATGTTCCATCAAGATGAAATCTGATCCACTGTCTATATCTAGATTTCTAGTGAAACCCCTCTGGCTGTGAGGATCTATTGCCATAGAGGCATCATAGAGTCAAAGCAGTTTGTTTCTGGATCAGGTGGCTGAGAAGGTCTTAGAGCCCCCTAAGATGTTTCAGGACATTGCTATAGGCTGATTCAGTAACTCTGATGGAGACATGACTGTTGTAACACCAAGGGCCACTTCAGCTTGTATGATGGGATGTTGCAGATGAGGGTGGCAGAAGCTCTGACCTACTGCCCACTAAGTGGGCTGGCTGGTTTTTCTCCTAGAGTGGTGTCTTGGACACATGATTGATGCTTTCATGTACTGATGAAGCCCAGACATGGAAGAACTATATGGTTGTGTTGTGACACTCTGTGAGCTGAAGGGAAAAAAGGGAAGCAACTGATCCAAGAAACGGTGAGAATAGCAGGCTTTGGGACACCTGTCAGCCCAGAACCTCTCACAGGCACTCCAAAATACACACTGGGAAGGCACACTGACCAAAGCCCAAAGCTGCTTCTTTTGAAAGTGAAGGAACCATCGTAGGAATTGATTCTCTCTTGAAGGGGGATGTCCATCACACCACGTCCCCAGCACTGTCAACCCTCATAGAGAAATACATGGTATTCCCATGAGAAGTCCCTCCTTCCTCAGAGATCGTGGTTCTACCAGGAAAGGGAGAAGCCCCTGGGCTCAGCTGCCTTTATCCTGGGCTTGTGCTTTTGTTTGCTGTCCTGGTTCTGGCCAGGCCAGAGTGAACCTCCCCAGGCAGCAAGCAGAGGTGAGCTGAGTTAGCCTGGGCTGTTTGCCACACCACCTGGCACCTGGCAGTGCAGAGAGCTTGGCCCTGAGCATGGGGTGCTCAAGGCTTGTCACTGCTCAGCACAAAAGGTGCCTTTGCTCAGCAGGTGATCAGGATGGGGCCAGGCCCTGGCTGGCTCTCTGTGCCTGCACGTTTCCCCCCACATAGAAGGCACCAGCATGACTTCCCAGCCCGGCTGGGGGTAAGTCACAGCGTGACCCTAGGGCACCAGTTCACAGGACAGCATGCACAAGAGAAACCAGCCAGGAGCATCATGTCTGAGGAGAAGTCCATCACACCGAGTCAGGAGCAGGGCCAAAGACCAAGGCTGTAGCATTCCTTCCCCTGTCCCCTCCCTGGTACTCTCTGACCCTTTTGTGAGTCCTTGCAAGGACCAGTTCATGTCCCAGGATTCATTTGCCCCTCACTGTTGTGAGGTAGTGCATGGAGACTAGTCTCCTGACCTCAAACAGCTTCAGGACACAGCATGGTTTGGAAATCACCAGAAGCCACTGGGCTGTCTGATACAGAAAAGGGTGTTACGATGTCTGAAATGGAAGGGAAACCTCACATGAGTTTTATCAAGCCAGAGGAACAAAAACACTGCACTCATTTGTAGTAATAATGTTTGTTGAGCAACTCAAGAACTTTACAGGCTTCCTGGGGAAAAGACCTCAGGACAAACCCCTGAGGTGACTGGTCAAACTGGGGGTAAACTGTGTGCCAGGGTATCCGCTTCATTCTGCAACAGCAGCACCACAAAATGGATATGGAGGAAGACTCAGTGGAAAGTCTGGTCTCCAGAAAGCCACTGACAGAACTGCCTTAAAGCCACTTGCCTGACGATCGTTTCAGGAAAAGGCAAAATTTGAAAGAAAAAATCATTTTATTTTTTAAAACTGTCTCATACAGTTGAAAGAAAAGAAGTATTCTTTGAAGGCCCCAGGCATAGCAGCTACCCTTAGTTTGCAATGGGTGGGCTGCCAAGACAGCAAACACTGAAACCACCTGGGAAAGGGAGTAATCCTAGCTCTCTGCCTTGTGTTTCAGATGGGATCCATACGCTCACCTGTGCCCTGATGCTGCTGAACACTGACCTTCATGGACATGTAAGTAGTACTCAGAGTTGCATCCTTCCTTTTCTCCTGTGCAGTGCAGAGGGCTGTCCCCTTATGCAGGATATTTGCTGGAAAATTGAGATAGGTTGTCAGAGAGCACTCTCAGGCACATGTCCTGCTGACACCAGTTACCTTATGCAAGCACAGGGAATGCAGCTTTCTGCCCAGGACCTGCTGCCTGCATCATCCCTGTCCCAGGAGCTCTCATGGAGAGGTCTTTGCCTTAGTTTTGCAATGAGTGGGCTGGCAAACAACAGCACCAAGTGTGGTGTAGACACCTAGGGTTCCCCTCATCCCAGAAACTGCTGCAAAGGAGTCAGTGGTTTCATACATGCCTAGATTTGATCTTTCCTTCCCAAAACACAAAGTATGTCCCAGCTGTTCCTTTTCCCCAGGGTGTAAACAGACAGGGAGTTTCATACCAGAGAGGCCTCTGGACAAAGAGCAGGGTGAGCACAGAAAGTGTAGTTGGAAAAGAGCAGAGGCTGTTAAGAAGATCTCTCACCACCTTTTAGAGGCTCCTTCAGGTGGCATAGGTTGGATTTGTTCCTGGAAGGTCAACCAGAGTGTAGAGAGGAGAGCAGAGTGGGAGGAAAAATGACTGCAGAGGGGAGATGGGTCTGGACATAGGGACAGCACTACGACTGAGTACCTCTGGAGACCCCTGCCAGGGCGTACACCTGGGAGCATGCATGGACTCCGGACCCTGCTTGGTGTTGTGGAAGGATGTAGGTACCACTGAGCCAGATCTCATCCCTGCTGTTCAAGCCCTATGGCTGTGAGCCTCAGGGGGCTGTGCCCCCTTTACAGGGGTAGAGGGGCTCCTCAAGTCTTGGGTCACTGAAGTGCCTTCTTTCATAGCCCCTCCTATAGCTCAGACTCCCAAGAACTTGTGTGAAGATGGAGAGGGCATGGAGAGATGACTTGTCCTATCAGCCTGCACATGTGAAACCTACTCCCCTTTTTGCTGCCCCACAATCCCACGATTTCCAAGCTGTGTCATCAGAGCCCTCTTCTGCCTCCAGCTGGGAACAGTGTGTTGTGCATCTGCAGAGGCTGGCCCTGAATTTTTCCTCATTAGCCTGTTAATGAGGGGATGGTAGGCCACAACTTAGCTCTTTGTTTGCATAGTGGATTATAATCACCTTTGAGAGGACCCTTTTTCTGGGGAGGTGGGAAGAGGACACTACATGAGTGCTCTTACGCTTTAAAAGATGCAAATGCCACCAGCCTCAGTGGTGCCACCCTGACAGTCCACCTGGGAGACCATCATGGTTACAGCACAGATACCACCTTCACGACTGTGGCAAGGTTTGAGAGCAGCCAGTGAAGGGATTTACTGGTCTCCACAAGAGCATCCTTTCCAGATGTGCACTGCCTCATCCGTGGGGAACAGGTAGCCTACGACCAGGCTGGGCCCATTGCCACCTGTGTGGCTGCCAGGAATGTGTCCAGGCAGAGTGTCTCTGCATGCAGTGGGATAGCAGAGGGGATGGCTTTTGGAAGGGTCTTAGCCAGCATTCATCCTTCAGCTGAAAGGGTTGCAGCCCAGGAGATATTTTCATCAAAGCATTTCCTGAACAGAGCAAGCAGCACTGCAGCAGAAGGCAAACTATGCAACTTCATTCCAAAGTCACCTGATTTCACTAGGGTTTTTTTAATTAAAAAATCCAAAATATTGTCGCTGGGAAGATAGAAATCATTGACAAGGCCAAAAGAACCCTAAACCTTCAAGACCTTACCATGTCTATTTTTCATTGGCAAGCTGGCTAAGAGGCCTGGTAAGAAGAAATGGTGTCAAGCTATCTAGGCAAAGGAAAGAATAGCTTTCTTTTGACCAGGTGTAGAAACACCTGAGCTTTTCTTTGAAAAACCTTCTCTTTATTTTTCAGCATGTATAACATTAATTTCTTCTTCTCCTTCTCCTCCTTTTTTTTTTTGTTTTTTTCTTTTTCCTTCCTTCTGCTCCTGGAACTTCTCTTTCTGCTCTTTAACCCTTTGCCAGGTGGTAAGTGCAGTCATTCTAGTGTTTTGCCTTAAAGCACTGGCATTTCACTTGTTTTTTTTTTCTGTATTAAAAAAAAAAAAAGGATTTTCTTTTTGTTTGTCTGGATTCCTGAGTGGTTGTGCAGTGTCCTTCACTACTCAGCAGCTGATATGCATCACATGAAGTTCTCCTTGTGTAAAGACACCTCTGCAGTGTACCTGGGACTGTGTCAGTTGATCTCTTCCCCCTTTTCTGTTGAAAGTGCTGTCATGATATTGCATATCACTTTTAAGTTTGATTTCCCATGTGTGTGTTTCAGTGTCTTGCTGTGCATTGCCATGGAGTGGGAAACTTCTCTGTGTAGCAAAGGGTGGTTGAAGTATGTCTGCTAAGGGGCAGGTCCCTCCAGCAGTGTCTCTAGATGGTTCACCACTCCAGCACTGACCATCACATTTACTGAGCCCAGGCTTAAAAGTGATGAGACCGACTTTAAGACACAAGATTTGCACCTGGGCACCCTGTAGTCCTGCCTTATTATTTTCTACCACAGGTGCACCCAGGCTCTGTTCCTGAACCATGCAGAAAGCTTGCTGTCTTTAAAATGCAAACCTCCATTTTCATAGAGCCACCTGGGCTGGTCCTTAAAGGCAGCAGTCACCCACAAACGTTACAAGCCTTGTTGTACAATCCAGGTTGTTGCAACTCTCTGCCTTGCTCTCCTGTGCTCCAGGAGATCTTATGACAAAGTAAGTACTCCTCTGCTCCACCTCAGTCCCTTGGAGACAAAGCTTTGGGATGTCCCCTGATCCACCATCAGTGTTACCACTCCTTGTCCAGAACTGCTGGCTGTGGAAGGACAGGGACAAATCAGTCAGCTGTGCATCACCAGCTCTCATGGTTGCATTTTGGTACTTGAACACAGCCCAGCTCCTGGAGACACTCTGTAGGTGACAGGCTTCAGTGTTTGTTCAACAAGAAGGCCAGCATGACTGCTGAACCCAGCTTGAAATGGGGTTCCCACCAGCTCCAGACTCCACATGTCCATTGCTATTAATGTTAACAAATCTTATGATATTCTTAAGCCAAGGTTCAGGTCTGGTGTCAGCAGTCCTGCTGTATGAGTAGCACTGGGAGACCTGAAGAGCTCTGAGACAGAACCCACTGCTGGTGTCAGCTACAGAGGGACACCGGTCTGTCCACAGCAGCTTCGTGTGACCCAGGGCTTGTTGGTACCCAAAGTTTGGGGCTCTGCTCCTTGCAGCAGGGCAATTTTGTTTCTGCAGCCTAGAACACAGCCACTGCCAGGTCCCTTGGTCCAGTCAGACCCATGACCCTCACTTCATGCTGAAGTTAAGTGTAGCAGTTTGAGCTTTTCCCCTGAAGAGGAGTCTTTGGGAGCAGTTAAAAGCTCCTGAGTGAAAGCAGGGCCTGCTACGGGTGTGATGCTCATCCTGGGGGCCCTCACAGTGATGTACCCCGCTCACCACTCTGCAGGTGAGATGTTTGATGCCTGCGGCCTCCAGCCTGGAAGTTCAAGTAGTTTCTCACCTCACAGGGACAGCGCTGGGAAGAACACCCCAGATCATCACGCTTCACAGTCTCTAGCTCCCAGGAATCTGTTTCTCCTCTGGGGCTTTCACATAGCCCCTGCCTTTCCCACTGAGCACCCAGCTCCATGCTCATCTGCAAAGCCTCCTAATGCTGGGACTTGACAACAGAAGGAGTGCTAGGCTACAGCCCAGAGCCTCCTGGAGGGGCACAGAGCCATCCTGGACACTTCAGAGGGTCTGCAGTCAGCTTGGATGGGTCAGCTCAGCAGCAGGTGGCTGAAGCCCAAAGGAGGCAAGAACCTAACTGTAAACAGGGAAGTTACACTGGGTTGGAGCAATGAGGTGGCAGGATCAAGCCTGTCTGCTCACTGCAAGATCAATCTATTTTTTCCTAATTTATTCGCATGGACTGTAACCACCGTTACCAACTTGTTTCTGCATTGCTCCTGTCTCATACACTGCCTGCACCCACCCACCCACCCCTGTCCAACCATTCCTCCACCCTCCCATTCATTTAACTGTCCATCCCTTCCCATCTATTTAACCCACTGTTAGTGTACTTGCTCTCCATCCAAGCACACCATGGTGCTAGCTGATTGTCTCACAGTGATTTCTCATGGCCTGGAGCAAGCAAAGATGGGATGAAGTTCTTTTCTGCCAGGGGGACATGTCAGGAATAGTAGCTACCTGTGGCTGTGAAGCAGCCTGGCTGGCTTGTTCTGTTGCTGGTAAGTGACTGATGCACCACAAAAAGGGCAAAACTCCACATCTGTGTGGCTGGCCAGAAATGAAGATGCTTCTCCCTACCCAGAGGACCCAGTTCAGCAAGGGACACAGAACACCTGAACACTGAGGCTTGAGGTGTTCAGATCCCCTGAAGACCATGTGGTGGTCTTGCTGAATCAGCAAGATGGACTCCTGGGTAAGCAGGCACACCACTGTGCCTGACAGCAGCCATTCCCAGAGCTGTGCCTGGGATTTCCTGTACTTCTAAGTGCTGTTGCCCTGTGGGAAAGCTCAGAGAGTCCCTGGTGCTGGTGCCACTGGTAATGAGGCACTTGTGGTCACAGGACAGTTTCATTGCAAGTGTTGATCAAGTGAAGCTGCAAAGCCCTGCAGTGGGGTGGTTTGTCTGTTTGTTTTCTCCATTCAGCTGGTGTTGATTTGGAGGCACCTGCAGGGCTTTGTATTTGAGTGGCTGGCTACAGCCCATTTCTCAAAGCATTAGGCTCAAGTGCTAAGGTATTGTAAGGTTGCACTTGGTCTCAGACACCCCAGCATCCTGTGCTCAACCCTACTGACAGCCAGCCTGAATCCCTGCCTCTCCCCCCACCCCCCTCTGACTCTGTAGACTTCCACAGCCTTGTCCAACAAGCTGATTCTCAGCATCTGCATCCTTGCTGGAGCTTCCCCATCACCTCTTCTGGTTGTCAGAGAAAGGGTCTGTTTTCATCCTTCTTAAATGCTCAGCAGTTAGCTGCTTTTCCACAGGGTGGCTGCTGTCTCAGTTTGAGCTCAGAGATCTTGTGCAAGAGAAAGAAACATACCACAGAATAAAATAGAACCCTTGCCCTGGGATATATGGCTTGGGTGCAATATGCAATAAACCCAAGGAAGGGCCTGCCAGGCTGGTAACCTGTGCCACTTTACCCCAATTCCTAAAATGTGCTGGCCTCTGCATTCATTGCTGGGCCACTACAAGTTGATCTCTGCAGGCAGAGAGACCTGGGCCCTGCACTCTGCTGTCATGCCTCAAGGCAGGGGTAGGAGCAGCCACCTACTCTCTCTGCAAAGTTAATTCGGTGCCTTGTGGTCCCAGGCAACACACTGACCTCCAAGCTCCCTCCCAGAGGTTTGTTTCTGCATTTTTGGTTGCAGTGCCTCACCCTCCTTCCTTTCTCCATCCACAGGCCATTGTGCTGATGTCATTTTTCTTCTTTTCCTTCTTCTCCCTGTAACTCAGTGGCCAGCAAGTACAGAGAGCTCTCTTCCCACTGCTGCAAGCCCCAGGTGTGTCTGCAGGTGTCCCTGCAGCTCTGCCACTGAGCACAGGCTGGCAGTAGCCTCTGGCTATTGGGTCCAGGTATGGGCACCAGCCATGGGGCTCCCCTATGAGAAAGCAGAGATGGCTCAGCCTTGTGTTGTGCCCACACCATGTCCCCAGGCACTGCAAACTCGTATCAGGGATTGATTCCTCCTTTTCTTGGCTGGCACTGACAGGAGGTGTAATGAGGAGGGTCAGGCAGAGCTGCTCCAAGGCAGCACCGCAGCCTGTGCAGCCAAGAGGGGGTGTGCACATGCAGATGGCAGGGATGGGGGGCACTGAGGACTAAACCCAAGGCCTCGCCCTTTGCTGATGCTTGTGCTTGAGGAGAAGCCTCCAGGACATCATCTCTTATGCATGTTTGTGGGCAGGGGGTTCTGCTGTCAGTCTCTTTATGAAGTTACTGTCTTGCACACAGGGTGGGTCCTGTATCATCTGCTGCAGCATCATCACCTCTCAGTGACCCAGCCAGGCCCTTCTTCTTCCTCTCTGGCCTGAGAGCAGGATCCTGGCTCTGCTGTTCCTAGCCATCATCCCAGATCCTTCTGGCTGGCCACCCTGATGCAAAGGCCCCTCCCAGTGTCAGGATGCTGTTGGGATCCTTAGGGCTGCTGGTGGCAGCCCACGCTCCCCTCTCACAAACTCTGTTGTCCACTCCATGTGATGTCATGGTGCTACCTGTCCTCAGGGGCTCCAGGGTTGAAGGCTGCAGTATGAGATACCCCTGGAGACACCTGTCTTTCATTTCACAGAATCACAGAATGGCATGGGTTGGAAGGGACCCCAAGGAGCACAGAGCTCCAACCCCCTGCCACAGGCAGGGACACCAACCTCCAGGCCTGGAGCTACACAAGGTTGTCCAGGGCCCCAGCCAACCTGGCCTTCAACACCCCCAGGGATGGGGCACCCACCCCCTCTCTGGGCAGCCCCTTCCAGCCCCTCACCACTCTCTCTGCACAGAACTTCCCCCTAATATCTAATCTGAACCTTCCTTCCTTCAGCTTTAGTCCATTTATGGTATCACACTCCCCTTTCTGAGCACTACAGTTCCCACCAGCTCCTCCACATCTCTGCTCCAGTCCTTTGGAGAGGCAGGTTTGCAGGAGGAGGCTTGGGAAAGGCTGCCTGCCTCCAGCCCCTCAAGTCACTCACCTGGCTCTGGTGAGGGGTGAAGGGTTTGGGAGGACAGATGCTCCAGACTGATATCAGGGATGACAGGTGACCTGGCAGCATCAGCACCAGCTAGTCTTTGCCTTAGCTGCCTTAGCTGGTGATGAGTGTCTCCCAGGCACTCATCACCCTCCTGGTGTGTGTGAGTTGCCCTCACATCCCACAGCACTCAAGCAGCCAGATCATGGCTATCAAAAATACAGGTTTCCATGAAGGACCAGTCATTGCCCAGTGCTGGCTGTCTTCAGATGCTGACACTGCCCACAGAATTTCACACATGGCAGGCTTGGTGGCTCATCCAAGCATTGCAATTTCAAGGCAGTCTGAGCCTTGGTCAAGTTTTGAGACACAGGCCCTGTACCAGGACTAACCTGGAGACCAGAGGTGAGATCACTTGGACAGTTTGGAGCACGAGCTGGAGAGGTTATTCTTCTAGTGGAGGTATTTTTCCTCCACCATTGCAGAAGGGGTCATTTGAAACATCTGGGTGCTTGCTTGAGCAAACACAGCAAAAAGCCTCAGTAGAA
The DNA here is from genome assembly GCA_027925045.1 of Hypotaenidia okinawae. Taxonomy (NCBI): domain Eukaryota; kingdom Metazoa; phylum Chordata; class Aves; order Gruiformes; family Rallidae; genus Hypotaenidia; species Hypotaenidia okinawae. Next base: position 552,213 of record BSDF01000014.1, on the reverse strand, counting down.
AATCAGCACTGAGAGCCTTTCAGCTATGGAGCTCTTGGAGCAAACCCAGGGTTCACCACTACATGTAAGAATGTTCTTTAAGAGAGTCTGATTAAAGTCCAAACTGTCCACAAGTGTAACAAGCTGCTTCTTTGCCTTACAGAACATTGGCAAAAAGATGTCATGTCAACAGTTCATAGCAAACTTGGATGGGCTGAACGATGGGAAGGACTTTGCCAAGGATTTGCTGAAGGTAATGTGATATAAATAGACAGGGGGATGCTGTCATTGCTAATAGGTGCCAACTAGTGCTGCTGGGACACTCTGAGCCCTTGAGTCAGCATTTTCCATGATTGTTTCATTAGAAGAGCTGTAACCCCCATGGAGAGATTCTGCTGATCTGCAGTGAGACACCAGAGCTCTGTTCTCTGCTGGTGTTTGACCCAGATTTGTGGCATATCTGCCCTCTCCCCCATGACAGCTCTGTGATGCACCGAAGAAGGTTCCTCCCACCCCTAAACACGACCTCCTGGCACTGATACTAACGTGGTTTGATGTGGTGCTCCAACACTAGTTCAAGACCATGGGGGCTTGGCTAAACACCATGAAGTGGGTATGGTTTACCACCACCACTATCCTCTGCACCTGCTGCAGGTCCAGCAAGCTGACCTGGATTTTGCTGTATGGAAGAATGTTGAAATGAGCAGTGCCACATCAGGGGTGCCACACTGTGCTCTAGACAGCACCCCCACCTCCACCTCCCAGCAGACCTCGCTCTGCTCCGTCCCTCAGTATGGCCAGGGTCAGCTCCACACTCTGCTTTCCTTGCCCATTCCTGCTTTTTCCTCAGTGCCCCAGGGAACCCACTGGAATTTTGCACTGGAGGAACTGAAGAAGCTGATCCCTGAGGTCAATCATCCATCCCCTGCTTCTCAGGGCAACATTCAAGCCTCCACTGTCCTTTTCCCCTAGTCAAGACACTGGGGGTGTCTTGGCATGCTCAAGTCTTCTACCACCCTTCTGTAGGCCAGCATTCACCCAGGGCTAGGTGCAGCACCCAGAATTAGTCCAAAATGCTGTATACAGGCCTCTGAGCAAGGCTGGCTGCCAGAACCCTCTGCTGCTGATGTGTCCAGCCAGCCCTCTCATGGCACATAGACAAAGAAGGGGTCTAGCAGGACAGCAGTTGTCCTGCTCACTGGTGAATAATACTCCAGGAGAGTTCAGCAAAGAAGGTGTCTCTCCAAGGACACAGATAGGGTGTGGAGGAGGTGGTCTCCACCAGTCAGACATGTCTGCCATGAGAGACTCAGCTAATACCATGTTCTTGTTTCAGACACTGTATAACTCCATCAAGAATGAGAAGCTGGAGTGGGCCATGTAAGTATATGTTAAGCATTTGAGAGATCATGTGTCTTTAAAAGTAGCTGGCAGGTCTTGAGTCATGTTTCTAGCCCCAGAATCTTCCAGAACATTCCCTACCAAGCCCTTAAGTGCTCAAGTCCCTTCTACAGGCAAGTTGGGGGTTTATGGCTTAAACACAAAAGCAGATGGGGAGACTGGTGGCAATCTGTGGGCACAGGGTCCAGAAGGTATGATCTAAAGCAAAGGAATGCCCTCTTTTTTACGGTTACAAATGCTGGCCCCTCTCCAGATGCCTCAGAGGTCTTTGTACAAGGATCTCAATATCTGGGGTTTTTTTAGTGACTGAGACTTTCCATCACTTCCACCTAGTTTCTTCTGGAAATAGTATGAGAATCCCTCTCTCACAAACAGTGAGAGAATCACTCAGGAAAGAACGGACCTTGTGAGATCCAGCTTCCTCCTCAAAGTATGGTCAACACTGAATTCAGACCAGGATACTCAGAGCTTTGTTCAGTTTGATTCTGAAAACCTCCAAGGACAGAGAATGTGCAGCCCCTCTGGATCCATGAGCCCATACTTAATTATTCTGAGAGTGACATTTTTTTCTTATCCATTTGAAACCACTGGGGTTTTTTGACTTATGCCCACTGTCTCTTGTCCTCCTGCCACGTGCTACAGTGAGGATCCTGGCTTTGTCCCCTCAATAACCTCTTCATACATATCACACCTATTGAAGGCTGCTGTGAGATCCCCTAAAGCCATCCCTTCTCTAGGTTGAGCAAGTCCAGCTCTCTTAGTCGCTTCTTACATTACAAGTGCTCCAGCTCCAGGCATCTTGGTGGCCTATGCTGAATTCTCTCCACCTTTTTGATACCCTTCCATGTACTGGGGGCCCTGTACTGTTTGCTGTATCAAGATGTGATGTCATGGGTGCAGAATAGAGGAGGACGATGACTTCTCTTAACCTCCTCCCTGTGCCTCTGTTACTCAGCCCAGCTTGCTCTTGACCTCTGTTCCTGCCAGGACACTGCCTGGCAGAAACTGTTCATCCTGCCTGTGGCCCCAGAACCTTTTCTGTGGAGTGGCTCCCCAACCAGCCTTCTGCAGGACCAGTCCCCCCAGGGCAGTCCTGGGGTGCTGCATTTAGTGATGCTTCTGGACCTTTAATTGGCTGTCCCTTACTTCTCATGTTTATGTCATCCACATACCTGGTGATGTGCACTCTGTCTCCTCCAGGTCATCATTTGCTACCCCGAAACAAGCCTGGGAACAGGTCCATGGTGTCCTCCATGACAAGGTCATACAGCACCTTCCTCAGCCCTTCCCTTCCCTTCCTACGCCCCCTCTCCCCACCCCCCATCCCCATCACCCCCTGCCACCCAGGACACAAGCCAGGAAGCCCTGCAAGTGCTGTGTGGTTCTCCCCAGCCCAAGTGCACCCCCCACCCCCCACCGCTGCCACGGGGAAGCCCATGACAGAGCTGGGCCTTAAGTTAACACAGCGGACTCCTCTCCCCTCCTCTCCTCCCTTCCTTGCCCCCAGCCCTCTCTTGTCTCCAGAGGGTTGTGGCACCGAGCGCCTGGGCCATTAGCTCCACCACTCCTCTGCTCCTATTGCCCTGTCCAGAAAGCTGCCTGCAGATGCTTTGATCGCACCTCCCTCACCGGCCTACCTGGGCCAGGCCTGGGGAGCAAGCACCACGGCTGTCAGCCGTGCCCCGCGGTTGCAGCGCTTTCGGGGGGCTGGTGTCTCCGTTGGTGCCCCTGGAAGGCCTGTGCTTCCCCGGGGAGCCGCGCAGGCTGCAGATAGTCCCCTGCGGCCTCTGCGGGAGCGGGAAGCAGCCGGGCCAGCGCCGCCGTGTCGGCGGGGGATGCCGTCGCGAGAGGGAGCGCTGCAGCTCCGCAGACGGGGCCGCCTGATGGTTTATGTAAGAGCTCAGCAGCGGTGCATCAGCCCTGGCTGCGGGCAGCGCTCCCTGCCTGCCCGCACGCCTCCCGGCGGCCTGCTGCGCAGCTCCGGGCAGCAGCGCCGGCCTGCCCTCCTCCCCCGCCCCGGCCGGGCCCCTGCGGCCCCTCATTCACCCCACACCAGCCTGGGACCCGCTGCGCTGCAGGGTGTCCAGGGACAGATGAGAGACCTCTCAGCTCCTCCGCTGTGGGATGGCTGCTCCCTGACATGGGCAACCTGGTTTTCATCGAGAGGAGTGGAACTGAGGCATATTGGAGCACAGGAAGTTCCGCACCAACATGCGGAGAAACTTTTTCCCAGTGAGGGTGACAGAGCACTGGGACAGGCTGCCCAGGGAGGTGGTGGAGTCTCCTTCTCTGGAGATATTCAAGACCCGTCTGGACGCCTATCTCAGTGAAATGTCCTAGGGAGCCTGCTCTGGCAGGGGGTTGGACCCGATGATCTCTCGAGGTCCCTTCCAACCCCTACAATTCTATTCTATTCTATTCTATTCTATTCTATTCTATTCTATTCTATTCTATTCTATCCTTACACAGGCAGGAGCCTCTTCTTGCTGCTTACTCTGCCTTCTGTCCTCGTCCCTCCCAGGGAACGAAATGCCCTTGCTCACAAAGCCCGGCCAGCCACACCAGTACCCAGCCATCACCCCAGCAGCAAGCAGGAGCTTGGAGGAGTCCCTCTGGTGCAGCTCGGAGAGCTGAGCCCCACTAACTGCCCACCCAGGCGTGGTGTCTGGGCTCTGCCCAAGCCCCAGGACTCCTGTGGGTGCTGAGGGCTGAGAAGTCATCCTTCTCTTCCAAGAGGTGCCCGATGCTTTGGCCACCTTGCTGTCGATGTGGAAGCATGGTACTTTACTGCTCACATCCCAGCTCGTGGATTCATCCCTGGGTCACTCCTCAGCTGAGGTTTGGTTCCAGTCTAATCTGCAACCTCAGGTGACCACTCACACCATTTAGACACTGACCGGTGTCACGCAGGGCAGAATTACCCTCTTTGCTCTCCACCCTTCATGTCTCAGGGCACAGGGAAGTGTCACTTCCCATACAAATTCTAGTTTCTCTGTGCCAGAGGAGTTTTTCCTCTAAATAGGAAGAGCCAGGCAGGGTGGAATCAGTGGACACTCTCTGAAGCTGTTCAGCCCTTACTGTCCAGGGTTTAGTGCAAGTCCTCTGAGAGGAGATTTCCATTTTTATGGAAATGACCAGCATGTTTTGCTCTCTGCTGGCCCACCCTGAAGACGCAGATGGGGAACTGGCATATCATCTGTTCCAGGGTCTGTTTTTTTGATCAAGTGACCTATCTCCCTAATGCCTGCAGAGCTTTTGTTCCTCAGAGATGCAGAGGAGACCTCTCAAGCTCTTTCAGAACTTAGGAGGCCACAGAGAGCGTGTTTCAGAGGTTGAGAAACCTCAGCAATACCTGGTCTTCAGCAAAAGGCCCCCTTAAGCACTGATTTTAAGGCACAGACTTGGAGACTACCCCAGTTAAATGCTTGTAGTTCTCAGCAATGCTGTGTCTGCGGTTTCCTGGTGTTCAGACAAGCGCCCATTCCCTTACCTGCTTTGAGTAACCTCACAGTGGGGCCACAAGGAGAGCTACCTGCCAGCCACGCCCCTCCCAGCTGTGTCCAGGTCACCACCATTGGCACACTCAACGTGGTACAGTCCGTGCATCTCCTTTCCTTTTCTTTCTATGGCTAGCCATGTAATAAATAACTGTCTTTAACCCCAAAGCAGAGGGGGCACACTGTGAGCCAACCCACCTGTCCTCCACTCAATCTCTTCTCTGACTTTGTTTCCAAGTGACGAGGACGAGTTGAGGAAATCACTCTCGGAGCTGGTGGATGACAAATTTGGAGCCAGTGCGAAGAAGATGACCAGGATTGTTGACAGCAGCAACCCCTTCCTGGACATCCCCCAGGCGCTGAATGCAGTCACCTACAAGCACGGGGTCCTCACGCGTAAAACCCACGCAGACATGGACGGGAAGAGAAGTACGTGTCAGTGGGACAGGAGGAGATGTGCCCCAAGCAGTACCAGAGCCTTGCCCAAGCCTTCTCTCCGGTCCTCCTGCTGGAGGCATTCCCTCACCGCGTCCCAGGGGAGATGAGACAGGTCCCCAGATCCATGAGTGCCAGGGGACAGGAAAGGAGAGTATTTCCAGGCATTTGTTTTCAGAAGGCCTCAGCTTTCCCTTCTCACTGCCGAGGAACCTACCAGTGCCTGTCCCACACAGACAGACCTGGTCTTCCACCTTGTTCGTGGGCATAATCCTGAACCCCACACTCTGAGCAGTGGGGTGAAGCTGGTTCCACAGCACTTGTCCCCCCCAGCTCTGGCCTTGGGAACAGTCTGATCTGTGAAGCTTTGTTCCTGTCCATATTCTACCATGTGCTGGAAATAGCTGCCACATGCTGGCTGAGCAAGTGGATGCCTTGTGGCTCTTCTGCTAGCATGTGGGATTACAGGAAAGGTAAAGGGCAATGTATTTGGGAAAGGTTAATGATCAGAGATTAATGAAACCTTGGATAACCCTTTTGCTAACTGATATGATTAGACCAGTCACTAAAGCCTATTAGAAGTCTTGAGTAGAGATTACCACCAAAGGCCTCCCTGGCTTCCAGCATTTTCTTAATAGCCCATGCATGGAGGATCAGCTGTCTTGTGGTGTTGTAGATGGCTCCCCTTGACTCCCACCCCTCTCCAGCTTCCAGCAAGGTCTCTGTCCCCAAGTCCTTCAAGATGGCTGGTGGTAAAGCTCCCTCCTCAGTGGAACAGAAGCTGCCTTATCCAGGGTATGTCTCCCTAACTCATCTGAAGCAGAGGAGTTCAGGGAATGTCTCTGCATCTCAAGTGTTTAGTCCAAGGAAGATGAACCCAGGTTTGGAGGAGCAGAGACTTCTTGTGTGTGTCCGCTGGTACCCATGTACCAGCTCATCTCTGGTTTTGATTTGCTTGTGTTCCCACTGAAAGGCTGCCTCTCCCAGCTCAGGTCTCTCAAACACATGTCCCTGGTGACAAGCCACTCATAAGCAATAGGTTGAGGATGTATGAGGTCTGGGCACCAGTGCATGCCTGCAGTGGGTCAGAGAAGGTTTGGTTTCACCAGATATGTAAAGGTCAAGCAGCAGTGTCAGAGCAGACATGTATAATTAAATGTTCTTCCTTTTTTAGCTCCCAGAGGAAGAAGAGGTTGGAAGAAATTTTATGCTGTGCTTAAAGGGACCGTCCTTTATTTACAAAAGGTAACCATGGTGGACTACCCCATTTGCTGTTTCATGCTGTCTCCAAAGGAGTCATGCTGTCTAAAGGAGGAGACCCATAGATGCAAGTAGAGGTGAATCCATGTCCTAATGCACCCATGGACATCTACAGAGCTCCTCCAGAGAGGAGCTGGAGGATGCCATCATCTTTGGTGGTGGTGGTGATGGTAAGAATGCTATTCACAACCTCAAAAGAGGCTGTACAGGAAGAAGTATGAAAGAGGGAACACTGAGGCAAGATACCTGCAGAAGTGTCCCAGCAAGTAGGAGCTGTTGGGAGGGTGAATGAACAGATAATATGGAATAGGTGAAATAGGATGTCAGTGAGACTTGCAATAAGAAGCTATTAAGAGGTAAGCAAATAAGCTTATTTGCTTAAGCAAAATAAGAGGTAGAGCATCAGACCAGTGTTACCTTGCCCACTGTTTTATTTGCTGGCATAGATCTGATTATGAGCCATTTCACTGAGTCCTATATGGGCCATGCTTAAAGTTTCTTTTCTCCTTCAGGACCTTTCTGAGCTGGGTCCTTCCATGGGTTGCCAAGTGACACTTTCTCTAGTCAACACAAGTTTAGATCCCAGTTCCTCATGGGAGACAAAGTCACCATGGAAGAGCTTCCTTGCATGCTATAGCATTCAGCTCTGCCTTTCAAGACACTCGGATGCCAGGGGGATTTCCATGGATGGTCTTTATGTGGGAACATCCAAGGAGCCTGGTTAGGGGCTCACTTGGGTGCCAATGTGAGCCAGCCAGGGATGCCAAATGTCTGTTAATCACGCAACAGCATAACCCACTGAACTAGGTCTGAACTACCCTGGTAGCACATGCTGTGCAGTAACCCATTGAACTCACCTTGCTGGAACGGCTCTCCCTGCGGGTAGATGTTCCTCCGTACCGCGGTGTTATCTCCAGAGCAATGAGAGTAAACAAACACTGGATTATATAAGGAAGGCAGAAAGATCCTGAGGGCAGCGTGGAATTATGACTCAGAGCTCATAGCACACCCCACTGATCCCTGTGTTGTGCCAGATCCTATGGCACATGTCACAAAGCCAACAGAAAGCTGGCAGCAGCTGTTCATGATTTACAGTATGGGTTGCTCTTAGCCAAGTGGTATTTTTACAGCCTTGCCACCAGCTCCTTCAGCTGAGGGAAGCTGCATCATACAGAGGAGCCCAGATCTTCTCCTGCCCTCCAAGAGCAGCATTCTGCAAGTCAGTGGCACTCTTCTTACATCTCAGCCTCTTGTCCCATTGCAAAGTCTCCACATGGACTCCACTAAAGAGGTCCCCATGTTGTCCATGGCTGATGCATGAGGATTTAACTAGTACAGAGCTACCAGCAGTGGTTAATTTTATGACAGAATTTCTAGAGGGAGGAAAAAAAAACAATTTCATCAAAATCACAGGAACTATTTGGATCTAAATGAATTTTTCACCATGGAGGTCCAGGGCATGTCTCTTGAGATCAGTCTGTTGAGGTGTATATTTGGGATGAAATACACTTTCAGGGCAGATTTTTCTTCCTATGCTGGACCAAAATCCATCTTAGTGATGGTTTTCTTCACTGTGTGGACAGCACTAGAAGGAGCCATGAAGCCAACACTGAGTGTCCTTGCTGTTGATGGGGCAGAGGGGTTGGGTTTTCTTTGCTGCACAAGGCTATCAGCAGCAACTGTCCAGACTGTTATGTTAACACAGTCAGTATTATGTTAGTACTAAGTGTTTGAAATATAAACAGAGAGTGAGGATGAGATTGACATGGCAGAAAGAAGACCAGTGTTCTTTAGATGACTTTTAAGAGCAATTGGTTAAGAGACTGAGGGCTTTCTTTATGGACAAGGACTGAAGAAGCAAAACACATAAGATTTGGCTAGATTGTGACATTGTCTGGTAAATAGCAGCTATGACTGATGTGGAATTAGCAGGAGGGACCAGAATTGCCAAGCATGTCCTAAGGAAGTAGCATTTGGAACAACAAATTAGCCTGAAGAACATTTGGGCAAAGGATTTGGCCAAAGAGGGGTTTCTTAGTCATGACCTGCTGCCAGACTGTATAAGGTCTTCAGAGGATTCCTTGGACCAGGCTTGGCTGCAGGCAGTGTCTGTCAAGCTTGCAGACAGGACAGGAGGATGAAACCATGAGGACAAAGCCCTTGCCCTGACACTTCCAAACATTCACAGCACCATAACAGAGAGTGGATACACATCCACCTGTTCTGCTGATTCTTAGGGCAGTTCCTTGCCTGTGGGGTGGTTTGTAGAACAAGGGATTGTGCAATTCAGGAAGGAAACGGTGTGCCAGCCTCCCAAGCTCTCAGCAGAAGATGTCTGCAGATAAACATAAGGTAGAACCTGACTTGAGCACAAATCAATGGGAAAAGATTATCTGATGTGAAGATGAAGCAGAAAGTATCTACTTCCAGACCCATGGAACGCCATGGAGCACAGGTTTATCTTCACCCAGTTTTTCACTGAATCTTGGCTTTATAGGAAATTCCTGTAAGTTCAATAGGAAACTCTGTTCAGTTTGGGGTTTGGGAGCAAGTTGAGTAGAAATAAGAGAGAAGGAAGGAAGAGGGGAAGGAGGGCCTGGGGAGGTAGATGTATAGAAAGGAGGAATGGCCAGAAAGGGAGAGAAGTGGACATGAGGTAGGCAGAAGAGTGGGTGGGTGGACAGGTAGATGTCAGTCTGTCAGAAGCAATTCAGGCAGCGATCACAGACCTGCCATGTAGAGATGTCACATGTCATTGACTTGCATCGCTAATTACTGGATTAGCGTGTTCTAGCACAGTCTGCTGAAGCAATTGCTTGATCCCCTAAAGGGATGCAGCACTGTCTTGAGGAAGCAATGCAGTTTTGGGAGCAGGGTGCACCCCCGCTGCACTCTAATCTGCACTGAGCACTGACTCACTCCATGGCCTTTGGCAGCTTACTTCACCTCTGTGAAATGGGGATAATAACCCTTAATCACCACACGTAGAGGGGTGATGGGTGGAATGATGGGGAGCTATAAAGTGTGAGGTGCTTTTATATGGAAGTGCTGGAAAGGGTGCTGGTCTTCCTGCAGGGTCTGCCCTTGCAGCCCCAGCCATGGAGGTCCCATCACAGCCCTGAGCCATGGATGCTGTCCCACACAGGCAGGCCTTTGCCATGGCAGTGTTACTTGGAGCATCACGTTCGTGACCAGACAGCGGTTAGTTTTCCTTGTTAAATGGTTTGTTTAGGCTGGTAGATGTGGGCTGAAGAAAAGGAAGAATGAGGAAAACCCACTCACAAGCCAGAGCATGAGAAATCTCTGTAGCCCCATGTTTTCATTCACATTGCTTCTCAGGTGCTGAGTCCAGAGCAGAGGGCAACAGGACCAATACACTGGGCTCTCTTACCCCATCTAGCTGTCCTGCGGATGCAGGCACAGGAGATACATGATAGATAGATAGATAGATAGATAGATAGATAGATAGATAGATAGATGGATGAGATGAAATTAAATTAAATGTATCTCTATCTGTAGCTCTAAATGTATCTCTATGCAGCTATCAAATGGATCAATAGCATAGTGATAGACAGACAGACAGACAGACAGACAGATAGATGCATGCCTTTTCTTGTCAAAACAAGCTCTGAGCTGGGGAGCTCCTGTTAGTTTGGGTCTCCCACCACAGGGAGTGTCAGTAAAAGATGAAAGTGAATGAAATTAATTTAGAGAGATTCCAAAACAAAGGGTCCATACCTGGGCTCAATTCCTGCAGACGATATCCCCAAACTGACCCTGAAAACTACTGACCCCCACCTTCCTGCCCCTGGAGAAGCAAGGGGAAAATGAACACGTCACCAGGAAAGGGCTGGGGGCTAAGGGTACCTGGAGTGGCAGAGCATACCTTTCCCATCTCACAGTGAAAAGGACCCATGTGAACAGTACAGGACACACGGGACAAAAATTCAGCATCCCTGTGACACCAAGTTACCCCCTTTGCCAGGAAATATATGGAAGGATGACACCGTGCACAAGGTGGGGGTGAGGGTAGGGGTACTATCACATCAACAAAGCGTGGTCTGTACTTCCCCCAAACAGGATACTATTTAGGTTTTAGTATAAATCAGTTTCTTTGCTATTTAAACCAGAATCTCTCCCCTGAAAGTGGCAGTGTTACTATTATCGTTTTGGACACCTCTCTTCCCCAGCAGCAGTTTATGCACACACCTAAACCTACATCAAAGCTCAGAAGGGGAATGAGGCAAAATGTGGAGAAGGTGCTGGAGGCTCTGGAGCAGGGCTGACAGGCTTTGCTGGGGGGCGGTGGGGTGATTCCACAGAGGAAGGCTACATGGTGTAGCCTACACCACAGCGTGAGTGCTGGTATTGTGACAGCTCTAGCCACACATCAGACAGCCTTGGAGCTGTTTGTAGGGGGTGCCTGGCTAAGAGCACACAGAGGTCTCCCAGGATTGGCAGATGTATACCATGACCATTGCAGCACAGGCATCAAGATGAGCCGTCCAGTGCAGAAGTGAGCCTGCCTCCAGCAGCATGCACACACAGCCTGCTTCCACCAGCAGCAAGGCAGAAGGTAGGGAGAACCTCCTTGATTCAACCTTACACTGATTTACTGGATGCTGTGTTAGAAACAGAGGAAGAGTTGGCTTTTCCTTACACCTCCATTGATGCCCGTGAGCCTGAAGGCAGTAGAGATGATGTGATGGTACCGTTGGAGGTGAAGATCTGCATTAGTCAAACTGATCCACAGCTGTGGCTGTTTCTCCTTGTTGCCTGACATTAAACCCTGCTGTTTGCACTGTGCTTTCAAAAGGTGTATCTTGAGGTAAGAGATCATGGTTACCACAGTCAGATTTATTCAGATCAAAAGAGTTTCAGGGTTGGAAAAACATCCAGAATTGGAAGTCTCTCTACAGTATATGAGGCCTGAGCATCAATGTCATCCTCAAGCAACTATTTTCTCTGCAAGTGGGATAAAATTTTAGGTCCTTATAAGGCAAAGCATTTTTCTTTGTTAAAAGGCTAATAGCCCATTCCTCTGGCTACTGAAATCCCCACTGTGGGAAGGTCATTTCTATAGCCCTGCAGCTCAGTCCACCAATGTCACCCTGAATGTGGGGTTCCTGCAGCACCCGCCCTTTCCCCTACTCAAAAGCCAGGTGTTTTCTTTGGGGTTCACCCAAAGAAGGAAACTGCATGAGCCAGGAGCCCATCCAGACACTTCTGGGCCCCATGGCATTTCTGTGCACAAGGCCAAGCATCACGTGCTGATGAACACAGTATGGCAACCGCTCACCTGGATGGGATGATTGTTTCAGAAAAGGAGAGCAGAAAAAGCTTCAGAGGCTTATTTCCCATGAGAAGCAAGGGTCTGGGTGAGCCACATCCAAGGGTGGGGGAGTGCTGGTCCCTGGTGCTCCAAAGAGCAACAGCAGGGACACTTTTCTGACCCTGCAGCAGAGAACAGCCTTACTGATCAGAGTTAGCAACCATGAGACTGGAGCATGGCTTTTCCTTAGCGGCTGGATGTGTACCACCAGGACACAGGAGAAAAACATATGTCCTCAGATCTGCAGAATGGATCGAGCTGTAGCTTGAAATCTATGGAAGGGCCAGTTTGCACACACCCCACAATTGGACTGAGCCCCCCTGTGCTGGCAGCCAAGCACAGTCAAGGAAAGCATAACACAAGAGCAAATGTCCCATGGGTTTCCACTGTAATCAGCAGGGCAAGGCAGGCCTTGCAGGACACCCTGTCCCCACACGGCCTCTAACATATTCAGGGTGGGGGGTGGGGTGGGTTTAGCCAGGGCCAGGTTTTCCTACATCCACCTGTCCATGTGTGCATGTATGCATCCACCCATCCATCCACCCATCCATCTGTCCATCCACCCATCTGTCCACTCTTCGATCCCACTACCCTTCTAGACCAGCTGTTGAGCTGGCAAGGGTGCAGAGTGGGCAGGAAGGTATCGCTTGAGGTGGGAGCTCAGTCACTGGGAAAGAAAAGGGTAAGCATAGGATGGAGTGAACTTCTTCTCCCAGAAAAGTGCTGTGCCAAGACCACCCTCTCAGAATCCGATCCTTGGTGTTTTCTGTCTTCCTACAGAGTTCTTGCTACATTGCCCACTCCTGTGCCTACCTGTCCTTCATCAGAGAAAGTAAAGCAGGAGCACAGGGAATGCTGTTGCTATTTGCCAGTGCCAGTCTAATCAATTACATGAGAGATGGTGCTGAAGGGGCGCGTGAGCTAAAGAGAGGCCAAGCGTGGCTTAGCTGAGCCACGCTCAGTCTGGCAGCTGCCCATCAAGCCTGTGCCTACACGGCAGTTGGCCGTCTGCGGGTACACTGTTGTTCCAGGGCTGCTCAGGACGATGCAAACCTAAGTCCAGATCCTCCACCCCAGAGAGCTGCAGCACCAGGGCAGGCACTCGCTGAAGCCTGCCAGCGACCGGCAGTTGCACCCTGGCTCCAGCTCTGCGCTCTGGGTGAAGCTCAGCAGAAGACTGGCCCTGTCTTGTGTCTTCCCCCAAAGCCTCAGGCATGTGCCGTGTTAGAGATAACTGTTGATAATTATGTTTAAAACTTTCATCTCCTTCTTCACATCTTCCCACTGAACTTAACGATGGAAGAAGTTGCCAGATGTTAATTATTATCATTACCAGCTCCTAGCATTTTCTGTACCGAGCAGTGCTTTTCCTGGTCCCGGCGCTCTGTGATTACAGCGCAGAGAGAAAGGCAGGTTCATTAAAGTAGCCGCAAATGTTAGTGCTGTCATTATCCAATTAACGTTCCTCTTCGCAGGATGAATATAAACCCGACAAAGACCTCTCTGAAGTGGATCTGAAAAATGCCATCCGTGTGCACCACGCCTTAGCAACCAAAGCCTCTGACTACAGCAAGAAGTCCAACGTGCTCAAGTTGAAGACAGCAGACTGGAGAGTCTTCCTTTTCCAGGCCCCGTAAGTACCGGCTCTTCCCATGGAGCTGGATGGCCAGACCACCACACGCGTTCTGGGACAGCCTGGGGTCAGGCAGGTGCCGAGGAGGAGGGCTGAGGGGGGCTGCAGGGCTGCGCAGAGGACTTGGTCATGGGGTCATGGTTTCGACCTGTCACTTTGGTAGCTGTGTGTGACTCCTGGGGTCCTTTCTTGTCTGTCACCAAGGGGGGTGAGCAGGATGGGCTGGGGTGTAAATGGCTGAGTAACTGCTTCTGCAAAGGGCTTACTGACTTCTGTTGTTGGTCTGTGGAAGGGAGGAAAATCTATATGGGGCCCTGAGCTAAGGAGCTGGTGTTTCCTCTTGTCAGCTTTTGATGGGGAAACTGTCTGAACTCATTAAAGAACCCTCCCCAGCCAGGCTGTATGTCCTTTCTTCCTTAGGCCATTGCAGAGGAAAGTTGCTCTGCTAATAAGTGTCAAGTGTAATTGAGTCATCTTCTGCCTTTGTTTCCCTTGCCTCCTGCTGAGATAAGTTATATTGTCTCTGAGTTGGGCCGAGTGCTAAAGCCTGACATCTGAATTGGTGCAGTGAAAACTCAATTGAAGGCTGGGGGTAGCAGTGCCTGAAGTGATCTAATGAGGAACCCTTGGCAGCATCCCATCAGTAACACAAAGGAGGGGTCCACCCTGCTCCATGGGAGCGCTGCTGCATGGCTCCCACACTCCAAAAAGCAGGATACCCTTGGCCTTTGCAGTCATGCTACCTCTGCCCAGCTCCTCAAGGCATGCAACCAGGGTGGATGAAGAAGACAAGGCTGCCAGGACTTCGAGAGGCAGACAACAACCCTGAAATCATCAGGGCACTGCAGAGGTGTCAGTTAGCCAGTGTTTTCCTCTGTTCACAACCCGGGGTGGCACAGAAATGGCTTCAAAACAAGGCCACCGATGGCTCTCCTGAGAGCGCGTGGCTCCAGGCCTGTTCTGAGATGGCTGGTCCTGGGTCAGGAGCATTTACAGACACCCCCCTCTTCTCCTCTCCTCCATAACAGAAGTAAGGAAGAAATGCTCTCCTGGATCCTGCGAATCAACCTTGTTGCTGCCATTTTCTCTGCCCCAGCCTTCCCAGCTGCAATCTGCTCCATGAAGAAGTTCTGCCGTCCACTCCTGCCTTCATCCATGACCAAGCTGTGCCAGGTAATGGGTGACAGAGGGTGATGGAGGGGTGCCCAGTGCTCAGCTGGGGGCACTGCAGAGGGGCTCAGCCTGACCTGCATGCTGAAGCCCCTCTGTAGTCCCCCCAGCTCCTGCCTGGCAGCTGCACTCAGGTGCTCAAGGGAGTGGAGTGGGCAAGTTGGACAAATGGTGGCAGATGCTGGTGTCTGGCTGATGCTTCCCTGGCAGTGTCTATAAAGCAACCCTGCACACACACACACCTGCCTCTGTGTGTTGATTCGGGCCTGTATATCGCTCTTTGCCCACCCCAACCTTTCTGTTGCTGGGGTTGAGGCAGCTGGTGCTGCTGAGCCAAGCAGCGGGCTGTAGCACTGGTTTGTTTTACAAGTCGCCACTCAGAAGTAGCACCCTGTTGTTTCTCAAGCTGAAAAGCCATTAACAAAGTGGGACTCTGAGTCCCACTCAGTGGGGAAGGTTTTCCTGGAATCAAGGGGCAGGGTGCACTAGACCATGGCTCAGTGAGCCAAGAGCAATGAGCAGCTGCCACCCAGAGAGCAGCTTCTGTTTGCACGTTCCAGGGAAAGGCCAGCATGCCTTAGCACTTCCAGAAAGTAGGGACGTGCTGCCACTGGCTCCCAGCAAATGGGGGGACATCCTGAAACATGAGGGCAGAGATACAGCTCCTATCTGCTGAACCAGATGTGGCCAGATGTCACCTTCCTCAGAGTCCAGGTGGGGAGGGTACTTTTATCTCAGTAAAGAGCAGCATGAGCAGCTCCTGTGGCACTGCTGGTTCTGCCTGGCTGTTGAAGGATACAGAGCATTTCATGGGTTTGATGCTAAAGAAGCCCAGGTGCCAGAGAAATCTACTCTTGGCACTTGCAGTACACGAGTTTTGATCTTACTCAAATACCCGTGTTTCAGCTGCTCCTTATCAGATGAATTTGCAAATGTGCCACACGCCTTTGGCTCCAGCACAGTAGCTGAGCTTGCCTCCTTGCAGGCTCAACAGGCAGGCGGTTCACTTGGATGTTGCACTCCTACATTTTAATACCTGACACGCTTCTCTCTGCAGGAGGAACAGCTGAGGTCTCATGAAAATAAAATGAAGCAGATTGCAGACGAATTAGCAGAGCATAAATTACATCCTGTAGAGAAGAGCCTCAAGTCAAAAGAAGCTGAGGAATACAGACTCAAAGAACATTACCTAATATTTGAGGTAAAGGACCTTTCATCTTTTCTGTGATAAATGATAACTTGGCTGATTGAGGAGAACTAAGAACTCTGGAGTGGATGCTGGGAGAACGTGAAAGGAGAGAGAAGGACGAGGGCCGACAAGCTGGGTGGGTGTCTTGGGGCAGCAGCAAGCCTCACTGTTTTGCACTGAAGCTAAAAACAGAAATAACAGACATTTCCTCCCCTCCGTGATTTCTAACCAGAGGAGGGGAAAACTGGCAGGAGAAATAAAATCTTCCTTTACTGTGCTGAAACATGACATTTCCTCAGGTCCCAAGTAAGAAACTGGCTCAGTTCTCAGTGTGCACCAGTCTTTTCAGCAGCATTAATAAAGAGCTGGAGGAATCCCTGGGAGAATTAACGTTTTTTTGCTGCCACCATTTCTGTAAATAAAGCTGAAACCAGTGTTAACAGCTGGTTACAGACTCTTTGAAGGTGCATGTAGCTAAGTTTAAACTCTCTGCAAAGTCTAAGAAGCATTTAATTGTGGGAGAGTATTTTGTTCCAGTGAGACTTGAGCAGAAGGTGTGATTCCTGCCACGTAGGTGTCAGTGGGACGGGGCTGCTGGAGGCCTCTAGTCCTGTTCCCAGCAGGACCTCAGGTTATCCCCACTATTAGCCTGGGCTGAGCGTGTCAATTTGTGGCCAAGAAATCTCCAAGGGTAGAAATGCCCCTACCTCCCATGTATATGTGGCTGCACCACCCTTGTGTGTAATGCCCAGCCTGACTCCAAAGCCACAGTCTCTTGCTGCTGGTTCCCTTGTCTTTGTATCAACCCTTCAGATGGCTGCTTGCTGCTGCTGCTGCCTCCATTTGCCAGATGTCTTGTTTGGGATGCCTGCAGAGGAGCCTCCACCTGAGCGTTTTCTCCAGGCTGCCTTTACATTTTGCAAGGAGATGCCGGCACTTCCAGAGAATAATTCATCTCACTTGTCTTATGAGATGTGCTCTAGAAATGCTTGTTTCCCTGTGCTGACAAAGAAGCAAGTACAGGCTGCCTCTGAGATGTTAGGGGAAAGGAGAAGTATTACACCAGTCTGTGAAAGAGACCCCATCCAGCCTGGTAATAAAGGTTCCAGGCAGAGGGGAGATGCCTTGCTTGACGCTGTGCTCTGTGGGCAGCAGTGGGGGCACAACTCAGCAGTAACAAGTGAATTGCTGGATGGAGACAGTGGCAAGCTGAAGTGTTTGAATTGATTGAAGGGAGCTCTTGAAACCGGGAAGGAGCAGCTCTGTTGGTCTGGTTTTGCCTCCAGTATCCACCTTATACAGAGTGGCAGTCAACACCCATAAAAGAGCAACTGGAGAGCCTTGCACAACCCTCCCCTTTCTCCTCAACCCTTTCAGTGTGGGTTGACTGGTCTTTGCACAGACCAGGCATCGTGCTGTGGTTAAGCAGTACTTGTTGGGTGTGAGTAGTGGGATCCTGATGGTATAGGATGGGTTTTCCTGCAGTAACAGATGGCACTGCTGCTGCTTTCCACACATGCCATGGCCTGTCCCTGTTCCCAGGCTCTCTGTTCCTTCTTTCCCTGCAGAAGAGCCGCTATGAGACATACATCAACCTGCTGTGCATGAAGATAAAAGTCGGGACAGATGACCTGGAGAGAATCGAAACCAGTTTCTTCAAGGTGGAAGCCGATGACTTGGCTTTGCGGAAGACACATTCGAGCCCCTCCTTGAGTCAAGGGCACATGTCTGTCAGCTGTAAGGCAGGAAAAGACATTTTAGAGCAGAACACTTAACAAGGAACCCCAGAGGGGATGAACTGGTGATGCTTCGCGCTCCTGGACTAGATCGACGAGCACAATTTTACCTAGGAAGTGAGATGAGCAAAACCACAGACGTGTAAGACATGGTGATCGCTCTAGTGAAAGAATCAAAGAAGCTTTAGTTGACACTCTCTGGCAATGCTGTGGCATTTCAGCATCATGGACATTCCATCTCTTCTTCACCCCCAACGGCACCCGTGGCTTTTTTCCCTCTTACCGCAGCCTGCACCACAAAGGGGTACGCTGGTTCTCCAAGGGCCAGGTTGCTGGGCCAGGTTGCTCTTTTCTCCACCAGCCCTCTCTCTCCTCCTCCTCTTTCTCTCCCTCGATCCCTGGAGTCCCCACCAGCACATGTCTACAGCTCCCGGCAGTGCAGGAAACTCAGCCGAGACGATGGTCTGAGGCACCACCAGCGCTCCCAGCACAGAGGAGGGCACAGAGGGGCAAGGAGCATGTCCCTCCCCTGAGAGGAGCACCGTTCGACATGTCGCGACAGGACAGGTGGCACGAGACAGTCACCGACTGAGCGAGAGGCGTCTTCAGCATGGCACGTGGGAATGTCATCTGCCCACCGCAGGAGAGGCCCGAAGTGCCCCCTGTCACCTTATCCTTTTTATATATATATACATATGAACATATATAAATAAATATATATATAAGGAAACTTTAACGTGGGTTTTTAACCTCAGTGTGCAAGTGAAGGCAAGCTGCCTGGGGAAGACACCAGGGACCACGGGGGGTCTGACCAGCCCACCAGGATGTTTTGCAAAATGCAGTAGCCTATGTATCTTTTTTTTTCTTCTTTTTTTTTTTTCTTTTTTTCTTTTTTTTTTCACTCGAATGGGAATCCCACCTGGCTTTGCTGTCAGGCATCGCTGTCCTGCTCCTGCTTCTTGAGACAAACTGGCCAAGTGGCTGCTTTCTTAGCATCCGTCTGCCACTTTGGGTTGGAAGCACAGTCGGAGCCGTGCTTCAGACCCAGCTGCGCCTCTGTGTGCAGGAGCACGTCCACCTGCCCATCCACGCTGTGCTTCCTCCATTTTGTGCTGCACACGCTCTGCTCTCTTAAACGGGGACCTGTGTTTCTGTTCCTTTCTCCTGTCCGTGATCTGATGATTTACTGTTGTGCTAGAAGTGGTTCCTCTGCATTCCAACGCCACGACTGTCCTCTTGCACTTTATTTATTTATCCCACTCTTTGGTTTGGTCCTTTATCCCAGATTGCTTTTCTTTCCTCTAGGTGCATTCATGGTAACCAAGTTCCAGTTTTGAAGGATCTTGTAGCTGCTAATTACAGTCATTTATTGTTCATATTTTGCAGCATTTTTTTAAACAAACCAGATTGATTTGGACCTTCAGTGTTTGAGAGCCTATAGATGACTGTTTTCCATGATGGTTCATGAAACTAAAAAACTCTGCCCAACTTTGTCACCTCTTTTTTTGTCTGTTTCTTTGTACAGTTTGATAGTTTATTTGAAATGATGCACTGAGATTCATGTAAAAAAAGAACAACAATAAAGCTGAATCTATTGGTAAAGAGAATTGGTCTGAAGCACAGTTCCACCGTGAGCTGGATTGGTCCCACACTTCATGGCACTGGATGGCCAGGCTGACCCTGATCTCCAGTAGCACCTGCTGCATGAAAGCCAGGTTCCTATGGATGGACAGCACCAGAAAATTGCAATGTCTTTCCATGAGTGGGCTACCAGCCCACCCATCCTCTTGGTGCTAAAAGTACTGGCATCTCCATGCTTTGGATGGATGGATGGCTCACCTGTGAGGCAGGTGTGGACGGGTGGGCTGCTTTGGGGACAGATTCAGATCACTCTTCGCCATCCCATGTTCTTCTGTCCACATGTAGCCTCGAGGTTGATGGGAGGAGAAAGATACCAACATCTGCATTGGTGGTTGGAGATGTTGGAACTGTTCCCAGAGGAGCCCATGGCTACACTGAGTGTCTTGGCTGCTTCTCCAAGGCGCTGTGTGCTTTGCTGTGTCAGGTACTGGACAGACAACCCTTGCTCTGAAGACCTCCAGGATGCTGCTACTCACACGAGGTGTCTGGTGCCCAGACAAACACAGTGGGAGTCCAGGGCAATGCCTCCTGCTCTCCAAAATCCTATGAAATATGTTGTGCCTCAGCCTGTCCTGCCTGACCATCCCCTCCAGCAGGTAGTGACATCTCCAGTGGGTTTAAAGGAAGCCACCAAAAGCACCTTGGTCCCACAAGGTGGAGGTGCCAGTCTGCCGACCTCTGTTAGGAGTGGGTTGCAGGGAAAAGCAGGGTCTTGCACAGTCTCCTCTGGGAACCAGGAAAGGGCCTGGGAGCCATGAAAGTCCACACCCAATGGGCATGGAAAGGGGCAGGAGCTGATGGTGAACAGCCCTTGGCAAGACAGCTAAGAGGGATAAATTTGCATTTACTGACAGCATGGTGAGCATCCTACCTACAAGAGGGCACTGACAGCACCCAAAAATGCCTTGTTTGACTAATCTTCAGTCTCAGCTGGTGACCAGGATGAAAAATGAGGGTTTTTTTCTTCCTCTTTCCCTCCCTGGATAGAAGAAACTCAGCCACTCACCGTGAAGAGAGAAGAGCAGCATCTCAGAGGAGTTTAGCAGACACATCTTTTTCTCCTCCTGGAAGTCCCCAGATGCACTCCCTGCTCCAGCCCCAGGCTGTGCCAGGCCCTCCAGCAGCATCATGGCCGTTCTGGGTTGAAGACAGCATCCCCTGATGGTGCTGCTTCAACCTGGCCTTCCTGGCAGGGCTCTTCTCCTGGACACAACTTGACACCAAACTCATTTCAGAGGCACATTTTTTTGGGGGAGGCTTTGCAATCCCAAAGCCGGGATCCAACTCTCCTCTCCTGCTTGCCAACGCTCCTGTGTCAGCAGAGCAATTCCTTCCCCTCTGGGGAGGGCGGCGAAGGCATGGCACATGTGGAGCAGAGCTGGCAGGAGGTTTCAGTGGCTCCACCCACCTGTGAAAATTGCTGTAAAATATTTACAGCCAAACCCTAGGAATACACATGGCTGGAAATGAGGGGTCTAAAAATAAACCACCCAGGGAAAAAGGAGAGAGATACAGGCTTCCTTCAGAGGCAATTGGAGAGAAAATTGAAGTAGTGTAACTGCCTCCCAATATAGAACACAATTATGGGAATTGAGGGGCCTGCTGAACGAGACATCACCCCACGGCATCATGAGGCTGCTGTGGCTCTGAGCTTGCAGGATCTACGCGGATGCAGAGCATCGCGGATCCCTGCTCACCACAGAGCAGTAAAACATCTGCCTGTGCAGGGCAGAGCTGGGCAAACCCACAGCTCCTTTCTGAGGGACACAGGAGACCGTGGTGGTGATGCCTGGGGTGGATCAGCAGAGGTTTGGCCACACCATTGCTCTGCAACCCAGCCCAGAGTGCAGCAGCAGGAGCCCCAAAGGCTGTGGCCTTCTTGTAATGCAGATGCTGCTGTGCTAGCTCAGACAGACTTCTCTATGAACAGACCTCACCAGCTTACAGACGCTGAGGAGACTCAGGCAGGGAGCTGAGGTTGCTCGGGAAACCCAAAGGAGCCCCATCTTTCTCTTCAGTGTGGCTGCTTTCCCCAGGATCCTCACCCTCCATGACTTACCACGTGTCTCTTCCAGGGGACAGGCACACTCTGCCCATTCCTGTCCATCTCACTAAGCTCCAGGAGCTGCTGGAGGCAGTGGGTTAGAGGCAGACCAGAGGGAACGGGGAGTTGCAGCCTGTCCCAAGAGTAACTGAAGGGTGGAGAGTTGCATGGTACAGCTACTTGCAGCCTGCAAGGCTTGGGGCTGCACGTGATGTGTCCAAACTCTACATGGCACATGCCACCCAAATCAGGGCCTGACCTACTGCCTTTGTCCCCAGTCCCAGGCATCCAGACCACCTTTGCGCATTGCTGTTTGGGTCACAGGGGCCCCGTGGCAGGAGGACAGGATCCTTTAGCCTTTAACCCTTTGGGAATCAGTGCCGAGCCATGTCTATTCAGGGGGAAGTGCTGAGCCATCTGGCCTGGTTTGAGTGCTCACAGCACTTGCAATGGATGTGAGGGGTGGCCTGTGCCCCAGTCAGGTCAGCTCCAAAGCAATGGGCATTCAGGGGGTGTTTGGGCAGAAGAAGCCAATGCTGGCCTTCAGCATGGGCATCACTGTGAGTACCAGGGTCTCCTCTCCTGGCTCTGTGGATTCCTAGGGGAATAACCCAGATCCCTCTCCTGTGAGTTCATCTGGGACTTTGCACACCACTGAGCAGGAACAAGGAAGGAGGGTCTGGCCTGGACTGAGCCACGGGCGCAGCTCGGGAGCAGGGCTTCCTGTGAACACACCGTGATACGCAGAAGCTGGCCAGAGACACACACTTGCCATGGAAGAGCTGACAAGCGCCCTGTTTGGTGGGTGGGCACATGCTGTATGGCAGCACAGCACTAGCAGAACTGGACCCAAGACAGCTCCACCCTACTGAAAGAGCTGCTGAAAGCAGTGCCAGCACCTGAAGCTTGCACCATGCCTCTTGGCCTTGTCACAACTGAAGTTTTCCATGGGTGATCAAAGGGGAACCTCCTGATCTGCAGCTGGAGAAGGTATACCCAGGAGATGTGCAGGTAATATCCACTCATCTCAGTGCGCCTCCACTCCTGAGCCCAGCAGTGAAGTTCAAATGTCCATGGCAGGTAGAACACACCCACCTCTGGGTCTCTGAGGGCACAAAGATGTTTACAGAACCAGAGCACCATTCACATGAGGAGAAGCTGAGAGAGGTGGGACTGTACAGCCTGGAGAAGGGAAGGCTCCAGGATGCTATCCATGTCTGTAAATACCTGATGGGATGGAATGACAAGAGGGAGCCAGACTCTTCTTGACAGTGTCCAGTGAAAGGACAAGAGGCTACGGGCACAAACCAAAAAACCCAGGAAATTCAGTCAGAAGTCGTCACTTTTTTGCTCTGAGGGTGACCAAGCGCTGGCAGAAGTTGCCCAAAGAAGTGGAGTCACCATTCCTGGAGACACTCAGAACCTGAGCGGGCAGTCCTGGGCAGCTGGTCCTGGGTGAGCTGGTTGAGCTGGAGCGGACAACCTCCACAAGTCTCTTCCAACCTCAACCGGCCCCTGGTGGGGCTGACTCAACCAGCGGACTCTGCGTGTGGCACCTGTCACAGCTCCCCATCTGCCCCCCAAACTGCCTGAGATTAATGCAGCCCACAGCTTGTTATTTCTTATTTTATTTATAATATAAAAAAATGTTCAAGTGTTAAACAGTCGAGAGTTCTGACATTCAGACAATCCAGAGCAAACTTTGACAATCATCTTATGACAAATTAGCAGAGTTTTCTATCTGACTCCATCATGGGTGAGGAATAGAGGGTTTAGTTACTTTATTGCTAAAAGTTAAATGAAATACACTGTCAATTGTTGTATTATCTTCTCAGTCACAGCTTCACCATGCATCCAATCTACAGTATCTGAAATGCAAAGGACATGCAGAAGTAAAAATATAAAAAGAAAAGTCAGGCTACAATGTAAACAGGTTTGCTGCAGAGAACTGAGGAGAGAGGGGCACTTCCAGGGGGATGCTCTGCCTCCCGCACACGCAGGACTGTCTCTTTGCGCCACAGAGCCGACAGCCAGAGCTGCTCCGAGTTCGGAAACACGACGCCTGTCATCGATGGCAAGATGTAGCGGTGACAACGGTCCTCACAATATATGGCACAGTGGTATAGAAGAGCCCGCTGGCTGCACTGCCCCATGCAGGGCCCTTCCTGGCCAATGCAGGGGTGATAAGTGGGGCCAAAACTTCCCAGGCTCCTGGCAAACCCCAGGGCTGCACAGCCGGCAGCTGCCTGGCACAGTGTCCAGGGCGAGCCGCGGCTGTGCCATGCTGCAGGGCCACGCTCCGGGTGTCCTCCCAGCACTGCCTGGGCCGCAGGCGAGCACGGCCTGCAGGACACCGCAGCCCCACAGCCCTATGGCACCACGGCACACGGCGCCACGGCCAGCACCGCGCTGCAGCTACGCTGTTCGGTCAAGGGGACACCGCGGCCAGCGCGGCACCCGTACGGCAATGCAGCCACGGGGCGCTGCAGCTGAGTGGAGACCACTGTGTTGGGTGCCAAATGCCTGCCAGTGGCTTCAGCCAGCTCAATTCAGCCGTCCCAACGGGGCATTGTTCCACCACGTTCGTACAGGCCTCTGCCTCCATTGGCAGCAACCTTGTGCCAGGCCGGCTTCAGGCCTGTGGGGAAAGGGCCACCAGCTGCGGGCTGCTGCTGTGGCACGGCCTTTTCTCTTCCTACCCATGTGACAAAAGAAACATCATTTCTGCGCTTCAGTACGGTGCTGTTGGGCTTCTTTTTCTCCTGATTGAAGCGGAAGTACAAGTATTTTACAGGGCAAGACAGATCCCCATTTGACATGACAATGGAAATGCTCCCACTCATGTCCTTGATGTGTGTTTAAACGATACCTTAAAGAATAAGATCATTGATAGCAGGGTACAGGGCAAAGTGGCGAGGCTGTTTTCTTCCGATGGAAGAGCGCCCTTGTGACAGGTTGTATCCCGAACAAAAATCTATGATCTTAAAAATGCTACTGAAACAGAATCCTCGGCATGAATCCCAGCACTAGCATACAGCAAAAGGCACCACGATAGTTTTGTTTTCTATTTTTAAGTAGTCAAAAATTGGCCCACTTTTTTTTTTTTAAGTTTATTGTTTGTTTTCTTTTCTTCTTTTTTTTTTTTAAACTTTTTTTTTTCTCGGAAGCTGTAAATCAAGACATTACATATAAATAGAGGTTCCCTATAAAAAAGTCATTGCCATTAGCTATTGTAAGACAACTTTGCTAAAATGAAAATAAAACTTTTTATTTGTTATATTTTTCCCTCTTTTTTATAAAATAAAAATATTTATTTTTGTGTTTGTCTCATCTCCCTCCTCAGCCTCCTCCATGCGGGTTTACGTCTGCGGGTGCGTGAGTCTGGGAGGCGCCTAGAGAGGATCTGGGTCCAGTTTGGGCGTCGTGTGTGCCAGGCTGCTGCGCCCGCTCTCCCCATGCGCGCTGTGCCTGCCGCAGGAGTAGTGAGTCCGGCTGTCACCTGGCCGGGGGAGCGGGGGCGACTCGGCGTGGGCCGCCTCACTGTTCTGAGTGCTTAGGAAGGGCGTGCTCTCGGCCACCAGCTCCTCATCAGACTCACTGTAAGAGGCGCTGCTCAAGGAGAAGGAGTCCCGGACAGCTCTGGCTCTGTGAGGGACGTGCCCATTCAGTTTGGATTTTTTCCACCGCCTGTTGCTGCTGGCTGTTTTCTTTGGCTGCTCTAGCGCTGTGACGTACTCCTGCGTTGTCTCGTACTCGTCATCCTCCGTGATGCGGAAGGGGCTGGAGGGCAGGCTCCCCATGCTGTCGTTTAGGTAGGTCTTCCTTTGGTAGTAGCTGTCGTACCTCTGCGTGTCCTGGAAAGGGAGCTGGTACCGCCGCAGGAGGGGCTGCTGTTCCTCCACGCGGAAGCTGATGGGGGCCGCCGGCGGCAGGGAGACGGCATGTGCCGAATTGGGGGAGGTGATCTCGAAGGTGGGCACCTGCGCGGCTATCGAGTAGTGGAAGTCCACAGGTGACAGGCGTGCTGGTGTGGTCAAGGCCGATACGTACCTGAAAGAAGCAACACTTCTGTTTGGACACCGAACCACCCCAAAAACCTCCGGCTGCACCCACCCCCTGCAGAGTGCCTGGCACAGAGATCCACAAGACCCCACAGCCCTCCTTGTCCTGGAGCTGGGCACCTCTCAGGGACCCAGGCAGAGAGACCCTGGGCCACTGCACCAAGGGAGGACTAGTTACTAGCTTTGATGGGCGCATGGGCACTGTGCATCCTGGAACTGCCTCTCCTGAGGGACTCTGCATGAAACTCCCACCCTGCATCACCGCAACCCTTGCAGCATGTCCCAGCAGGTTGAGCCAAGGCTGCCTTGCCTCTCAGCTTTCAACTTCCCCCAGAGCTACCAGGCTCATCTCCCAGGAGGTCCCCGAAATGCCCTTCCTCCACTCGGGCCACAGATGGGAGCATCCTGAGCATTGCTTCCTCCGGCTTAGCAAAAATCTTGTGTCTCAAAGAGGCATCTGCCACTCTAGTGACATTGGCGTGGCAGCTCAGATCTGATCTAGCTCCTCTCCCACGGCCCTTTCTTTGGCATCACCTCTTTCTAAGGGGCAGATTTCCCTTCCTTTCACTTCAAGCTGCCCAGATTCCCTCTCATCTGGTGCCTTTCGATTCAGACACCTGTGAGGAGCGGGATCAGCCTGTCTTGGATGGACCAGGGGACAGGAATGACAGACCAGGAGGTGCTGCTTCTCTCCTAAGCCCTGCTGCCTCAAAGGGTAGCTCCTATTCACTTGGTCATGTAGCTGCCCAGCTTCACTCATGGCTACCCAGGAAGGGCTGGAGCAAGGGTGGAGATGGGTGGAGATGTGCTCTCAGACATTTTTTCACCAGTTGCTGACTGCAGCAAGGTATTTTCCGCTCCTCTCATCCCTGTGCTCCAAACCGGTGTAGCCACCAGGTCAGCAGGGTGCAGTGCTTGCTGCTGGCCCTACCAGAATGGCCTCCTGGGGTAGTGGCTTCCTCTGGTAGGATTGGAGCTGGAGCTTCTCCAATACCACCAAGGGACTGCTGCTCTAAGGCTGGGCAGAGGCAAGCAAGTTTTTGCCTATCATGGCTCGCCTCTGCCGTGCCCGGGCAGCACCAAGTCGTGGGGTCTGACCTCTCACTGTGCGGTGAGTCCCGCAGAGAATCCACCGAGTCGCGATACTGCATCATGGGCCTCCGCGAGTCCTCGATGCAGAAGGTGGCCCCGCGGCGAGCCCGTGCCTCCACGCACGCAGGGCTGTTGCATTTACTGGTTCCCACTGAGGACAGCATTATCCCAGACTGGGAATCTGAAGTCAGGCTCTCCGTCCGCTCTAAGCTCCAGGTGTGGCTTTCATGTCTGTGGACCAAACCCCATATGACAGTGAGCAGGGAGTCCCCACCGAGGTCTGCTCCAAAGAGCTACATGCAGGCTGCACCCATGCCCCCTTCCTCTCTGTCACTAAGGTACCTCTGGCCAGGGATGCCCACCTTCCCAACCCTGCCTTTGACCTGCCTTTCTTTGCTACTTCTGGGAGGCAGGGTTAGAAGTTAAGAAAGGCAAAGCAGTGCATGGCGGGTATGTACCACTCAGCAGCAGGGGATGGGCAGGACAGCCTCTGGAGGGAGGCCAGGGCGACCCTGCCTTGTGCTTGCAAAGCACTCTGGGTGTGGAGCAACCTTGTGCCAAGGCAAGGATCTTCAGATGTGCCACCTGCATTGACAAGTGACATCACCTTCAGAAACGGTGCCATAAAGGAGACAGAAAAAAATTCAAAATGACTTTGTGATCAGCAGAGAAAAGCATACCAAAGATAGACCTAGCTGTTTGGTTTCCACTGGTTTATAAAAGACTTTGGCAGCAAAACACTTTAAGGTGCTAGACAAATGCTATGATGTGTTGGCTAGACCCTGCAGGAAACTTGGAGCTCCACCTGCCCCAGTCTTGGTGCAAAGATGACTCTTGGGGATGTATGGGCCATGTGCATGCCAGGTTGTTTGCATGGTGGCCAGCAGGCTAAGCCTTCTCCATTGCAGAATTATGTGATCCATTAAAGCAATGGTCTGAACCTCCAAACCGCCCCAGATAGAGATGTGCTGGCAGAGGATTTTGGGTGGGAGTTTGTGGAGGAGAGCAGGCCTCTTCCCAAGAACTTGATAATTATTGATGGCTCCAGGCACATGCTCATCCTCAACCTCCACACTCATTTATAACTTCAAACGGCATCCTCATTAGGGGCGCCGATCGAGTGAAATGGAGCCCGATTATGCCAGTAGTTTGCCTCTGGTGTGACTTCAAGAAACACCTGCTCACTGCACTTGATTCAGGAAGATTAGGTGGCAGGTAGCCAGGACCAGAGGCTGTGTGAGGCAGGTGCCTTCCCACAGCCGCTGTGTGCTGATGCTGCCCTCCAGACACAGCTTCGCGTCTTCGGGAGGTGAATGGAGATGGCCCCAGGGTTCCAGGACTTTGAAGTGAGCGTGGAAGGGCAGAAAGGGACAGCTCTGCAGGTATGGGAGCTTCCGTGTGTCTGACTCAAGCTTGCACACATCTAGCTGGGGCTGGGTTGCGGTGTGCACACAAAAAAACCCCGCCTGGAAAATGGTCTATCTCACCAGAGGTAGGATTTCCCCAGACAAAGGCAGTCACTTCCAGCCCAACAAGTCATTCTTGGCTCCCTCTCTACTTGTTGGAGGTCTAGACAGATGAGTCTGGGGAGGAATTCACCTGAAAACCTAAGTTCAGTGTCTGAAGTTGTTCTCACAACATCTGAGTACACCAAGAGTACTTGATGAATACCTGAATCCTACCAGGACCCACCTTTGAGCTTTAGCTGAAAAGATTCATTGCTTCCTGGACAAACGGAGACAAACGCTTGGGGCTAATGAAGTAAACAGCCCAGGACATCTTTTGCTTCATAAAGCCAGTGCAGTGTGATCTACACGTCACTGACAAACTACAGATACAGACCCCTGTACCTTGCAGTCATGTTTCAATGAAATGTGGTCTCCTAGGAGAACACCATCACTTAGTAGAAGCACAAGGGCTATGCAAGAGGAAGAACCTGTGCATCTAATCTCGAAACAGCACAGAACTTTCCCCAGAGTATCTGAAGGACTTGTCTGTAAAATAGAGAAGTGTACAAAATAGTGGAATTTAAATGCTCTGAAAACCTCTGAGAACTTCAGCTTCCATGCTGCTCTTCTTCCTGCTGGCTAGTTTGAAGTGTAAAAAAAATGATGCCTCATCCCACGTAGCATGAATGCTTGGTCCTTTCCTGATAGCCCCAGCTTTCCTGAGAGCTTCAGAAGGACTTCCAGTGAGAGAGGTGCCACCACCTCAGAGGCTGAGATTCCAACACAGCTTTCTGGACTGTGATAAACTGCATGGGAGTGTTTCTTCTAGTGAAAAACTGTGACCCCCAAGGCAGACCCTACATTTGAGGAACCAGCCAAAACATTTTGTGGTATTTTGTGTGCTTTGCCTTCCACAAAGGAAGTCCACTCTAAATACATCAAGCATGAAACAAATAACCTGTGCGTGCTTAATAAATTATCGCAGGTGTCCAGTGTGGCTGCAAACACAACGTGAAAACCCTTCCTAGACACATCCTCCCCTTTGTGTCCCTGCAGAGCACGAACACACAACTTCATTTGCTCCTCAATGTGAACTGCAGGTCCTCCCCTGGCACCTCACCCCAGGTCAAGGCTCGCGCCTTTTGACACCTCTCACTAACTACCTGTGCCAGCAAAGACCCACAGTGTCACCACGGCCTGTACATGTAGTGACAAACACCAGATAAAAACAGAAAGAAAGGTGAAAGAAAAACCTTTCATTGACTTTGAATCTCACAGCATTCCAAGGTAAACAGCAGGAGGAAGTTTAGGGGGAAAATGGTATGCATTACCTCTGGCTGGACGTTGGAGTGGCTGTGGAGCAGTGGTGAGATGGGGAGCAGGAGTGACTTCCTGAAAAGGTTGTCTCTGTTTCCCTCCGGATCACGTGCTCAGTGGCAGAGACATTCTTAGAAATATACTGTAAAATATGAAGAATCACACAGATCAGCCTCCAGCTTGCCAACGCTGCCATGGCAAAATTCATCTGGCTTGATTATTGCTGGTGGAATCGGAT
Source organism: Hypotaenidia okinawae (assembly GCA_027925045.1). Lineage (NCBI taxonomy): Eukaryota > Metazoa > Chordata > Aves > Gruiformes > Rallidae > Hypotaenidia > Hypotaenidia okinawae. Next base: position 522,740 of record BSDF01000014.1, on the reverse strand, counting down.
GAGGACCGAGCGAACGCGGCAGCTCCGCACCCCAGGGGAAGAGAGAGGGAGGCTGGAGGGTCTTCTCTGCCCTGGCCCTTGGTACACTGGCCATTGCACAGGGACTGCAGAAGGGTGTGAAGAGCCAAGGGTGGTGGTACCCAGAGGACAGTGGTACCACACGCAATTACTGACCAGAACATCATCTCTGCTCACAGAGGTTATAGACCTTACAGACAGATGAGATCTGCCAGAGACAGGAGTCCTACAGAAACACCAGGTGTAATCCAAATATTTATGCTGAGATATTCTTTCATCTAACAAGAAACACTGCTTTTCACAGGGACATTAAGCTCTCTGGGGGAGTCAGCACTTTGGGGCCAGAAGGCTGTGGTTCTTAGAAATTCCCTTTCTCTCTTCCTTCATGGCTGTGATTCAACCTAGCTAAATGTTAACATCCAGCAGAGCCTGTAGCTGATTCACTGAACTAAGTACACCAGTACCTTGCATTTGGCTCTGTCACACCCTCCTTCTTCTGACCCCTTTCCATGCCTTAGTCCAGCAAGGCACTTATGCACAGTGATGGTCCTACTGAACTCCTGGACTTAGGGGAATCTGATGTGACTGAAGTCACGAGAGTGGCTGAGCAGCCTGTCTGGATCCTGTCCTGAATTCTAACATCATTCCCATTGGTGTGATGCTGGTGATGCTGGCACCTCACCAGGACATCACACCTTGCCCAGGATGCAACTTGGTGGGCTAATGCAGTGCTGAGCAAGTCATGATCAGGTGCTTCAGCATGACATGGACATCACGGCAACTCCAGTCACCACCATTCTGACCACGTTTGTCACGCTGCAAAGTGGGGCTCGATGGGATAGCTTAATAAACAGGAAACATCAGGAACATCTTTCTTAGAGGAAAACAGGACCACACTTGATTCATCAAAACAAGCCCACCCCAAGCGCTCTAATCTCATCCTGTGCTGCAAAGCAAAGTCACATTTCCCATCAGATGTTGTTTTTGGAAAAGTTTCTATGCAGAAACTCATCTCTTTGTTCAAGTTTGTTAATGTTTTGCTCCTCATGCACATGCACATGGGTGTGTCAGCATACACATCCACATCAGATCGCTGGTGGAAAGCAGGGACTCAGTAACATGGAGACAGTCTTACATCAGCCATTTGGATTTCCTCAGGATCCAAACGTGGATGGCTTGGCCCGTTGGCAAGGCTCCTGTTCTGATGGGCAGGGCACATGTTCTGCCGTAAGTGATTATGCATTTGCTTTCTTTGTTTCCTTTAAAACAGAAAGAAAAAAACCAACTCTATTAGGAAGACCTATCTCATGGGGCTCTCTGCCCCAGAGACAACTCAGGCACACGAATGACAAAGAAGGCAAGTCTTGGACACATTGATATTTCAGTGGTGTTTGTGGAAATCTGCACCTGGGAAGAAACAAGGCCACCTTCTGCTGCTGTTAAAAAAAGGTGAACATTTCTGCTCATGGAGAAGGGCCCAAGGTCCCCTCCTGCAAGACACAGTCCAGCACAATGCAGTGAGACCAGGGGCACCATGGTGCTGGGAATGGAGGAGAAAAGCGAGGAGTGGGAAAAGGGGAAGCAGGTCCTGGTGTCAAGGCACCTGGCCCGTCCTGCATGGAGCACAAAGTAGCAAAGCCTACCCATCCCCCTGGCAGGGCATCCACTCCACACAACCCACCGTGTCCCAGCACACTGCAGTCTGAGATGAGGTGCAGGATATGTAGGAGCTGTCTGAGCAGGACGTACAAGAGGCTCCCAAGTATCTTGTTCCCTTGAGATTGCTCTGGAAGTCAGTGAAATGCACACAGCTGAGCCCACAGCTCCTGCACCACAGCCCAGTGTGCTTCTACTGACAGGAGATGAGCTGCTGGTGATGGGACAGCTTTTCCCAGAAACACAGCATCACCTGGCTGGGTAAATGGTGCCCACTCAGGGGATAAGCCTGCTCAGGCTTCACTGTCCTCCTCCATGAGACCTTCCTGGGAATGCTGTAGAGCAGCAGCTCCTTAAAATAGTATTTGGGTGAAGAACATGAAAGTGTGAAGCATGAACACTACCACTGCCCACCTCTGTCCAGTTACTGACTGGTAACAAGCCATACTCACTTGGTTTTACAGTAAGCTACCACACAGACGATGCCCACCACAAGCAAGGCAACACAGATTCCCGTGATGGTTAAAACTCTCTTCTGGTAGAGCTCTTCTGCTTCTGCAAATGGAGAGAAAGAAACCAGTTGCAAACGGGCTCCAGCACTGGGGACACATCTGGCCGCACAAGAACCAGACTGTGTGTGGGTAAGATGGAGAATACCACTGCCCGTCTCACAGCTGCCCCAAACCTGAGACCAGCTGGCCCAACCTTACTCACCCCTCCAGAGACTTGCACTCCTTTTGTCTCTCTGCATCTTTGCCCTCTCTTGTTCAGCAGCTCACCCCTTCTGTGTTCAAACACGCTTCTCACTTTCTCTTTTCCTGCAGCATAACTAGGTGACCAAGCTCAAAAAGCCCCACGACTCTCCTCTCCCTTCCAGTGATCCCCCCTTCTCAGTAACTCAGCCTACCAGGGAGGTCCCCGAGCATCCCCACTCACCACGTGCACGCATGCCCTGTGATGCTGTCATCACAGGCTTTCTGCTCTGACGGACTCAGAATGCCTTTTACTTGCAGCGGCTGCATGCCTGGGAGCTCGGCCGTGTGCTAGAAACCACCCAGCGACTGGCCCCAAAGCATGTAGGTGCTGAAAGGGACATCCTAAAACAGTCAAATAGCAGGATGAGGATGGAAAAGTGCAGCACGTTAGACAAAGGAAAGGGAATGAAGTAATTAAAATACAATAATCACTTACAGTTATGGATTTTTAATGAGAATCTAGGAATCAATCAGTTCCATTGCACTAGGTAACTCAGATGCACGCATAAAATTCAGGCAGCATGCTGCTGCTTCTCTCAAGTTCCACCATGTCTCCTGGACCAGCTTTCAGACCAGAAAAGCCAGTCCCTTGCACCCACACCCAGCCCATGCTGGAAATACGGCCGTTCATTCACGTTAACCGAAGCTCCCAGGAGACGCTAGGATGTCACTTGACATGGGTGTAACTGAACTGCACCTCGGCTGCAATTGCAAGGATGCCTTTTCCTTTGTGGCTACACTAGAGCTGGTGCTCTTCTTGGTGACATCCAGCAATCTCCACTGAGATCAGCAGAGGCAATTTTGCTCTCCAGCCAGATGACAGCAAGAAGTGTTCGGTGCACAGCTGCCATGAGCATTTCAGTTCAGCATCTATGGACGATGTCCTCATGCCCCCACACTTTGTGTTGATGTTAAAGTTATTGTGGTCTGTGCCTTCTTTAATACTCACTGTAATATTTTTTCATATAGATTAGGCAATAAAACTTGTGCCATGGTTGCTGTGCCTGGCACACACTGCACTAATTACCTGGAGTGGACAGAATGTCCCTAGTGCTACCTGACTATGAAATATAAATCCAGAAGAGAAACAGGCCTGGTCCCAGAACCCCTAGGACTAGGCCTCAGCCAAAAAGTAAGGTGGAGGCAATGAAACACTCCAGATAACTGTGTATTTAGACCAATTTCGGCTTGCCATTTTAGGAAGGAAAAAGTAATTTTGGAAGAAAAAAAGGTGTTAGGAAAAAAGCTTAGGTATTTCTAAGTCTCAAAATGGTAATGAAGAAAGATTTGCTAAACAGGGGCTGAGAATTATAGCCCTGGCATGAGGAGGCAAAACGTAATTGCTTCCTCGGGAGCCTCTGGCATCATGAGGCACTCAGGGTATTTCTATCTTGTCCCACTTCACTAGAGATGCAGAAAGCTAAGGCTCTCCCAGATCCATCTCAGTGGTGGTGTGAACCAGGTCACGACCTCACTTGAGCTAAAAGTTACTGAGCAGCGGGTTCACATGCCAGCTGCACCTCCTCAGGGCCAGAGCCTGTGCGGCCTGGGGCCTGCTTGCAGAGGAGCTGCAGTGTGCTGGATGACCTTATGCTCCTCGTGTTTTACTATGAGGAACCAGGTGGAGCTGGCATGGGGGAAGAACTCACTCTGGGGTTTAACACCTCCTTCAGTGACACGTTCTGCTTGCACATATGCCCTATTCCAGGCATCAGCAACATGGCAGACCAGTTTTCTTGCTCTTGCACAGCTCTGGGGCCTGGATTCCAGCTGTACAGGCTCTTTCCTTCAGACATGCGTTTCACAGATTTTTATCAGAATCAGGAAAACCAGCTAGGGTCATGTCCTGGATATGAATGGCACTGGGCAAGAATTTTGCTACTACCCAGGAAAATGTACTTTAAAAAAAAAATAAAAAATTAAACATCCAGGCTGGGCAGGAGTTTCAGTTTTCACCAGGGTCCCTTCCATCAAGCCAATTTTTTTCAAAGATTCTTCACCAGCTATGATTTTTGCTACAAAGACTGTTTTTTCCAGGAGCAAATTGTTCCATTTGAATCATGGGGGAGGGAGAAAGAGCAAAGCCATCAAAACTACAGTGTTTTGGGGTTTTTTCCCAATGTCTAACCTATACAGCTTTTTTCTCCTCTTAAGGCTCAAGTCGCAGCCTTTGTTCTGGTCAGTGTGAGACCCCGACTCTGGCACGTGTGACTGTCCTCAACCCTCACCTGAATGGCACAGGGAAAGTTTCAGTTCATCAGAGATGCCAGTTTAGCCTCTCCTCCTTGAGCTGACAGCCCTGCTATGTGAAGCAGTGAAGTGTGAGGCTGTGCATCACTGCTGCAAAACTAAAAATTAAATGGCCAGCTGATAGCAATTTACCTTGGCTCCTAACATCTCATTAAAGTTGATGCTCAATAACACAGTATCCCCGTGTTGAACAAACCCATCTCAACAATGAGAGAAAGGAAAATAAGAGAATTCACACTACAGCTTTGTATCTGAGAAGATAAGATCCCGGGGCAGGACTTGTCCATCTGTGTCTCTATGCTCTACAAACACCATGTCTTCATCAGCAGTATCGTCACTCTAAGCAAACACTATGAACAAACCATGTGGTGTCACACAATGCTGACAGAATCACAGTCCAGCCATGGGTGTCACAGCAACGCATGACAGTGAAAGACGAGTGACAGGAGAGACGACCGCAGACTGGGAACGGGATGTGTGAGGTTCTGTGATGACGTTGAGAATGGATGAGGAAAAGAAGAAAAGGTCAACAAAAAAGGGATGTCAAAAATCCTCAATTTTAAAGTTTATTGAAGTGTATTACCATTAGCAGCACCGCTTTCTCTGAAACAACTGACCACAAAACCACACATGTTCTGCAGGAGGGAAATTCTGGGGGATACACACCAATCCTGGTGGGTCAGGCATGCAAAAGCCAGAGGAAACAAGTTTCTCCAGCTTCAACTAGGGCACGTCCCTCTCTCCCAGGGTCACCAGAAGACCATTTTGGATCCAGAAGTGAAAGACTGGTGTGAAGATCTACTGTGGCTGACAATGCTGGGTCAGTGTTTTTAAGTCAAGTGATAAACATAAATCAAGTGATAAAGCTAAATCTCTCTGCTCTCATCTCCCTGCGGTCAGCCTGTACACTCAAGGGAAACCTGCCCTTAAGGATTTGATTTCCCAGGTGCTTACTCAAGAGGTACTTGATATATTTCTAAAAACAGACTGAGGACAATGGAAGAAAAACCAGTATGATTATGAGCAACTGGGCAGGAGTGGATAATTGCTCAAAGGGCATCTTTTTAAAAGCATTTAAGTTACTGCAGTCTTTTCCCAAACTTCAGCATGATATTCAACATTACAGCCTCCATGGCATACTGCTGATGTCCCTGGGCTCGCTGTTTTCTGGACTGTTACTCAGAACAATTTCCTCTTAGTTGAGAACTGAAATAACCCACTACCCTTCAGCTCATCCTGACCCTCTGTGGGATCCAGCAGAGGTTAGGATGAGTCTAGGATGCAGTTTCTACAAAATCCCTGATCTTTCTACAACTTTCCTGCCTGTTCCCAAGGGGTCCCTGCTGGCAAACTTTTGGATGGTCACAGCGTCCAGCGTGTCAGTTAAACACACAGAAACATGCTGAATGAGGAGATGTATGGCAGTCGGAACCTCCCAGGTATGACACACACCAGGCTGCTGTGTGAAACGAAGAAAAAAGTGCTGCTAAAAATACACATGCATTTTTATAGGTTTGCATTTAGATTGTTGTTTTGGTTTTTGGTTTTTTGGTGGTTGTTTTTTTTTCAATCCAAACATCTATCTTGGTGCCAGGGAAGAGAACAGAACAGCTGATTTTTTCATCATCCCATTAAAGCCATAAATATAATGTGGGCAGCTCTTAATGGCTTCTGATTAATAAATGAATGGTTGTTCCATACCCTTTAATTCAAATCCAAGATGCTCTGCCAATGCAGAAAGAAGACAAGGAAGAGAAAGAGAAAAAGAAAAACAGGTCTGTCAGAGAGCTCTAATATACAAACACACACACTGTGCAGTTACAGGTTAGCTTTTCTGTAGGCTCAGCAGCAGTTACACAGCAGACAGTGTATGCCTCAGAGCATTTCCAATTCCCACCAGAGCTTATACCTTACGTAAAGAAAGACCCAAACAAATTGCAGTGGAGGTTAATTATGAATTCTTTTCGTTAATTATGAATTCTTTTTGGATGAGCCATGTTTGTTAGTACCTGATATGGAATTCACAGTTTGGGCGGGTTGGGGGGGAGGGGGAGGGAAGAAAAAAAGAAAGGATAAAAAAAGAAAAGGTACACTTGTTCTGAAACAACTCCTGACAGGTCAAAACACACAGCGACTGCACGGGCCTGGTAAAAGCTGTCCATTTGCTTTCCACAGGCAGAAATGCCCTGCACGGCTTCACACACCCCGGGGGCCTGTGCACCCACGAGCACCGGGCAGACCAACGTGTGGGCACTTGCATGGGGCCTGCGGGCTTGCCCACACCACTCTGCTGCCTGTGACCTGGAGTCTGATCTGGGATGCATGGCATCATCTGGCAGCGCTGCCTGTCAGTCGCCTGACGACGTGCCGACTGTGCGAGCGCTGCTCCTGGTGTACAGGTCTGTGGTGCAACCACTGGTGCTGTGAGTGATTAGCTGCCCAGGCCAGGCAACAAATCCCTCACAGATCTAAAAGTGCAAACAGCACGGGAAGGTCCCCTCAGGTCTGTCATCTCCCAGGTTTCCCTTCTGCTGTCATTCTGCATCGTTTCAGAAACAACAAACATGCTGGGAATAACAGCACAAATAGGTGCATCTGCTTTGGGGTTCAGATTCATTGCAAGGGAGACTGTGGTTCATCTTGCAGAAAGACTGCTGAGCAGTTTACCTAATGAATCCACAGGGCAGTTATCCAAAACAGGTATCCTGAGTTTTAGCCATTTTCCCAGTACAAGCCTAAACTAAAGACAGGTTTTCTTACATAAAGTTCTCCATACTTAACGCTGTACATAAAAAGTGAGCTCTGCTGTTCCCAATCACCATGCACACAAGATGATTTGCAGCTTGGGCGTGCCCAGAGTTATCTACTGCATTGTCCATGGGGAACTTCTTTTTGCTGCACAGAAACGTTGGCTTTCTTTTGCAATGCCATTCAAAGTTTAGGGGGAATCAGCACTACTCCTTATGGAACACATAAACACATTTTCTAAAGCAGGTTCTTCTCTTCAAATCAATGTTGATGTTTGGGGTTGGGGTTTGTTTTGGGGGGTGGGAGTTGGGTGGGGTTTGGGGGAAGTTTGTATAATTTAAAGCTGCTTTCTGCTTCACATCTCAGGTCTGTGCAAAAGGAACGGCAAACGCTACCGTGCCGTTTTGTACAGGCTGCAGTGACATGGACACAATGTGGTGAGCGGCAGAGAACTGGACAGAACACATTCATCCTAAACCTTCTGGATATCATCTCCAGCCTTGACCTTTTCCCAAGGCATTTTCCTACCATTACACTCACAGTTTCACCTGACACTATGACAAATGCATATAGAGATACATTTCATCCATCCATCCATCCATCCATCTATCCATCTATCTATCTATCTATCTATCTATCTATCTATCTATCTATCTCATCCATCCATCCATCCATCCATCCATCCATCCATTTCCTGCATCTGATGTCCAGATGTCTGTATCAGATGTCTGATAACGGCCAGTTCATCAGACTTGGCTGCTGGGGATGCCTAGAAACCTTTGGACAACAGTCCCCCCGTGGCCATCAACCATACAGAGGGAAGCACAGGGTCCAGGTAAGTTGTCCTGCTCCTCCAGATGGTGATTGGCTGATAGCAGTGGCTGCAATGGGGAGGTGCATTGTACCCCAGGACTGTGGCAGAGAGAGCCTTTGGGCTAGCTAAAATTAAATGGATTAATCCCATCTGTAGAGACAAACTGACACATGCCAGGAGTGCTGCCAAAGTGTGGCAGTGGTCTCCAGCCTCATTGGAGGCAACACATCCAGAGGCTACTGCATACATGAATTACAGTGAGACAGCACTGAGATGGTTGCTCCAGGCTGAGGAGCCTAGAAAGAGCCTTCTTCTCACATCATCAACCTGCTCTCTGAACTCCACACATGCTTCTGGGTCATGGCAAGAAGTTAGGACAGAGCATCCAGAACTGCTGTGAGACCCCCCCAAAACTGTCTGAAGTGGGGACACATTTTTTTTTTTAAATCTCCTTCCTGAGGTGCCTGCTGAACCTTTATGAAAATGTTGGACTTCAACAGAAGCTATTCTTCCTAATGCAGCCATCAGTGTGAAGTTAACTGTTTACTGGCTCTTTTATGCATTACTTTGTGCTATTTACAATATTTCTTATACCTAAAAGCTAAATTCAACCCTTCTGTGCTGATTCCAAAAGAGACTGGACCAGTATTTTGGGTTTCCAACAGAGAAAGGCAGTGAGCATGGGAGGATGGAGGAAGGGAAAAAATATGTAAGAGGTGGCAAAAACGGTTCATTTTTCACCCACTTTGATCCAGCTGCAGCACATTCGGGTAGGATCAGGATTCAGGTTGGATCCCATCACCCAGACCTGTGCCACTCAGCTGCTCCAAGTAGGGCTTGCTGAGGAGTTGTGGCTGGCATCCAGCTGGAACGAACAGAGAGGAAAAAATCGGTGGTATTTAGGTGCTGGCTGTAGGGTGAGCACTCTGTGGACCCACTGTCACTAATTGTGTGGAGCAGTTGTTTCTCATCATTAGATGGAAGACCAAGTCCTACACTTACTTATCCTCAGTGACTTTGTGACTACACTTTTCTCTATAATGTATTAAAAGATGAGCAGACAAATATCCTTATAGGCATAAGATGTCTCTCTCAGAACCGTAGACTTATGGGATGATTAAGAAAGATGAATGGCTCAGTTGGGCAATACGTGGGATCTCTGTGCACAGAAAGCCTGCAAACTTCCCCCAAACTGTACAGCCATTGAGCTTCTCCAGTCCTGTATGCAATTTGGTAGGCCTCCAGAGTCCAAATAAGTAACGATAAAGTATTAGCAAGCAGCTGTGGATTAGCATGTAATTAACTTCAGGAGATCCCAAAGGGTAACCTGTGCTCCTCTCCAGGGGAGAGGAATAGCTCTGCTATGACAAACCATAAATGCCCTGTAATTATCCAGCCACACCGCAGTGTAGCCATCAACCTGTAATTAAGTGGTCAGTAGTTATCGTGTCATTGAAGGGAAGCTGCAGAAGGTCTGTGGAATTTAAAATGGTGCTAAATATTGGCTTAGGGCTCAGATCAGTAGGAGGTGGAGGAGGAAACAGAAAGGTAGGTGAAAAAAAGAAGTATTCTTTCACTTGTCATTTTCATATTGCAATTAACAGGCAGAAAAGTGCTGCTGAGTAAGTGAACTGGAGCAAGTGGAGAAGCTGGAACTCTAGACCTTCCATAAGCAGGCAAAGTGGCACATTTATCCTCTGCCTATGGGGACACCTCAGTCCTGTGTGTGGAGTGAGCACCCAAAGACCACCTGAGGGTTACGTCCACATGTCAGGGTAACGACCGATACTGGGCCCGATGACTTCAGAGTGAATGGGGCCATCCCTCAGGAAAGTAAGAAGCCTCTTACAGGATAAACCCACATGGCTCTGCTTCCACTGTGGTGCAGTCAGCAGCACTGGAGCTGGTTTGTGTGCCACCATGGGAACACGCAATGCCATTTCCAGCCCCAAAAGCCCAACACGGCGGGTGGAATCAGTTCGTGCTTTTCTGGCTGGAAGGACTCTATGAAAACGGTTTGCTTGCAAGGAATGGCTGATGGGAAGACCCAGACAACTGACCTACAGTGTGTTACTGTGCTCAGGAGTCAGACTGCTGAGACATCACAGAGATCACACGCAGTGATGGTGTGGTGGATGCTCAAGAACAGATGGTTTGCTCCTCTGTTGATGGAAGGAATCTGTACTGCCTGTGCAATGCTGGCACACAGCAAATCATTTAGGAGACAGATCTAACACACTAAAATTTTGATGGCTACAGTTAGGGAGTCCTGGAAGACATATCAATTTGGGAACTTGGAAGATGCTTTCACATCAGTGTCCACTGCAAATAGACCCGACCAGAGGACTGCAAAATCCTGATTTCTCAGCTCAAGCTCTTCTTCTCTGCGTTTCCAGATGACTACACTGAGTACTGTGCAACAAGAGTAGATGTCTTTGTCTCCTTCAGAAAAGGGATTTGATGCCTGAACAACTCTTAGGGGAGCCCAATGTTGTGGAAAAACCCCAACCTGCTCCCTTGATGGATGGCAGAAAGTGCTGCACTGTGTTTCCAAAGCAGACTGTCAGGAAGAGTCCAACTGTGAATTAAAATTCAATTTGTGAAGAAACCAAGAATAAAACATGGAGTAGAAACGGAGAGTATGTTAGATTACATTGTATATGAATGTCAGCTCTATTCCAGGATGCTAACAGGCAGGCCACAGACTTCAACTTTAATTAGACCATAAAGAAAAAAATTAGAAAGTTTCACTAAAAAAGAAGATGAATGCTATGGCATTTGTCCTCCAGATCAGTGACAATTATTTTGGGAGACGAATAAATAGCAAATTTAAGATGAAATTTCAGATTTTACAGACAAGAGACAAGCATAAACATAAAACTTCATCCCAAATTTCTAAATTGTTCCATAAATCACAAGTGGGAAGAACTGTGCAGATTTAGGCCATGTATAAACTCACAATGTTTAGCTTTCTGTAACTTGACTTTCAGTATCTCAGCTCCACCAGGAATGAAACAGTTGCCAACGTGTTTTACAAAACTTTTGCAACCAGCCAGCCCAAAGCCTGGCAACTCATTAGTAAACTTCCAGCAGGGTTTTTCAAAGACCTGAAAGGTTTCTTATGAAGAGAGAAGATAGAACCAGATCTTGATCTGATGTAGAAGAGGCAGCTATGCAATACAGATGCCAGCATAGCTTAAAAAAGAAAAAAAAAAAGGTTTCTTAAAAGGAAGGATTATTTTGGATATGCTTCTGTTTTCTGGAGAGAGCTGCAAGATGTAGCTGTGCTTGTGCAGCTGGACCCAGGAGGCAGCTGACAACTGGGTGAGTCTCCAGGGTACCCAGTAGAAGCTCTCACATGAGGAAGACTTCCTGACTCTTGTGCGGTATCGCTGAGCCTCCCACCGATGTGTGCCAGCAGAGATGGGGATCTGACTGCAAAGGCAAAGTGGTCCCTGGGCATCAACACAACGGATTCATGTGGGCTGCTGATCAACTGCTTGATACAGAACTGTTTTCACTGGTGTGTAGACACCTAGACAGAGACACATCTGTGGCTCTACAGGCACTGGGGCTCTGGGAGAGACACCCCACAGTTAAACCTACGAGTCTGTACCCAGCACCTCTGGAGGATGAGTGAGGCCTCTTGTCCTGAGGGCAGCACTGGAGTTCCACTAGCCACATGTTCATCCTTGGGTGTTGAATGCTCTGCCATGACTATGAAGGGAGCCAGGGTATGAATTTGGTCTCAGACCCCTAGCACAGATGTCTAAAAGCCCACTGAAAAAATAATGAGGGCCTGGCTGCACTATTGCTGCAAAGAGGGGGGCAGGGAGGAGAGAGGTCAGAAGACATGCCATGAACTCAGACTGCCAGTACAGCAAGTTACTTCTTGCCTGCACTTTGCACTCCCCAAGGCCAAGGTCAAGGAGGATTCCTGCTTCAGGTCGCATTTTGGAGTTAAGATCCCCCAGGCACCTGGATTCATCAAAGTTACATCCTCACTGAAAGATCTGACTCCTAAACTAGCAGGCAATACGACTTTACTGTTATTTATACACAAAACCATATGTATATTAATTACACCTGCAACTATAATCGCATGGAGACATAGAAAAATGAAGACATTGATGAAAAATTAAAAAGATTTTACTAAGATGATTTAATGACTCCTCACCCATGGAGATAATCCCCTGCATTCTCACCTACCAGGGCACTCCTGTTTTATTTAGTAATTGCAGACTGTTCCCTCTGTTCACTGCCATTAATTCTCCTTCAGTTGAAATGAAAACTGCTTTAAATGTTTCTTTAATGTTCTCCAGTTATACCGTACAGCCTCTATAAGACCTTCCTCCTACAAGTCAGATAAAGCCTAGACAACATGATCTCCTTGGTCTGCTAGCCAGTTCCTTATGTGTGGATGGAGGAGCATGCACACACACCAACTGAGATCAGTGAAGTTCCATACAGAAAAAAGGGATTTAACCAGGATTATATCAGCAGATCTTAGGTCAGATATGTACCTTTAAACTGTTTTAATCTCAGTGAATGTGCAGTTATTTGCTCTGACACCCCTTCCTTCCTTCCTTCCTTCCTTCCTTCCTTCCTTTCTTCCTTCCTTCCTTCCTTCCTTCCTTCCTTCCTTCCTTCCTTCCTTCCCTCCCTCCCTCCCTCCCTCCCTCCCTTCCTTCCTTCCTTCCTTCCTTCCTTCCTTCCTTCCTTCCTTCCTTCCTTCCTTCCTTCCTTCCTTCCTTCCTTCCTTCCTTCCTTCCTTCCTTCCTTCCTTCCTTCCCTAAAACTGACCTACCTATGATGACTTCTAAGTTTCCCTGCGAGAGTTTGCCCATGCTTGCTGGATCTATGGGTCAGTGTTTCAGAGACCCTCACCTGTGTTGCTGCCCCCAGCAGACTGTTGCCCTGCAGGCTGACGGCAGCCAACCATCTGCACATACCTGGCCACTGCTGTGCACAATAAACACGCTGCCTTAGATCTCACTGCGGGGCGAACCTCGCGAGGAAACAGACCATCAGGGTTGCTCAGGCTAAGGCAGGCTTAGTGAGCTGACGCAGCCAGGTACCACAGCTCTTCTCAGCAGTGGCACCTTGCTAGCCCAGAGCAATGCTGTCTGTTTGCACTGTGCATCCATTCTCTCACATAAGTAGCTGTTTTGGCATGCTGCTTTTTTAACTTTGTTCCTCCCTCCAGCTTCCCAACACGTTTCCTGCTACGTTTGCATCACAGTGCAAGCAAAATAAAGCCTAAACTCCTGATAAGCAGATAGGAACCAACCACTGAGACACTTGCTTGAATTCTGCTGTTGCAAATTCCTACCAAAAGCAAGTGCTACTCATCTGAATAAAGGCTGAGCTGGGACAGGCTGGGAGGTCTCCAAGCCCACGCAATAATACAGTTCCCAGTGAGCTCATCTGTACCAAACTGTTAGAAAATAGCAAGTGTGAGCACGACGTAGAAAAAAACCCTCCATCTTTAACATTTGCTCCTCATTCTCAAGCAGTAGGGTATGTACCCTGAATGTCTGGCAATACGCACTTGGACATATGGTTGTAGCAGCAATACAGAGAAACATCACATCTAACAAACCTATCTAAATACATCCAGTTTTAGTCTTTGTGATTGCATGGGTCCAGCGGGTATTTTGGACAATCAGAGAAAAACAAACCTCCAGAGCTCCCTGCCAAATAGATGAAGTTAGCCTGAACTCATTGAAAACATGGGGAGTTTTACCTGAGCAAAATCTGAGTAAGGGTTTAAACCAGAGCGACAGGAAGCTCCTCCCAGAAGGGAGATGCACAGCATCTGGCCTGGCACTGGGATGCTGCACCACCTCCACTGCTGGCTCAAATTCAGCAAAGTATCTGCCATGATTTTCAGAAGGGGATCTCGAGTTTAGTTCACTCTGCAGAGCCCCTCACTCAGCCCTGGGACACACCTACTAAAAGTCATATCGTGACATTTCATAGTTACGTTAAAGAATCTGAAGGCCCTGATCTGGGCCTGCAAATCCAGAATACCTCAAATGTCTTTAAAACAGCACCAGTGTGGGTGTCATTATTTACTATTTAAGTAGCTGTCAAGTGCTGGCAATGTTCTCAAAACATGAATCAGGACAGAGCTATTTTCTTTCCAGTGGAAATACCTGAACCTCATTTAATCTGTTTCAGCTTTTGACCTGTCAGAACTCATATGGGATGAAGCACCGAGTGAGTTATAGAGCAGCAGCAATTTTTTGCTGTGGCCAAATTATTGATTAAAGCAGAAAGTAAGTGTTTGCACAGTCCAGTCTCAAGTGAAATGCCTTTCCTATTCACAACAGCAAGTTCAGTGCATGCTCTTCTGCAGCCTTGCTGCTATGTATGTTACCCAACCGTGACCTGAAAGTGAAAATGGCTATAAACACAGATGAATCATCTCAGACGATTTTTATCCAAGTTCAGACAGGTAACCTGGATTGTTAAGCTGTTTTTGCCTTACTATCCTGTGGTTAAAGCAGAATTGAGTTAAGAAAATGTACATGTGTTGGTTTTGCAGTTGGCATTGTTCCTCTAACACATGAATAAAGTTTAAACAAATATCATACCCATAAAAAGATGGATTCTGCAGGCTGGGGAAAAACACACACTGTTTACTCTTGCCACTAATGTTTTCAAAAGGCACTTTCCTGACATAAAAGCCATTTCTGTCCCTGTGTTGTTTTTGCAGCATGGCAGCAAAAATGCTTAAGCCTTTTGGACACCACATCATGAAACATGATACAAATCATCTTCATAGGGTGAGCACCCCAACCGCTGCCTGCAGCCAGGGTCCCTGACAACATGGGCTTAAAATTAGAAAGGAAACCCTTTTGCATCAGGTTAAAGATCAAAAGGGAATTTTCTTTTTTTTTTTTTTTTTTCATTTTCAAACTTGGATGTTTTCGTTTGAAAGAATAAATCAATGGAGGTTTCAACTTTGGAAGCCAATTTGGAACAAAAGGCAACATAAAAGCATCAGGTTTTTCCAAGGGCCTCACATTTGCATCTTGTCCCTACCGTCTGTAGGAGGAGTCTGGTCCAGCACCGTCAGCTGTTAGCATGTGCTAGTGGCACTCCTTCTCTTGCCTGTTCAGGATGGGGGCAGCAGGATTTCTTCCAGAGCAGTGGGAGAGGGGGTACTGGCAAGCAAAGAGGCATCATGGAGGAGCATTTCTACTCTGATTCCCACTAACCCAAGTCTCTTTTGTGGCTTTTTTAAAAAGGCTTTTCTTAAAGCCACCATCTGTGGTGCCCAGAGCCAGCATTAAGGCAGGATGGGTCACAGAGAGGGTCACTATGGCTTCTTACCTGCTCAGTCCTTACCCAGACCAGAGTCCCACTGATGCTGGACACATGGTCTGAGTATGGACCTGGAAAAACTATCTGCCTTGAACAAAATAAGCTAATGATATCTGTAAGTCAGGTATCTCTGGAGACCTAGAATCCACAGGAACTGAAGACCAGAAACTGGGAAGCTCACACCCCCTGAATATGAGGTTAGAGGATCAGTCTCTGTAGTTAGACACAACCTGACATGCAAGCTATCCACCTCCCTAGGAGAGAGGGGAACTCTGTGTCCTGGAGGGACATAGCCAGAGGGGCTCAGTCAGCAGGTTTAGCCCGTACCCTGCAAGGCACAGAGACATGGGAAGCCCCCAGACAGTGGCAGCCACCAGCATGACCTCTGGGGCTCCAGGTGTACACCTGTGCCCCATCCAGCCCTTTGGGTGTGCCGCAGGGTCTGTCTCGAACCATCTCACCTGAACAGCAATTGGTGCTTGGGTTAGTCCCTGCAAGCAGAAACACCACCTCACCTCAGTGTAAATATCATTACAGCCCTTGCTGTGACTTCCTTGGTTAGTAGAGAGACTCACACCCCCTGGCATTTCATGGGGAAATGTCCATCTCTGGTACTGCGCAACACCGTCCACCTTGAGACAGTACAGAGACAGCATCTCACACAGACTGTTCTCACACAGCACACCACATAGCCTTGTGCCTCATTGCATTTTGCATGAAAAGAGCAAGCAACATTAAGTTGAATCAGAAATGAAAGCAGAACCCATTTGAGCAAATGGGGAGGTAACAAGAGCCCCCTTCTCCTCTTGGGTACGATCACAGCTCCTCTTGTGACCAAGAAGAGCTGGGAGCACACCGGACAGGAAGAGGGCTCTTGGAGAACAGAAGAACCTGCTTTAAGGACATGACACAGAGCTACAATCACCAGGGAGAGAGAGAAGTAGAAAGAGACATACTGGAGAAGCTGACCATTGCGAAATGCTGACACCGGTCTCCTGTGAATTCGATTGGACACCTACCGGAAGAAAGAAAACCAGAAAGAGAGAAACAAGATAGCAAAATGACACCCAAACAGACCGGTCTGAGGCCCCTTCTGATCCCTTCCACGGCTCCTATCCATCTCCTTTCAGCCTTCACCCTTACCTGCATCCCTAAGCCCTAGCCCAAAGCTGACATCAAGAGCCATCCCTGACTAGACCATCTACATCCACCGCTGTGCCCGGGAGGTTTTAAGTAGTGTGCTGCATTTTTTGTCTTCAAACATACTTTGCTTAGGATCTGGCATGTACAATCGCAAAGGCAGTTTCTCCAAACATCTCTGTCCGAAGAATCCATTTGGACATCTGGAGGGGAAAAGGGGAGAAATCACAGAACATGTCTGGCACCATTCTTGAGGCTAAGGTCAGAAATAAAAAGTGCATTGTGATGAATGGAAAAAATAAAGGCGTTACGCACGTATTTACGCTTCGCTTTAACCAGGCACCTGCGACATCAGCATTCCAGCTCTAATTTTGGCCTGGATCTTCAAGCAGCCAGCCAAACCCTTCCTTTCCTCTTCCTGCCTCCTTCCTTCTCACCTGCTGGAAGCACCAGCTGGCAGGAAGACTGAGATGGGCTGGATGCTCCTTTCAGAGACTTTCTGTGGAGCTGCTATCTAGTCGCGACTGTCAAGAGGCCCCACAGAGCAGTGAGCAGCTGCTCAGGCGACAGCAAGTGTGGTGTATGGCAAGCGTCTTCCTGCTGTTACCCCAGAGGTACCCACAGGATGTTAGAGAGAAAGCATGTGCAGAGTCTCTGTGTTAACAGAGAGAAAGGGACAGAGAAGAAAGCTGAACAGAGCAGGTCTGACACACTGCCCAGCTGTGAGGCTCTCCCATGCAAAGGGCTGGGATGTGCCAGCTCATGGGGCACTGGTTACCTGCCAGCATGACACTGCGGTGGCAGGTACAGTGCTCTGCGGATGGAGGGCTACCAGGCATGTGGATCAGCTCCTGAGTAAGCTGCCTGGAGCAGCAATCAGGCTGGGACAGGTTTGAGGAACACGGTGACCTGGTGGAGTGGGAGCTGCTGAACCCCACGCAGGTGCAGCAGCCCCCACACGCTCTGCACTGTGGCCTGTTGCAGCTGCAGGGGCACCTGGGGAGCAATGGGAGCTCTGCTCAAACACCTCTCCTGCAGACACTTTTCTCTCCCTCACTTCATATCTTTTCTTCTGGCCTCCTTGCACAGTCCCTCAAAGTAAATCCCTAACTTCCTTGAAATCCCAGCTCTTACCTGCCTGTCCCACAAATCCCTCCCTCTCCCTCCTCTGAGCTTAAGAGTGTATTATAGATAGCACCTTAGCTCTGTTTTCCAACCTCCTGGGGTAAGCGGGGCTGCAGGCTCTGCATCTGGTACAAGTCAGACCTTCCTCACTCTCAGCAGCCACCCACAAGCTCATACTGTCCCTCAGTGTTTGGCAGGTCCCAGATGGGCAGCAAGAAAGGGACTGAAAGACACCTCGACCAAGAGGATGTGGACCAGAGCCCAAGCCTGAGGTCGATGCCTTAGCTCCATGCCAGTCCACTGTGAAGGACAACGAACAGCCATAGCAGCCTCAGCACATTGCTGGACAACTAGTCCCAACCTGTCCACATGCTGGGGTGGAGCAGGGCAGGACCAGGTCCACATCAGGCCCCACACACTCACTGCCAGCCCACATGGGCAGCACAGATCTGACCTTTCATGCCTCCCAGAGGAATAGTTCTGCCTCCACTGAGCCCACGGACACAGTGAAGGAGATAAGGAATCTCTAATATGACCAAAGCTTTGTGGTCTCATCCAGGTGTTCAAAGGCTCTGGCAGCATTTGTTGTTATTGACAGGTCTCTGTTCAGATGGCACATTGCAGACATGCACCTCCAGCAATGAGAAGAGAGATGTATGGCTGCTTCTCTCTACTTGCTTTAGGAAACACACACAACTGTGGGTTTCTTCAGCAACTACTTAGTTCCCTTCAGAAGAAGACATAAAAGTGAAGGTCTTCCCTATCTGTTATAACCAGTAACCCTTGACTTTCAGTAGTTGTCCCTCATCATGGACACACACTGATCTGGGACAGCAGGAGGGAACCACGGTGTGTGCAGGAGTGCTATGGGATCGCAGCAGTCACATGTCTCTGCAGAACAAGGGTGCACAGGCCCATCTGTCAGGCCTGCAAGGGAGAGAGACTTCTCTCAGCTGCAGGGCTCCTCTCCAAATGGGAGTGGTGAGATTCAACCAAGACCTGGGGAAGGACTTGGGGACACACCAGGTGGCCGGACACGAGGCAGGACAAGGTCTAGAGGTCTCCCTGCTGTGGGGCAGGGCTGGTGCTACTCCCCCAAAGCACAGACATCTAATCCCTGCCTGCAGACCTGCCCGGGTGTTGGTCTCTTCTCCCAAGTAACAAGTCATAGGACAAGAGGAAACAGCCTCAAGTTGTACCAGGGGAGGTTTGGTTGGGTATTAGGAAAACATTCTTCACCCAAAGGGTTGTCAAGCACTGGAAAAGGCTGCCCAGTGAGTCACCATCGCTGGAGGGATTTGGAAGACAAGTAGATCTGGTGCTTAAGAACGTGGTTTAGTGGTGGCCTTGGCAGTGCTGGGTTAACTGTTGGACTTGATGGTCTTAAAGGTCTTTTCCAACGAAAACAATTCTATGGTTCTGTGATTAATACTCACAGGGGAAAAGGCTGAGGCATTTGTTGACACACTGACACAGTCCTGCCAGAGGCTCCTAAAGGAGGCCATCCTCCTATGGGAAGACCTGCTTGTACTCAGAAGGTAGCCTGAGCCTGGATGCTGGATACCTACAGAGGACCTGCTGATACACCTCTGAATCCAGCATGATCCAAGTAGAATGCATAGCAAATAAAAGGCTGCAAGACCTCTCCATCCCATCTACTGTCTTTCTCCACTTCAACACCTCAACAGCAACAAATCTCTCCCCTAAAGAAAATACCTCACAGTTCTCCTAGGCAGAGAAAATGTCCCATGAGGAGACATTTCACCTGCTGTATGTCTCACAGAAGAAAGCCTTGGAAGCCCCTGCATAACTGATGTGGCTTTGGCACTTGATTTTTTTTCTGGTGTCCACTGTAGGTTTGGAATGTCTGCACTCAGCAAAAAAACCTGTTTTCTGTGCTACACAGCATCTAGCTATGCTAACACCTCCTAGAGGAGTGCCCTGGGCTATCTGTGCACCCCAAACTACTTGGGGACAACTTAAGGGCATGGCTTTGCATGAGGCTTCTCTGAACTCCCTAGTCATACACTTAAGCTTCTCTCTATCCAAGTCACTTTGGAACTGCAAATTGGATTCCGTGGTCAGAAGCAGAGGAAGCTGGTGCTGGTAAGTGGAGTGAAGAAGATACCCTGTAGTCAATCAAAGAGCTCAAGCCTGAGTCAGATGGGCTATGCAGAGTCACAAGGACAGCCCCAGGGAAGCACTGGCTACAGAGAAACCTTAAAGAGATTGCACTGGGGTTTGAAAAAAGCATCCAAAATAGAAGGTGTCCTCCCGATCCTCTCTGAGGTTTATTCACCACTACTGATAGTCAGGAACTGATTCACAGAATCTTCAAGGGTGTCCAGATTAACTTGCCATGGGCTGCCCATTTGCCTGGGATCTGAGATTTCATGTGTGTTGTGAGCACCCTGAAGACCCTCAAGGGTGATGCTGAATGAAGAAAAGGCCCTACCCACCTCCAAAAGGGGTGCTGTGTCCTAAAGGAACTAAAGCTGCCCGAGAGCAAGAGGTTGGCCAAGGCTGGGACTTCGTGGGACTGAAGCTGTGTGCCATTAAGCCTGAAAATTACATGAAAACTGGTGGAAGGGAACAAAAACCCAGAGAAAAAAATCGATAAGAAGTGAAAAAGCAAAACAGAAAAGTGTCAACAAAGCTTTGATGCCCTGGCAGCTACCATACATCCCATCTTCAGATCTCTGCAGTCAGCCTAGCGTGGGTGGGGAGAAGAGATTTCTAGACAGAAAGCAGTAGATAACTGTCTTTTCTGTGTCTAGGACAGCTTGGGCTTTTCATCTTTATTTACTAGTGAATCAGCACTGGGAAATGTGACAGAAAAGAAGCCTTCATGAACATGAGCACCTTCTGTCCCCTCCCAAGCTAGCACGCAAGCTGTTAAGACACACGTGCCACTCTGGCGTTCCTGGATCCTGATTCCTCAGGTAAGCAAGACTGCTGGCAGCAACAGTGACCAGGAGACCTCTGAAAGCATTCAGTGCTTATGGTTCCTTCCCAGACAGCCAAGTCTTGTACTCCTAGGCTGGGGAAGATGATGCGTTATTTATTATTATGGCAGCTTCAGATGTGACTTCCAGGTGAGAAATTTCTTGTGTCTATGGCACATGACTCCCAGACTGGACAGGAAGAGTGATGGAAAGCAACCCTTCTGCATGCAGAACTGGCTGCCTCTGGTAAGGGCTTGTGGTCAGCTCTTCTTCAGTGGCCAAGCATATGGCCTGAGGGACACACCTGAGAGTAAAGGCTCACTGAGAGCTGAGAGATGGCACATTCCTGTACATTTGACCCTAGTCAAGAAGTTTTGGCTGGTTAAACCAGCAAAATGGGGTCAGTCCTGCTTTTGAAAGCTCTTGCAAGGACTACAGATGGTGGACTACTCCAGTTCAGGCTTACTGGTCCACTCACCGGTGGCACAAAAGCCAAACATCTCTCCTCAAAGGCCAAGGGAAGGGGACAAAGCCTTCTCTGTAGGAATGGTCTTGGGGAAGCACAAGGCTGCAAACAGCACCTAGTCCCCTTTCTAGTCTGTGTGGAGAACCCAGGACTGCCATTGCTTAACTCCATCCCTCTGTGCCTAACTGGGGGCATTAAAATTAGAAAAGCCCAACCCCCAAACCCCCAGTTTCCTACTTGCCAATGCCATCAGTAAAACTGGTCAGGGATTTCCTGTTGTTGCTGGACCATTTCTTCAATACTGGCCAATTCCTTGAGACTTTTCTTACCCCATTTCAAAAACATCCACAAGGTTTTGCTCGTGGGTTCAGGATGAATTGCAGTGAAATATTTGCATGGTAATAAAAATGCAGTAAGATGATCAGCCAAACAAAGCATCTCAAAAAGAACAAACCAAAATGGTTTGAATGACCCATTGCTGTGCTGTTTGCAGAGCACTTATGAAAATTGAGAATCTTTGACCTTTTGCTCTGAATCAGGGCAGACCAATAACTACTGTTAATTACTATTTGCTCCTATTAATTTGCAACATAATTATTGTGATGTTCCTGCTGCAAGCAAAACTTCTTCTGCTCAGGTGATCTAAATCTTGCAAGGGTTTCCTTTGTTCCCCCAGACCTTAATTAAAGTATGCCAAATTTGGTAGCTCTTGCAATGTTACAGAGGAATGTGAATGAGCAGGTGCTTCAAAATAAGAGGATAAGGAGAAGCTATAGCAGAAGGACACAATGCACTGATGTAAGCAAATGGGGAAATGTTTTGAGCTTATTTGTGTGAAGGGTTGGAAAAGAAGACAGTTCTGTCATTGTCCCCTGACCAGTCCCAGATGATCACGCTCTGGAGAGCCACAAAAGGATGGACTCCACAGAACCACTGATAGGAAGAAAAGACAGCAACCAGAATAAATACAGAGGCCTTATCCAGAGCATCTAATCAAGGCATGTTTGCTTTGCAGTAGACTCCAAACAGCAGGGACACCCTCTTTTGGGCTCAGTGAAGGCAACAGTGCAGCTGCAGCGAAGCTGTGGGAGCTCACTGGGATCTGCACTGTTGTCTTCACCAAGCCATGGTGTTGCAGGGTCAACCTCCACAGCCTGATGGTTCTCAAGGGTCTGCTGTAGTTACAGGTGCATAAAAAAGGACACATTGGAGAGGATGCACAGATGGGCCACTTGAACCTGAGAAGGTACCTGATCTCATCACCCCAGACAAACAGCATGCAAAACCCAGTGAATGAGTCCTGGCTGGTTCAGGAGGTTTGGAAGGGGATGTGGGGGTTTCACCCCTCGCTCAACCCTGTGGGCTCCTCATTTCCAAGGACGTTGCAAGGCAGAACAGCTCGTGTGGCAAAGTGAGGTACTCCTGGTTGTGCCATGTGCAACTCATGCTGACCAAATCAGTAGAGTCATGGTGAGGGACAGGACAGCTCCTGGCACCACGGGAGAGGAAGCAAGCTGTGCTGCAGGGAGGACCACAGCCCTGGGAGATCAGCCTGATGTCCACCCCTTTCAGTGGTGCTCTGGAAAAGCACAGAGAGCTGGAAATGTGGCTAACCCTTGAGAATGATCTTTCCCTTTTTCCTGTGGAAATCTCCAGGAAAAAATAGACATGGAGGAGCTAAGCAAGTGAGCTTCTAGGAAGTGAACAAAAATTGTTGTCAATTGGTGATTTGCATACTGCAACTCGTTAAAAGATTTCTCTTTCCTCTTTTGCTTTGTTTTGATTTTTATTCTTTCCATGACTTTCACTTGTTGCATGAGGTGCTCCAGGCTTCTGACCTCACTCTCTCCCACAATACAATGCTGTCAGCTCAAACCCAGAGAGTCTGTTTACCTGTCAGCTTCTGCAAACCCTTCAGCCTGACTCTTACAAGCACAACTGGTCCAATATTATGGGGGAGTGTTGTTCTATAGAGCTCTTTAAGTCATCTGATGCTGTGCAATTTAGAAAGATCCTGGCCCAGGGTAGCGGACACTTTCATTACATCACCCACATAAAGAGTCACAGAGTACCTTTAAGTGGGCAGAGGATGGTGTAGCGATGAGACTTGGCTTTGTTTGTCTGCCTAGGAAGACTCCAGCTGGGAAGAAGAGTATTTCTGCTGTGACAAACAAGCTAAGCTAGCACAGCTCTGTGGGGCACTGCACCCAGCACCAAAAGATTAGAGAGCTTCAAACTTCTCCACATTGTGCCAACAACCCGATGGGCGCCAAGACCCAGGTAGACCCAAGATCAGAGGCTGCCAGCCATCCTATGTGCTATGGTCAGCTGGACTCAACAAAACCAGTCCCAGCCCATCTCCAGGCCTTGAGACTTGGTGACCGTCCATCCTTCTGTAGGCACTGGAACTGGCTCTACTCAAACTTGCCACTTCCCTGCAGCCCTGGTGAGAAACCAAACTCATGAAGCCTCCCTGAGCAAAATGGTCTGGAGAAGGGTTAAGAAATGCTTTCTGTCAACAAGAGCCTAGAACTTTTCAATTTACCAGGGCTGCTGAGTCAATTCTGTGTGGGGGTGGCTCGATGGATTCCTGGGTTTGTGCTGAAAATTTGGAGAATATCTGGGGTATATCACACTTCTCCCATCTAATGTCCAGGTGGCCTGTTTGCAGAGTCAGGATAACAGCACGTACTGTATCATATTCAGGTTTCTTTTGACACTAGCACATCTAGAATTTACTTCAAATTGAGGATGAAATTATGCAAGCACACCACCCAAACAAGACACAATTTCTGGAACAGCTCCAAGTCCATCCTGGACTCTTCCAAGGTCTAGCTGAAGTGTATTGAAAAGGAGGAGGTGGGTTTGCAGGCAAACACTTTGTTCCCCAGAATTTAAAGGATGAGGAAGAACACATTTCTGGGAAGCCTGTTAAAAATAATGATAAATGACCAGCTGTGAATTTAGGTGATATCTTTAACAAAGCAAGCATGATCCACATCAGAAGAAATCATCTGAGAACCCAGCTGTTGCTCTGGCTCCAGAGTACCAGGGGTAACATCTGTAGGAAGGATCTTCTATGCCTGTGGGCAGCTGCAAACAATGAAATCCACTCCAGGACACCAATTACAGGATGGTGGCAAGTAGTGAACAAGAACACTCCAAACCTCCCATTTCTGGTAGCTGGCATTCAAAAGGCTGGTAACATCACCAGGGTGCTGGAATCTCCTTAGTGCTCAGTGAAGGAGGACTGCAAGCTGGCACAGGGTGCCAGAAGACCCTCAAGGCTCTGCTGACTCTGATCAGAATACTGGAGTTGGAACAGCGCAGACACTTGTGTTTTTCCTGGTTCCAGGTGCTCACACGGGTCTTTGACATCAGATGTTTGAAGAGGTCATGAGCAGAAGGACCCACATCGATATCCTCCCTGCTGTGGCTGCAGATCCAAAGCTGTCTCCCATGTTGCAGAGTTCAGAATGCAAGTCAAAACCTGCATCTTTGCATCCTCTTTTCTCCTCCAAACCTGCACCGCTGCATCTTCCACAACCACAGTGGCAGATCTCCTATCTCGGTGCAACGAGCACGTTGTGAAGCAGTCAGCTTTGCACTAGTTCGCAGGCAAGCAGATGTGAAGCCCATCTGTCCATCAGCAGCCTTCCCCAAGAATCATCCACGTTGTCAAAAAGCCATTTCATTGGAAATTCCACATTCATATGTTCAGTTCAAATGCTTCTGCATTCCCCAATACCTAATGGTTGCCTTCTGGAGTCCAGAAACTGTAAAATTACCCCATTTCAAAAGCCATGATTTCTTATCTTCAGTCTTAGGACAGTGATAAAAACTCCCAAGGAGAATGAACATCCAGATATATCCTCAAGCAGTAAGATCAAAAATTACTGTCCTGTGTGGAAGACACTTAGGACCCCATGGCTCCTGTTAATGCAGAACCATCTTTTATGGCAGATGAATAGTGACAATGCAGACCTTTCAAGCACCTCATTTTGGTTAACAATTTACTGCCCTTCCATACTCACCCATCTGGTTTTAGCAATTGGTATTGTGGGACTCATCAAGAAAGGCAATTTTACCATTTGCAAGTACAGAATTCAGGCTCTTGGATGATGTGAAATAATCATCTCTGTTCTGGATGGCACACAAAATCTTAATGGCACCCATCACTGGGCTTCCCCTCTGCTCATCAGCTGTCCTGGTGGCCTGGTTTGAGGGCAGCCTGATTCTTTGCAAGGCTGGAATTACTTTGGTTAAAAGAGTGTATCCATTGAAGATGCTTGATAACTACCACGTGTATCCTTCTGTGGGAAGAAATGGAGCCTTAACATTCTAGCTGTGTATGGTAGGGGTTCAGGTAACACTTGCTGTCATTAGAAATTGGCCCAGTTTGAAAAGTCCTGATCTGCATTCAGGCTCTTCCCATAAGAAATAGCCCTGAGATCTCTGGTTTTGGCACCACCATGTTGCTTAGAGAGAGAGAGATATTGATTCATACACTCCTCTAGTCTCCAAGAGTTGAGCTCTTCCCAGAGCAGGAAGACTGGAACTGCTGGGGCTTCCTCATGCTGGACCAGTGGCTGTGACTTGGATTCATCATCTGGGGCTTTCTCCACATCTCCCATGAGGAACACCAGCAGGATGAACTTTCTATGCCATCAAGAAGCCACTGGCAGAGACAGCAACCTTAATGGTACAGGGGTGATCTTATTTCACATGTATGGAAGAAGTGGAGGACCACAGCGTTTGGCTTCTGTTCTACACAGCTCGTTCCATGTCTCCCCAGGAGCCCAGGGGCCGGTAGAGGTGTGCTTTGAGCACCTAAATCTGGCTGTCAGTCAGACAGCACCTGTCACACACGGCCCCTGTTAGGTGAGCTGGAGATGTTATTGGGCTTGTCAGCTGTGATGGGTTTGAACCAGCGGTGAAAAGGTCTCACATCCCATTCCACACCCCTCAGACCATGCAGCTCCACTTTAATCTCTGCAAGCAATGTCATTCTAAGGATAAATCAGCATGTCTCCCTGCTTGGGGTTTTTTTAATAATTGAAGGGGAGAAAAAAACTACCCACAGCCTGCCATGAAGGGGCACAGCTGGATGGGCAGTTACGTGCTAAACATGCTCCTGTGCCCATCAGGTCTCAGCAATTACAGAGGACAGAGGTGGCTGTGCCATTGAGTAAGACCTCCTGCTCAGAGAGGAGGACGTGTCAGTGGGAGATGTGGAGCTCTGACCAATCTCAGGGAGAGCAAGAGGGACCCCAACCTTCCCTGAAGCTGCAGAGGAGAAAGGGGAGAAAGGGAAAAGAAACAGCCAAGACAAACGGATTCTCAGAGTCAGGAAAAGCAAACAGAGGCACTCACACAAAAAAGAAAATGCCAACCCTCCTTCCCCACTCCCACCCCTCTGGTCTCACTTCCTGAACCTGCTCAGCTCAAACTGCAGTTGCCAGGAGAATTTCAGAATTGCCCCTCCTCCTACCGATGCACAGGGGTATTCTCTCCCCCAGCCCAGTCGTCTCTGTAGTGACACAAGAATACACTCACTTACTTGCAAGACAGCTGGTTGATCCCCTCGATGTAGTAGCACACCCCACCATTGACACAATAGGACTTGGCTGTTTCGTTGCATTTTCTTGCGTGCCCAGACCAGGAGGAGAGAGTTGTGGTTACTGCAGGGGAAATAAACACACACACACAGACACACACACACACAGAGAAAGGATATATTGTTATTTCCTTTGTTGGGCAATTCTGTTTTCTTAGATGATTTTAAACTAGTTCATATGCCAAAGTAAAAACCCCAGAGCTACAAACCTTTACACCCACGTTCACCTCTCCAGGTTCTGTAACTTGACCTTTCCTGTCCCAGCAAAAGTGGCCAAGTGAGTGAGAAGTTGAGGACACACCTCTCTCTAAGCAACCAGCATGTCAGGACACCAGTTTTTTGGCAAGCTTTAGGGAAAAGTGCCCCTTTCTCACCTCTCCTTGCCTTCCCCTTGCACATGCATGCAGCTCTGCCCCAGCAGGCAGGCAGGAGGTTAGGGAGAAGATGCTCTGCAGAGTCATGGTGGCATGCTGCTGAAGCCTGATTGCCATCATGACACTGGACCAAGATCCAGAGATGCTGCAGGGAACATGTAACTGCTCCAGGCCTCTCCAGGGAGAGTAAGATTTCAGAGCCAGAGGTAAGTGCTGTTATCAGCCCCAGAACAGGTCCAGAGCAAGCAAGAGGAGCTCCATCTCTCCCTCTCCTATTCCTGTGCACATCTCTCTCATGCCCCTGTGGGGCTGCCTCAAGAGACCAGTCAGAAGTGCAGCAGTAGAAGTCAACCAGCCTTGGTCTGTGCTAAGATGGAGGCAGCCAGCATGACTCAAGTTTCCTGGGATGCAGATGCTATTCCAAATTCAGATTTCTTTCTGGAGAAAAGCTTTCCAGCCACATAAGGTGCAAACAAAACTGATGGTGCTCTGCAGAACTTCACTGGTTTCCATCTCTGAATGACTCAGACAAACTTACAGCCCAAACCAGAGTTTCTATAGGCTAAACAAAGGTTTCTAGGGAAGGAAAACCTTTTGTTAGAGCAACTGATAGAGGTTACAAAAGCAGACCAGCTGCTGGCATTGCAGACCCATCTTCACATAGACAAAAGAAAGGGCTGGGCACTTGAAAGCATCTGCATTTTCCCACTGTCAGTCAGTCTCATTAAAGATAGCCCCCCTTCCTGGACTACACACCTTGCTAATACCCTAACACAGTTCCATCTCCAGCAGTGTGGTTACTACCTACTTTCCAGCACCTTTTACACTGTGCTTGTGTTTTCTGAGGAGATGCCCTCCTCCACCCTGCTTTCCAAAGCATGAACACACCTCACGGAGAGGTCAGTGACTTCAGACCACCACTGAAGACTGAACCCCTCACTGACACAGGAGTTGAGGAAGAAGGCTGGAGCCAGAACAGGAGCTCTTCCAAACCACTGGAGAAGCAGTGAGGCAAGCTAAAGCCTGCCCTGGAGGGAGGTGGGGCAGCTTCTCACACCTCAGGCAATCCCCCCAGGCTCAGAGGCTGCCCTGGTGCCTGTCCCACTGACTACAGCTGCAGCCCACACTGCCAGCAGCAGGACCTCTGTTCTCAGGCTGTAGCTCCAGCCCAGCACCTCCAGGGCACCTCTGGGCTCTCCCAGCATCCTCAGAAGTCACTCCCCCTCAGGTGATGCTTGGCACAGAGCAAACAAACAGGCTTGTTCTGTGTCTCTGGCTTCGAGGACTCTCCGACTGCATGGGGTACACGCCTCCCTGAACAAGGAGTTCCCTCTTGGGGCTGTGCACAGCAGGAGTATCCCACCCTGATACCTGCACAGGGCTGGAGGCAGAGCCAGGCAGAGCTCATTCTGCTTGAACCAATGCATTATCCAAACCCATTGTCTTCTGCTCCCATAGGGGAGTCAACGCCTTCCACTGTCTGACTTCCACTGTCTGATGGAGTCAGGGTCGTGCACCAAGCAGAGCTATTTCTATGCTTTGCCTTGAATAACCATCGCCTCTGGGGCTGTCTTTTCACAGCTATACAGGGCTGAGTGACTCTGCAAAGCAGACATGGCAAATACTTCAGTGAAGACTGAAAATGCAGATGGCCCTGGGACAGCAAATAGCTGCTCCCCTCCTAGGCATGCAGCGCCAGCCAGCTGGGAGCCAAATGTGCAGAGTGAGATGTATGTATTGGAGTGTCTGCTGGGGTTTTGAGCAGACCATGATTTGACCAACCCACCAAAGAAGTCCTTGCAAAAAACCCTCAACTATGAAAACTCCCCAACTTCTGCAGGGAAATGCAGAACTCCCTTCCAGTGAAGATTAATGGGGACTAGAAGCCAAAGCCATTGGAATGGCTTTGAAAGAAGTCTGTATAATTTATACCTTCATGAGACAGTAGCACTAAGGCCAGTGGAGAGCTGTGGGTTAAGGACAGAGGGGCTCCAACTGTGTGACAGCACCTGGACGTGCTTTGCAAGGCCTCTCCTTTAGCTACTGTTTGATTCAGCCACTTAAACCAAGCATTAATGCCATTTTAAAAATGAGCATGAAAATAAACCCTAGCCTGTCAGCACACAGCTGTGCCCCAAACCAGTTGGAGCCAGGCTGTGCCTGGCCATGGGAAGCTGCACAGGCGAGCAGGAGCTGCCTGCTTTGCTCTGCAGCAACCAGCGGGCTGGTGGGGCTAGTCTTGTGGCTGCAGAGCAAGCAAGAGTCTGCCAGGGAAGCGTGGAAGCTGCCACAGTGTGGGTGGACAAAAGGCAGCCACCGTCCCTTCAGACAGTCCCCGAGCGCTGCCTGGCCAGCACACAGCATGGGAGCTGCTCCAGGTCCCTCACAGGGAGACCTTTGCTTTGGAGTGCCTGCAGGTTTTTCCAGAAGTACCTTAAAACTGCACAATGAACAGGCCTCTGCTAAAGCTGCAAGCATGGCATCAGGTCAGGGGGGACTAAAACTTCATGACCCAAAGCACCGGTGCAAACTGGAACGCATGTGGATGAAGAACAGCCTGCAGGAAGCTGTCACCCCTGCAACCATCAGATGTGCTGGTTGCTAGTGAGTGAAACGATCCATCTGGCAAAGTCTCCTCTCACAAATCCTACAGGAAAGGATTCTGCAGTCATCCTTCCCACAGCAAGGGAGGAGCAGAAACAAAAAGAACCTGGAAACCCCCTAACAGAAAGCACCTCAGATACAAAGGGACTCTTCCCATCAGAAAAGATGGGCAGGAAGGCTCAGTGCTGTGTGATGCTGTGATCCCAGAGTGGATTGCAGTGCTGACCAGCTAATGACCACATGAGATTTTAATTCCATCTAAACAGTTTTGTTCCTTTTCAACAAATAAAGAGGCTGAGATGAAGGGGGCTTGGAGCATGCCTGCTGTGTGCCTCTTGCAAGAGAGCTGTCAATGGAGATACGCCCGTCAGAAAGATATGTGGCTGACCAGTTCTCCTGGAATCTTCTTGTCAGCATTGTTATCTTTTACATCCTCTTTTCTCCCAAAGAGGCACGAAGTGCTTTAAAACTGAATCACAGAATGGTTTTGCCATGGTCCATTTGTCAGCAGCAGAGATGCAGCACTGGCTGCAGAAGGAGGCAGTCAGCTCAGCTTCCTGTTCAGAACACGTTACAAAAACATAAGCTGAGCAGTACTGGTCAAACCAAACCCCTGTCTTGTCTCTGGCAGCATCTAGGAGGCAATGTGTACAGAAGAGGAGCAACACAAGCATGTGATGATAATTTCCTTCTGGCCATCTAGGATGAGCAGCTCAGAGACAACCTAAGCCAGCCACAGCAGCTTTACATTCAACAGCCTTTGGTGGGTTTCTCTTCCATGAATGTGTCCAGCTGCTGTTTGAACAGATCTAACCTTGCAGGACCCACAATATTGGTGACAAAAGCTCCAGTGTTGTATGAACAGTGTGCAGACACATCTCCTTTTTTAACCTGCCCCCTCCTGGCTCTGGTATTGGACAAAATCACAATCATCCCCACTCATTTCCCCAGTGCTACCTGTAACTTTACAGCACAGCCAGCATTTCCTTCCCTAGCTGGAAGGCAATAATCTCCTTAGGAGCTCCTTACCTAGAGGCTGACCTGGCTGCTGTCCTTTGTGCCATCATGGCTGGTTCTGTTTTTCCCTTTGGAGCTGGTGAGACCATCCTGCACACACACCACCCTGCTTCATTCTCTGTTCCATTCATGGTAATTCCTAATGCTCATTTGAGTTTTGGTGCACCAGATAAAGACATTTATCTATTCAAACCCTGAAATCTCACTCTGGCATAGTAACACAGAGCCTGGAGCCTCCCAATGTGCCTGGCTGCTCTGGGATGGTGCAGCAGTTCATGAGGGAGGTAGCTGCAACTAGTTTGGGAGCAAAGATGGAGGGATCTGATCTGCCAGGTCAGACAGAGGGATGCAAAATGTCTCACTTAGAAAATGTTCAAGTTTGGCCCCCTCTGACACCATGGGGCTGCAGATCACAGAGAATCAACAAGAAGCAGGAGGCAAAGGGGGATTTCAGAGGGTTTCCACCACACCAGCAGGGTAATTCCCAGTTCACGAGTTCAGCTACTTCATGCCTGGCTGTATTCCTCCATCAGCCTGGGCCACTGGGAATACCTTTACAAACATCGACCTTGTCCTGAGTCACCACCAGTTGGATGATGGATGTTGGTAAAGTGAGCCTCACATTTACTTGCACTTATGCATGTTCATTCACCTGCACCCTGACCACTCAGGTATGCCTGATGATCCAAAAATGCTTTCCCACAGCCATTTCACCTTAGCTGCCATGTGGTACCAGGCAGATTTTACTCCCTATTGGCTGGTGTGGAAGAATAAGTCTTTCATTCAGCCTCCAACACAACTCCAGCTATCCCAAACGACTTGGAAAGTTGTAAAATTACTGAGATAAATGGAGATCTGAATAAGCAAGGGAGCAGTTTTGGGTGCTAGTTCCAATCTGGGTGGAAATGGTTTGACATGAACTCAGTGTTGGTTGATGAGGGGCTTTGTGCAGGAACATCAGTCATGTACCAACTGCCTTCCAAAGTACTTCAATGAATCAAGGGCAAGAAACAGGGAGCACGGATGGGGCAAGAAATGGTGACATTAGACCAGCATGAATGAGCATGGTGCCCCTGAGACAAGGACCTCTGTACACATACAAAGCTCCTGAGAGGTGGGTGGAAGCCTAGACCTGCGTGCTCACCAGCAAGCCAGATCTCCAGCTGGTCTCAGTGCCAGGGCTGACAACAAAGCAGAAGGGAATAAGGTGAGGACAGGGAAAAGAGGGCTGCCTCATGATGGATGTGAGTGCAAACCGTCCAAAGCCACGTGTTATTGCTGCTGTCCTGGTCAGTGCAGACGGCACACCACAGGCATGGGGAATCCGAAGCACTTAGAATCATAGAATCATAGAATCCCAGGCTGGTCTGGGTTGGAAGGGACCCCAAGGGTCACAGAGCTCCAACCCCCTGCCACAGGCAGGGACACCAACCTCCAGGCCTGGAGCTACACAAGGTTGCCCAGGGCCCCAGCCAACCTGGCCTTCAACACCCCCAGGGACGGGGCACCTACCCCCTCTCTGGGCAGCCCCTTCCAGCCACTCACCACTCTCTCTGTAAAAAACTTGCCCCTAAGATCTAATTTAAACCTTCCCTCCTTTAGCATACAGAGCATCTGCTTGTCACTGCTCACTCAGGTTGTTCAGGACTAACATCAGTGTCCGGGCAACAGAGTGGTCAGCGGTGGGCACTGAGGGTGCCATCAGGACTGCCCTTCACACAGCCTGTCTACACAGAAGGGCCATTAGTCTCCCCACACATGTCATTTAACCTTTCCAAGACAGCTCACCAGCTTGTTCTCAGGCATCTGGTGAAATACTCCCCTTGCAAAGAGTTAATTAATGCAGCTTGGACTATAAATTATAGTTAATTTTTCACAAACTACAGCTACTGTCGAGGAGAGCAGGGAGACAGCAAGAGTTTTGGGGCTCCTTTTTTATATAAATAATGTTGAATGGTGGGTTCATAGAGTACAGACACTTCCCTCTCTCAATATTTAGACATTCAGCTAGACAGATGAACTCAGCTGGTTGGAGAGTGTAAACAAATTGCCTGGTCTGTATATGCCTCATGTACTTACTGATAAAACACAGAATTGCTGAGGTTCCTCTCAACCGAGTTCATCCAACTGCTTGTCAGAAGAACTTAGATGAGAAGGTGTCTGGCCAAGCTTTTCCTTAGTCATAGCGCTGTAATCCTGGCACGAACCACTCTAAATCCATGATTTACACTGATTAATACACCAAGGGACTGTTGATCCTATCCATTCTCCATGTTGCAGGTCTCTGTACACCTGGAATGACACTCTCTGCTCTTCCTGAACCTGATCAGAGGCTGGGTGCTCACTGCTGCTGTCTGTACATCAAGTCAGATGGCCTCTGCAGACTGGGGCTCACCTGGCAATGGACTGGGCTCTCTGGAGCTCACAAAAATCATGCTCCTGTGTGTTTATCCATTTGGAAATGACCCAATAATTACCCCTGCACTTCACTGAAATACTGGAAATGTGTTCCTAGCTCCTGAGGGGATCAAGAGGATGAACTGCTGAAGGCAGAAGTTCATCCCAAACTGCAAATGCCAGACTGCAGGACAGTCATCTTGGAGCATCAGACAACACAGGTGGCATCTGCCACATCTCACACCCACACTTTACACACATTTCACCAAGGAACAAGGTTAAAGGTTTATGAACACCCAGGGACTGCCTGTTTCTGCAGGACGGGTAGCTATTGCAAGGGCAAAGTTCTGTGCTACTACAAAGCTTCTACTTGCTCCTCCAGGATGATGTCTCCTGTCTTAGAAGGGGCCCTTCCTATGTTTTTCTCTCCCCAGGGGTCCCAGAATGCACGTGTTAGCACTGCAGCATTTTATTCTCCCAAATCCCCACCATCAATTGTAAGAGCAGCAACATGATACTTCAATGGGGGGATTTGTTCAACAAGCTAAAAAGCTTTTTCAGGGCCAGTGCCAGCAGGAGTGCTTTGCAGGCGGGACAGCTGAAGCCCAACAAGTGAAGCAACATGCCAGGATCACACAATGGAGGCAGACAGAGCATATCTGGTACCGAGCTTACAGCCTCGGTTCTTCCAGAAGCCATCAGCTGCCATCCTACCCCCTGCTCCACACTGCACATCCCTGCCTCGAGAGTCACAGTGGCGTGTCTTGACACGGCATCTAGAGCGGTAGGTGTGCTGGGTACTTAAAAAACACACAGCATGCAAAACAAGCTGTGACCAGGAGGTCGTGCCAGCTGACACCGTTCTCTCTGCAGACTGACAGTGAGCCCTCCCACACGTGCCCCTCACGGTGCCATGCCTGCGTGCATGCAGGCTCCACTCAGTTATCACCCACACCTCCAGCTGCAGGCTTTATATCACCCCTGCAAAGGCCAGTCCAAGACTTACTTTTAGGCTAACCCTGAACACTGCTCTGCCTGCACGGCCCTTGGGTGACTGCCTTGGTGTTGCTCTGCCCGTGCTCTGGGCAGGCTGGGCACCCTCATCCCAATCCAGCAGCACCACACGCACACTCGCAGCATCGCACAGTGCCTTCAGGCTGGAGTGACTGGAGATCAGCCAGCCAACTCATGCACAGGTCTGCAATGGTCACCATGACAGACAGACTGGCCTTGAGACAAGGTTTTGGGGAATTGGCTGAACCTTAATTACAAGCTAAATCTTACTCGGGTACGAGCTGAAACTTAGAGTCAATGAGATGGGACCGGATGGGACCCACAAACCACATCAGAGTAAAGAGATCACTGAGCTGTTGTAAGCATGCCTATCTCACCTTGGGGAGAGAAAGTAAGGAAAACATTTCCATCCCCTAGCCATGCACTGGGGCAGGTATTAAATGGGAGAGCCTGATCAAGTCTAAACCAGTGAGTCTGTAACCAGTCCAGTGACATCACCAAGATAACTGTGATGAAATCTGTGGACCCGAACTGGTATGTGTGGAGTTCAACTTGATATGAGAAAGAAGGGATGTTCCACCCTACCCTCTCACAGGGATCTCTAAAGGGGAATCAAGGAGAGCTTGTGGTGCTCAGCAGCTGAAGCAAAGGCCTTCTTCAAGATTCTTCAATAAATCAGTCCAGCTTTGATAAGGTTTTGGTATCTTTGTCCAGCATAATCCTCCCATCTCAGAACACCATATGGATTGCTCTGAGACTTTACATGTTTTCCTCCATCAAAATGCTTCTGAGCTTTGATGCTGGTTCCTGTTCTGTCTGCCAAGCAGGGCTCTGGCCACAGACTCCCCCACCTTGTCAGCTGCTTCAGGCTGCACAGTGACAGGATCACGTTACCATTCCGAGTACTCTGGATGTTGAAATGAACGTAAAGGACCTTTTTCTCTGCATCAGGGCACATGATCAAGTTACCCCATCCCTGCAAGTCCCTGCCTGTGAGCTGAGACACTGTGACCACCCCACTGCACAATCTGTGACAAACGGAAGACAACGTGTTTGATTTAACACTTTTCCACTGTGGATGAAGCTACTGCAACTACCCTGTGCTTACTGAGCTCAGCAGGAAGACTCCCTGATACAAGTAATAGCCATGTCTTCTCTTCTGAGCCCCAGAAAGCATCTCCAGGGCTGCTCTTGTCTGACAATGCTAAAACAAAAGCATACACTCACAGGAAGATGTAAGACAGTGCTGCCATGTCAAAATAATGCAGCAGCATCAAAATACTTTTCCAGACACCAGGTTTCTTTTCTGAACCTGGCCCTCAGAGTCTAGCTTGACCAGGTGGCCCAAAGATGGTGTTAGGATTGACACTACAAGCCTATGACCAGGCTAGCACTCATCACACTCCATGGTCTGGCTTGTTACATCTGTCAAATGGCTCCAGCTCAGCTGAAGGTGTCCACACCACTACACGAAGCTGAGTGGTACCCATGTTGTACCCAGTGGTACAACATGTTGTGAGGGCACCAGGAACTCCAGCTCTCTGTCCCACAGGTCCCAGGACTCACCCAAAGTATAGGGTATCATCCACATGGGCTGGACAAGGTTGCAAGGCAGATTTGAATCCAGACAGTTCTCAAAATGCAGTACCATCAGATCCCAGATCTGCAGACTGTGCTGTCTTTGGTTCCAGATCCAGACTGGTATCAGGGCAGTCTCTACACCAGAAACAACATATCCTTGGGTTTCTCCACACTGTCATGAGATCTGTGAGACCTGTACCAAACAGTGCCCCTGTCAGAGGGAACCAGAGGTCCTGCTCTGGCCAGCATGTAGCAAAGGGAACAGCAGCTGTGAGAGAAGTGCCATGCACATCACTGTAACAATACAGATGTTTCCAAGAACCTGTGGTACCAATCTGCCTTTCTGCACTCTGTAGCCTTGTGTCAGGTGCCAGCTGGGCATGGGAAGGTGCTGAGATGGAATGCAGTGGGACAAAAATATACACTTTCAGAAAAAAAAGTTACCCAGGGAGAGAGAGAACACCTTGGAGGGCTGGGCTGCATTTTCAGTGCTGTCTGGTGTGCAAACCTGCCTTGTTTCAAGGATGCAGCTGTGCCCAGAGGTCTGTGGCTACTGGAGTAGGGGAGAAGAAAGGCAGGGGTGACTGAGATGTGGCAGGATTTTCTAGTAGCTACACATAGAGATGGTAAGAAAGGTTTTAACAGTAGTCCAAAGGTGAAATATGTGATATCCTACATATTTTCCCAAGGCAGGAGTAGAAAAGAAGACCAGAGCATCCAGGAAGGCACTGGGACCTCCAGGGAAAACACCAGTTACAAATGTATATGCCAGGAGCAACCACATGGGGCTACACAGCATGATGGGTTTCATCCCATTGCCAGTAGGGACAGTCTGGGCCATGGAGAGAACACAGTGAGCTTCCTGAGGAGCAGGGTCCAACACCATTGCCCACCCTGCCCAGTAAGATGCCTGTGGCACCATATGCCAATGAGAAGCCACCAAGAGCCGTGACCAAGCTGCCCATGCGAGGAATTCTCTCCTTCCCAGGGAACTGCAGCTACCACCAACTTTCCATGGTGGTTTCCCAATGTGGTATTTAAAACCCAGTGGATCATGTGAGGTGGGAGAACCAACAGGTGCCAGACATGTTTTTGAATATGGACATTTAAAAGAAATGCAAGAATTTTACAAGAAGGAGTTCCTTGTCAGCTTTCCATATGAGCACACCTCACACCACATTCCTTGCCTCCTCATATGCTATACACATGTGCAATTCTACAATAGATCATCAATAACCATAAAAAAATCAGGGGGACTACGTATGCCTTTGAAAACAAATCAGAGAGATCATAAAAAAGGAATGTAAAGGAAAGAAGACAATGACAACATTAACTCTGGAGACTTTACCTTCTCTCCACATCATTAAGAAAAACCCAGACAGGCAAGGATGATGTTCCACAGAGGAAAGATGTTTTTTTTCAAAAGGAGAAACTTCTGTGCAAGCCACATGGCATTTTTCCAGCCTCCTTTCTATAGCTGAAATTTGGCTTTTAGTGAAAATATCATATATCTCATGTGATGCAGATATGTAGCACGGTCCTACACAAAGGGAAAATCCCAAGGAAGGGTGGTATGGCCATGGCATGAATGGAGCTGCTTCTCAGCATGATGCCCCCATGCAGTGGAAGGCTAAGCATAACACAGAGTGAATTTTAAGTGCAGTCTTCTAATCAGAAAAGCTTTTAAATGAAACCTGGGCAGCCCCTGCTGTGGCTGCAATTGGATTTCCTTTAAACCCATAAGAGACTGCGCTTTTCAAGGATAAAAACCTGCAAAGTGGGATTGTGAGCAGAGAGGCTGTGCTGTCAGCTCTGGAGTGAGCAGCTTGGATGGAAATACAGCACAGATCTCAAAAAGGCTGCCTGGACCCCTGCTCTCCAGTGCCTGTCTGCCCCATGGGATCCCAGCGGGCTGTCCAGTGTGCTGACGGTGTCTCTGACACAGAAATAGTGCCCAACACCAGAAAGACCTGAGCACTTGGCTTCTACATCGGCGCTCGTACACACACTTTGGTTTTTAATTTTGTGTGCCCAGTTTCTCCTGCATTTGCAAT
Source organism: Hypotaenidia okinawae (assembly GCA_027925045.1). Lineage (NCBI taxonomy): Eukaryota > Metazoa > Chordata > Aves > Gruiformes > Rallidae > Hypotaenidia > Hypotaenidia okinawae. The sequence continues at coordinate 484,833 of BSDF01000014.1, read as the reverse complement.
GGCTGAATAGGAGGGAAGGCCATAAATCACTTCCATCAAATTAATTCAAATTAAACTTTTTGGGAAATCTATGCTTGCTCTCTGGAGACTCAAGAAAAAATGTGGCAGCAGGGCACAGAGGTATTTTCTGTCATTTTCTTCTGACTTACACTGAGAAGATCCACATCTTTTTATTTCTTGTATTTCCTATAGCCTCCTTTGGTTTTCTCACCTACCCTCAAAAATCCCAAACCCAACCCCAAAGACCCAACCCCAAAACAACACCACCTCCCCAATTCAAAGGCTATAACAGGCACATCTTACAAGTATCAATGAAGCAAGGCATTGAAAGAGCCAGGGATGGTTAAAATCCAGCTGCAATTAAAAAGTATCACATTCTTCAAGTTACTGCTACAGCAGTTACCCAACTTCTCCCTCTCTAAGATAGACACTAGCAATATACATCATGTTTTTTTGAAAGATCTAGGGAAAGATCAGTGGCTTTGGGAGAAACCAAAGAGAAGTAGTGATTAAAGGAGATTCCAGGAGGCAGTAAAGCATTTATGCAAAACAAATAAAGAGGAGAGAATCTGTACAAGGGGAGTGGGGGGAGAGGTACTTACACTCTTCTTCCATAACAACTATTTTAGTTTCTGAGGCTGGTAAGACTTGTGGTGCTTTCGTTGTTCCTGGGGAAATTAAGGTAAGACAGTAGTGAACAAAATATCTCTTCTGAGCAGAGAAGAGCCGGCTTAACTACTGCAGGGAGGAAGAGAAGAGCAGGTGGTGCTGGGTGGCGAGGGCTGGGGGGCTACTGATGTGTTAGTGCTAGTTAGAGTACGCCAGGATGGGTAACTGGGTAACAAGGCAGATCAGTGAGTGCCCTGAAGGGATGGCAGGGGGCACGTCATTCCCCTCGCTGCCAAGGGCCTCATGACATTCGGGTCTGTCATGAAAAAAGGCAGGAATGGCTCAGGATTCACCCAGCAGGTGATGAGAGGAACTGCGGGAGGTTTCCTTAGCCCTGAGGGGTGCGAGAATGTGAAGAAGGGGTCACGGGACGTGGCAGTGAGAACAATGTGGAGCTTAAGAAGAGCTGCCAACACCTGAAGATCCTCTGTCCCACCGACACGTGCCGTGCTGCGGCACAGAGTAAGGCTCCTATGAGAGATGGAGGAACATGAAACAGTCATGGGCCACGGCCCAAGGCAATACAGAGCCAATCACATCTCCTCTTTAGAAACAAGGCTACTGGGACAGGCTGGTGTCACCAGCTCTACTCAACCCACTGACAGCAACAGCCCCTTCCTTCGGAATCAGAGCCCCTCACACCCTCTGGATGCATAAAGGAGAACGTGCCAGGGACCTATGTTGTGGTCAGAAATGCGTAAGACCATCAAAGGGTACAAGGAGAAAGAGTTTTTTGTAATAGATTGATTTTTCCCACAGTGTTTACAGCAAAGGGGGAGGGCTGGGGGTGTGTGCCAGTTAAGGAGGTGTCTAGAAAAGAAACAGTCACGTCTCAGCTGTGCCCTCATGCCCATGTGATACCAGCATTAGACTACTCACTAATGAGAGCTGGGAAATGGGACATTTTTCTAAGAAATCATATAAATTACCTCAAAGTAGCAGAAATCTGAAAATAGCACCAAAGCACGATCTCTTTTGGCAAAGCCCAGCATTTCCTCAGAAACTAACACCCTCCCAAAGCTTTTCCATGCAAAAGCATTTGTTTCTGAGCTGTGCATTTTGTGGAAACTCCAGAATCACAGAGGAGAGAAGAGGTGATGGGTTTGGCTGATGGGTGTTTTCTAGGTGAGAAGGGGACACTGCACCCCAGCCACTCTCCTTCTAAAGAAAAAAATCCCTCTTCAGTGTGGCAGTTGTGGTGGTCTGCAACAGATCTGAGTGGCCAAACAGGTGCTCTTTCAAAACTGGTACCACCCAACAGTGGTGGACCAGAGCAATGAGTACTTTGCAATGGCAGCACTGCCTCACCAGGCTCAATGATTTTTACCAGCAGATGAATCTCATGTCCATGGGCCTGAGGGTCTCATGTATGAGCTCCTTCTCTGCCAGACAGGGCTCAAGAGGGGTCAGGACCCTCTGTCTCCAGCCCCTGTACCTCTGGAGGGGAATGCGCATTCGGCTGAGGGCACCTGCTGCTTCACCACAGCTGGTCTTAAGCCTCAGCGGTTCAGACCACCTCTCACAATGCCACGTCTCTACAGGGGCACCCAGAGATGCCCCCAGACCTCATGCCTCTATGTCACAAGATCCAGTGTTAGCTCAGGGCCTTTTCACAGTCCTGGCTTCCCCCACCTGTATCACAGCAATGTTACAGGACCTCCAACAATACTCCAAGCGGTGTCAGGTCAGAAAGTGTGTTTCCAGCAGACGGTCCGGGGCATCACTCCCAGCCAGCCTGCCTGGAATAGGCAGATGCACCAGGCTCCCACGGATAGGGCAGCAGTAAAGAGACAGAATATAATGCAGCAGAACATGTAGAGACAGCAATAGCTGGAGTGAGCTCCTGGGGAAAACAAGAAGGCTCCAAGGGGAAGTCGGCTCACATGTCTGCTCTGATTGATTGTTACAGACTGCCAGAACTTCACAGAGCAGTGATGAGGCTTATGCACAATGTGGTCAGCACTAAGGAGCCTAGAGAAGAATGCAGGCAGGGACAGAAGTCAGCACACATGTGGATCCAGAGATGAGCAGGTGCCCTGGGGATCTTTCTGCTGAAAGATATCACAGAGGAAGGGAGCTTGCAGAAGTCATGAAAGCTGTTAAGGTCCCAAGCATGCCCAGCAGCGAGGGAAGAAGGGAACCCCCAGACAGCGAGTGCTTGGGCACAGAGAAAACTCTGGGTAGCTGCAGGGGGTTGAAACAAGAGTGCACAGAGGTGACAGAGATGCAAAGGCCTACCACGATCAACTGTCATCTTGTTTACCTTTGCAAGGGACTACAGCTAGTATTCAGCTGCTGTCCTGCCAAGTGACCTGCAAACAGCAGCAGCAGAGGGGCTGAGGGCAGGTTTGCAAAGCAGCTGAGGACATGGGCTGGTGGGGCACTGCCACAGCAGGGCACAGACAGCAGGTTATCTCCGGGGTCTGCACACCTTGCAGCCCACAGTGCCCACAGCCTAAAGGTACAGGCCAGATCTTTGGGTTTCTCTGGATGCTTTTCAGGTCTCAGCACATTTCTGGGTAACTCTGGCACATCCTCATACCCCCGTGACCCCAGTGGGTGCAAGCACCCACCCTTGCCAGGCAGCACACCTTCTCACAGAGGAAGGGTCGAACCGTGACAAACACTGCCTGTGCCTGTGCCTGTGAGAAGGGGCAGTTCCACGTTGCTCATTTCCCTAGTCCCACGGGCAGCATGTGGCATTGCAGCCCTGCAGCAGGGCTGTGCCGTCACACTCTTCCTCTTGTGAGAGGGGATTGCTTGGGATGGGGCTGGCTGAGTGGAGGAGGCATATGGACTCCGGTGCCCACGCATGCTGTGTGTGGGGAGGAGGGGGTGACACGCAGCTCCCAGGCAAATGGGAGCAGTTTCCATTGAGATGGGGCAGCCAGAGTGTGAGCTGGGAGAAAAGGAGTGGCACTGCCTCAGCTAGCGAACTCCAGAGGCCTTTGTTGCCGTGACTGGGAAGGAGCACAGCAGAGCAGCACAGCTAACTTTGTAGGTGTGAGCATGGAGGTGTGGAGGCCTTTCTCCAGGCTCTGCCAGCATGGGGCTTCCAATGCACAGTAACTGAGGGAGTGGGCTACGTACCACTGCAGCTTCACAGGGTGAACAATGCAGGGCCGCACACCCTGCTGAGGCAGAGGTGAACAGAGGAAATAATGCCAGAGAGCATCAGGAGAAAGTCACCTTCCTTCACGTTTGACTCGTGCTAATCAGAGCACAGCAACGACAGTGGGTCACACCAAAGGGCTGCAGAGCCCAGGCTCCTGCGGTGGCCTACTGTGAATAGCGGGAGGAAGAGCCTGGGAAACAGCTTGTACAGAGCCACCCCTCCCATTGCTGCACTCTCTTAGCTTCTGGCATCCACTGTAGGGACTTTCTGAGCTGGAGGGTGCATCCAGACCATCATCTTAAGCAATATAATTATCATGAGCAAGATAATAATAAAACCACCTAACCTCAGACTCCATCCACTGAGCTCTAAGAGATGGAGCACACATTCTAGGATGAATACCAGAAGCAACTTCACTCAGCTACGGTTTAATTACTTGTCTTCTGGTGAGTTTTTCTTCTCAGAAATTCTTTTAAAAAATAAAACATCAAGCCCACCAGATTTCTTTCCTCCTTAACCCTTTTAAAAAAGACATGTAGACTGCAAGTTTATTTAAAATGTAAATTAACCACATTGCCAGTGACAGATAACAAAGATAAACATTTATGCTAAGCTGCATTTTTCTTATCTCTGAAGATTGTTTTACTCAAAACCCTGAAAGCATGAAACAAAATGCGAGACAGATCATGTGTAGAACCTCCTGCTTTCTGTTTGAATGGCAGACAGCTCAAGACATTTGCTGGCTTCTTCACTTACCACTTTTCACATTCAGGCTGCCTTTTGCGGTGTCTTTCCCTAAAACGTTCTCCGCTTCGCAGCTGTATTCCCCAGCATCTTCCAGCTTCACCTTGTTGAACTGCAGTCTGGAAATCTTTCTGTTGAAAAGTACAGCAGACATTTCTTACTTGACTGCTAACCATCCTCATGAATTGACAAAAATTCCTGGTGCTGGTATGCTGCCCGTTACCTCACCCTTTCCTGAGAGGATGGGCTGCCTGACCTCATGAGCTGAATGGGCTGGTCAGGATTTGGATGAGACCCTTCCCAGCAGTCATGTCCACCATGGTTTCCTAAAGCATCATCTCCCTCTGGACCTGCTGCTCTTAGCGTGTTGCCATGTACGACACCTGCTCTCACCCATGCAGAAAGGCTTGCAAGGGGTGGAGACAGAGGGTCCCAGCGTCCCAGCACACAGACTGTCTGCACTGGAAAAAAGCTGCTCTGCTGACAGCCAGGGGGATCTGCCTGTGAGGAGATCTGGAGGTAACACGCACATTTGTCCTCTTCCTCAGCAAGCAGCTGAGTGGTCAGGGGCTTCACCAGCTGTGTTCAGCAGTGTCACGCACCCAAACACAAACATGCACAGGGTTAGGGGAACCAAGCCTGCAGACCAAAACCTGTGGTGTGACCTAGACACCTGGCTTGGGGCCTTACCTGGGCCAGCAAGCAGGATAAACACTTTGTCTCCCACACGCTCCAATGCACTGCAAATATGCAGGGCTGACTGTGCACAATCATTTTATCAGCCAGAAGTGCTTAGGAAGAGGAACAGAAGATGACATACATCATGATGACTGCCTGTGTCACCTAATAACCTGTGCAGGCTGCTTCCTAGGAGAGGGATCAGCCCTGCAGCAGAGCTCTGTGGCACGTTAGGGAAGATGAGCATCACTTTTCTGACTAGCTATGACCAATGTCTCATTCTCTGGGATGTTTCTCTAGCAGGAAAAACCTTTTGTTTCCTACTTTACAAGAGCCTTTAACACCCACTGAGTACCACTCATGAGACCACATGGGACTTCCACATTAGGTCCTTGGTTTTATCAGTTTTCCTTCCATTTTTGTCTTATCAAAACCCATCCTGTGTGTTCTTATGAGAACTCTTTTCTTTCTACCCCAACCTTTTATCTCAGGTCTGTGTCATACAGTCACTTTATTCAGAGTCTCGAAAGCACTGCCAGCTTTAGAAAGAGGTCTCAGTGGCCTATGCCACTGAAGACAAATACAATTCCTTTTATGTGGGAAATAATCATTAGCTTTGGACATATTTGCAATGTTACATGTGTCATCTGAGATGGAATTTTCTTTGGGCTGTGCAAATCATCATCCATAGGAAGTCCTTCACTGGCATCTTTTTGACACCCTGACATGCTGTCCTACTGGGACCCAGGGAGCAAGGACACACTGTGAACATCTCACTAGCTGTATTAGTAAATTAAAAGCACTTGGAGACAACTTGGTAGAGGTCCCAGGATACAGGCACTGCCCTGTTTACAGGATGCGGTCAAGTGCTCAATTGCCCAAGTTTAGGCCCCATGAGGACCAATTTTTAAATGAATGTTGACAATATGCAAAGATCTCTTGAACGCCTCTAGTCCTAGGCCTCCCCTAATCCACTGTGCAAAGCCCATTCTTTGGGTCAGCATGTTCAAACATGGGTTCCTAGGCAAGCAGAGTGGTGCAGAGCTGCCTCAACTCCCAGTGCTGTACATGCCTCCAGATTTTCTTGAGCCCCTCAGAGCAACCTGGGCATCATGGCCCTGCCTGCTGCAATGCCTAGGAGTGCAGCAGCACTCAAGAGAGCAAAGCATTTAAGGGCCTGCTGCTGTCTGGTGGCAGTTAGAATCATAGAATCACAGAATGGCATGGGTTGGAAGGGACCCCAGGGGTCACAGAGCTCCAACCCCCTGCCACAGGCAGGGACACCAACCTCCAGGCCTGGAGCTACACAAGGTTGCCCAGGGCCCTAGCCAACCTGGCCTTGAACACCCCCAGGGACAGGGCACCCACCCCTTCTCTGGGCAGCCTGTTGCAGCCCCTCACCACTCTCTCTGTAAAAAACTTCCCCCTAAGATCCAATTTAAACCAATTTAAACTGTAGGTTCTGCATCTTGCTGAGGGGGCGTGATGGGTGCCCAATGAAAGGGTTGGGCTACAGTGCTCAGTCCAGGACCACGCTCCCCACCCCCTCACACTTGGCAAAGGGGCCAGGTGAGCTCCTGGTACTACTGTGTGCATGTCCAACAACAAGACTGTCCCCAGCTATCGCTTTCTCTCAGCTGCCTCAACCCCCTCGGACAGAACACAGCACTGGTTTTATAAACCACTGCTGTGACAGGCTTAGCACGGCTCTAGGCCAAAGTCCCGGAGGAAACACCACCTTCACACGCTAGCACGTAGCTGCGGCGCTGTGCCATGCAGAGCTGCAAGCATCAGTGAACACGCTGCCTTCAGCTGCTGCAGGACAGATACCTAGCGATAATTGGCTGCACTGCCATCTCCCATGCACAGCACGTTTCACCGTACGTCATAGCTGGAAAAATCCACTATGGCATTAAAGTATCACCTATGTACGTGATCTTTTACAGATAAAGGTTTTTAAGTCCCAAAGATACAAATTAGTAAGTGATTAGTGATACAAAAGGCTAACGAAAGGGGACACACTTGACAGATTTATCTCCAAGAACAGGATGAGAGACATTTGGTCTTTTACCTGGAGCTGGAGAGGAATGTGAGCAGAATAAAAAGCAATGCTGGCATTTATAGCATATCAGCATCAAGGTGAAACCAAAGAGGATTATTTTGATTTAATGCACAAGACTGTTGTACTGTCAAAAGGGCTTGTTTTTATTTCCCATCACAGTCTGTTAACTTCTCCTGGATTGTAAGATCCCCTTGACAAAAATCAAGAGGGTTGTGGTGGGTTTTCTTTTCTTGCTTTTCATACCCTGGACCAATGGTGTACCTACTCCCAGTCTCCACACTGGGCCATATCATGTCAGGTAACAGACTTGGGGGTGAGGAATGAAGGGTACAGACAAGGATCAGTTTTAATGTGGAGCATAGCCACAGTAAAGAGAATTTCCCAATTTGAGGAAGCACTGAAACAGAAATACCTTGTTCCACAGCATTAGTCAGATGTGTCTTAATTCACTAGAGTCATGGCTGTGCACTACAAGGACTGAACTGAAGGACGTAATAGACTCTACCTTCCTTCACTTCTATGTTGCAGAGAAAAGATGACCCGTCTGTCTCTGTCCTGTTTTACTGCCTTCAGGTGCTACTGAAATATCTCAAAACTGCCTGGGAAATGGGTTTTCCAACTTTGGTTTCCCTCCTGTTGCCCCAGGTACTTTGGCCACTTGAGGACTGAGGCATATTTTTACAGAAACCCCAAGTAGCAGCACATGAGGAATTACATTGTGCCCAGGAGTTACGCTGGGCATAGGAGTGAGTTTCATGTCAAGTGCCCCTCTGCCCTCCTGGGAAGTGTGTTTCCTGGGGACACCAGCCCCCGGAGAGCCCACTCTCAAGGGTGCCAGAGGATGCCATTCCTCTGGAGGAAGGCACTACCCTGGGGTGTTTTCTCAGTGAAAGGGCCGGGGTCACTGGCACATCCCATCACTTCACTCCAGTGCAACTCTGCTGACATTTCTTTACTCCAGGGGAAAAACCGTCTCATTGTCTTTCCTGGCCCTCAGCGCGTATGACTTAGCCACGCACTAATTATCTTCTGTAGTGCCAGCGGAGGAATAAGCCGTGGGGAATATGTTGTCTGCAAGCTCTGGGGGATAGGATTCACAAGGAGACCTTCAGCCTGGCCAGAAGACAATCCCCCAAAATACCTCTCTGACCAAGAGAAGAGGATCCCACCAGGGGCAGTTTGGAGCAATGGGTAAATCACCCTCTGCAGTGCCAATCTCCAGACTGCAACAGGGAGCAGGATCAACCCTTGGCCGGGACCTACACAAAGATGCTGGAAAATTCTGGCTGGGAAGGCTCATCTGCTGTAATTTAGGCTTCTCAGAGTTAGACATCTAAATATGAGCTGGGGCCCTGAGGCTCCAGTATAGTCAGAGGAAAAGCAACACGTTCTTCATCTCAGCCAAGGGGGAGCTTTTCATGACAGGAGTCATGTTCCCATCAGCACTTCAGTCAAGATTGAATCATCCACTGCCAAGTGGAAATAGGACTGTCTTCCCAGGTCACCTCCTTGCAAAGCCATTCCTCTCAGAGTGTGTGAGCAGGACAGCAGCAGCCACAAGCTTCCTCCAAGACACCTACATTTCCCCAAGGACTCGATGTTCCCTATGCAAGTCCAGCTGTTCCTGTATCATTCAGAACAGAAATAGCTCTACTACTACTGTTGTAGTATTTTATCAGTCTTCTGAAAATAAGGTAGCTAACAGATAAGTAATAAAGAAGTCAAGGACTTAACTGATGCAGAGAATTTGAAGAGCACATCATATGTGGCCCCTAAATCATCAATGCAGAACACAGCACATAGTAAACACACATGAGATCCTTGGAAAAGGAAATTCCCAAACATGACCCTGGCAGAGGACACACTCAAAACACTGTTGTGGTTACCTTTTAACTCCATCCCTCACTGTCTGCACAGGGTGCTGGTGGCAGGAAGCATGTGGATATTGTGGCGCACAAAAAGGCCAGCGACTGCTGTGATGTGTACTGCTCACACTGCTGCCAAAGATGTAACTGGTACCTGTGTGCTGGTCTGGCACACTGCACCGTGGTGTGTTTGCCCTGAGCAGGCAGGTTAATGATTGGTAGGAAGATTCAGGATGTCCCATTCTTTGGCTCACCGTCAGCAAGTGTTGTCCAGCAACTGCGAAGCATCAGGCAGCCCCACTGTTGGGACAGGGGCTCTCTGTGCCTGGGCCTCGGGGAACATCCCCATCTTCCCCAGCACACAGTGGGATAAAATCAAGTGGAAGAGATCCTTGCAATGCCAGAGTGCAGATGGCCACAACTAAGCACCTCTGTCAGGAGGGCAGAGGAGTCAGCCAGGAGCATCCTCTCCTCTGCACAGATGGAAAACACCCTCATTGCTTCCCAGCCCTTCAAGGACAGACCAGCACAACAGAGCTGGGCAACTGGCTCTGCCTTGCAGCACTTGAGAAAAGTGGCTGAGTGTTCACTGCTGTACGCTCTGGGGCATGACCTGGCCAGCACAGGGTTAACTTCAGGAACAGCAAATGGGAAAGGGAAAGAGAAGTGTCCTCAAGCAAAGCAAATCAAGAGGAGTAAGGACGGGAAGGTTCAGACTTTTCAGCTCAGCCATCATCCCTTCTGCAGTGGATGAAGTCCTCCTTCTTTTTCCCTCACACCATCATCTGCCCCGCTCACTGTCTGACCTGCTGGGACTGTGGGAGAAGTAGGCATGAGAGACAGCTCATCTCATTGCAGGTGCCAACAGGACCGACCATCCCCTGACATCTCTGCCTGCTTTCTCCTACCCCCATCCCCAGATGCTAAAGTGCTGTTCTGACCTGAGAAGCAGATTTGCCCTTTCTGTGCTCAGCAGTGCTCCTGTGTCTCTGTGCCCAGGCTTGGGACAGGTTGATTTTAAAAGGGAGACTCATCCGGTCCTCACTTTGCAGAGCTGACCTTGACACTGGTATCAGAGTGAGTCGGGCTCCCTTTGGGGTCATGCAGTGTCAACAAAAGGGGAAAAGATCGATAAGTACACTCCAAAGAGCAGGGTCACTTGTGCAAGCCCCCTCCAGCTTCAAATTCACCCTGGGGCTGCATCACCGAACTGCCCGGGATGTTCTCACAATAGGAAGAGGTGTAGGGCAACAGCAGCAGTGTACTGCAGCCACACACCCGTCCCTGCCACAGACTCTGTGGGCACTCCATTGAGAGGCAAACCCCTGTGTGCTGCTCCTCTTTCTGCCAGGCATGTCTGTGCCAGCTCCCAGGGCCTGAAATCAATAAATACAGAGAAGCCGAGTTTTGGGTTAGGGCCTCTGCACACACCCGATGTCTACGCTGGGTCCCTTGAATTACCTGTCCTGGAATTCAAGGCAATTGATCAATCCCACCACAATGCCAGGATTTTAATTTCTTTGGGAAAAGGTAGGTCCTGGAGCAGTACTCTGAGGCCAGGTCAGACCAGGGTCTTTCCCTGCTCACTGTGGTATCGCACAGCAGCACTCCCGCAGCTTCCCAAGACCCAGGGACCCCCCAGCACCAAATGCGAACCGATAACTCCCTGTCTCAAAGAGCACATGGCCTCAATAAAGAGACGAGACACCCCGCTCAGCATGCGGCCTGGACTGCGTGCAGAGGCCTCGCTGTCTCAGCAGCCCAATCACAGGCTCCTTCTGCAGCAGTCAGTGGTGCTGAGAAGGCACAGACGTCCTAGCTGGGAAGCATATCACACAGTAGTGGAGGCTGGTATCCTGGGCAAATCAGAGGCAGGACCAAAATTTCATGGATTGCCAGAGGGAAGCCCATGAGGGCCTTAAGCAAAGCCAATTAAAGAATCAGGGGAGGAGGAGAGGGATGTGCTCTACTGGAAGCAGCCAGTCTTCTGTCCTTGTGGCCAAGAAAGCCAATGGCATCCTGGGGTGCATCAAGAAAAGTATGGCCAGCAAGTTGCAGGTTCTCCTCCCCCTCTACTCTGCACTGGTGAGGCCTCATCTGGAATATTGTGTGTGGTGCTGGGATCCCCAGGTCAAGAAGATCAGGGAGCAACTGGGTAAAAAAAAGGGCTAGGAAAATGGTTAGAGGACCAGAACATCTCTCTTACAAAGAGAGGCTGAGGAACTTGGGACTTTATAGCTCAGAGAAGACAAAGGGATGGATCTTCTCAATGCTGATAAATCCTTGAGGGGTGGGGTCAGGAGGACGGGTCAGGCTGTGTCCAGTGGTGCCCAGGGTCAGGAAAAGGGGTGATGGGCACAAACTGGAGCAGAGGAAGTTCCATCTAAACATGAGGAGGAGCTTCTTTACTGTGAGGGTGACAGAGCCCTGGGCCAGGCTGCCCAGAGAGGCTGTGAAGTCTCCATCTCTGGAGACATTCAAACCCTGTGATCCTGGATGCTGTCCCTTGCAGCCTGCTCGAGGGGACCCTGCTCTGGGGGTGGTTGGAGTGGATGATCTTCAGAGGTTACTTTCAAACCCCATCATTCTGTCATTCTGTGATTCTGTCTGGGGGGCTCTCAGAGCCAGGTCACAAATGCTCAGATCAGGAAAATACATTTGTGGGAATAAAGGTCCTGGGAAAAGGATGGCACCTTCAGATGGACAGAGAAGGACCCCTCCAAGAACTCTGCAAAACATACCACCATGGTGGTACACAGTGTTGTGCGAGAGATTCGGTTAGAGTTTTGGGGTTCCTTCCTAACTTTGGCACCTTTGGGCATGCCGTTCTGTTCTTCCCAAGTCATTTTTCTGCAAGGGGTACACGTCTCAGATCCTTACACTAGTGCCTACGAAGTTCCAGGGGGAGCTGGCAAACTCATGCCTGTAGGTATACAACGCGCTGTCGCAGACGAACTGCCTGCAGCCTCAGCCTCCCCTGGGCAAAGCATTTTACCTGGATGAATGTCATTTCAGTTCATGTGTCAATGACTGTTTTCAACCTAAACTGTGACATTTTGCAACTGCAGTGGGCTAAGGTCTGCAGGGAGAGATTTGGGGACTTTTAAGCAGACAACTTCAGTGGGAAAAAAACCACACAAAATTTCAGGACCATAGATTTCCCTCCACCTCTAAGTTTGCACACACCATCGGCGGAAGCAGCCTGGCATCTGGCCATAACTTGTGTAGCCACTGTAACTCACTCCAGTTTGATTAAATGCCCATTCCCTGAATCTCTTAGGAGCCCCAACTTGCAAAGTTTGTGGATTGTTCTATCTCAAGACCCAACTGCTTCTCCTTTCAGTTCTCAAATTCCCTGGTTCAGTCCCAGGTGCAATGGCCAAGATGATGTCCATCATCTCCTTTAAAATAACAAACAGACAAACAAAGGACATGCTCTCCTTCACAACCCCCTCCAATAAAGTGCCTTCATCAGCTAAAACCAAAGCCCAAATATTGGAGAGTTATAACGACATCATGAGAGTTAGCAAGGCAGAAGCTCCCCTGGTGATTATAACAACACCGGTGCTTGAGAAGAGTCTTAGCTTCAAGGCATCTGGAATTGCTCTTGCAAGATCCATTGTCAAATGAGCTTTTCCCTTTGTTTAAAAATGTCAGCCTGAAGACCCCTGCCAGAGTGGTGGTATAGCTTGCTTGGGTTCACTCTAGCTCCCACAAGGTTTCAACAGTTCTCTTTGCCCCTCCTTGTCTCCAGGCTTAATTAGGAAATCATTTATCTTTATTGGCACTCTCTTTCCCCTGCTGCTTTGGCATTATTTTTTTTTTTTTGCCTTCATTCCAGAGCAGTGAGCTGTACAGGGGAGACCACAGCCCCATTCATTGTGGGTGGGGAATAATCTACAGCAGGGAGCTATACAAGGAAGACCCCAGCAATGAATCTGCCCCAACTAGCACCGCCTGAGGGACTACTGTACAGAAACAGGAGAGGAGGGTATCCCTTGGCTCCACTTACAGGCTAACAATAGGGATTCCTGGTGATACTGAAAGTAGGACACTACTCCCAAGGGATGTCATATGGTCAGCCTGTCCCAAACTGAACTGCCAACCCTCTCCAATCTAATGATATGCCTACTTTGTCATCCTAGCAATCTCCGTTGGTAACAGAGCACACAAAGAGAAGAGGCTGTAAGGACAGCCACAGCTAGGAGACTACCAAGCTCTTGGACTCCTTCTGACTCCAGCTGAAGGATCTACATGTCTCAAGGTTGAGCCCTGAGCATGGCCTGAGGTGGGGTAGGTTCTCCACACCTCCTCAAAGAGCAGCTCCCTTGGCTTTCTCCACAACTGCAATTTGACCATTTGCCAGGACAGTCAGGGAGTCAAAGCTCAGCCTTAACTTCCTGGGAGTCAGCAACTGTGATCAGATCTCAGTTGTACTCAGCAGAAAGCAGCATTGCTTTGGCACTCCGATATGCTGCTCTTCCACTACGGCATGCAAGTCTTTCTGGGTCATATCTCTAGGTTCCACATCAACTGTGGTTTATTTCAATTGTGCTGGAGATAAAATTCCAGCCAATAATTTCTTCCACCTTAAAGAGAAGTTTCCTCTTCATGCAAGCCAGGCTTGCCTCAGCCTGTTACTAATTACAGATGGAACATACAGTTCAGAGAGGAGGAATCAGAATTGTTCCCCTCCCTCCAGCAAATACCGATCGGGAAAAAAAATTACTCCTGTGCCTGATGGCACCAAGAGTCTCACCGGTGAGCTTAAGCAACAAAAGGAAAGATGATTGATGGAAGAGCTGAAGAGCTGACATGGAGTTAACTGCTTCTCTCCTCCTTACACTTCCCTTATTTTCAAAGAGATCTCCAACTCTAGCAAGGCTAGTGGGACCCAAGAGGAAACCCAGGCAATAGAGAGGTGACTCACAGAGGGCAACCAGCTGCTTCTTGTCTCTGATCCTAAATCTCTGCGTGTTGTCTAAGGACTGACGAGTTGCAGACACAGTGTCCAATGCAGAGCTGTGCCTAGTTCTGCTGGGGACTCACGAGGCCAAGGGGAACACTATGGACCACACCTCCACATCCTGGCAGGGCTCATCTTCCTGGATCCAGCAGAAAACTCCATTAGATCTGTAGATCAAACTCCTAAAGAAACAATCCTGTGCACCTGCACAGGTGCTGCCTTGTCCACAGAGGTTTTTTCCTTGTGTATTTTCTCCATGAAAGTCCCTCCCCAGTGCTCTATTTCTAGCCCCCTGGAAAGGGCACTCTACTCTGAACTGAAAGGAAGAGCAGAGGATTATCTAGAGACCAGCGTTATCTAAAGTGGAGCCAGATGTGTAAGCCCCATTATTCTTGTATTAATCATCACAGAGTAGGACTCCCTTTCTAAGCAGTTTAGGATGCTTAGCCTTCCCTGGAGTCCCCTCCTAACATGCTGGAAGGAATGATGCATGCCCATATCCCATGTCTGGTTTTGGGTCCCTCCACTAAACTTAGCCCCACTAGCTACTTAACAGAGACGTACAGATTCAGGAGGGCTTCCTTGACCCTCAGGCCAATATTCACAAAGGATATTTTAATGTTACTTGCACATGGCCCAGACTGAGCAGAGGCAGGTCTGTTCCTGTACCCTTGAGATGTTTTCAAGCAGTGACACCAGGCAAATGCAGTGGAGAGACCGAAAACTAAGGATGCCACGCTGGGTGTGCACAGACCCTCCAGATCTGCTCGCAGAAGCGTTCCTGCACTGATGATTGCTCAGTGACAGGCAAATGGTCATTGAGGGGCTGTCTTCTCAGAGCTGCCCCAGCTCAACAGCTGCTGGAGTCTGGTCTCTGTAGTCAGGACCTGGCCTAGTGACCTCTCCATGTGACGGCATGTCTTAAGGGCAGCAGGGAGCCAGGCAAGGATGGGAACTGGGGGATGTCTTGGTCTCACACCTTTGCTGTTCTGGAGGAGGAAGGTGCTGCTCAGCTTTCCTTAAAATGTTTATCCTTGGGTTTATTTTGCCAGCAGGAAGCACTTCTAGCATGCACATGTCTTTGGCCTGTCACTGGCAGGCTGTGAGCCAATGTGTTGCCATGGAAACTGGTAAATGCAAAATTATGGCTTGACAGCGGTGTCCTGAGGAAAGAGGATCAATGTTCTTCCATATATTCATGTCCCTGACCCAGGGAGTGCGTGCCCCCCTGCACCGCTGTGGGTGGGATGCCATCCTGTCACAGCTTCGTGCTAGACGTGGGGTGCCAGGAGGCAAACAAGGACTGTGATCTCTGGGAGTCTGGCTGGGAAATGCTGCAAGAGGCGCCTCTCGCCATCGCCAGGATCCCTCCCCAGAGAGTTCTGCTGGGTGTTGGGGCTGGGGCTGATTTCTCTCCAGCTCCAAGGGAAACAGCTCCACGGCAACCCTGCGATACCCCAGGGTCCCACGAGCTGCATGCCCACAGGGATGCCGTGTCCACACAGCGTGGAGTGGCACCCCTGGGGCACTCCAGCTCCAGCACCCACCAGTAAACAAGGCAGGCAAGGGCCACGGAAACCCGGAGGGCAGCAGAGCAGAGGCACAGCCCTGCCCCGACCCTGCTGCCTGCCCTTCCTTCGCAGTCTCCATCCACTAGACACAAGCTACTTGGATCCACTGGCGTTTCCAGCCAAAGCCTCCCACTGACCACTTCTCATCCCAAAGCAGCCACAGCTCCCACAGCTGTTACAGAGGTAGCCAACCTAAGAGATTAAACTAGAGCACATAACAATGACATAATCTGAGCACTGACTGATTTGTCTGACTGATGTTGTAGTGGCTGCAAATTTTAAAAATTAGTACTCAAGTCCATGATGAGAAGAGGTGAGCTACTTTTCAAACACAGTCAGGCATAACATATGCTGGCAAAGAGTTTGTATCAAGTTTTCCAAGGGCTCAGGCAGCTGCGTTGAGTTTGCTGCTGGCGAGGTCAGGATATATGAAGCACAGCCATGATTACGGAATAATTTTACATCATATCATCATCATATGCAAATATTTGGCCTTGAAAAATATCAGCAGGGAACCACGTAAGTCAGTTTCCAGTGACGGCCCTTCAGTTCAGTCCCTGGGGCCTATTTCCCCCTGTGCTTTGGAGGTGCCTGCTGGAGGCAAGCCCGAGGACAGCACTCTCTGGGGCCAGGTGCCCCAGAACTTTGCTGTGTGGGGAATTTGGGCAGCCACCACTGAGCTTGGGCTTGCATTAGACAATGCCTCAACGTGTGGCTATGGGACCTGATTAGGCTGTATCGTGGTGGGCTCTTGCATCCTTGCAATTACCTTACATGCTTTCTGTTCCACCTAAATTCAGGAGAGAACAAAGCAATTCCTCCTGCATTTCTTGGCTGGTGGGGTGAATGCTGACTTTGAAGAGCTTCTGCATACAAACCCCTATTCACACAGCAGGATCCACCCCAGGTTACCTGAGCTGCCTGCAGCCATCAGGGAACGAGTTATCTCCCAAGGTCACTGACATCTCTCTACCATAAGGTCACCAGGGTAGAGCCCAGTCTATGAACCCAACGTCTATCCTGTGGGCACTGGACTCCTTTCTTTCCACTACCATGGAGGAAACTGGGACTCTCACTCACACTCCCCATAACAAATGGGCTGTGCATGGTCCTGTCACTCCCAGGAAGCATCTCAGCGCTGCCAGGCAGTGACTGGGAGAGCACTTCACCACTTCCAGCTCGATGTCCCCAGACCCAAACACAGCATTAGCAAGCAGAGGCAGAGCAGCCCTATAACATACTTACTTCCCATTCCCATACTTGATCCGGATGTCTTTGCTCTTCTTCAGCTCTTTGCCATCTTTAAACCATTTGTAGGAGGGCTGAGGGTTGCCAGCAGTCGCTTCACATTTCAGTGAAATCTTTTCACCGACGTGAACGTTTGGGCTTTTCAGTTTCTTCAGTTTGGGAGGGACAGCTACAAAAAGAGAAACCAGACAATGTGAAACCTGCCACTCGCAGATGCTGCACACCAGCTGTGGAACCCCACCAAGTCCCCTCCCCTGGCAAAGCACTCGCTGACCCCACTGCTGTGTGACGGCTGGAGAGGGGCCACAGGCTAGCGGGTTTCAGGGCTTTATCAGCACTCAGGCAGGATGGAAGCACGGCATTGGATGATTCGACACAGAGAGCAGGGGAAGCACCCCCACGTCCTGCTCACCCTTTTCTCCTCACCACATGGCCAGACTCCACGGCTGCCCCTACCCGTGCAGGCAGGACCCATGCGTCTGCTGCCAGCATCTGGGCCTGCTCTGCCTGCCAGGCTCTCTGCTCACCCAGCCACCAGGCCAGACCCAGGGGTGCAGGAGCTCAGGCTCTTTGGAGAATGGTTGGGTTTTTAATCTGCATCCTGCCATTGCTGTCGATGGTTACTGACACCCCCATGACCTCTGCTGATGCTGACGGACATGGGGCCATTGCCACAGCCCCATGAACCACAGCCAGAGCCAGGTCATATGAAATGGTTCAGGTGTTTGCTATGGATGCTCCATGCCTGCTGCTAAGCCAGATGATCACTGGGCATGTGGTGTGAGCTGCTCATGAGGAACTGTGGTGAAACCCTGCACATATGAAGGAGGAGAAGGGGAGGGACAGCTGTTCTTCAGGTTGCAGTTAGGAAGGTGAAAGAAAAAAGTTCTTTATAATGTCCTAGGACCTGCAGTGTCAGACTGGCCAGCAGCCTTTCCAGCCCGAAGCCTGGCACTGCATGTCAGATTTCCTGGGTGTTTCAAAGAGGTCATTTTACCATGCACCAGGAACATCAGGCAGAGAAAGAGACACTTCTTATCAAACCCTGCCAGGCTTTATATTATACCTGACAAGAAAGGATTAGCAGGCATGCAATTTTTCTTTCAGCTGACAGCTCTGCACTCTTCCAACTCCCTTTTTTATTCTCAGCATTGAACTCAGAAAAGAAAATAGCGGGTTGCTGAGTTTGCCTTAAGAACATTGGTAACAACAGTTTCCACTTGTCTAAGATGTGTTACAGATTGTGATGTGATAAAGCCTTTCCTCTGTCTAATACACACAGCCATCTTTTAATTGCCTAGTGCATTCTGATCTTGTGATATGGAAAAGCAGTCAAAGGAGGAGGAACTGGGTGGGTTTCATTAGAGCAATCACTGTTTTATAGACCTTTGTACATCTCCTCTCACTCTTCATGCCAAGTTAAGTTATTGTAGGGTGGTTTTATTTGAAGACTGTTTTCATTGGAAGTGATCTTCTACAAAACAAAAAGCACAGCAATCCTGAGGCATGTGCTCCCATGGTAGGAAGCTCTGAGAACTCTCATATTCCTGTATGTGCAAGGGTATCAGAAGCTAAATTGGCCTTAATCAGAAAGATACAAAAAAGGACAGAAATTCAGATTAACCCAGGGTCACCATGCTTTGGCACAGACAGAGCGACTTCTGAGCAAAACAAACCCCAGCTTTCCCCAAATTTCATGAGCTCTGTGAAAATCCAAGGTGTCCTCAGCTTCGTGAAGCCAATATCTCTGATCCTTGCCTGGAAATGGGTCACCCAGAAGAGCAGGGAGGCAATGAATGGAGAAGAGAGCTTGTCTCTTCTCAGAACACTGTGCATGGAGAGCCAGGAAGGTAAACAGGACCTTGCTTTTACAGGGGTCACTTTGGGGAATAGAGAAATAGACTCTGTCAAATATTTATTCTGTCTGAATGTGCGTGTTGGTTGGCTCCTATTGCACACTGAGGTCACCCTGTACCATGCCAACAGTATACATATGCCTTAAATACTGGGAAGGTCCTGACCTTGGCGTTGATGCATCTGCTTCGTATTATTTCCAGGCTTGCAGTCTGCCGAATTATGAAGCAGGCAGTGTGGCCTGGGAGAAAAATCTGTCAACCCTGCCCCTCTTTCTCCCCAGAAGATGCTGGCAAGAGCAGAGTAAAGCTCAGGAACCTGGACATCGCTGAAAGAGAGGGCCAAGGGCAAGCAAGAAACCTTCCAAGATCTCTATTTCCCAGTTCCTTCCCACGGATATGAATCGCATCTCACCCAGTCCTGTGCACCTCTCACACCTCACGCCCGTGGCCACCAGTGGTAAATTACAGGGCATGCCTAAAGAGGCAGGTCCAGAGAGACCTACGGTGGGGCTGACACTCACACAGGACAGGGGGTCTGCCTACATCACACCCCTCGAGCACAGTCCTGCCCAGACAAACAAAGGAAATGGTGTTTCGCCCCCAGATGGCATGTCTTTGTATGTCTTACTGCAGGAGGGGAAGGGACTGGGCACTCATCTCATATGCCACACTGCATGGACTGCACTTCCCTGGCTGAATCAGGCAGGACAGTGATACAAGAAGTCCATTCAGCAGCATTTTTTGGCTGTGTCTGGCAAAAGCACTGTGCACACAGCAACAGAGCTGTGGTCCCCAGCGCCCAGCACGTCTTGGTGCCTTGCTGCCACAAGTGTGGCTAGCACTTGGAGAGCAGCATGGGAAGAGCAGGCAGTGCCCCAAGCCTGGGGACACTGCATCCAGAACCAGGCACAGGCTGCTCGGGTCAAAGGTGAAGCCTTGGGTTGCTGCAAAGGCTGGAAAGTCTCTCTTCAGAACTCCTGCATCTTTTAGAAAAACACAGAAATCCTCATTTAGAGCCATTAAGTGCTGATGAGTCTGCTTAATGCCAGCCAAAGACCTTCCACTGGTTTTTAATTCTTATTGTTTAAACTGCAGCCTTTATTCCTAGCTTGAATTTCTCTAACATTGGCTTCCAGCCAACAGATCTCTCTGCCTTCCTCTGGTAAATTTGAATCCCATCTAGCAACCAGAAACCTCTTCCCTTTTTAGGTACTTGTAAACTTTGAATGAATCACCTTTCAACCTTCTCCAGGAGTAAACTAAAGTAGCTTGAGAGACCAAAGCAGCACACAGTGCTAATACTGGAGTATGTCAAAGACAACATTTCACAGTTTGGTTCATTTTCAGCCTTGACATTTACCCATTTCCTATCTCTGCCCTGTCAAAACTCACACTTGCAGCTCAGAAGGTCATGAGCTTGGTTCGAACCAATACGTGGATATTAAAAGTGCCCCTTTTGGGTCTTTTTGATCTCATCCATGTTTGGTACTTTTACAAACATGTTGTCACTAGCTTCATACATAACAAGATAACATACTATCCCTGGCACGCTGTCTCAGATGTATACCGAGTTGGCTCCAGGTCCAACTTCCCCCATTTCTGCTCGCTCCTGTCTTCCCAGCCTATTCTGCACAGGTTACTGATGCTCACACACGGCCAGTGCAGCGTTTCTCCGAGCCAGAACACCAAACCAGCACCACCCACACCACCCCATCCACCTAGAGCAGACTGAGATGAAGCTGACACTTCAGCTCCTCATTACCTGCCCTTCACGGCTCTGGTCTGCCAGCTTGTAGTCTGCTCCACAGATAATTTAGCAACACACTGCTCAGCCACCACTGCCTCTGGGTTTATGAAAATGGGGAGGTTTTTGGCTGTGCTTGTCAGACTGAGATGACAGGTAGCTTCAGGCCATCACTTGGGATCCATGTCTGTTCTCACCTTGAAATCCCATCAACCCCTCTTATGTCCAAATTCGAGTCCTGTCTCCATGGGGGTGAAGACCCATCAGCCTCACAAAGCCCAAGGGGTTGGACAGAAGAGAAAACTGCTCTCCAGGCAATTCTTCTGACAATCACATTGAAGGTATAGTGTGCTGCAGAAAGGAAGGTTTAGTCCTGGTAGAGCTGAGATCAACAATCAGTAAGGATTTTCTACAGGTTTTTGCTCAGTCTCAAGTCTGACAAAGCCTAAGCAACCTCTAGATCCCAGCCCTCACGAAGTGCTGGGGCAGAATCAATAGATGAACATGGTTCTGTTTCAAGAGCCATGTTGCAGGAGAGATTTGCCATCCTACAGCAGTCTCAATGTCTACTGCCAAGTTACTACCTGCTCGTGGAGAGGAGAGAGTTACAAAAGTCTAAAAACCTGAGCTGTAAATTATGCCATATGAGTTGCTTGAACATCCACCATAAAAGGACTTATATGTACACACCGCCTTAATTAATCCACTTCTGATTACATTTGATATTGCATTGAAGTACCTTGATGATAACAACACCTCTTTCACTTCTGGTACCTGGAGCGTGCCTGAAAGTGCCTTAGAGCCTCAACTCAAAACACCATTAATCATAAATGGGCAGAGTGCCCAAACAGTCCAACAATGGAAGAGCAACAAAACCACATCCCACCCACAAAGCATCACACATAAACAACCCCTCAGCAGCATAAAGCAGAAGCAAGTCATCCCAGGAAAGGTGCTCAGCGAACTCTAACAGCCTCCACCCCTACTGCAAGGCCATGCCTTGCTTGCTGTGGGACATCCTCTAGAGAGGGCACCCTGCAGACACATCTGGGATCTCTGGGCAGCAGACATCCCAAATGGACGTGACTGGGCTTCCTGGTCTCCTCTCAGAAGATGCAGTGCCAGTCATGGGAGGGTCCCCCACTCCAACCACACACAGGGGGTGGCAAAGCATTTGGGTAGGTGCAGCTGGAGAACTGGGAGGACAGGTTCCTTCTGTGTCAATCTGAGCAGCTAAGGAAGAAAACAACTGGACTTGAATTCCCATGGCCACGGAAGAGGGAGGCTGAAAAGTTCTTTCTCACAGGAATGGGGGGAGATGCAAGGAGAGTTAGGACCTTCCAATTCCCAGACGGTGCCTTGACATGCTTACATTGGAACAATAGCTTACAGCCCAGTCCCCCAGCTGCAATCTTCCCACCCCAGAAGGGGAGGGGACCACACAGGTGATCTCCTGGGAAGGGGCCATACTTCTCAGGCTGCGTAAGCCACTGGCACAAGCTCCATACAGGAGCTCCCAGCTTCTGGGCTACTGCACGGGCACAGAGAAACTGCAGGTACATCAGTGTCAACAGGGATCTGCACACCTACACAGGGAGACCTAGACACCCAGCAGAGGCTACAGGGACAGTCCTTGAGGCTTCTAGCCTCCCTGCCATCAAAGTATGACATCTGGAGTCATGACACCTGCCCAAGCCACAACTCACAGGCTGCTCTTCCCTAAGCTCCTTCCGGACAGTGCCCACCACTTTGCTGTTGGAAGCCTCACCCGCACGAGTGCAGGCCTCTTCTTCTATGTAAGGCACCTCAGATGGGGCAGTTTCAGTCACCCCAGGCAGAAAATTCCAGAATTCACACTTCCACTTGGGAATGTTCTGCAGCCTTGACTTGCTCCAGTTTTGCAAAGATGACAACTCCTTCCCAAACAGAACATTTCCCATTTCTGTCATCTCTACTGCAAGGTTCCTGTCACAGGGCATCAGTGTAGGTCTGGAGACCAGGCGTGCCTTTGGTGGGTCAGCATGCTCTGCACCTTACTTTTTGGCCAACACAGCCCTGCTGCTTCTGGTATGTTTGCTGCCTCTATTATTTTTACCAGAAAATGCCCCATTGGCCTGTGTTTGCTTTGGCCTTTGACAAGGAGAAAAATCTGAATCTCATCAGCAATATCAGGTCTGCCCACCTTGACTCTCCAACCATTTCAACACTCTCTGCACATGCACATGTCAAAGAGGGACCTGCTCTGAAGAAAGCTCCCTCTGGCCAGAAGGAATGGAAGCAGGGGCTCCACTTGAAAAAAAAGGCTTGCTTATCACCTCATGCACTCTAAGCATCTTTCCTCCTTTTCATGGGTTTTTATAGAGGGTAAAAATGCAGTCACTGCCATGCCCTTCTGCAGCTGGGACACTGAAGGAAGTTCAACTCTTTGGTGGCAGGGACACAAGAACTCCTCCAAGTCCACGAGCTGTCAATGCAGCTGAAGGACACGGGGTTGTGTTGGACTAAAGATGTACCTGAAACACAGGAGTGAGTGGAAGTTCCCAGCTTTATTCAACAGATGGACACAATCTCCACAAACCACACAGAGGAGAGAACCTCAATGTCAAACTGACACACCATCCTATCCCAACCATGCTGCAAACCACTGGTGGGTAACTAAACAGGCTCCAAATTGAGAATATAAATATAATATAGTATCTGCAATATCTTCATGCTTTAGGCAACTTTTAGTTCCAGTTTATCCAAAAAGGATGCTCAGACTTTCTCACAGCTGTCAGTGTGACTGTTCTTGCACACTGCAGCAGCTTGATCAGGTCTCTGTGACTTGGGCAGGGGTATACAGAGGTAAACCACAGTGTCAAGCTTAAATTCCCAAAGAGTAGCATTCTGCTGTGGCCACTATTAGGCCTCCTAAATAACATGTAGTTGTGTTTCTCCCTCTCTGCTCTGCTCTGGTGAATTCCCACCTGCAGTGCTGCATCCAGCTCTGGAGCCCTCAGCACAACAAGGACATGGACCTCTTGGAGTGTGTCCAGAGGAGGCCAGGAGGATGATCTGATGGCTGGAGCATCTCTCCTACAAAGACAGGCTGGGAGAGTTGGGCTGGTTCAGCCTGGAGAAGAGAAGGATCTGGGATGCCATAGAGCCCCTTCCAGCCCCTGAAGGACCTACAGGAAAGCTGGGCAGGGCTGTTTGTAAGGACATGGAGTGATGGGATGAGGGTTGATGGTCTAAACTAGAGCAGGGCAGGGTTAGATGAGAGATGAGGAAGAAGTTCTTCACTCTGAGGGTGGTGAGACACTGGCACAGGGTGCCCAGAGAGGTGGTGGAGGCTCCATCCCTGGAGACATTCAAGGTCAGGCTTGATGAAGCTCTGAGCACCCTGATCTAGTTCAAGGTGTCCCTGCTCACTGCAGGGGTGGGACTAGATGGGCTTTGAAGGTCCCTTCCCACCTAACACAGCCTGTGATTCTATGATTCTCTTACTCGATCTGTGATAGCAGGGACTCCATGTCAGCACCTGACAGCATGTCTCACTTTGGGTGTTTATACCTCACCTCCACAGTCCATGGGCCTATCTGTGCAGTCACCACAAAGATGTAGGTTTGACGAGGGTTGATAACCTAAAGCTCTCAGTTTTGTTCAACATCTTCATCAGTGACCTGGATGAAGGGATTGAATGTCCCCTCAGTAAGTTTGCAGACTACACTGAGCTGGGAGGATGCCTGGATCTGCCTGAGGGTAGGGAGGCTCTTCAGAGGGATCTGGACAGGCTGGATCAATAGGCTGAGACTAACAGGATGAGGTTTAACAAGGCCAAGGGTAGAGTGCTGCACATGGGACACAACAACCCCAGGCAGTGCTACAGGCTGGGGGAGACTGGCCGGAGAGCTGTCAGGCACAGAAGAACCTGGGGGTGTTGGGTGGCTGCAGACTGAACACGAGCCATCAGTGTGCCCAGGTGGCCAGGAAGGCCAAGGGCATCCTGGCTTGTGTCAGACACATTGTGGCCAGTAGGTCTGGGGAGGGGATTGTGCCCCTGGGCTGGGCACTGGGGAGGCTGCACCTCCAGTGCTGGGTCCAGTTCTGGGCTCCTCAGCATCAGAAGGACATGGAGGTCCTGGAGTGAGTGCAGAGAAGGGCAACCAGGCTGGGGAAGGGGCTGGAGGGCAAATCCTCTGAGGAGCAGCTGAGGGAGCTGGGGGTGCTCAGCCTGGAGAAGAGGAGGCTGAGGGGAGACCTTCTCCCCACCTCCCCTGCCCTGACAGGAGGGTGCAGAGAGGTGGGCGCTGGTCTCTTCAGCCAGGGGACAGGAGCTGGGACAAGGGGCAATGGGCTCAAGCTGGGCCAGGGCAGGGTCAGCTCAGCTGGGAGGGCAAAGTTCTTCCCTGGCAGAGTTGTGGGGCTGTGGCACAGGCTGCCCAGGGAGGGGCTGAGTCACCCCCCTGGGGGTGTTTAACAGAGGGGAGATGAAGTGCTCAGGGATCTGGTTTAGCTCAGGATGGGAATGGTTGGACTGGATGATCTTAAAGGTCTTTTCCAACCTGGTGATTCTGTTATTCTTTCCAAGGACACGGGAGACATATTTGGTGTCTGCCATGCCCCATGCTGCTGTGTTCCCACAGAGGTGTGGCAGCAGGATTTAGAGGTGTATCTTTATCTTTCCACTTCAGCAGCTGGAGACACCAGGTATGACAATGCAGGAGCCATTCCTCCAGATCCTAGAGGATCTGCTGAGGACATCCACCCACCTGACTCACAGACAGCGATGTGAGTGGGACACAGATGACTGGAGGTATGAAGATGCCAAAAAGACTGAGTTCAGCAGATCAGGGGGCAGAATGAAGCTTGGAAATCTTGCTGGAGCTAGAACGACTGCATTATTCCTCCCTATGTGTCTCACAGCATCCTCACCAGACAAGTTCTAGGTTCCTGTAGGCCCTCTATCTCAGGGACAAGAAACTGCCTACCCACACCACTATACGTATATATATTAAAACTGTGAGTTACAACGATCAGTATTTCCATGACCATTCCCATTAGCCAAAGAAAATTGACTGGAAAGTCCCAGGCAGGTTTGCTGATTCAGGTTTTCTCTCTACAGCATCCCTCTGGCAGATCAAGCCACAGGAAAAGATGCCATGAAGCTAGCACGATCCCTTTCCTTTTACAAATACTGTCTCCACTTATACAAAACAGCAACTGTTAAATTCCTCCTCCTCCGTCTTTCTCTTTCCCACACTTAATATTTACTTATTCTTTTTTCAAGTGAAAGTTTTTAAATTGGTGCATGATTTGGTCCAGAGCCCTAGACTGAAATCTCAGCCCCGCTGAAATCAATGAGCATTTGGCCACGGGGCAAGGGCATCTTCCTAATAGCCAGGCTTTTCACCCAAACATTTAAGACAAGTATACTTTGGTCACAGGCTGGGGATCAATGTTGGAGGTCCCCACGCACTTACCTGAATAGCACAACATCCACAAGCAACACATGCAGAAATATCCAATATTAAAATCCAGGGGTAAAATGCTTGGATTTGCCAAACCTAGTACTCTACGAACACTGGCTGGTTTGAAAACAATGTAATTGGAGTAGAATTGCTATTGTGTTTGTTTGTTTTGAATATTTTTGGCCAGGAAGTTGTCCTGGAGGTATAGTTGAGCATAAGTGGTCTGGTGGAAAAATGTCATTCATTCTGTTCCTATTAAAATCAAAAACAATAGCCACACAAAGACAGCAGTGACAAATTCTGCTCTTCATGCCTCCAACAATGTGTTTTCAACCCTAAAGGCAACATCGTGTTTGTACCCAATTGATTCTGGGATCATATTTTATATAATCAAATATATCTTTGAACAAAGATACATTTTATGAACTGCTCAATTTCCAAATGACCTTGGAAACAGCAATTCATAAAATATAGCTTTATCTCTATCTTCGCAATCAGCTAGAAAAATGGCCCACCCATACTCTGTGGACTGACAGTCAAGACCCAGCCAGCAAACAAATTACCCACAGCATCCAAAACTTTAAAATACATTAATTCTTTGTTTCAGCCACTGAACACTAGGCAAAAAAATCACTTGCCCTAGTACTCTGGTAAAGACCTGGGTGGCATCCATCATCTGTCAATCACCAAAGGAAAGTGTAACCCTCACCCCAGGAGACAAAACAATCGAAGTTAGCAAACCCCCTTGTTCCATTAAATGTTTGTTATGAAATCTGTACATTAAGCCATATTTAGGCTCCTTATGGCCACAGAAGAGCTCAAGACTACGTTTCAGGTTACAGGGAAGGATTGGCTGATGTACAATGGCCATTAGTGGAATATCATCAGTTCTAGGAAGGGAGGAAAAAGCCCATGTGGAGTTTTACAGCTCCATCAAGCACAGGAGGGTCCCTTAAAAACACGGACAAAGGAAGGTCAGTTAATGGGGAGCTGGAATTCTTTCTCCAGAAGCCGCCCACACTGCCTGGGCTCTCCTAGTGACCAGAGGACAGAAGATGACACACCATCATGGACTGGTGGGAGCACTGCAGGTAAACTTGCCAAAGACAGAGCCGTTGCAATACCACGGGTACGGGACAACCCCAAACACCAGCCACCACAGTCCTTCAGATCCATCAACCGCCACGAAAAGGTACCGAGTCTCTGAGCCCGGTACTTGGTTTACCAAGTAAACCTTCCTCTCTCTGCCCAGCCCTGCCTTGTGCCCTTGACAGCTAGGTGTCAAAGTGAAGGACCCTCAGCTTTAGATAGCACAGCACGCCTGGACACCTCTTCCCTTCCCTCTCAACGTACTGAGTTTAAATACAGTGAAAGCTGTACAGTCACAAAGATGTCACTTCAGGTCGGGCAGGGGACAGGCGAAGGTCAGATGTGGCAGCCCAGCTTACAACCTATTTTGACCTTCTGGCAAGTCCTGGGACACAGGATGTCCCCGGTGCTTCAGACAGAGCCAGGTGGAAGCACTGCACTCAGGAGGCATCAAAGCACAAGGAGCTTCAACATCTGCACGGATAAATTCGATGAGCAGTCTCTAATATTGAGGGGGGGATTTTTAACTTTTAACCTATAAAATCATACTCACCAGCATTCTGTGACAAAGGCACTTGCAGTCTTAATTACAGTATATTTTTTTTCCACATCTCTGCTCAGTTTGAAAGTTCAGCATTGTCTCTGGCAGGGCTTTGACAGATCCACCAGAGGGTATTTCCAAAACACAAAACTCTGTTTTTATCGGGATCTCCCCACAAGAGACCCTGGGGCTTGCATTAAAGACTTGTTTGTTCTCTGTAATGTTATATTACAAAGATTAGGCGTTTTTCTGCTGGTTCAAGACATGCTTTAAAGCACTGGTACCAAAAGAACCTCAGACAGCGACTGTGGGTCTGTTTTTCATCCAAACACAGGAAAAGGAAGGAAAATAAAGATCATCCCCTTTTCCAGAGAGGGAAGATACCTACATGCCCAAACCACACCGAGTGTGGGAGAAATCACCACCCTGCATGTGAGTGATTCCCAGATGCTACCCCAACACACCCCACATCACTGCCTCTGCCCCCGCTCCCCTCCCACGCCCTGACCTCCCTGTCCAGATCGGACAGACTCTGTGCACAAGGGGACTCGACCTGCAGTGAGGGGCTGGCAGCACAGAAGGGGCCACCCTGCTCCATGGGCTGCAGGGAAGCAGCGAGCTGTTAAACAGCGCTTGGGACTCCGGGCACTGCCCAGTGGAGACACTAACGCAGCATGTCTCCTGCCTTGTCCAGAGTGCGGCTTCCCAGCATTGTTCTCAATAGCTCTGGACCCCCACTGAAGCACAGTGATGGGTGGCTCACACTGAAATGTCCCCCAACTGGGCTGATTTATGGCTGCCAGGAGTCTCAAGGATGTCAGCTCTTCCTGATTAATTTTTTTATCCTTATTTTCCCTCGTTTTATATTTGAGTATCACTTATTGCAATATTCTTCAGAACTATTCTCTGGAAAGCCATACTGGCTAATTTTTGGCTTGTAAAATGCTCATGAGCTGATTGTGGCTTGTACTTAAAAAAAAAATTTAAAAATCAAGCAACACTGGCTCATTTTGGTTGAATAAAGAGATTTTGTGGCCTCCATTAATTCTAGTCCCTGACAGCAGTAACAGAGCTCTTATTATCACAAACATCCAGTTGCAATTTTAAAATTTGCTTCCTTTGACTCTTCGTTAAAGTTTAATCAACAGTTTCTGCTTCCACAAACATTTTTGGCAGAAAGTTCACTTTATAGAATATTTACAGGCAACACGTAAGAGGGAAGGTAAAGCAAACTGAGTTTGTGGTGTGAGCAAAACCCTTGCTGGATGTCCAGCCGCTCACTCCAGTGAAGGATGTGAGGAAGAGCGGCAAAGAAAGGTGAAACACAAACCATTTTATAGGAGGTATTGCCAAACACAAGCAGCCACAACCAAAGATGCAGCAGCAAAACGTGGGTGAAAGCAACAGGCAACACAGTGGTGGCCCAGGAAAGACCAATCTGAGTCAGGAGTGGGTAGCGGTTTATTGGACCTGCTTTACATCTAGATGCAGATCTCAAGGTGGGAACTTTCACCAAACTCTCTGACAGATCCTGCACAACACAAACAACTTAAGGTGAAAACCAGAGTTCTGAACAAAAGATGGTTGTTGAGCAAAAACCTATTAATAGTGCTGGGTTTTATCCCAGAAATGTTGCGTAAAGTGGGACAATTCACATCACTTCTCTGTGCTTCCATTTCCTCTCTCAAAGATCCCACTTAATATATTTGGGGCAGGGACTGTCTCTTGTTATGACTGTGCTGTGAATAGCACAACAGGAACAATGCTGCAGTCAGGACCTCTGGATACCACCATAAACGCCAATTTTAAGCAGCAGTGAAAACAAGCAGAAGGAGTTTGGGATCCAAGGAAGACCTGAGAAAAGACAAGGTATGGTGTGGGATTCCTCTTTCATTATAAGCATGGATGGTTCTCATCTCCATACAAGAGTGAGAGGGGGAAAAAACACAGTTGAACTAGACAAAAAAGAAAGAAAGAAAGAAATATAAAAGCATCTGTCTGTCCAGGCACTGCAGCTTAAGGAAAATTCCTCCAGTTGGTCCTTCACTTCTGCACTCTCACTGCTCCTCCCCTTCATGGGATCCCCAAGCCATCCTTGAACAGCTCCATGCAAAGGAACACAATGGCCCAGGAAACAAAACAAATGGATGTTCAGGGGTCTGAGACACAGTATGGAAAACCTGATGGAAAGAGTGGGGTCTCCTCTGCTGGGCAACATTTTTGTAGGAAACATTCAGTCCGACTACCCTGTGCATGTGACCTTCTGATACTCTTGTAGAAAGAGCAGTGGTGCTGAGGGTCTGCCCTGGAAAGGCTTGGGCAGACCTTTATTGCCTTCAGTGTCTACAGAACCATCATGGAAAGGCCCAAAGACAGGGTTCAGGGGGACAAGAAATCACAGGATTACAAGAATGAACTTGGAAGAACCCTTCACAAGTTCAGCAGACCACACCCCCACCCTAAGGCAGGATCAGCCCTGCCACATCCATCCAGGCACACAAACAACCCAGCAGTGCACATACACTGCATCTCAGAGTGCCTTGGGACCTGATGGACTTGAAGGATATACCTGAGGGATAGACAGAGGGATCTGGACAGGCTGGACCAAGACCAATGGCATGAGGTTCAACAAAGCAAAGTGATGGGTCTTGCATCTGGGTCATAATAACCTCAGGCAGTGCTACAGGCTCGGGGCAGAGCGGCTGCAAAGCTGCCTGGCAGGGAAGGACCTGGGGGTGTTGGTTGACAAGCTGAACAAAAGCCAGCAGGGTGTCCAAGTGGCCAAGAAGGCCAATGGCATCCTGGCCTGTATTAAGAACAGTGTGGTGAGTAGGAATAAGAAAGTAATTGTGCCCCTGTCATCAGTGCTGGTAAGGCCCCAGCTTGAGTACTGTGTTCAGTTTTGGGCCCCTTGCTGCAGAAAAGACATTGAGGTGCTGGAGCATGTCCAGAGAAGGGCAACAAAGCTGGTGAGTGGGCTGCAGAATAAATGTTATGAGGAGTGGCTGAGGGACCTGGGGTTGTTTAGTCTGGAGGAGTCTGAGGGGAGATCTAACTGTTCTCTACAACTATGTGTAAGAAGGTTGTGGAGAGGTGGGGGCCAACCTTTTCTGCCTAGAGACAAGTGATAGGACAAGAGTTATATAACATCAAGTTATGCCAGGGGAAGTTTAGATTGGATACCGGGAAAACCTTCTTCCCAGAGGGTTTTTAGGCATTGGAATGGGCTGCCCAGGCAGGTGGTGTAGTCTCCAACCCTGGAGGTATTTAAAAGAAGGTTAGATGTGTTGCTGAGGCACATGGTTTAGTATTGGATGGCAGCTTAGAGTGATGGTTGGACTTTATGATCTAAAGGGTCCCTTCCAACCAAGGCAATTCTGTGACTCTGATCCCAAGCTCACAGCCCTTCCAACCAGCCCCACTAGATCCCCTCTGGGAAAAGGCCCAGAGTGCCTGCAAGAAAGGCTGCCAGTACAAGGGCCCACCAGTTAGCAGGTGATGGGGAACCCAGCCACATCAGCAGCAGCTGTTGAGACCTGTGAGGCTCTTTTGGGCCCCAGGTGCCAAAAAGATGTTGCACCTGTTGCCAGAGATGCAGCCCATCTCTCCCATTGTCTTTCAGTCCTTT
This sequence comes from Hypotaenidia okinawae, assembly GCA_027925045.1. NCBI lineage: Eukaryota > Metazoa > Chordata > Aves > Gruiformes > Rallidae > Hypotaenidia > Hypotaenidia okinawae. The sequence continues at coordinate 453,607 of BSDF01000014.1, read as the reverse complement.
ACACTACCCATGTTTTCTGTTTTGCTCTCCTTGCCCATGCAAGCTGCCACCAATCACAAGTAACCAGTACCACTCCTACTCATCCTTTCTGTCTCAATTCACTTTGGTTGTGGCTTTTTACTTTCCCTTGCAAAACCAATGATCTTAAAAATCTTGAACATCACTCTTAAGCCCCCACCTCATACTCTTCTCATACGCTTCTGGAGATGCTGACTACCTCCCACATCTCACTGAAGAGCTCCAGGCAGCCTTGCCTTCACAAATTCCAGAGGGCCTGAATCACCTTCTCAGAAAAGCACCTGCATATCATTGGCACTTCTCTGGTTTTCTGCAGTTTGGGATGGTGCCTGAGGAGCTGCACAACCATACACAGCTCAGAAATAGGCCAGTGCTGCTTTGAGGCTGGTGTTCTCTGGTCACGCTCTGCCCTTGGCTGCAGGATGTCAAAGCTGAGCTCTGTGAAAGGTGACTGACTGCTCTTCACCCTCATGCCCTGCCTGTCCCTGCAGCGGCAGCTCTCTATGTAATGGCCAAACCTGAAAGACCAAGAGAAGAAAGCCTCCCTGCTCACTGAGATGATGTTGTTTGTAGTCGTGGGACCTCTGTGCACGTACAGAGGAGAGATCCATCCCAGATCTGCTTTTATAACAGTGCTTCTGACCAAGGACCCAGGCCAGTAATTACCTGGGTCTGACCCAAAGCCAGGGGCTCATGAAGACAGAACATCACAGTCAAGCACAGCCTAGACTACTGTGCTTTCCACCCCATTTTTCAACTTGCACCCCTCCCTTTGTAATTTGGTGGTAAATAAATGTCTGTTCACAATATCAGATCATGAACTGGGAGCATCTTTGTGTTCATCAACAACAGACACCTCAGTCAGCATCACATGTCAGCCCTGCCATAGGAAGCATGGTCTGAAAAACCTCCCCAGGTAACTGGAAAGGAGCAGATCCCAGTTCCCAGGCACGCTCACAGTCTGCAGAGGTTATCCATGGGAACGGGGAAAGGCAGCAGAGGTTAACTATGGGAAACTCACCACGAAGGGCAGCAACTGGCAAGACTTCAGCTCCCAACACTGCGCTCCTTCACTCCGCTGACAATTTGACACACTGTTGTTTATCCGAGCCCATTGTTCATGGTCCTCCCCACCCAGTTCTCAGCCCACGTGACACTCTCCTGTCCCTACCAACTGGAATTAATTTGGGGTGCTAGGGCTCCATCAAGAGATTTCACTGCAATCTAAATCCTGGCAAACATCACCTACTTTTGTACAGACAGTTTGGCCTTTTATCAGACACGTGGGTTAAACAACCAAGTTATCACATTTTTCTGGGGCAGTTGCTTTGCAGTTCCTGGCTCCCTCATTGCTGCTCTGAATAACCAGGTAACTTTGAGAGGGAGATCCTGGTCAGCAAGAAGTCTTTAACAAGACAAACCTTATGCTGAAGAATTTAGCTGAACTTAGGTTGGGAGAAGATGGCTTTTGAAAGACTTCCAATGGTTCGTTTGCAATAAATGGCTGAGGAATAAATCATTTCAGCCCCAATGAATCCTCAAGCAGCCAACTGTTAGCAAGGCAGCTCCAGTAGCAAAGAACAGGGGAAGGCTTTGGTGATGCACAGGGACTTGTGACAGGCACAGAAAGCAGCCAGACAAGACCACCATTCTGCAGAGGCTGCCACGTTGGGTCACACCATGCTCCTTGCTAGACAGAGACCTCCACTTCATGGCCGTGAGTGTTGCTTACCACTTCTGAATACCTTCCCCAGGAGGGAGGTCTTCTGCACTGTCTCAAGGACAGAGCTGTTCTTCTGTCCCAATGCCCAGAGGCTTACAACCCCCACAGGTGTTTTTACCCTAGTTAATCCGGCTGACAGTGTGCCTGTGCTTCATACACATCCCTCCCTTCCTCCAGCCCTGCTATGCTCTTGCCCTCAGTGACAACGTCCAGGTGACACTGATATACCTGGTGGAAACCAGCTGGGAGCAGTTACAGATGTTTGGGGTTCTACCTGTGGCCTCAGCAGAGACATGAAGAAAAGAGTGTTTCATCTATGCAATTTTCTGTACTTACAGGGTGTCCCTTATCCTCTCAGAGACCTCAGCGTTCAATCCTGGGTGCAAGGGTTTCCAGGGCTTCCACTCCCCAAAACAAAGGTCCTTTCCTACCATCCTTGCAGGAGCCACAGCAACAGTTCACATGGAAAGCACTAGCAGCCTTGCACAAGTGTGTGTGGGGGCATGGGACCTCCGTCCCCAGCAAGAGCTGGGCTGGGAACCACCCCCACACCTCTGACACCCAGAACAGTCCAGCTGTGGGATGCAGTCAGCTCCCCACGGAACCTTTTACCCCACACCTCAGGTCTGGCATGGTGGAGCCAGAACAGCTCTGCAGGGGTGGATCTGAGGACAGGGCTTCAGGAAGGAACCTTCATGCGAAGAGGGCAGGGCGGCCAGTCCCATAGCTCTCACCAGGAACACATTTGTAGTCTGCAAGCAGAACACCATACCTACAGGCAACTCCTGCAGCACACAGCCCCAGCGCCTCAGCCAGCTCACGTGGGCTGCCAGCGCAGAGGAGCTGCTGACTCAGGGTAATTCATCAGGCTGCTCTGACAGGTTCTGACTCGAGCAACTAATCCAAGCCTGAACCAGAGGAAGGGAACCATCAGCTCAGCTCGGTCTGTGCAGCATCCCTGTTCAGGGTGGTTCTTGCAGAGGGTGCTGAGAACCCCTAAGGGGTCTCTGCTCTGAAGTGGCCACCCTTTTCTGGGTATGCAGAGAGCTGGAGGGCACCCACCTCCTCCCTGCCACCACCTTGCCTCCTTTGTGGCACTAACTGGAACCCAAGGTTCTTGATGCCACAAGAGCTGCAGTCAAGTGCAGTTGTTCAACCAAGTCCATCCAGCAGCAGGTAAGAATACCAGCCTTCTTTCTGCAGAGTCAGAAGGTTTAAGGTGGGAACCTGGTGCAGAACAGTTCTTTCCCTTTAAATTCACACCCTAGGCCAAGCATGTTTTGCAAGAGTCTCCCTGTGCAGACAAGCCCTGAGGCTTCAATGCAGAAAAATGTCCTTGCTGGGGAAGCACCCGAGATGTTTCCAGGCCAGGGCCCTGAGAACTGCAGAGGTGACTGTGAGCCTGCACATGACAGAAGAGATGGGGCAAGAAACACCTGGCACTCTACTAGCATGGGAAGACAGCAGCTACGTACAAGAGATGCTCGGTGTCTCTTCTGACCTGCAAACAAAACCATGAAGAGGCTGGAAGGAGGAGAGGAGACAGATGCCATGCATTCAGCTCAGCTCACTTGGAAATCAGGAATCTGTCTTCTTCTCAGGAGTGGTTATACTGGATTAAATATAATGAGTTATCCATCTACAGATGTGTTTGCAACTGTCTCCTTTTGCCTTGTGATGACAAAGGGGAAGAGAAATTGGAGATTGCCAGAAAATAAAGCAAGTACCACACCTGGGGCTTTACGGGAAATACCAGATTATCACAGTTCTGGCAATAAAACCAAGACTGTTGGCAATGCCTCAGATTACTACTGCCTCTTTTTTTCCTTTCTAACCCCCCCAAAATGAACAAGGCACCTACCTAACCCCATAAGAAAACCAGAGCTGTGACTCTCACCCTCCCTCTCAAACACTGACTCAAAACATTACCAACACAAAACGTTACAACACATTGAAATGAGTAATGGCCCTGCTAACATGAGGCTTGTTCTTAAAATTGCATGGCCTACCCACATTTTCTAAATATAGGATAGGCAAGGAAACCTCTCCAGAAGCACTAATGATTCAACCAATAACCAAATACATGCTACGTGGACTAAGATGGCTTTGACAGCTGTTATCAAGGTACTTCCAGTGTACAGCGTATCTTTGCCACCCCTGCTTTCCCTTCTGCCTATCATCAGCAGGTAGGATGGATTCACTCCACCACAGCAAGGAGCAATTCCCTGAAATGGGGCTTAGGAAACTCCTAAGCAACAACAGCAGCATTGGAGCTGCTTGTCTGCAGGTTTGGGAGTGCAGTCTTGTGCCTGGAAATTTGCCAGTAGAAGACAGAAGTGTTACTGATTAAAATTAGAGCTCGAGAGGTCTGTGGAAGCTGAGGTCACTTGCCCTGGGAAGGATCTGCAGCACCTACACCATCATCAATCAGCAGGACAGATCAGCATCCATGAGCCTGCTTCGACAAACTGGCTGAGAGCGGGGAGCACTACTGGGCATCAGCATGTGCTGTAACCAGCATGCAAGTGCTGCAGAGCCCAAAACTCTGGTGTGCCTTTACTGCTGCTTTCCCAACAGTTGTGTCCAAGCAAGGGACAGAGAAGCTCACTCAGCACATCTTCATGCAGCAATGTTCTGTGCTGGCTGCAGGGCAGACATCACGCTGGCTGGGTGAGGACCACTTGCCCATGGCAACCTTTTTCATTTGACAGCTTTTCTTTGGTTATCAACAAATCTCTTCATTCTCGTGCCTGGAAGTGCACAACCATGAATCAGGAAAGCTGAGTCAGATCCTCAACCTTGTCATTAAGGAATGGGCAGCTGCAGTGCACCACAGGCACCACCCATCACCCCCTGCCTCCCACAGAAAACGCAGGTGTTCATTTAACCATCATCTTCATTCCTCCATATTTTTTACCATTCTCTCCCCCAAATATCAGCATCATTTTCCAAGATGTCCCTCCTGACATCCACCCACTGACACTTCTTCAGGGGGTCCCCCAAACCAAGACATCCAGGAGTTTACCAGGTCTCTCCCTTGATCTACATATGTCCACGTCAGGTGTCAGAGAGGTTTCCTTGTTCTGAAATGGCCTCACCAGCCCTACTGCACAGAAAAGGGATACTCAGGGCTTCTTGGGGTGGGCAGTGGGAAGGACACCCAGAAATAGGTTATTTGTCTGCCTACCATCTCCCTGAGATGACCTTTTCTTGAGGGAAAGGTTCAGATTCTGGACAAAGACTATTCATGCTTGGAAGGATTGGGAGAGGTAATCCAGGACTGAGTATTTTCTGCTCAGGGAAATGTTCTTTCAAGTAGAGAAGTAGGAACATTATACAGATGCTGCTTTTGGTACTGAGTCATCATTTCATGTAAGATCCAGAAGAATTTCTGTTTTGGACTGAATCTCTTTTTCTTGATCATATAACTGGCATCTTTGCAATGCTGGGACCTCTTCTGCAATGCAAGCTTTAGCTGGGCTTGTTACCCATCCAGAGAGTTCATTTTAACATTCATTAATCGTGACTCTCATGCAGACTCTCAGCACAAATACAGAAACCTAATCTCATTTATTGACAAATGTGAAGCAAAATACACTTCCATGCCAAGGAGAAGTTCATCACATTCCTTGTCCTTGCCCTTCAGGCAAAAGCCTGAATAAGCAGATGAAACACGCATGATCTCTGGAAGGGAAACAGGCTGCTTCTTGGGTAGCAGCAATCAGGCAGCCTCAAGGGCTTTGAAAGACACCCTGCCCAGGTCCAGCACCTTGACCTATGGATCCAGGACCTGTTACCAAGACTTTCTGGATCTGAGTCACTTTAACAGCCGAGACCCACAGCACAAGATCTGCAGCCTGGCTGACACGCAGCCTGGCCCTGGGGTACCGTGTGATGCAAACTGCTGCTGCTGCACAAGGTGCTGTGTCCAGCAGCGACTGCACAGCATAGCTGTGAGCACAGCAGCAGCCCCAGCCGGCTCTGAAAACCTGCTGCCTGAGAAAGGCCTGCCTTGCTTTGCCAGCTGCCTACCCAAAAGGGAGCAGTGTACCAGCAGCAGTAGCCACTGGAGCATCTCTTCCCCCACCACTCTTCCTCGTGCAATGGAGGCCAAGCAGGCAAAGTTCTGATTTTGGTTTTGCTTCACAGCGCAGCTGAAGCACCTCTCCTGCAGAGAGCAGTGGGTCAGCATGGGCACGGCCGACACTGTGCTGGCTGCTGGGAGATCTTCCCTCCCTCTGCCCGCACCAAACTCATCCTTCCTCCCTGCCAGCCCTGCCCTACTCACCAGAGCTGGGGAAAGGGCACGGGAGACAGGCATCTGAATGTAGTGCCTGGAAGGAGGATGTGGCCGCCTTCACAGGAGCAGGCAGTGCCTCATCTCCCTGGGCAGCTTTCTCCCAAGAGCACCAATAGCCACTTAGTCCTGTGCTGGGGCTGGAGCTCCTTTGCTGATCTGACTTATCACACCAGGAATGTGGGAGCACTTTGAACAATCTGGCCAACACCAAGTGCTCTGAGTAGACTCCACAAACCCATGCCTGTGCATGCACCACTCCTGGAGTAAGACCAGTTTGCCCTCAGAGCAAGAAGGCTTCTCTCCAGGTCAAGCTGAGACGTGGGAAACAGCTTGAACATGAAGAGGTCTTTTGAAGCATAGACAGAGCTGCTGAGCACGGGAGTTCTGTCAGTCGCTTGACTGCAGGAAGAGATGTTCAAGCACCAAACAAGGAACAACAGGATCAACATCACAGGCTTTTCCAGAGTAGTGAGTGACCCAAAATCACACAGCCAAACTCCCCAGAGAGCTGGAGTGCATCAGGAACCAGAGGACTCTTAGAAGTGCCATGGACTTCAAAGCAGAACAGAAAATTCATGTGAGCACAACCACATGTACACACGAACACAGACACAGTCTCAGAACTGGAATAGAGTCCTGGCCTTCAAATCAAAAAGCTGCTGAAAGCGAGAAGGTCAGATGCTCAGCTGGTACATGTCACACACACCCCAACAAAAACAGAGGAGGTAGGTCAGAGAAACATCTGCTGAGAACCTGGATGATGGAATTTTAACCCAATTTTACCTTCAAATTAAGCGAATGTGCAAATTCTGACACCAGAATGAAGTTTCTCTGAAGGGCTTCCAAACATCAGTCAATGATGCAGGAAATCTGCTTCAAATTTTTGGGGTGTTTCTTTTTTAAAAAAACACTAAAGCACCTGACTTTAATGCAGTTTTAAGGTAAACTGAAGTTTCACTGCTTCCCTAAAGAGTACTTTCTCTGTCCATCTTACACATTTGTAGCTGTTTGTCTTTCTGAGCTGCTAGCCACCGAGTCTCAATAGACAGCAAATGCAGTTCTCTTCACCCTCCCCATCCTCACCAGGCATGAAAATTCAGCAAGGAAAACTGGGCTCTGGCTTCCATGTATAGTCAAAAATTTAAGGGGAGAGTAAGGATGAGACAAGCTGTGGAAGAGCTCCAGGACCAGCAGAAGTATGATCATCACCATTACTGAGTGGAGACAGCCTTGTGTGGCTTGGTGCTCTTCTCTGCAAAGCAGTTCTCCCTCATTATTGAGGAGCTCTTACTTTTCCAGACATGCCTGAACTAAAGTCCTTCAGAAGAGCTGACTACTGAGTCTCCCGAGCCTAATTATCAGAGTTATTAATTATATAAATATTTTTTACTAATATTACTTTTATTTGTTGTTAAAATCTGTAGCATCTTGAAAATGCAGCAAGATAACACTGGCTGTGTCAGAGGAGAGACTACCCCAGGTCACACCAGACCAAAGCACAGCTCTCTCTCTGGAGCACAGCACAGGAGCCAGGATCACGTCCCATCCAGGAGGTCACACTCATCTTGCACTGCTCTGGATGCTCTTATGGGATGTTGAGGGAACCTGCAGGTTTGGTCTGATCAAGCCCTTGTGAGTCTGATGACAGCTTTCTCCTTGGGCAGAGTCACATCTCCCAACCCTGAGTTCTGCTGTCCGGCCCTGCACTGGAGGCCAGTGCAACAGGCCAGGTTGCAAGCCTGTTGCACTGGCCTCTGCCTGGATGGAGAAGTCCTTGCCTTCCCAAACCGCCTCTGTTGCCAGCACATCCTTCCACCTCACTGGTTCTGGCCAATCCAGGGAGGGTGACCAGCATGTGTGGACAGAACCCACGGTGAGGAGCCTGACACATCACTGAGCAAACACTGGGAGTGGTGGGTGGCTGCCCTCCAGCCTCATCCTCAGTGACACGAAATGCAGCTTTTCCAAAGAGAAACTCCAGGTTATCTCACTGCTTGACAGCCTCTGCCCTCAGCATGGTCTCCAGCACAGATGGGACAACAAGCCTTTGCTGGGAGTTCACAGTCCTGCCACTTCTCAGCCAAAGGAAACGGCCCAGATTTGCAGTACTAGATGCAAGCTGCAAGTTCAGCTGCTCTTGGACTGACATTCTTCAAGCTCTCTTCAAGAAACACTTTGGGGTTTTATGGAGCTTTGCTCCCAGAAGAACACAAGCACATCCAAACAGCCACGTGTGATCTACAGCTCCACTCACTGCTCACTGCAAGAGCACGGCCCTGCTATAACGAAGCTCCCAGTGACTTAAAAAGTCACACAATCCTCATGACAAACTTTGCTTATGCCCCTCACTGGAGTCCAAGGAAAATGAGCAGAAGTCAGGGGAACAAGGGTCTCATTTTCCATCCTCTCTCTGCCTCTGGAGTCATGCAATGGAAGGAGTTGGGTGTAGGTCCACACACTCACCCTACCCTAATCTCATCCTATCTTCTCCAGTCGGCTGTGTGTTCACACATATGCTGCACTATCACTCAGCTCTGCAATGAGCCTGGATGGAGATGAGGGCAGCCCTGAGAGCAGGAGCCCGGCAGTCCAGCTGCAGGAAGAAGGATGACAGGGCCATGCTCATGTTCATGGCAACACAGCTTTCCTTTGCTGCTTTGCAGCTGGAGCCTGTCACACTAATAAAGGCAGCAGAATAAAGCAAGGGCATGACCTCCAGGGTCAGCAACCAGGCTGTGCTCAGCCTCTCCAGATGTTCCTCCTCTCACCAGAGACTGCCCTTCCCTGACTACTTACATCCACCTCCATAAAGGGATTGAAAACGGGATGCCCGGGGCTGTGACTCACCAGTTTTTGGTCTGTACTGGGATTACATACCATTCTGCGCCATCCTGCCACTCTGCCAGGGGTTCCTACCCCCTAATCTGCCTGAACGGAGAGACGGGCCATTCCTCAGTCCTGCTGGGTGTCTCGGCCAGAACCCTCCTGTTTGTACTAATACCTGAGACCCCGAGCCAGCGGCCATGTGCTCACTTATCAATCCTCCCTTCTGTAGAGCCAGCAAGCTTTAGCGAAAAGCCGAGAAGGCAGCTGGGACACATAACCTCTTCCTTTACCCCAGTGTGAATCACTGGAGCCTGTGAGTCAGAACCCCTCCGTTCCCGAAGCCGAGCGAGTTCCTGCACGCTGGCGGATCCCGGGAGCTGGCCACATGCGTGCTCCCAGCCCCACGGCAGCGGCAGCGGCCGCCCCTCAGCTTAGCCAGTGGAAACGCTGTTGAAAACATGCATGTGGACAGATCCTGGAGCACAGCTGACATCTGGTACCTCGTGCGCCTGGGTGTTTATAGAAAACAAAACTGCTACTGTAGGATATCCGCTGTAGGTTATCCTTCTTGTAAACAAACCTTTTGGCTAATGTTTCTAGGAGCTCCTTAGATCTGGAGCCTTTCCTACAAACAGACACCTGGGAACAAATCAAGCGCAAGTCAAGAACGTGTTCGCCTTGCGGTGTGGACAGAGCCTGCACAGAGCTACAGGTGAAGCAGCTGCACGACAAGCAATTGTCTCCAACAGCGTAAGCATCCACCAGAAAGCCTGCACCTGGCCTCTCCAAGGGACTGCACATCCCTCACCAAACTCTGCATTCATGTGGCAGCACCCCAGGCTGGACCTGCTTCTGCTGCGATCCCACCACTGACCCGTGCCCAGAGGAACACCTCCTCCATAAGACCTCTGAAGCGCAGTGCCCTTCTGCACAACCTTTCTACCAGATCCTGACTCATCTGCAAACTGAAGTCAAGCTAGTTCCTACTGAAACATGAGACACTCTCTGCAGACTCCTCACCTCTCCAAGTAGTTTTCCAGCATTTGCCAGGGGCAGTTCAAGAGAAAGGCACAATTCCTGCTTTGCTCACCTTACTAGCACTGACAAACAACAAAAACCTTAAGCACATGCAATATTTTCCTCAGCACAAAGTAAAAATAAGAGAGAATGCCTGGAATTGCTGGGGAATTGAACCAATTAAATGCTTTACATTTCTCTGGGCTTTTCTCCCCAAGTGACCTCACGGAAGTACAGATGAAGCACAGACTGTTTCCAGCCCCACAGACTTTGCACTTTGCTCATCACCTACACCACTACCAAGGCTTCTTCCAGCCCTTCTGCTTTTCCTCCCGCCTGTCTTGAGGCTGGTGCACTGGCCTCCTGATCTATGGCCACAGCTCTGGCATTGCCCGCTCCCCCCATTCCACTCTGAACTTTCACATTGGCAGCAGCCCCTTTGTCTCACTTCTCCCATTCTTTCAGTGTTTGAGAGGACAGTTCCTTTCTTACACCCCCAGCCTTGCCTCAGTGTCAGTTCTCTGGCTGCCCCAAGCCATCCAGTATCTGAAAGAGTACCATCTTGCAGCAAGGAAGTTTCCTTCTGGACATGAACTCTGCCAGCAGTGAGGGAGCATTATACATTTATTTGCTGGCCTGTTGCTACACTCTGCAGCTCACGTAGTCCCTGATGGGTGTGCCTTCCACGTGTGTTAGGTGGGACACAGTCTGTCTGTCTCTCAATGGGTGCTACGGACAGCTAGAAGAGGAATCCTGGTGGTGCTTCCTCATCGGTGAGCACCATCTCCCTCTGGAGGCCTTCACAGGCTGTTCCACTGGCTGGCCTGCAGTTGAGGCACTGGCTTGAGGAGAGCCACATCACTAGAGGCATAAAAATGTGAGTTTGGGTTAAAGATAGACTTTGTGCACAGAACAAAGCCGGTGCTTCCCATGAGATCAGCAATCCTCTCACGCATTCACAGAAGCCAAAAATACTGTGTTAAAAGCCACAGTGGAAGAATCATCTCCTCCCCTGAGCTTGAGAGACCTCAGGGAAAACATAACACCCTATATGTAACGTCCATGCTCCTTCCTGAAACTGTTTCAGTTCTGTCTCCATCTCAGATGGTTTTCTGGGCTCTGACCCGCGGGCAGTGAACAGCTCTAGACGCAGGGAAATTCCTCCAGACCAGCTGGCAGCTGGGGAGATCTCCTCTGGAAGTCAGGGCGCTTTTCTGTGCTGGAGCTGTCCCGTGTCTCCCTGCAGAGCTCACCAGGAATGGGTGCCTGGGGGTCATTTCCCCTGCAGACACCGATGAGCACAAGACTTTCAGTGTACCGTAGGTAACAAAGCTTGGCCCTCAGCTTGTGGAGACTGATCAGGGATGCAGTGTGAAGAAGGCTGGCTTTCTGCCCTGTTATCACCCCCCAAGTCTCCCCTTGGACTGGCCATCTAAAACAAATCTTCCTGTCGGGGTCTCCTGAGAGTCTGCTTAATATTGCTGTAGACTCCTGTTCTGCCTCCTGGTTTCAGAGGGGTCAGCAGACACCATTTGCATGGAAATACTACAACCTCAGGAAAAACAGGAACACAGATTGCCCTTGCAGTGCTCCACCAGCTGCCTGACTGGTGACAGAGCTGGGACTTCGCACGAGGCTGAGCATGCTGGAGAGGCAGCCTGAGGTCCAGTCACAAGCTGAAGAAACAGGATGTTCAGCTGCCTGGAGTGAAGCACTCTGTAGCAGGACTGAGGCACCTGCTCAGGAGTCACTGGGGGAAGAATTCTTCTTTTGGGGTAGCATTACTGTAGTGTCCCTTAAGCCACATAGCAAAGATGTCCCATGATGGGACAAGTTGTTCACAGGTTCCACCAATCCAAACCAACCAAACCCAAAGTGGGATTTGATTCAGAAACACCACAGACAATCATGTGCCTTCCTCTGATGGACCCATGGAGCTAACAGTGGACAGCCCCCTACAGCAATACAAGGCAAAGGAGTGACCTGGATCTAAGCAATCCCATGGGTAATGAATGCAGTAAAAGGACAGTTGATGCTGTGCCAGCCAAACCCAGGAGCTTTCTTTTCTTCGGTTGAGGTACAGATAGGATCAATGCAATCATTCCCAAATTCTGCTCTATTTCCATTAGCAGAGAGAAAGGGGGGCAAAGTGTACATTGGAGGGATTGATACGTGATGAAACACCCGTGCACTGCACCTCAGCAGAGGACTAGGTTGTTAGTATGAGTAACTACGGGTAACAGGTCTCTGCACGGCTCCTGCAGGGTTTGGATGAGGCACTAGATGTGGCCTGACCCCTCAGCTCACACCTGGTCCCTTCCCCACCATGCAGTCCCCACAGCTCCACCACGGCCCATGTGGCTCAAGGCAGGGCGTTCCTCCCTTGGCAGCCCCAGTGTGCCTCATTGCCCCGCTGTGCCCAAGCCAAAGCCTCTCAAGCTCACCGGTCCTTCCATCTTGCTCCCAGAAAAGAAGATGCCTGTGATGCCGGTGCTGCCCTGTCCTGCCTGCGCAGTGAGGAGGCAGGGTCGCCCTGCCTATGGCTCTGAGACACCCCTCAGCCCCTGCACACTCCCTTCATCAGCTCGCTCGTCGTCAAGCAGCTGCTGCCTCTGCTTAATGGTGTCAAGCTCCCTGTCCTGAAGTGATCCCAAAAATCTCCTCCCAGATTCACAGCAGCAGCTACGTTCTGGTGTCATAATTAGGAAACCATGCATGAGATCAGCCTACCACAGCATCAGCACCTGCTGCCGCTGCAGCAGCCCTGGGGCAGAGCCAGCGGAGGAGCCCATGCGCTGGGCACAGCAGGGTGGTGAACAGAGCTGGGTCTGGACTCAGAGGAAAGGACAGGAAAAGGCAAATCCTCCCACCGGTGATGCCAGTGGGAAGACAAAACAAACCCGTTCAGGTCGAGAGCACTCACTAGCATCATGGTAGCAGGACCAAGAACAACTGCATCCAAGCAAGCGAACAGCTGGACTGACAGGCTCCTCCAGGACCGGGGCTAGCCTGCAGCCTCTCTTAACACTGATAAAAGACAAAGTCTGACCGAGTTACCGCTCTGCCCAAATGCATTGCCAGATAAACTACAGATAAGCAACAGCCCAGGATAATCCCTTCCTGATACCAGGAGAGAGAAATACATACCACTGTGCTGCATTACCACCAAACCCTCTGAATCTCCCCAAGACAGCTTCTCACGCTGCCCTGGCTCACACTCCCCATTTACTCATGAATCAAACTTTATCAGCTAAATGCAATCTATTTATTTTATCCTGGCAATATCTTAAGTTCATTCAGCAAGAAACTGCCAGATCTCCTCAGGAACAGCCCAATTTCAGCTCAGCAGATCAGCAAAGACTGAAAGTTTACTACAACGCAATGGAGTTACCTCAAAAAGCAAGGCTGTAACTTAAATCTGATCTCTTGTGAGTTGGTCTGTCCCAAGTAACAGTCCTTTTGATCCACCAAAATAGCAGCTTGTGACATTTACCTCAGAAGAAGCAAGAAAACAACTATCCAAACAGCACAACTTGATGCACCAGAACACACAGAGAATTAGCACAAACCCCCTCAATTACCACATCACTGTGACAGGAACTGAGCACTGCTGTTTTTGAAGGACTACACTGCCCTGATTTCTTGGGGCTTCAGATATTTAATAATAGTAATTAAAAATAATAATAATAAAAAAATAATCAAGAAGAAAGCAGACCTGTAACAGCATGAAATATGAATGAGATGCAGAGATTTGCACACTTGCCTGGCAAATGCTTCCCTATCATTTGCACCCTCACGCAACCCATGAGTACATTCCTTCTGGCTTCTCTCTTCTTCCTATAAGTAAAATTTGTTAAAAATGGGAAGTACCTTTTCCTGGGTCAGGTTCTCTTTCCCCTTTTTTCCCTTCTTTGTTCTTTTTGCTCTTCCCTTTCCCTTTTTTCTTGCTCTCAGACATTCTGCACAAGTGTTTACAGTCTCAGCAAAAGACAGTCCACACCAGATCTATATGCCCCAGGACTGCTACTCCAAATGTTACTTGCCAGCTGCAACTTCCGACTGTTCTTATATTGTTTCTGACACAGACAACACCCACCACTGGGTGGAGAAGCAAAACTTTAACCGTTTGCTCACTGCACCCAGTTGCCTGAAAAGATGCACTGGGTCACAGTGGGAGGGCAAGGGGAGCAGTGCTACAGGGTGGGCGCAGCTGGCCCTAGCGTGCCTTGGACACGTGAAGTCTAGAGGTGGTTTTTTTCATTTACTGATTCTGTCTCTGGCTGAAAACACAGTCTGAACAGCCTCTGGAGCATCACAGAAATGTTTTGGGGAACGCTTGGTTCAGACCCCAGTGGTATGGCAGTGGAGCCTAAAGAAAAGGGTAGAGACTTGCAAGACATTCTCCTTCTGCTTTGACCCTGGGATTAAGTTGGCCTTTCTCCCTGCATTGTTGTTCCCACCATAAATCAGAGTGACTTCACCTGCCCTTTCACCCAGCTCTTTGCTGCTCCAGAAGGTCTTTCCAAAAGCTAGGAATATTTGGGAGAGCCCTTACCTGCACTTCTTGTATCTGTCCTCCATCACCGGTGGTTGATTAAGGGCATGTCACATCTGCTTGGGCATTAAGGAGCCCCTTTTCCACAGGTTCAACATGTGATGGGACACCCAGCCCTATCTCCTTCAATAGGGCAGGCCAAGGGCAGGCCAAGCTGACATCGCTCAAAAGCTCATCAGAATCCCCAGCTGGAAAGCCCCCCAGTACTGCCAGATCACTCCCAGATGCAGCTAAGGGCTTCAAAGGCCAAAAGGGCCATAAGCTGTAAGGCACTGGGTAGCACGTTCGATCCAGTTATCCATGAATTAAATCCAATTCCATGGCCATGAGGAAAGCATGTTGTCCAGAGAAGCACCCCTGCCTGCTGTGTGGACACCAAGAAATGAGCAAGCTCCCCGCCTTGGGATCTTCTCCCAACAGTTAATCACCCTCATTGTTAAAAATGTCTGCCTGCTCTCAAGTGGAATATCTGGCTTCACTTGTCTAGCCATTGTTCCTTATTCTTGTTTTCTCCTCTAGATTATAAAGCCCTTCAGCAACTGGTGTTTTCCCCCATGGAAGTACTTACACGCTGTAATCAAGTTATCCCTCCATCTTTTTTTTTGATAAGCCCAGCAGATCAAACTTTGCTCTGCTGCTTTCTGTGCGGCATTGTCTCCAGCTCAGGGATCATATCTGTGGCTATCCCATTTTGCAATATCCTACTTAAGCTAAGAACACAAAAAACAGCCACTATTCCATTGTCTCCTGTGTACAGAGGCAAATACAGAGGCAAAATCCCTACTGCCATCCCTCCCCAGCCACTTTAACCCCCAAGAGTCACATTTGAGCACCAGTCTTCAGAAGGAAAACGTGCTCCCTTGTGTTTCTACCACAGCTCTTACCCAGTGCCTGCAGAGCCCATCCCCAGCTCTCTAACTGGGAGGAATTTCTCACTCCTTCACAGCACAGCTCTCTGTGGTGAAGCCTCATTTTGTTTTAAAAGAGCCAACGTGCCAAGCTACTCAGATTACCCTCTCCAGATTCTTTTTTTCCCCACGGATGCTTGAAACCTCACCAGTCTCTCTGTCACCTTGCCAATTCTATGAGCACGTTCACCTCCCAGTTGCTGGTGACAACAATCTCGCTTGGAACACTTCACAGGGCAGGGACTGCTTGCCAGAAATGACTCCTTGGTACGTGCTACTCAGTCGCTTCTTCACCTGTGAGGTTCACTGGAGCACTTACTTAAAACACTACTTTCCAGTTTGAGCAGAGGACACCACTGCACTGGGTACCTTGTTCACAGCCTTAGGAAAAGCTGAGAGGTATCTGCCAGACAGCACCTAAGCCAACCTGCCTTGAACTGTCAGATAAAAGCTACCCAGCCTGCTGATTTGGAGCCTGAGCCTATCATGCATTGTTGTAACATCCTCTGTGGCTTCTTGGTCGCAGGACAGTAGTCACCCATCCTGCCATTTCTTTTCCAGATGCAAGATGATGGTGGTTACCAACCAGTAACTGAGCATCTTCTAAGCCATTATGAATGATGATTTCCGTGGTCATGGTTTGGCTTATGTCCATATTCCTCTGTACTAATACATTTCTAGAGTCCCTTAGTCATGTAGCTGTACTCAATAGGCAGTTTCCCATCAGATGTCTGTATTCTGCTGTCTACACACTGTAACTCCAGATGCACATGGGTTGCTACCTGTGTTTCTCTTCTCTAGATCTGTTATGCTTATTACTGCTTCCAGTTGTCGCTGTCATTGCCACCAAGCTAGTACAGCCACTAGCTGAACCTCTCCTCTTTCTTGACTCTGAAATCTCAACTTTTTTGGCCTCTGCTCAAAGAGCTCCTGGTTCTTACTCACATTTTCCTGTGAAGGCTTCAACACCCAATCAACTTTACTTGGTTTTCCTCAGCCTTGGGAAACCAGTTCCTTTGAATTCTCAGGAGTGGCATGTATATGTGTATCTATACACACACACACGCACGCACATGATTAGGACTCTCATCTGCTGGCCCATCTGAATGAATACCTCACTGTGGTCACTGGCCCCATGTCAACCAATAGTGATTAATTCAGCCATCAAAACCAATAATCCAGCACTTACCAGACATAATCGGGTCCTAACAGAGTTCCCTTTGCTTTAGTGTGATACCTGTTAGATCTACAGAGTTTTGAAGGGCTTTGATGTTTTACTGCTAGCTGTAGCTTCCTCACCAGCATGTGTCTCTCAAATCAATGCATCTCATAAAACACACATTTCCCTCCCTCCTTTCTTTTCTTCTGCAATTTTATTTTCATCTTGAAGTATCTTTTACCACAGGTTCCTCTGTATGAAGGATGTGGGGTTTTGCTCCCTGTAGTCTTTTCTGAAGATAAGCTATAGCTCTTCCTCCACTCCAGCCAAGCACTCATGTTAAAGACAGGAAATCTGCTTTCTTGGGATGACCTTTGTGAAGTGCTGCTGTTTAGCAGAGCTTTGTTACTGCAGCTAAGGTGTCACTCTACCTTTTTTCCCCACCTTTTTTCAAAGTAATGAATAATCAAAGACTCCCTACTGCTGAACAGAGGATGAATCTATGTACAACAATGCTCACCTTCAGCATCAGGAAATGAAAAAGTACAAAGCCTAAGAAGGAAAAGTGGCAGTGTCTGCCCTAAACAGCCTGGGACATGTGCTGGGAAGAAACATC
Organism: Hypotaenidia okinawae; assembly: GCA_027925045.1. Classification (NCBI taxonomy): domain Eukaryota; kingdom Metazoa; phylum Chordata; class Aves; order Gruiformes; family Rallidae; genus Hypotaenidia; species Hypotaenidia okinawae. The sequence continues at coordinate 436,485 of BSDF01000014.1, read as the reverse complement.
TGCAACACCTGATCCAGGTATTTTGGCACCTTGGCAGCAATCACAATCTCACCTGAGATACATGAGGAACATTATATGTGGTTTAATTTTTGCCTTGGCAGGTGCACATCTCATCCATCTTGTTAAGCTAATCCAACTGGTGAGGATCTGCCCCTCTAGATCTAATGCTGGCACCACACTCTTATGGAAAATGCTCTCTCCTGAACAATCTGACGTGCTATCAACCGCTGGGTTTTGTATTCCTTACCATTGTTGTACAGCTTTCAGCTTGACATACAGGAGAATGTAATTATATGGGAGACTGAGCCACGCCTTAAGCACAGCAGCTAATTCCTGCATGAAATGCCACGTGCTGATTTTACAACACATTCCACACTGCAAGCAGCAGGGTGAGCTTAGCCAGGCAGAGTGTCCTTACCCCAGTCAGAATTTGCCTATATGCCAATTGAACAAGTTGGGCTCCTTCATAATCCCCAGGTGGTCAGAGCTCAGATCAGGTGAGAGAGATCCTCCCTACTTCTTTCCCCACACAGTACCCAATGGGTGTAAAATTACTTCTTTAAACAAAAAATCCAGACTGGCTTGGTGGAGAATGGAGTCCACAGCAAAGAGAGTCATGCTGCTGCCTTGCACTCTGGCTTCTTTACTGGGAATATACAAGGCACCACTCCTATGCAGAAGAGCAGTGTAATCTCCAGGGGAGAGCAGCTTTCAATGGCAAGGTCTGATGGAGATAACAAAAAAAAGCACTGACCCATCAATGCTACTTGATGTTCACAGAAAACCAGGTGTCAAACACACTCCAGCTCCTCCCGTCTCTAAATTTCAGAAGCAAAGGCAGGCACCCCCCGCCAAACTTCTGAGTCTGTATTTATGGCAGAAATCTTGGGAGCACCATGACCCATTTTAAATCACAGCATTTGCAAAAGCTCTTGGTATTGGCTTAACTCTCATTGGCACCAGCAGCAGTTGGCCACCAGCTTCTGAGGAACCTCAGCATCACATTACATGTTCCATCCTAGAACTGTCAGCTCCTGTTCAACAGTGGAGTCAACCCAAAATTGGTGGTAGCCAGAAATAGTTACACATTATTTCTAGGGGAGTATAATGGAAGAAAACACAGTAGGACTGTACCTGCCAGCATCCCTTTGGCTTACCAAGGCAATCTGCTGGCCACCATGCCTCCATGGCCCCGTTCCTACAAAATTCTCCAGGCTTGACAGAAAGACTGCAGCACTGTGAAAGCAAGAAGGCTCAGGGCTCTGACCCCCCTCGAGCTGGGGAGATGCAGAATCCCACCAGCAGCTTCTGTGAAGCAAAACTATTGAAAATCAGCACAGCCTCCCTGTCATCTCTGTTCAGACAGCATGGCTATGACCAGGGTGAAAAACAGGCCCTGGGGGGTCTCTCCTCAAGACAAGCAGCTTGTGCCAGAAGAAAAGATGTTGGCACTTGCTGGATCATCAGCTCAACAAGAGCTGTGCTATAGGTTCATCTGCTGGGAACAAGAAGCTGGGAAAGGTAGTTTTAAACTGAAAATACCAGCCTTCTTTTTGTACCTTTTGCTGCCACATCATTTACAGACATGTAGGATAAAGAAAAATCCACACAAATGAAGCTGCTTATTTGTCCAGTAAGGGCCCAGAAAAGTTCCATCTGACCATCACCTGATGTGTCTCTGTTGCACAAATGGCATTTTGCCATGCTCGTGTTTCACATCTGCACACTCCCAAGTCCAGCCTAATCCCCCACTGCACATTCAACTGCAGCTCCAAAACAGCACAGGTCTTGTGGATGGCTGATAAGAGACCTGATCCACCCAGCCCAAGCAGGGTGTTTCACATTTCATCTTTTCCTTTTCATCCCTAAGGAATGAAATCCTCATCTTGGCACGATTCATCATGTAGCAGTTATGTCTTATAACCATAAACATTTCTGCTCACAGAAGTGAGCTTATGGTATCAACTCTTATTGAAACTGAGCTCAACTGGCTTCTGAAAGCAGGCAGGAAGACAGGGAAGCCAGTGCTGACTTGCCTCCTGAAGATATCCTCTCCCTACACCTGACACATTCAGCAAGCCTATCTCTTGGATGCTGCTGACAGCAGAGTCACTGCCAGCCCTTGTTTGCAGCTGCTCCATGTGGGTCCAGATCAGGGCTAGGCAATGCTACGCTGCTGGAGAGGATGCTATGGGGTGTCTTTGTGGGTTGCCTCACCCAGGTCCCCTTTGGCGCATGGGTGCCCTCACACAGCAGCAGGCAGGACAGTCGCTGTGCTTTGCCATGTGGACACTTGTCATGACTGTGGGAGCTCCTGGCTCACCACAGCCATGGCAGACAGTCAGTGCTGAGCCTGGACACAGGCCTCATCCTTGCTCTGGATGTAGCAGCACCAAAGGCTTGTGTGTGACCAGACTTCAAGTTATTGGGCTTTAAATCACAGACTTAACTTTTCCTTCCCACAAATAAGGCTCCAAAGCTGCAGAAAACAACCCAATCTCACAAACTGGTCTGGGTTACAGCTTAACTTATCATGTCTGTGCCCACAAGCCAGCCCTGACACCTTAAAAGTAGAAGTCAGCTTCTTGCTGAGCCAGCTGCCCCAACTCTCAGAGTCTCTGAAATCCTGGAATCCTCCTGAACACTTTTCATTCCATCTGCCATTTCCTTCAGAACTTCCTCTTTATTTCCATAGAATCACAGAATCTCAGACTGGTCTGGGTTGGGAGGGACCCCAAGGATCACAGAGCTCCAACCCCCTGCCACAGGCAGGGACACCAACCTCCAGGCCTGGAGCTACACAAGGTTGCCCAGGGCCTCAGCCAACCTGGCCTTGAACACCCCCAGGGACAGGGCACCCACCTCCTCTCTGGGCAGCCCGTTCCAGCCCCTCACCACTCTCTCTGTAAAGAACTTCCCCCTAAGATCTAATCTAAACCTTCCTTCCTTCAGCTTTAATCCATCCCCCTTGTCCATTTCTTCCTCCTGCCCCTGCAATGAAACCAACTCGTGCCTCAATCCTAACCCCTGGCCAGAAAAGTCCAGGAAGACTGGGAGAAAATGCCATCAATGCTTATGGCTTCTTTTCCTCTAGATATAACTCTGCTCCAGTGCCAAAGGCCCCACCAAGCTGTGGCCTCCTACAAAATCAGAACACTGCTTTTAGGAGTGTTTATATTTAAGTGATAGTATGAAGCCTCCTCCCCTCAGCCCTTTGCCTGCTCACAAGGTTGGTTTTGTTTGGGAGGAGTGAAAGCAGAAGCAGAGCCCATGTATGTGTAGGAGCTGTAATGAGAGGCACTCCAACACCTCGGTTGCTTATCTGAATGGATCTAAGAGTGATCCTCTGCCAAGTACTATGCCAGGCCTGCATACAACCAAGAGGAGTCTATAAGGAGGTACCACTTACATGCAGTCACTCTAACCTGTGCATCCTCTGATCCATCACTACCCCTCCCTGTCACAGCATCCATCTATCCACCAGTTCTTCAGACCTACAGCCCAGACCCAGGGGATGTTTGCAAAGACAAAAAGGATCCAAATACACAGTCACCTGCCCAAGACAGAAAAGGCACATTGTTGGCTCCCCCACTCAAAAGAGAACTTGAACAGAAGAAAGATTGGACAGGAGATACTGTGACAATCTGGAGCAAAAACTGCCAGAAGCTGCTCTTGTAGTTTCTGGAGTCCTCATCTCGGGCAAGAGACTGCATGTAGGACATCTCAGGTGTGTAAGAGCTCCCAATGCTCCATGAAGCAAGAGGTCTCCTGGGCTCATCTCACCATAGGTGCAGTTTACCTTTGGTTCTGTGCAAGCAGCAGAGAGTGCAGGTGCAAGGTCCTACCAGTGACATATCCACCAGATCCCACTACTTGGAAAGGCTGAAAACACCTGAGCTGTGCTTCACAGAAGTGTTTCCAAAAGTAATTGGAGATTGCATCTCTACCTAAATGAAAGGTTTCTTCCCCAGAAACCTCTTCTGGAACCTTAAAAGACCAACAAAAGCAGATACAGCATCACTGCAATGCAATGGGTGGAGAGCGTGATGGATGAGTACATTACAAAGGGCAGGTACTGTCCTGTGATGTATTTGCCTGGTTAAAATCTGTCTGAAGAAACACACTAATTGGATCTTCTGCGTTGGATTCAGTGGAGGGGTTGCTACGAGTTCACCCCAGTGGGCAGCAAGGCACAACCCAGCTACTCCCTCCCTCCCTCATTCCCAACCCCAGTGGGATGGGGGAAGAGGAACAATGGAAGCAAGAAAACTTGGGGATCAAGATAAAAATAAAATAGCAATAATTGTTTTCTAAGTGAAAGATAAATAGAAGAAGAGAGAAGAAAACAAAACAAAAAAGTGATGCGAAGGCAATCACTCAGCACCTCCCATGGGTAAACTGATGACCAGCCAGTTCCCAAGCAAAAGGTGGCTAACCCTTTTACTGCTGAGCACGGTGTTATCATAGAACCATAGGGGTCAGAAGGGCCCTCCAGAGCCCCTGGGGTCCAACCCCCTGCCAGAGCAGGGTCCCTAGCACAGGGCACACAGGGCGGTGTCCAGACGGGGCTGGAATCTCTCCAGAGAAGGAGACTCCACACCCCCTGGGCAGCCTGTCCCAGGGCTCCCTCACCCTCACTGGGAAGAAGTTCTTCCCCATATTGGTGTGGAACTCCCTGTGCTCCAACTTGAGGCCATTGCTCCTTGTCCTGTCCCCACAGACCACTTGCAAGTGCCAGTTGTATGGCATCAGGTCATCTGCCCAGTTGTGTCCCCGCACAACCTCCTGCACACGTGCCCATTTATTCGCTGGGAAGGCAGGGGGAGGGACAGAGACAGATTTCAAGTTAGGTCATTTTCAGTATTGTTTTGGTCAAAAATTTAAAACACAACATTGTATGACTTGGGATGAAGAAAATTAACTCTATCATTGCCAGACCCAGTACAGAAGAGCATCAAAGGAGGGCACTGATGTTCACATCACCTCCCATGCCTGTGCCATGCCAGGGAATGCAGGGTCTGCTGGCGCTGGCACCACAGCCATCTCTGCTGTTACTTGCTTCAGGTGGTCAGAGGACAATGGAGGAGAGCCATAGCTGCCAACTCCGCTCCTCCAGCTGTGAGGAGAGAGATGAGCAGTTGGAGCATCTGCTGTTGTCTCTGCCCGTGAGAGAAAAGAGAGGGGGAGCTCAGGCAGCCGCAAGAATAGCTATGTAGTCTGCCTGGATAGGGACAGAGAAGCCAGGGGATATTCAGCGTGGAAAGCAGGCTGCAGAGGCGACTCTTTCAGGACACGTTGGGAAGAAGGTGCAGAGGTGGGTCCTTGGTGATTCCCAGAAATAGCACAGCATGAAAAGGCCTGAATTGGCAGCACTAGCTGCTCAGCCAGGTAAGACCAGCCTGCATGGACTCTAGGCAGCCCTCTGTCCCACACGGACATGGGAGAGCCAATCTGTGCCTCAGCCCAGGCTGCCTAGGACCAGAGCTATGCAGAGAGCATAACTTCTCTAGTCCAAAGACCAAAGACCCCAAGGAAGGGCTTGTGACGTCACAGCAGGGAAGAAGCAGCAGCAGCACATCTGCATTGCTAATTTTTATCCTTCCCAAAGGGCTGCCTATTGTCCAGGTGTGAGACCCCGACACACAAGCCACCCCCAGACTTTGATTCACCCCCTCTTCTCACAGCCACTCCATATATTTGGCTAGCTCAGGCGAAAGGCTTCACCAGACAGACCATCCTCATTTTTGGGTCATTTCCAATTCACTTCTGCTTTGCTCGCTAGCACACAGTTGAGGCCACAGCTAGCCCAAGGAGACACCACCGAGTGCTGCCTCTTCCAGTGGGTACCTGGGAGCAGAGAGCTCAGCACCGCTCTGTCTTACAGGCCGCTGCTGAACTTGTCACTAGGGCTCTATCAGAAGCACTGCTTTCCAAACAGGTCCTTCTCATGACATAAATCTCCCTGCAACTGTTCTTGCCCAAAGGTAGAACCTGCGTTCCTTGCAGTTTTTAACCCAGATGATCCTTTTCTGCTCAGTGTCAGAACTCTCTTGCCTTTCATTCTCCTGTCTCCCATCTGCATCACGTCTCTCCAGAACCCAGCGCTGGTGCCCACGTTACCGCCAGCACGCCATGGAGTGAGGGATGTGACTGTTTGCCTGTGCAGCGTTGCCCCTTTGCCCTTGCCAGACAAGTGCTTGACATGGCCACTCACCCCTCCATCAATCCTCTCCACATACTGCAGGCTGTTCTGGCTAATTGGCACTCCAGTCCCCAGCAAGGCCCACGTCGCACCGCAGCACACTGCGAAGGGTTATCCGCTGTCTTCCTCAGTCGACTAATTGTGTAATTATGCAGAAATGGCCTGTCTGGTACAATCTATTTCTCATACTCCCCTGTGGTGCTTGTTGCTTACAATGCTCATTATTCCTCTAAGTATTTGCAGACCTTCACCCTCCATCATATTTCCACAAATTGCAGTTCTATTAACAAGGGAACAATTCCTGAAGTCCTTGCAAACATTGTATTCATTTTCTGAACTGCTCCCTCCTTTCTGGTCAGGAGCAGATCTAGCGCTGTCTCCAGTCTGGCTCAGACTCTCCTGCTGCCTCAGTTCACCAAAGGTGCCTTCAGTTTTGAGCCTGCCCCGTGCAATTTGCCCCTTTGTCAGGCTCATGAGGCTAGGCTGTGTAGGACCTCAATCTGTGGAGCAAAGGGAGGTGTGCTGCCCCGTGCTGACTGCCTGCACACACCTCACCCTCTGCTAGGGTACGTGTTGCTGACACTTTGCTACTCAGTCCATCCCACAAGGACAAGACAGTTGGGCTTTTGGCTTCATGCAGGACTCCTGCCTCATGCCAGACTCATCTGTAGAATTAAACACCAACTAAGGTCTGTTCTTCAAACTCAGCTTCCTGCCATGAGCACTAGGCCTGAGCTCAGAGCATCCCACTCGAGAGACAAGGGGCCCACACATGTCAGGATGCAGCCACCATCCCCCGTTTTCATCTGCCTGATGTGGTTGGCAGCATGCCTGAACACAGTCAGCACCAGCCCTTCCCAGCATGGACCTTCTGAGCTAGAGGGAAGCTAATAGACATAGACCCAGCTGGAGATATGCTTCAAGGTGGCACAGCAAGGGCATGTAACAGACGTAAGCCACTGCTCTTTGGGGACAGGGCATTGGAGGCAGACTGGGGAGGCTCTTGATCGACCACCAAGTTCCCTGGGACTGTTGCTCCTCTACGGTGGTGCTGGAGATAGGGGATGGCTGTAGGAGGCCAGGCTAGGCTGGTGTAAATCAGCAATGGGATTGGAGGGACCTTGGGCACAAAGGCTGTCCTACTGACCAAGACTCAACATGTCAGGAGACCTCCAGGCCTTGAGATGTAGTTTTTCAGGTAATTTCCATATTGCAGAGGGACATGAGGCCCACTAATAGACAACTTCTTAAAAACTAAGATCCTTACCTTGTGTCAGCAGCACCACAGGCAGGAGTGGGAGTGGGAGCACCAGACCCACTGGTGAGAGCTAGTACTGTTCAGCAGAGGTGCTGTGTGTCAGTGTATCCCTCAAATCCCTCATCCCTAAAATCAAACCTTAAGTGAGGTCATGTGAGATCACCAAAGGCCCAGGACTGAAGGACAGCAGGAGACTCCACTAACCCAGCAGAACTTGGCTTTCCTCTGGCCAACTACAACAACAGCAGCACCTTCCCAACACCGGTTGCCAGAAGGACCTACCTCTCTCTTGCTGCAGCAAATGCAAATTCTCAGGGTCAGCTGGGAGTTGAGGGAGCATTTAGAACGGGCAGGGGGACGCTTAGGTGGTAATAGATGGTTGGGTTGGTCTTTAGTTTTGGTCTATCTGTTCATCTTCCCTTCCTGGTCTATTCCTGCCCTGGCTATCCTCTCTGTCCTTTCCCAGAATCCAATTCCCAGTTTCTTTTCAACTTGCTGGTGCTTGTCCCTCATGTTTTCCTTCCCAGCTCCAAGCAGCCAGCTTGGTCCTGTGACACCCATGTCCTGGGTAGGCACCAAGAGAGGAGGTACAGAACAAGTCACGTAACTGACTCATCCGTGCAGTTGGGAAGTGATGCACCCCTTTGGAAAATCTGGGGAGGGCTGGGGTTGTAGGGTCAATACATAGCTTCCAGGATCACATCCACATTGCTGTTTCCATCAGAAGTGTCTCAGTTACCTCTAAGCACCTGAGGTCCCACCATTTGGACCATTAGTTCCCTGGCAAGCCATGTCCAAAAGAACCCAAAGGACATTCAGACACACAGAGGTGAAATCTTGCTTGCATGTAAAGGGCAAATCTGCAGCATCAGCCCTTTAGCTGCTCTGCTCTTTCATTTCATGTCCCACACCCATCCTGCCCCAGCTGCCTCCATACCTTCTGCAGCACACAGATCCTTCTGGGATCAGCCCTATGGGCAGACTTGCTGTACCTTGTGCATCACACCTCACAAACAGGTTATCAGAACAGCAGAACAGGGATGGGCATGCAATGGGCATGCTTTAACCAGCCCAGGTGGTCAGCTGGCACATAATGCATCTTTGATCTCTCCTCTCTGATGGCCACGGTGCCTATGTAACCTGTTCTTCTCACTCACCCTCAGAGCTATGCATCTGACCATGCAGGTGAGAGTTCATGGCAACAGTCCCATGCTGATCATCTGTCCTTATCAGCAACAACCCATGGAAAGGCCTCAAAAGAGACTTACAGAACCTTTCTACAAAAATTAATTGGGGTTTCCTGCAGAGCTGGATGCCCTGGGCAGTCTGGCCATCAGTGACATTCAGAGGAAACTTATGTCAGGCTTAATTTCCATTCTCAATCTGCAGTACAGCTTTTGGCGTATTTGACTCATGCCACAAGACAGAGTGCCATAGGAAAAGAACTGTTACAACTGTTGATCATGATAATAGACTGAGTGTGTTACTAAGCCTCACACAGGGTTATCTCTGGTGTAGTATTCCACAAGAGAATTTAAATGTCCCTCTAAAATTTAATTCTAACCATCTTTCTGCTAGATATTTCTGAAAGGGGGTCTCCCAGGAGAGGCCTGGTGCTCTCTGCTTTTATTAAGTCTAGACATTTCATAAAGCAGCCTCTCCTTTTACTGCTCTGGCTTCCTCATTGTGAGAAAAGAGTTGATAAGGCCTCACAAAAGGAGAAGAGGGGAACACACCAAGAAAACCACAACAATTTGACACCATTTGGTCAGCTCGGTTGTAGATCTCAGCAGAGAGCTAATGGAGGAGAATGAACACGCTGCTTAGTCAGACAGGACTCCTCCATCCTCTTTTAATGACAGACCAACTGCTTTTGTAACTACCCCCCACAGATATTAAAGCTGAGAAAAATCCTTCTCATAGCAAACCACAAAAAGAAGAGCGTTGAGGGGGTTTTTCTGGAATGGTGTGTCAATTAACAGGATGAACTTCTAGTCTGGAGGCTTCTCAGGCAAGGAGACCACTCACAGATACACCTGGGTGAACTACGCATTGCAAATAAATTCACTAAAGAATTAGATACTTCTTCCTGTTTGTAAAATGCTTCTTAGCTGATGTTTCTGAGCTGACCAGCTAAAGATTACGAACACATCTATAAACATCTGTGGAATAGTTTACAGGAAGCAATGTCAGGCTCTGACGCAGGTCATGTGTCATGATCTATGTTGTGTCCACGTGACCATCACAGATCCAGTTGTTGCAGTCACACACATAACCCTGTGGGCTTTTATCTGACCAGCACAGGTAAGTGTATCTGTGAGGAGAGAGCTCAGGGCAAGCCAGAACCCAAGGACACAAAATGTGTTTGCTTTTGCACTCACACCGACTGACTCCCCTGCAGCTATCATTTTTATCTATATATATAATATAGGGGGGCTTTATATATATAAACTGGCACTATTTAACAGAGCACTTTGACATCTCTCCTGCTCAGGGTGCTGTGTGCTAGGCAAAGCAAGGTCCCAAGTCCTGGCAGTTCCCCTGAGCACCAAGCACAGCCCCATTAATGATGACCTACAACTCTGGCAAATGCAGTGCTCAAGAAACTGGCCATGGCACACAAAATTCCAGCCAACCTTGTTCAGCCTTTGCTGAATGCTGTCACCAAGCCTTTGACAGCACTGCAGAAAAACAAGCTGTTGGAGAAGCCTGCCTGGCCTCTCTTGGCTTCATTCAGCCACACGGGAAGTTCCGTGATGGAGGCCCTTTGCAACGCACCACTGTGAGCACAGCTCCGATTGAAACAAGCAGGAGGGCACCCCAGGGAGAGGGCCAGGGTCTCAGTGGAAAGTACCACAGGCATGATTCAAGCGCTCAAGCAGTGGAAAAGTGCTGCATGAGGAATGGGAGGGCCCACGACTTACGCACTGGAGATTAAGAGGGTACAGGGCTCTCACTGACCCTTTCTGTGGTGTTAAATGTCCCCTATCCTGACAAATTCCCCTTTACACTCAGAGACTTCCATTGAATCAGGTACGTGTACACACAAATTAGTTCTTTCCTCTATAGAGCACACAAGCAGACATGGCAGAATCTCTGGCAAAATAGCAGGGTTGGATCTGGTACATTCCCCCACGTGTGGGGAGAAAATTCTCTCCCTTTCCACCACTCCCAGAGCCTTTGCTTTAGGAGTCTGTCTGCAATTCTTTGGTCTAGCATAATGAAGTGTTTTTTCTGCCTTCTGTGCCATAATGAAATGATAATGACCTTCTCTGGCAATCATTCTACCCTGAATAATTTGATCCATAAGCAATGGAAATGCTTGTCCCATCTGCCTCTGTTTAGAGTGCGGTCAAGATGTTCTGCTTCTCTTCTCAGCAAAGGCACAAAACTTAGAGTGACCCCACCACTCTGTACTGTCCTTTGGGTTCCCCAAAGGTAAGCTGGTAATTTAAAGGCAAATTCAGTGCAGATGACAAAATAAATAATGCCCATAAATAACCCAATGGTGCTCTGAGACATCACACATGGCACAGAAAAGCTGAGTCCCATGCATTCCTCCATGTCCCAAACCATGAGTGAGATTCCCACGGTTCAGAGGCACAGGGTGATAGGAGACAGCTCAGAGCAGTCTCTGTCCTTCTGGGGTCTTTTCAGTCTCATCCATCAGGGAGCTAGAGCCAGACAGACCAGTGCCTGTGTCCCCTCAGCCCTTTGGCATTCTCCCCCAGTGCCCTCCCATTTAGAAACACCCAAGAAGCAATCCATCTCCCACTGGCCCTGGTCCTGGAGACATCATCAGCCCTTCCTGCCTGTCACATTCCTTCTCTGCTACTCCTGGGTCAGTGTGGCTCAGCCCCTCACGACGTCTGCTACGTCCAGGACTTGTGCTTCCCAAGTGAATTCTTCTCACAGGAATTCTTGTGTGACAGCAGGAGAAAATCACTATGTGACATTCTCCCTCACAAAGTTCATCAGGGGAAGGTGAGCAGAGCCAGGAGCACTCCTTGGCAGATGGAAGGAGCACGTGTCACCTAGCATTCACATTCACTGGCTCAAGCAGAACAACTGGAAGTGACAGAGCAGCAGGGACTTCTGGGCTGGGGAAAACTCAGGTGTTGGGGAAGGAAAGTGGGGAAGAGGTTAAAGCCACACACGTCATCCTGGATGGGGGATCTCTGCATGGCACAGTATTTCTCATTATGCCCACAGTCCAGTGACACTGTTTTCAAAAGCAGCAGCCAGTTCTGGGTGCCCACACCCACGCACCTGGTCTCCTTCCACCACCTCTGTGTTTGAACAGTGACCCCACTGACAATCCCACCTCAGACTGTCCAAGGTAACTGTGAACTGTAACAGGGTAACTGGAACTTTTCAGCCTTTGGCTGAAAAGTGTCTCTGCACGTTACCCTTCTCCAGCTCCCATAAGAAACAATGGACATGGGTATCTTCCTTCAGTTTTTCATGTCTCTCTGGGAACTGACATACTCTGACCCATCTACAAACACCGGCTGCTTGCCAGTACTCACTGTGCCACACGTTAGTCCCTTTATGTAATTTAAGGCTGGATAGTGCAACCTACAGTGGGATTTTTTAATTATTTTTTTTAAACTTCTTATCTGGCTTTCTTGGCTGCTTGGACAGAGATTCTAACAGGTCAACCTCATGCTGAGAAGCCACATTTCTCAGTGGCTTACCTCTGCCAAAGACCTCGAAGGGACTCCCGTGCATGCCTTGGCTCCAAAAGTGAGGCACGAATCAATGACTGAGTCCCAGGATGTGTTACTCTTCTAGCTGCTTGCTGGGGAATTATCCATCTGAGATTTCTGAACTGTTGCAGATAGCCCAGAAAGCCAGATTTCATGGCTGAGAAGCTAAGCTGCTCAGGAGACTACTACTGGGGAGGTTTTTTTCAGAGCTGCACAATTGAAAACCACTTCTCTCACACTTCTGTTCTGCTAACAGCACTTTCTACCCCGTATGTCAAGTTGTCACAATTCACACTTGCCAGAAGTTGCCTGACCCTGCTTGGGTGGTGGCAGGAGTAAAGCAGAAGAAACATGGAGCCAAGTGTTTAACGGAACGGGGATGTTCTGGGCAGAGATGGGGGAAGAGCGCAAGACTGGAGAGCTGTGCGCTACACCATGAGTCCAGCTGTGCTCCTTGGGTCTTCCCAGAAGAACTAGTAAATTCATGCCCTGGAGGAGCTCTGACAGAAACCATGATCCATCTCCTGACCCACAAAACTCACCAGTATGGGGTGGCTCAGCTTTATCCCAACAGCTGGTGCCATTTGGGTGGACCTCAGCCGTGATACCTGCTGACTCGTTACGCCACTTTGACGTCCCCTGCTTGGGTACACGTCCGTGGAGAGCACAGACCCTCAACGCCCTTAGCACCAGCTCTGCAGGCAAAGCCACGGAGAGGCACGTCTGTGTGTGTGTGTGTGTGTGTGTTCCTCCCTGGCCTGAGTGGTAAAGCATGAGAGGAAACCTTGGCGCCAGCCCAGAGACATCTGAGCTTAGCAGCAGCATTTGACGACAGATGTGTTTCTTGCAACATCGCTACTGAAGTGTCTTTTCCTTTCAAAGCAGGAATCATTTTCCTTCACGTAATAGTCCAGGCAAATATAATCCTATTAACAGGGCTATTAAACTAAACAATACTTGGCACGCCAGCACCTCAAGAAACAATCCACCAACACCGGCAGCTTGTAAACAGCCCTGTCCCCAAGGCAAAATGGGCATTTCCTATGCCCAAGTGCCCTCCTAGCAGCACACTCCCACCCTGCTGCTGTCTTCATAAAAATTGCCTTCCTTGAGACAAGTGGGCTGCTTTCCATCCCACCCTCTAAATTGACTTTACCCCCTAGCCCCATTAGCATTCACTCAAGCTTACACCAAGACAAGGGCTGGATCTTTGTTACCATCTCTTCAGTGTCTCTAGTCTCTTGTGCTCTTACACATACCAGAGTTCCCAATCCAGTCATACCCAATTTGAAAGTCTAGGCTGCCAATAAAAGCTCCTCCTCCCAATCTGGCCTCTCCACTGATGTAGGCCTAATTCTCACTTCAATTCCTCAAGGATGAAGCTGACCCTCTTCTGTCCTTGTTGGCAGCTGTGACAGGGATTGTGCTCTGGGCAGAGCTGCCTTGGGAGGCAAGGATTGCTGGGATGCTCAGGTACTCCACATGCAGCCCGAGCACCATCTCCACCTCTGTAAGCCTGAAAGTGGCTATCGTTTCCATGGTGCTGCAGGAAGCAGAAGAGCAAGGAGAAGAGTTTGGGCTGGGGAGCCACTTGGTGCTGCATGAAGACTTTCAGCAGCATGAAATCACGCACGTGCCCACAGATGTCACATCCACTGCATGGGGCACTGAACTGCGACCAGCAAAGGAGCCCACAGAGACTAAACACCAATGCTGATGACCAAATACTGTCTTCTCATTGCTCCTCAGAGCTACACACACAGCAGGTCCTCAACAGATTGCATGCTACTTTTCTCTAGCCTCCCAGCACTGCTGGGCTCCACAGGTTGTCCCAAGGAGAAAAGACGTACCTGCCTATCAAAGCAATGATGGTTTCCTTCCTCTGCAGCAAGCTCAAAATAAGACTGGAGCCACCATCTTTCCCAGCCTCTCTGCCTGCACCTCATCCCCTGCCTCTGCCTCCACAGATGTGCCCGGAGTGCCACTGCATCATCTCACCTCTCCTTCCCAGCACGGTTCATCCTTTGGCCCCTTGTGAAGCAGCTGTTCTTTTCATGGGCTGAGACCAACTGTGGATGAGTCCTTGGCAGTGACCATTTACCATAGGGGTGCATTTATTTTTAGATTGGATATTAGGAGAAAATTCTTCACCCAAAGCGCTGTGAAGTACCAGAACAGGTCTTTTCCAACCCAAACAGTTTGACGAGTCTATGATTATGCCAAGCACTTCTGCCAGTTCCATGAAAGAAGCAGGGGGGTTCATCCAAATTACATCCTTGGCTACATCAAATGCTAGAGCTGGGGCTTTCCAAAGAGATGTGCCACCCAACCACCCTGCTTTGGAAGGAGATCTGCTCCAGCCCCTCCACCTTATGGAAATCAGATTCCCCTTGAAGCTGGGAAAAGAAAATCTAAAAATCACTAGTCATTTTTCAATTCCTTTGTTACTGTGTATTGCCTCAGAAACCCTTGCAGAGTAAGTAATGCAAACAAATGAAGAACAGTTCCCAAAGAACTGCATGGATCTCCACAGAATCCCAGCCAGGAAAGGAGAAGATGACATATGAAGCCATACACTGAAGATCGCTCACTGCCACTTGACTCTTGCACAGTCCAGCTACTTTGTATTTTCTCCCAGCCAGTTTGGCTTTCCTTGTTGCTCTGCTCTACGGGGAAGGTTTTGATTATTGCAGATTAATATCTCCCTCATCTGCTTTTATGGAGCAAATGTATTGAGAATTACCTCTCACATAAGACTCCCACACCAGATGAAGCAATGGCAAAGGGATCTCACAGGGTTTCTTGATCAGCCACTTTCTGGAGGCTCTCATCTGGGCAGGGTCTGAGATAACACTACGATGAGGAGTCCAGCAATAAAACACTGGAAGAGACCCAATAGGATGAAGATCTACAAATCTGCTCCTATCAGAAAGTACAATCAAATTACAGGAATTCACTCAGATAAACAAACAATCCCAAAACGTGTCCAGATATGTGCTGGGTGCTTCAGTCCAATGATGAACAGACCAGATATGGCTCCAGCAACTTAAACTGACCACAGCACTTTTCACTTCCCCTCCCCCGCCACGAATTCCTGGAATAACAGACATTCTGTGTTGTTCAAACAAACAGTATTTATTTTATTCTTACGTAAAATTGTACGGGCTCTGCAGATATAAACATAAGTAAACATCACCTCCTTTCCCCAGCGCTGGAACACACGGTAGTGTCACAGAGGAGGAGGAGGAGGAGGAGGAGGAAGGCCGTGGTGCCTGCACTCACCTCCCAATTCTGGCAGATTTGCTCAAGCACCTTTGCAGTGGTTGAGCATCTTGGGTTTTGGTCTTCATCAGACCAAGCACCTAAAGCCAATTTCACTTTAACATTTACCAACACAACCCAGTTTTCGGAGGTGTTAAACTGCAGCACTCCCAGCAGCACTCCCAGCACTGCACAGCCAGGCCACTCCAATCTATGTGGGTAAATAATTTAAAGTATTGACAACAATATTGTGCTTATTCACCCAGGATGATAACGAGACAGCTTTCCTAACTGAAAGGCTGAGCTAGGCTCTTGGAGACAGCAAGCAGAGGACAGAAAGCAGCACAGAGCATTACAAAACAAAGAGCAGCAAGTGCATATGCTGGAGTCAAGAGGCTGATTTATTTCTCTTTTAGCAAAAGCATTCAGAAACTTACATATTTGTCTTTTCACAGATGGTGCTAAGCCAGATTGTCCTGCTGTAACCATTACTGACAGTGTCATTGAATCATCTCCATTAATTCCCATGAGGAGGCACGGGTAACTCTGGAAGGCTAGTGCAAGGCAAACCCCAGTGGGGCTCATTTAGTACTTCATAAACATTTTGGAAAGCTGAGCTCCTGCTTCAAGTCTACAAAGCCAAAGACCATTGCTGTCCAAGGTTAAGAAAAAAGCCCTACCTAGGTTTCTGCCAGGAAACTTTATGCAGCTTGGCTCCACCTTACAGACAGCACTTTGGGAATTGCTGAGCTTCACTGGGGATGTGCGTCCAAGATCCATCTTTCCACAAACTCCTCAACCCCAGGAGCAGGGAAAAAAACATGGGAAAAAGTGATACTTGCAAGTCACAGCACAGTTCTTTGCTGTGACACCATTTGCAGGACGCAAAAAGAACACCACTGAAGAACCAGTCGTCCCAGGGACAGTTACAAAGTAATGGCCAATAAAGAGCACATCTAATTGCTCTCAAGTGCAGACCAACCCTAAAAGACAGCAATTTCTTCCAAAGCATTTTCCTAGAGGTTATGCATTTGTGCATCTGTTCTCTGAGCATGAAGTTACTTGGGCAAAGAGTGGGAAACACGTAAGACCTTGAATACATTACATAACAAATACAAGTCCCTACTAAAAGAAGCAAACATTTCTGACACCCTCTCACCCCCTCACATGAAGCCAAGGTCTGCAGAGGCCATGGAGCACTTGGACAAAGGCAGACAAAGAGCAGAAGGAATGTTGGAACAAGTGATTTCTGACTGGAATTTGCCTGCTCCCCAAAGGCCATTCCCCAGTCTTGCAGGGTTTGCAGCTTTCTGGAAGCACTGGGAAGCAAGCACCCCATTATGCCTCATAAACCTGAAGGATTTTTGCCTCTTCTGAAGCACCTGGCTACCAAGATAATTTCATTATCCAAAAATATGAGACCTTCTAATGAATTTCAGATGCAATGAGCCACTGCAAAGCTCCCCTCTATCAACCTCTGTGTTACGACAATGGGTAAAACAATTGTCAGGGGTAATTTTAATATATGGTAGAAGAGGCAATAGCTTACTGGAAGGGAAACTAGGAAGAAGTTATAGAAAGAAGCCTGAAGTCTTTTCTATCACATTTCACTGTTACATCAGTGCAAGCTGAAATATTGCCATGTGGGGTCAGATTTTGAGGGCTGCATCCACTGAGAGCAAGACGGTCAAAACCATCCTTTTATCTGCCCTTGGTCTTTATTCACATAGCAATTAAACCCATGTTCAGATCTCAGAGCAGCATACATGTCTAACCATTGCAGGGAGACGGTCCCTTTCCTGGACCTCTATTCAAAAGGTGACTTGAACCCAGACTTAAGAGAAAAATTAAAGTCAGTCATCACTGGGATTGGAGATATACTTGCTGGAAAGAGAGTGGGAGCACAGTAATTTCTGGGGAGAGCTATATTGTTGTGGGGATACTGGTTTATCATGGGAACATATAACAGCTCCAAAGGATCTCTGATTTCAGGGGGGCTGTATGGATCCAGGGTGCATACAGCATACAAGGCACACATACACCCAGTCCCATGTCATCGATGACATTTCAGTGTGGGATGGGGATGCTTGAGTCCCACCAGGACTGGCCTGACAGTGCAAGTATTTTGTTGATCTGCAGGGACTCAAGTGTCCCCATGCCATGCTGAGACCACAGGAGTGCACATAGTGGGGAGGTACAAGGCATGCAAGGGCAGTCAAAGGAGAGATTAAAAAGTCTGGCTGAGACGCACTACGTTTAGCACACAAGGGAAGCAAAATCTGTCCCCATAAGGGGAGACCTTCCTATAGTACCTATAGACCTTCCTGTAGTACCTATAGACCTTCCTATAGTACCTAAAGCGGTCTATAGAAAAGATGGAGAGGGACTCTTTGTCAAGGAGGGTAGTGACAGAACAAGGGGCAATGGTTTTAAACTGGAAGAGGGGAGATTTATGTTAGATATTAGGAAGAAATCCTACTCTGTGAGGGTGGGGAGACCCTGGCAGAGGTTGCCCAGAGAAGCTGTGGCTGTCCCGGGATCCCTGGCAGTGTTGAAAGACAGGTGAGGTTGGATGGGGCTTTGGGCACCCTGGGCTAGTGGAGGATGTCCCTGCTAATGGCAGGGGGTGGCACTGGGGGGCTCTGACTTCCTTTCCCACCTAAGCCATTCTATCAGCCTATGGTTCTTTGGGTTTCAGTCCCCATCAGCTGCAGAGCCAATCTGGAACACTGTGTAAACCAAACCAAACTTGACTTAAAGCACTGCCAGCACCTCTAGCCCACCACCTTCTCCCTGTAGGGCAGCTTACAAACACCAAAAAGTCCATCCCCCACAGAGATGGAACCTCTAACAAGCAGAAGAGACATTCTGGCAGCAAAACTCTAATTAACTATCTACAACAGCACTAGATGATCACACTGGCAGTCCCAGGAAGTTTTCAGCCCCAGCTTTACACTGCCAAAAGCACAGTATGTAGGCAGATGGAGAAGTTCATGGTACCTCCACTAAAACACGGGGCTGCCTCAGAGGGTCCTGCAGCCTGATTCCTCTGAAAGGAAGGGAGCCTTGGGAGCCTGTCTGAAACACTTTGTGAGTTGGAGATATAGCCATCACTATGTTTGGGGGTTGTTGCCCTGGATCTGTGTCATTTGTGGTCTTATTTCCCAAGGCACACAGCACAGGGGTGAGTTTGTGACACAGCAGCTAGAGACAGTTTGGTGACCAGACCTCTCCCAGAGTCCTCACCCCAGTGCTCTGCAGGTTATCCCCTCTCTGCAGTTCAGAGAGCTGAGAGGAAAACCCCAGCCTGCTCTGCTGAAGCAGGTCACATCCTTCCTGTGCTGGTGGCAGTGGAGTTCCTGGGTACCACAGCAAGAGGCCCAAGTGATTTGTGCTGGCAGGAGGGTGGGCAGGCTGGGTGGCCCAGGGAGGTTGCTGGGTTGCAACCTGTGAACAGGCCCTGAGGCCACTCTCTTTCACTAAATGAAATTCAGGCACTTCCTTGCTCCAGTGAGAACTTCCTGGAGCTATCAAAGGTCCCATCCACCCTCCCTTCAAGTTTCCAAGCTCCCAGTCAGTTTAACAGACAATCAGGAGAGCATCCCACCACCCTTCTGCAGTGATTATAGTCAGTTGTTTTCTCCTCATTTGGGCACTGCTTTGAGCTGAGGGATTGCTGAGCATTCTTGGTCCCCAGAGGGTCCTTGACATCCCCTCCAGCTAGATGACACTACCCCCTGTGCAAAAGGCAATGCCAGGCCCAAATTCACTCAAATGCACCTGTTTCCCTTTCCACCATTCCATGGCCAAACCCTCCAAAAGGCCAGGACTCTTCACAACTATTTTGCAGAGCCAGAGTGGAAACACCCCCCACCACCCACCATTGTGAGTACTAACCCTCCAGGCTTGTTTGCAAACAGCTTTCAGATCCCACAAGAAAATATAAAGACAGGGTTTTTCTCTGGGTGTTTGTAAAACTTGTTCTGCATCAGGTAGGTGAGAGAGGGAGAGCTGGTGCAGGTCTCTTTCTTGATCTCAATAGGAAAAGCCCAACAGTAAATCCCTTAATTAAACAGTTGCTTCAGTCATTAAAGAGAAACACTGATAGCAAGTGAATGTTACATCCCTCCAGATGCTGGGAGCCCTGCATTTGTGCAGCATTGGACAGAGCCCACATGAGTTTTCCTGCAGCACTGCACAGATCCTGTCCCTGGTGAGAGTCTCTTTTGGTCATCTCAGCTATTATTTTCTTAGGAGATAACACCACACGCACTGTCAACCAGAAAGGTTGTTCCCCCAAGAGCCCCTCTCTGCTCTGTCAGATACAGACAAGGTCACACAGGTACCCTTGGAGCTGCCCGTGGGCTCCTCTGTTTCCATGAGCTGGCAGAGCCTGTCCTGCACCTGTCCTGGGTTTGTGCAGCACAGCCCAGCCCAGAGCCACCATGGACACCAGCAGATGTCTCTGGGCATACTCAGGGTCACACTCATGTGGACCACTGACTTCTCCAGGCACAGTGGCTCCAGATCAGGACCACAGCATTCACCCCTTGATCTATGTGAATGTGAGGAATGGTGAGTTACAGATGATGTTAGTAATACACAGGCTTCCCCAGCATGAAATACGAGGTGCAAGGGGGCATATATAGCTCATGGAAGATCACTGGCTCCTCCAAGACGTCTCCCACCAGGCTCCCAATACAAGCCTTAAGGTAACCAGCTGTGCATCAGCAGGGTTTGGGGTAGCGCTGCCGAGTGCTGCTGAGCTCATTTTACGAGGCGTGCGCTGCCATTTATACGCTCTTGTGGAATTTTATTTGTCTTTGGTTGAATATTCCATCTGCCTAAACATGCCCAGTGGGAGCTGAAGATGCCCACAGAGTTCTTGTAATGCTACACCTGAGTGACAATGCCCGCAGCGCTGCCCCAGCCACCCCTCATCCTGCTCCTGCTTGGCTGGCCTTTGCCTCTGCACCTGGGGTTGTGCAGCGCATGTGCCCACTTGCTGTGTGTGACAAGGACACGCAGCTTGCAGCCCCATGTCCTTCTCCCTTCCTGTAGGCATCGCTCCTTAGCCCCCCCAGTACAGACCTGTGCTGCACAGCTCAGCTGGTACCTCTGGCACAGCCTGCTGAGCAGTGAGGTCTCTCCTCCACCATCCAAAGCAGACACCCCTCCTAAGGCTTTGACCAACAGAGCAAAGTTTCAGTGACAAAGGGGAAAACTAGAGCCAGCTACTGAGGTTTTAACCTTATTTGTCCAGGTCTAACAACCATGGGAGCAGCTTCACAAGTGCAGAGCACCCAGCAAAGCTTGCAGAGCAGCTCAGCATGGGGAGAGATCTGCCTCCCCAACCACAGCACCTGCACTGCTCTGCCTCTGAAGTTTTAACAAAGTCTTTTCTTCTTGGAGGAAGCCAATGTCAGTCTCAGACCAGCATTCATTGGAGTCCTAACAACCCCTGGGTCCTCAAAACATGTAAACTGAGAGGCTTTTCTAGCAAGGGCAAAAATGTAGTATGGGTGCATGCTTGTACAGCTCACAAATGATTGACAGCATTAAAGGCACGCTACATCAGTACTCAAGAAGGAAGAAAAAACAATTTATAACTGATCATTCAAATATACCTGAGTCATCCCCTCCTTTGCATAAAAATCACTTCTAATCCTGACATCCTGGGCAGAGCTCTCTGATTCACAAGCATCCCCTCTGCAGTCACCGAAGCTCTGGGCACGATTCTCCAGTTCCACTCTTACTGAAGGAGCCACACTACATTTTGCTCACATTTCACTGCCTCCTTCCTCTCCTCACAAGAATTTCTCCCAAAGGGAAGCTGAGCTGCTGCATACAGCAACAAGCAGAAATTACCTCAGATAATCTGGGTTGGGGTCAGCCACCAAGACTGCATTTGAATGACTGTGGATCATCAGAGCACACAAGAAAAACAGATTTCTCATCACAGCACCTAAGTATCCAGCTGTGGGGCACGACTGATGCTCATGCCACTGATGCTCATGTCACACCCTTCAGGGCAGATGCTCATGCTCCTCACAACAGAGTGATCCTTGCGGAAGACACAAATGCACATGCAAACCAGTGACTGGCTGAGATCAGCATCTCTTGAATCAGTGGGACTTCCCAGAGGACATCTGTTTCCCCTTGGAGCTGATCCCTTCGCTTTCATTCACAGAAAGTTAAGAGCCCTCTGGGCATGCCTTACCTGGAAAATGTGCCATTGGGAAAGCACTGAAAATGTTCTGCTGCCTTTTAAGGCAACTGAGGGACTGGAAGCAAGAGGCAGCCAGCAGCAGTGAGCTGACAAGCATCTGAGAATCACCATTTTAACAAAATTCAGGAGCAGAGACTATGATGTTATTCCCCATGTTCCAGCCAAACAGACTCCAAATGCTTCCAAATACAATGAATACAAAAGCATCATGAGCCCAAAACACACCCCATCACAGAGACCACAGGCTTGTAGCAGTGTATTAGAGGATGGGGTTTGACAGGCAGGCATGTTGCAATTATTTTGGAGACGACGTGGTTGTTCTTGGTGCCACCACCAGAAGAAGCATCATGCATGAGTCCAAAAGCAGCGTGGAGCACTGCAGCCATTGGAGGCTTGCAATGGAGGCGGCAGATTGCTACAAAAACCCCCTCCTCTCCCAAGCAGGGCTGCAAAGGAAATAGGCCCTTCCCAGACCCCAGGTCATCAGCCTTCACTGCCACAACCCCGAGGCCTCTGCAGCCATGGCCTGCTGACCAGAGAGCACCTCCACTCCAGGCCTCTCTGCTGCCTTAGATGGATGCCGTTGCTGCTTCCAGGGAGATGTCACATCCAGGGAGTTGTCATGTACACACGCTGCTGGAACAACTTTGCTAGGAAATGGAAACCCTCCCGCCTGGCTGCTGAGCCTGTGCTGCAGCCAGCACTCATCACTCACTCCATCAGAGAATGAGTCGTTCTGAGGAACAAGCCTCCATGTCAAACTGGGGGGACGATGATCTTTCAAGGTCCCTTCCAACTCCTGACATTCTGTGGTTCTGTGACGTTCTGTGTGATCTCTGGGAGCCAGATCAGCTATGCACAAGGCAAGGATCTGCTTTCTGTGAGTTGCAGTGGGGTAGAGCAGCACCAGCCGACCTACAAGCAGCCCCACAAGTGGGACTGTTTACCAGCGTAGGCTGAAGGCACTTTCTCATTCACACTGACATCTGCTCCAGTAAAGAAACAGAAAACCAGCCAGGTACAGGGGGCAAACACCATCACAGCCCGTTTCTCCTCCTTTGTTACAACCCTTCGAAACAGGTGTGCTTTTTATGGAAGCCAAGGGGTGGTACGGACACCAGATCAGCCAGGTGTGAAGCATGAGGGCTCTCTGCTTGCTGCCACACTCAGGTGAGGTCTTCCCTGCACACAGCCAGGGAGATGCATGGCTCTGGAGCTATTTAGTCTGCAGCCTCGAGACCTTCCCGAGGTACATGACGCCATACCGAGCGACGTGCTGCCACAGTCCTGCCCAGAGCTGCTACACAGGCTCAATGCAGCAGTGCTGACCCCGGGGTGCTGCGCCAGTGCCTGCCTGCAGCCTGCCCCTGTCCCCCATGTGCATCCGGGCCTGCACAGCGGGCCTTGCCCTGCGCAGCGGGCACAGCGCCGTGTGTTTAGCTTCCCCAGCATGGCACAGGGGGTGGCACAGTGACCTTTCTCATGAAACCCTATGGGAAACAAAATTCCCTCTTTCAAAACTTTGTCATGTCTCAACTAGCTGCTCAGCGAGTAATTTTCACAGGAGGAGGAGGGAGCTGTCAGCTGAGACCTGTCAGTGACCAAATCCCACCACCCCCTCCCAGTGCCACGGAGACAAGAAGTAAACGCTTGGCGAGGCGACTGCCAGCGCCGCTGCCTGCTGCCAAGCTACCCTGGCTGCCTGCTCCAGCGAGCTCCTCGGAGCGACACAGGCAGGAGGAGCTGGCAGCCATTGTGGCAGGCAGCAGGGGAGGGCTGGGAAATCAAAGAAGGGCCATTTCCACACATTCCCGTGCCTGGAAGCAAGCAGGAGCTTGTGCCCAGAAGCGCGTGTCTCATCCAGCTTGCCCTGCTAGCACGGCACAGCCCCGTCTCTCCAGCGCACACCAGCCTGGCCACACAGGCAGATGCAGGGCTGCTGGGTGAGCTGCAGATTGCATCCTGAGGTGTGAAGCTACCAAAAGATTAAACCTTTCTTTTTAAGGTTTAAATCTTAAAAAGAAGGGGGAGGGAGGGTGTCTGGCTCCTTCCCTGCCTCCAGCCATTAATGAGGCTAAAAACATTTGTCTCTGTTTGTCAGGAACCCTGATCACAGAATTTGTAACCCTGTAATAGCAAAGCTCATGGTTTATAAATGCAAGAGGCAGCTTTAGGGGACACTGGAAGACAGGAAAAAACCTTCATCTCAGGAGATTTAAAAATTAAGCAGCAGAGACTATTACCTGTATAGGAGAGGTCTGTCTAAGGAGGGGATTTCCCAAAGCATGACACAGCCTCTGCTTCAAAAGTAGTATGTTGAACAGGGTATAAAATCCTTCTTGGCAGTCAGATAAATACATGCAGGGCAAAATCAGCACCTCTAGCTTCACCTGAGGTCTGGGCTGTTGCTCATGTCAAGCAGATGCTTTCATATCTGGGAGAATCTCCCCCTTCAAAGTCACGCTGACATAGGAGGAGCGAGGGGCAGGAGCAGCCTCGCGTTTCCATGCCGCAGCTAAATAAAGCAAGTTGCCAAGCTCCATGTACTGCTCTCAAAGTATGTTGCTGAACGTGATCCAGGTAAGCAGAGATCTTAGCCACAACAGCCTCAGCACTACAGTGCATTGGTCATTCACACACTGAGCCGTCTCCTTTGCCAGGTTCTGGCTGGATTTTGTCCCACTCCTTCTATCCCAGTTACCTGCATGCAGAGTTCAGGACAAGAGCATTCCCTAGCCCTCAAAGGGCCTAGCACCAGATTTTCCCAATCATCTGATAAAAACACAGCACACCTTAGACCAATGCATTTCTGTGTAGAGGATGAGCAGCTTTACTGATCCTTTCAGACACACTTGCAGAGGCTTGTACTAGACTTTAAGAGGTTGATAACCCAAAATTCTGCTGTCGAGGGCAGAACATACCCTTTAGCTAAGACCTGTCTTCTTTTTTAACAACTCTCATGAGCATTAATTACCTGTTTGCAGCTTTTTCCTTTTTTTAATGGGTTCTTTCTTTTGGGAGACAATTACAACAAACAAAAGGGATTCCTATGGAGTTAGAGCCTCTCTTTAACAGGTGCCTTGAAAAACCTGGTGAGTGCTATCTGAGGGTTGATGGAAAAACTACCAGGAGAACTTTCCTTTTGGGTCAACGGGCATAGTGATGAGATACTGACCCTACAGTGAGGGTGATAGGATTAGCCCCTTATATCTTCTGGCACTGTAACATTAAGGTTCATGTGATGCTCTAGACATACACTGAGTCAGTTTTGCACCGGGTCTCAGCTCTGCTCAGAACACCAGCATCCTATGATGCGGGGCCCAAAACTCTGTCCTCAGCATCTCTGCTCAGGTCCCAGAGCCTCAGGGTGTGCATCCAGCCTGAGAAGGCCCTTCTTTGACTCACAGCTACACAGTCAGACTTCTTAGAGGGCTTTAGCTGCTTGCTCTGACGGAGCCAGGCACCTCACCGCTGCGGAACCGCACGGCAGGATCGCGACAGTCAGGACAGCCCAGGCAGGGAGCCCACGCAGCTACTGCAGCAAAACAGGTCCCTGCATGAAAAGGGATCACCCTGAAGGGAAACCTCTGTTAATAAAATTATTAGACTGGGCAGTAAAATCCAACTCTGTATTTTATCAGAGTCACCAGCCCTCTCCAGGTGTAAGGAGAGCTCCTCCACCAGTGCCCAGGTCAGGTCTCAGGTTATTAGGAATGGAGTGTTAAAATGTTCTGAACTTGACTGTGGATCTCCAGAAAGAGATTTGGGAAGCAAAGTTTCCAGGTAGTGATATAAAAGGATGATTTCATGAAAGCAGCACGGGCATTGCTGCCTGTCAGAAATAAGGACAGGGATTACCCAAGGCCTGGATACTTAAACATGAACAATTTAAAATTTAAATTGGAAAAAAATGGGGAATTCTGAATTATCAAATGGGAAATGAGTTTAAGCTCTCTTCAAAACATTGGCTGTCTTCCACAGCACAACTCAGCATGGCGAGTTCTTTCCCCTCCTCCTAGAAGGCTCTTTCCCAGGCCTCTTCTCCACCCAGGTCGTTGCTTTCTCTTCATACTAAGAAGTCAAGCTCTAAGCTTGCCCCCTTCAGTTCACTCCATTTACTGTCCAGAAACCAGAGAACAGTGCGGGCACATCACTGTGAGTGTGAGACTTCCACTGTCTGGTTCAGGTCATCTTTTTCCCTGAAGGCAAATCTACCTCAGAATCTCCTCTGGCATCTCCCCTGTCTCTTCTCATTCACGCCTTCCTCCCCTAAGGGCCCCAGAGGACACCCGTAGGGGTTTCTAACAGGCAGTTCCACCAGCCAAATTCAGAGAACCATCCCCACCACCGCCTGCAGCACTTCCAGATGTTCTCCACATAGCCCATGTGCTGTGAGGTGGGGAACAAAGCTGGAAGGTGGGCTGGAGTGTCATTAACCCTCCTGGTCTAGGAGCACTCCCACCTGGACACCAGGACACTTCACCACAGCCAGCCAAGGGGGGTATCCTGGCTCACCTTTGGGGAGGCAGTCAGCAACCTGGGCAAAAGCCTTCCTGCCATCTTTTACCTTCTAAGCTAATGTAAGAAACCAGAGTGGTGTTTTCTGTACCTCCTAAAGGTGAGAACTCCCAAAGAGGATCAGATACCCCTTATGAGTAGAAAGTCATTACAGGAGAGCCAGCTGTGAGAATATTCCTCCCATTTCTGGCATCTGCATAGGTTCATTATGATGTTAATTAATGCCTTAAGGAGACTAAGGAAAAAAAAAATTGGTGGACGTCTTCCAAATCATACAATGGCATTGTATGTATTGGAAAGTCTGAAGGCAAGGACTGTGTTGTGCCAAAGCAGTGGGGTCTGCTGCTAATTATGAGCTTTCCCTGGAAATTATGTACCTACCTCCATTCTCATCTCTAGGTTCCTGTCCCCAAGTTTAGCCAGCATCCTGTGCCCAAATCATGGTATTCACTAGTGCAGAAGTAGCTTACAGAGATGATTCCTTAGCTGCAGAACCCACAAGGCAAGATCATAGAATCATAGGCTGGTCTGGGTTGGGAGGGACCCCAAGGAGCACAGAGCTCCAACCCCCTGCCACAGGCAGGGACACCAACCTCCAGGCCTGGAGCTACACAAGGTTGCCCAGGGCCCCAGCCAACCTGGCCTTGAACACCCCCAGGGACGGGGCACCCACCCCCTCTCTGGGCATCCCCTGCCAGCCCCTCCCCACTCTCTCTGCACAGAACTTCCCCCCAATCTCTCCTCTCCCCCTTCCCTCCTCCAGCTTCACTCCATCCCCCTTGTCCTGCCAGGCTCTGCCCTTGAACAAGCTGATTCCTCTGCTCCCTTCAGGGACTGGCAGGCTGCAATGAGGTCCCCCCACAGCCTTCTCTTCTCCAGGCTGACCCAGCCCAGCTCCCTCAGCCTCTCTCCCGAGGGGAGCTGCTCCAGCCCTCTGAGCATCTCCGTGGCTCCTCTGACCCCTCTCCAACAGCCCCACATCTCTCTTGTCCTGGGGCCCCAGCTCTGGACACAGGACTCCAGCTGGGGCCTCCCCAGGGCAGAGCAGAGAGGGACAATCCCCTCCCTGTCCCTGCTGCCACCCCTCTGCTGATGGAGCCCAGGATCCCATCACCCTTCTGAGCTGCAGGAGCCACTGCTGGCTCAGGGGAAGTTTCTCATCCACAGTGTCCCACTTTGCCAGAGAAATCCAAAGGGAAATGAAGGGCTAAAATTCCCCCACACACCCATTGAATGTATGTGTCCCCACTGCCTCCCTCCAGCCTGCACAAGGACAGCCTGGCCTTTGCAGACCACGCACCTCCAAGTCCCACCTAGGAGACGTTCCTCACAGTGGGGACAGCCTGTGCCCAGCAACCACTGTCAGACACAGAGGTTGTGCAAAAGGCTCAGCAGAGTGGCAGGAGAATTAATGCTTGCAGCACATCCCTGGCAGGAACCTGGCAGATTCCCCACATCACCAACCCCATCTTATTTTCTCAGCAAGCTGCTGGCAAGACTCAGTCCTGAGCACATCCTGTGCCGTCACAGCTGGGGGAACACGACAGCCACAAGCCAGTGCCAGGTAAGGTGTCATGGAGCTGTCCTGGAAGCCCAGACCTGAGATGTCCATGGACATGGTATCATGCTCTGCCACACACAGGACATCACCAGCAGGGATGCTGAGGCCAGCACCTGTGATCTGAAGGCAGAAAAGCAGTGCTCCTCTGTGCTCAGGGAAAATTTCTGTGTTGTGGGGGCAGAACCGATGTCAGTGCCTGGAGCAGCTGTGAAGGTGTTTCACATTAGCCTGTGTGGCTCCACAACAGATCCTTGCAGCAGGAAAGAAAGGGTTGATGTGACTCCAGTAACCAACGGATGAACAAGGATCCACCAACACTTACTGGGGGTCAAATGTTACCCAAAGCACATCATCAAAGGGAACTGGCCAGGAACTCAAATCCTTACTCAGACTTGTTGCCACAGACATTTGGGTGTGAAGCAGAGAACCCCAATCTTAATTTTAATCTAGATTAAATCTAGATGTTTAATCTAGCTGTCAGGTCTTGGAGGCTGGAAGGTTCAGTGGGTGTGGAAACCAGACCAACACAAGCAATCCCACATGCTCCAGGATGCAAGCAGCACTCCCTCCAGCAGCACAGTTGTACTGTTAGATCATACCGACGAATAGCAGACCAGTGCCTGCCCTGGGGAACTTCTGCAGGTCTTTTTTAATTCCTTCCCACCCTTTCCTCCAGTCCTGGTCAAGCCTCTCCCTCTCTGGCAGACCTGCTCTACAGCAGCCATGGTGGTTGGGCTTACATTCAGATAAGGGAAAACTTTGCATTTCCAGAAACCAGAAACAAACATTCCTGGCTTTTTACTCAAGAAACACATCTCATTAAGCTGCTTGATCTGTGCATGAATTTGTACTTCTCCTCCTAGAAACTCCTGACTCACCTGTCTGATTTTAAGGGCTGTGAGGCAGCTGGGCAGATGTGCACAGACTGTGGTCCAAAAGGCCTGAAATGTGAGACAGAACCAGGCCCAAAGGCCCCCATGTGTCCAAGGTACCTCTGACCCTACTACTCACTGCAGTAAGTGTGGCTGCCTAAAGGATGCTGCCAAGAACACACCCTGTGGTGTCTTCTGATTCCTTCTGGCTCCAGAAAGGAACTCGATAGGAGCATCTCTTTCGATCCCTGCATCTGCTACCCAGCTGGGGCAACACTTTACAGAGACAGGACCTGTCTGACACACTTGCAGAGAGTGCTGTTTGTATCTAACCATTTCTGAGAGAGCCAGAAGGAATCGTCAGCACTGCTCAGAAAGCAGGTTAGCAAGCTACCTATCTCCTGACCAATACACTTGGACCTGTCCAACCCATCCTGGAGCTGAACTGGGTTCAGTGCTTTGCTCACAGTGCAAATTGCAGCAATCCCTTGCTAACTCACCCCGATTTGCTTGCCCAGCCCTGCCAGCAGGGCCAGTGTGAATTCCCCTGGTGAGATTTGTACCAGGGACAGGGGGACTCAGAGCTTCTTCAAACCCACTTGATCTCATCCACTAGGAAACTTCTGATGCTGAAGCACTTGACACTAATTGCACACAAGCTGGTTATTAAAAACACGCAACAAGCGAAGACACGGTGTCTTCACCTTCTGCAATGTATCTGATGACACCCCCCAGGGAAAAACTCCTGCACAAGCAAGTACCAACAAGAGAGGAAAGCAGAAATAGGGCAATCTGGGTATGGGTGATAATTACCAATGCATAAAAATATATCCTAGGATACACTTCAATAACTTCACATGATGCAGCAGTTCTGGCTGAAGCATTCCTGTGCCGTGATACCATCTCTGTGCTCGCAGGAGAACTAAAAGTAGCTACAAATCTAAGGGCCAAATGGACCCAGGAGTCAAAAGGGCTGAGTCTCTGTCCCTTCTCCTGTCACTCTCTCACTGGCATTGAATCGGGCCCTAGGAAGTTAGTGCTAGTTTTGCTCGTGCTTCCTCGTCCTGGCAAACTGAGCTGCAGCTGATGCTGTCTGCTGGTCCAAACCAACAGACATTCCCTCGTCACAGCTGAGCCACGATTTGCCTTGGGACAAGAGACTCACCAAGATCTTTGTATGGAAAGCAGTCACTTCCTTTGGTCTGAGCAAGAGACCCCCAAACTGAGGTAATGCATTGTAGAAATGATTTATCCAGCTCAGGAGGACAGATCTGTAACACCTCAGGAATTTATGAAACTAATTGTGCCCTTTGGACTGTCCTAAAGAGACACATCCTGCGCTATGGCTTATCACCATCCTCCTTCAAACTGCATACTCATGTTCTGCTTGACAAGCTGACACATCTCCCTGAGCAGCGGGGCCTGAGACAGACCCCCTGAGATGTCATGCTCAGCAGAACATGCACAGGGTTTCCTTTCTATTTACATCTCTGCCAACACATTGAGGCTCGTTCTCTGCACAGGTCTCCTGCAGACAGCCTGGAAGGTCTGGTGGAAACAGGCAACTTGACCACCACAGGCTGCCAGCACTGGCCTTGGGAGAAGGCACCAGTGGCTCAGAACGTGACAGGAAACAGAGCTAAGCAGGCATGACAGTAAGATGATGATTGGTCATAGAAGCATTGCAGACAGGAGGCCTAGCAAGTAGGCAGTCACCTGAGCTCTCCTGGAGCCAGCACACTGGGCAAACAGGTATGTGTTTGCCTACAAGCTGCTGCAGAAGCCAGAAACAAAAGACAGGCCTGGAAACAGGGACAGTGTTTTACACCATGGCAGGTGCATGTATCTTGTGTTAATGGTGAGCTGGTAGGGTTGAAGCACAGACTTTGCACCTGAGCAGCAATGCCACATCCCTCAAACCAAAGCACGTGTTCCCCAGGCCCTTGACAGTGTTTCTAACACATGGCTTAGTGCCTTAATCTCAGCTATGCATTAGATTGGGAAAACACTAAGCTTCCTTGCAAGAAGACTTGGTGGGGGGCTATAAAGGGTTTAATGCTGGTCCTGCCATTTTCCATGCAAGAGAACCATATATTTTTTCAGTCCACACAGTTAGGGTTCTTCCCCAGTGAGAGTCACAGGGCCCAAAGCCCATCCTCACATGCAAACAGGTATGTGTTCTCCTACAAGAACACATACCATGTGGTTGAGAAGCTCAGAGGAGGGGACTAAGCCAAATACTTAGAGCACAGTGACAACCAGTGTGTAGGCACCTCACACTGGTCTACCAGACTGGGAATGGAGGTCTAGATAAACAGAAAAGAATCTGCACAGCTTCATATAACTCGGGTTTGCCTCTTGGAATAAACAGCAGTGGTAAAGTTTGTCAGCCTAGGGAGAAATAAAGGAAGCCCCTGCCCACCTCACCATCTCTGAAATAACCCTTGGTTGGGCTTAGACCAGTCTGCATCTCTCAGCAGTTCTGTCCAAATTCTCTGCTGCTCACAGCCTGTCTGAAATGTCTCTCCTACCTGAGTCCCTGTGTGCTGCTGTATGCCTTCCTTGCATAATGTATATATCTCTACTTTCCACTCTATTGTTCTCTAATGACTGGCTGTAATTATCCAGCAGAACCCTTCTGGCAGGGCACAACGTCATTTCTTAACTGGCTCAGCCTGTGTCTAGCAGGCTACTGACTCTACGTGGAAACACTTTCTTCTGGTGAAGTGTCCTCAGAGCCAGGGATTCTCCCAGCAGGGAACATCCAGCAGCTCTGGGCTGGGTTAGAAAGGACCACCACTGCATTAGCATCAGAGAGACAGCTCTCCCAACTGTGCCTCGAGCTTCACACCCTGAGATGGAGAAGGACAAAAATACCAGCTTCCCTGAGAGAGGGAAGAAGGGAAAACAATGAAAATGCTTTCCAAGTGTCCTACTACAGACAAGCACAATCATGTTTGTACAGGAAGTTTCATTAGCAACCTGTTAGCTTTGGTGGGGTTTGGTGATTTATTTGGGGTTTTAATAAGACACGTGGCTTCTTTCTAGGCTGGTCTTTTTTGGCTTCCTCTGACAGTGAGCCAGGAAAAAAACCCAAAACCTTATAAAAACCGGTATTTTTCCTCGTTTCCTTTTCTAAAGCTGCTGACATGAGGTGGACCAAGAGCAATCATCACCCTGTCCTTAATCCCTGGTTTCAATATGGGAAGTGACACTCAAGTCCCTGGGAGCAGAGTTAAATGAGCTATCTGAGCAGAGGGCACGCTCATCTCTTGAAAGCCAAGAGACCAGAAGGAGGCTGATCCTCCATTTTCTCTCCTGGCAAAACTGCTGTCATTATCAACAAACACATGGTGATTCGAAAGAGTCCATTAGAGAGAAGGTTGTTACAACAACTGCTCATTGAATTTCAGACTCCTCACTACTGCAGTGATTGTGTGGCACCTCCAGCATCCCTTATCCAGGAATCTCCAAAGACAGACATCCCCCAGCTCCCATCCCCAGGCCACACCACCCTCCTGGGGAGAGAGACGTGGAAGGCTTACGGAGCACCCAGCAGTCTGGCAGCACAGGGATGGATAACCACCATGCTCACTTCTGGACTGCTGTTTGAGGGTGAGGGAGCCCTGGGACAGGCTGCCCAGGGGGTGTGGAGTCTCCTTCTCTGGAGAGATTCCAGCCTCATCTGGACACCGCCCTGTGTGCCCTGTCCTAGGGACCCTGCTCTGGCAGGGGGTTGGACCCAATGAGCTCTTGAGGTCCCTTCCAACCCCTACAGTTCTGTGATTCTGTTCACCATAGAAGCACAGCTCTCCCTGCTCCCCAGAAAAGCAGCTGCAGTCTCTTCTGCCATGTGAGCCCACAGGCTCTGGCACCCAGCTGAACCTTTGCATTGATGGGGGAAAAGTAAGAAATGCTTCAGTGTTTACAGAGATGGAGAGAGGATTAAAGCCTTCTGTGAGCAGCAGTAACCCAAACCAGAGGTGCCAGATAAAGATTTGTATGTCATGGCACCTAGAGCACAGAGTGGGATACTAACAGCAGATTAGGATAATTTCACGTGCCAGACGCATGGAAGGAGAGTCCTTCCAGTCCAAACATGCTTGAACTTGCTGATAAACCCCGTTGCCTTCAGTGGATAACCACCAAAGCAGGCGAAAGCGCTGGGGCCACAGAGCCAACGGCAGGCCTGATAACAGGCATTTAGTATTTATTAGCGCAGGGTTATGAGCCCCTCTCGCTACACTGCTACCTCTGCTAACAGCATCGGCCCCTCCGCAGTCCCAGGAGGAGAGAGGCCTTTTCCTGGTCAAATGGTTTGTGTCAGGCTGACACCCGACGCCTCTGTGTCTCACTGAGAGCAGCGGTTTTATGGCCAACTGCCAAAGTAAGTTTATAACCTGTGACTGGTACCAGCAGTCGCTAAGTCGGACTGAAGGGAAGGTGTCCTGATCTCAGGTCTATGATTACACATGGCAGGAGAAGAGCTGGCTGTATTATCACGCATGCTGCGTTAGGGGAGCTTACACTATCATATTAACCCCTCAGGCTCGAGTCACGCTGTGAAGAGCATCTGCCCTGCCAGTGAGGATGTGCTGGGAAGTGCCTGTTACCGTTGTCCCATCCCAGGCACTACAGTGGACTCTTTTCACAGTCTCCTCTGCAACTACACCCTTCTGTCTTGTTGTAGGCTTCTGCAGACTTCTACAGCTTGTGGTGGAACAGCACTTTACATCTCATACTGAGCAGTCTGGAGGCCATTCATTGCTTACACCAGCACTGAGGTACTAGCCATTTTACACACGCTCTGTCATCATTCAGTGATCTCATCCTTAGGACTGTTTGCAACCAAAGTAGCACTAGAAGTAGCTTAGAGGAAAAGCAAGTAATAAAACTGCAGAAATTCTCTTTATGCCAGAGTTGAATCAAGGTCAGGTCCCCCAGCCCGTGGTCTATGGATCTAAAGGACCACATTTCCTAGAGCTTAGTGCCTTCACAGAGAACAGGATGCCACACAGATAGGAAGCAAGTAAAGGACTGAAAACTACAAGAGGCTTTCAGTCAAGGGCAAAAGAGAAAATGCTCTAATGGAAGACAAAAATCTATTGGAGTGAGTCATCACAGCGAGCGAAACTGGCATACTTTAAAACTCACTTGGCATACTGGAAAGGAGAATGCTGCTGAGTGATCATGAAATATGAGGAAACTCACAGCCAGCAGTCAAGGTCTGCAGGAGAGCTTGAAAGAAAGGAAAGCCTTCTGGCTTTCAGGAGGGTGGTGGCAGGAAGATGGATGTTTTGGGGACTGTTAGCTCCTGCTCCTGCGTGTCATTTGCGATGGTAGTGGCGATTGAACTTCCAAAGCAAGTTGTTGACATGCAAGAACTGCATGTAGTAGCATCCTAGAAGCACAGGGGTCCCTACCACTATTTCAGACTCCATTGTATCCAAGATGAAAATTCCTAGATGCCGGATAATCACCACTGGCCTGGATATCTTCTCACACTGTATCCTCACCTGGCACAGCTGAGCACCAGCTGGCTTTTGAAGAAAACTATGCAGACAGTAAAGATAATACTTCTGCCTAGCCCTTCACTGGAAGATTACCTGTTGTGGCTTTGCATGGCTGGGTTCTGGTGGAGCAGGGGGCTGCAGGGCGGCTGCTGCAAGGAGCAGCCAGAAGCTCTCTGCAGCCCCACAGAGCAAACACCAGCTGGGCTCAAGGCCGCAGTCGCTGCTGCCCAAGGCCCAGCCCATCAGCGATGGTCACAGCGCCTCTGGGAGTCCCAGTGAGGAGAAGAACCCACCAGCAGCTGCTTTGTGCCCCCAGAGAAGGAGTGAGAAGATGTGAGGAGCTGTGCAGGCACCAAGGGCAGGGGGAGGAGGCGCCCCAGGTGCCAGAGGGAAAGATGCCCCTGAGCCCCTGGAGAAACCCATGGGGAGCGGAGCCCATGGGGGGAGCAGAGACCCCACCTGCAGCACATGGGGAGCCCCCACGCTGGAGTGGGTGGAAACATATGGAAGACACTGACCCATGTTCCTTTGGGCTGGAAGGGACCTTAAAGATCATCAAGTTCCAGCCCCCTGCCATGGGCAGGGACACCTCCCACCAGCCCAAGCTGCTCAAGGCCCCATCCAACCCAGCCTTGAACACCTCCAGGGAGGGGGCAGCCACCACCTCCCTGGGTACCCTGTGCCAGGGCCTCACCACCCTCATAGGGAAGAATTTCTTCCTAATATCCAATCCAAATGTATCCCCTTACAATTACAACCCATTGCCCCTTGTCCTACCACTACATGCCTTTCTAGTAAGTTCCTCCCCAGCTTCCTTGTAGCATCTGGAGGGACTGGAAGGTGCTCTAAGATCTTCCCAGAGCCTTCTTTTCTCCAGGCTGAACAACCCAAACTCTCTCAGACTGTCTTCATAGAAGAGCTGCTCCAGCCCTCTGATCATCTTTGTGGCCCTCACGAGGGTAGAGTAGAGGGGGAGAATCACCTCCCTCGAGGCTGGGAGATGATGTGATAGAGAGCAGCCCTATGAGGGTGGTGAGGCCCTGGCACAGGGTACCCAGGGAGGTGGTGGCTGCCCCCTCCCTGGAGGTGTTCAAGGCCAAGCTGGATGGGTCCTTGAGCAGCCTGGTCTGGTGAGAGGTGTCTCTGCCCATGGCAGGGGGTTGGAACTTGATGATCTTTAAGGTCCCTTCCAGCCCAAACCATTCTGTGATTCTATGATCCCCCTGGGCAATAAGAAGATACATACAAAGAGCCCGAATACCCCGCAGGGTATTTGGTCAACACAGCAGAAGGACCGTAGTTTGGTTGAGTTTGGCCATGCTCTCTAGAAGATGTAGCAACACTACAATAATGAACGCTCGCTAGGTCACCTCTGCAACGTGTAACTAGCTGCTAGATACCACAGGGTAAATCAGGAAGGTGAAGACTTTCATGCATCCCACATTCAAGTGATAATAAGAGACAAAGAGTTAAGAGACTTCTTTCTAAAAAACAGCCTGGTAACTTTGCAGGGGTGGCTATAGCAGGAGCACAACAGGTCCAGACAACAGCACCCAGGAAGAGGCAAACAGAGGAGTCACAGTCATCACAGGAGGAGCATGAGGAACCTTGTATCAGTTTGCCAAATGCCCTGGAGATGCAAACTTAAAATAAACAGGAAGGCTTTACAACTGACCAAAATTAGGATTTACTACATGCACCAGATTGGCTGGGATAACTCAGATTGAACCCAGAAAGGTATCAGCCTGAAGAGACACAAATAGAGTCACTGGACAAGTGACTCTATTTGTGTCTCTTCAAGGACATAGGCACTGGTTGCAGGATCCAGGGAGAATATAAGACTCAAGCCTACAGAAAGGTCCAGCAGTGCAGAGGTACAGCTTTGGGGACATAAGGGCAAACTGGAACAGTGCAGCTGACCAACAGGCTTGCTTACTCTCAAGAGTGACTCTGTGGAGGACTGGGGAGAGCACAAAGGTGGAAGGCAACATGGGTAAGGCTGGGGTAGCAGGAAAGCTGAAATGCTGACTTCAGAAAAGCAAACCACCATAAGCTCTGAGCTTTGGTATGAATACCTTGGAAGGCTGAACTACAGAAACAAAGAGAACTCCCACAATCACAGGCCTTGCACAAGCTCTCTTGCTGCCAGGGAAAAGGAAGGGACCAATACAGATGAATCGTGAGATCCTCGTGGATCAAGAGGAACTGGCACTAGGTTAGACTACAGTAGGCAAGAGTTAAAGGCAATTTATCAAGCACAAAAGGACCAAGGTGAAAAGCTGAGACAGCTTTGGAGGAACAATGAGAGAGAGGAGCTGTTCTAAGCCAGTCAGTTTGGAGAGGGAGACATGGGATGTCCACTGCTCACAGCTGGAAAGCTATCGGCTGTCTTGGATACAGCTGAAGGTCACAAACACCAGTGCAAGAAATGCAGCCATTACCAACTACAAGAGGACAAGATTTAACCCTCAGGCAAGGCAAGAGCACAGTAAGGAGTACTTTGCTATGTGAAGGGTTTCCAATGAGGTGTGCCTGATAAGCCTTATCTCAAGACACTGAATGACACAGGTTGCTGGGTTTTGAGCTCCAGAGACAACTAAGCAGCCTTAGAGGGCCACAGAAAGCGCAAACGAAGTGGTACTTTACAAAATTGGAGAAAAGAAAATCTGGGCAATTACAGACCCACTGCTGTAGTTTTCATTACTGTAAGCACTAGAGGCAGGCAAGGAAGGATACAGGAGTTTCCTTCTGCAGCCTCTCTGGACAACCAGGCAAAGGGACTGGTAAGATAAGGAAAAGCAAGAGTTATCACTTCTTGATGTTAGTAAAGAAACTTGATAGGTCTTTGGAGATAATGTCCTAAGCAATTTAAGGAAGC
The DNA here is from genome assembly GCA_027925045.1 of Hypotaenidia okinawae. Classification (NCBI taxonomy): domain Eukaryota; kingdom Metazoa; phylum Chordata; class Aves; order Gruiformes; family Rallidae; genus Hypotaenidia; species Hypotaenidia okinawae. The sequence goes on along the minus strand of BSDF01000014.1, from coordinate 399,484 downwards.
TTCAAACACTGATGTGATGGGAGAACATCTAGCAACAAAACATATTCAAAGAGTGGTTAGAAATGGCTTCCTGTCTGATGGAAAAGGGAGGATTCAAAGAGGTGGATTTTGGGTTGATTCTAATTACTCTTTTTACTTACAGCCAGTTAACAGAAAAGAAAGCAGATTTATTCATTATGCAGATGATGCTGGTACAGAAGAGGCTGCCAGTGTAGCACAGGACAGGCTTTGGATTCAAACCAGCCTCAAGAACTCAGGGAGATAGAAAATAAATACGCAACAACTGAGTCAGTGTGGATACACCATGCAAGACCCCAGAAGGACAGTCAACCCCACAGGCAGAGAGGGGGCAGAGAAAGATCTAGAAGTCATTGTCACAGCCTGGACATGAGACTATGCCTACTGATGGGCATGGGGAGGAGGTGGCATGAGTATTACATGTTTTAAATATGTCCACAAACAGAGACCCCTCATCCTCTCTAGGCAACCTGCACCAGTATTTGATCACTCTCACAGAAGAAAAGCAGTTGATTTTGTTCAGATGAAACCTCCTGTGTGCCCATTGCCTCCAGTCCTGTCACTGGACACCACTGAGGGAGCCCAGCTCCTTCATCTTCATTCCCTCCCAGTAGCTATGCATACACATGGATAAAGTTCCCCTGAGCCTTTTCTTCTCCAGGATGAATAGTTGCAGCTCGTCAGCCTCTCATACCATGGAATCACAGACTGTGTGAGGTGGGAAGGGGCCATTAAAGGCCACCTAGTCCAACCCCCTGCAGTGAGCAGGGACACCTTGAACTAGATCAGGTTGCTCAGAGCTTCATCCAGCCTGACCTTGAATATCTCCAGGGATGGAGCCTCCACCACCTCTCTGGGCACCCTGTGCCAGTGTCTCACTGCCCTCAGAGTGAAGAACTTCTTCCTAATGTTTAATCTAAACCTTCCCTGCTGTAGTTTAAAATCCATTGCCCCTATCACTACATGTCCTTGCAAACAGTCCTTTCACAGCTTTCCTGTAGGTCCCCTTCAGATTTCCCAATCTCTTAAGGACTTGTGTCCAGTTTGCTTAAGTGCTCTCTGAGAGTAAGTCTTCCTGACTTTTTGCCTGGTCTCAGGCGTTTGGGAATGCTGAAGGCTGGTCTTGCAGACAAAGACTAAAGCAAAGGTGGTACTGAGTACCTCAGCCTTTTCCATGTCTTTTGTTACCAGGTCCCTGTCATTCCTCAGCAGCAGGTCCACATTTACCCTAGTCTTCCTTTTGCTGTGCACATATATGCAGAATCCTTTCTTGTCATCCTTCACACTCCTCATCAGATTCAGCTTTGGGTCACTCTATCCCTGCAAGATCAGACAGCAGCTCTATATTCTTCTTAGCTCACCTGCCCCTGCTTCCACCCCTGTATGCCTCCTTTACACATCTGAGTTCAGTTATGAGCTCCTTGCCCACCCATGCAGACCTTTGCTGGATTAATCTCAGTTCTATCCCTTCAAGTCTGGCTTATGTAAGAACACTTGCTTCTTCTTCAGGTCCCCACCTAGTTCTCTTGATGTGGAATAGCTTTGTTACTCCAAGCTACGTTGTCTAAAACTAACCTCCAGCCCACCAGCTAGATTTTTCTGATGTCATACGGATATCACAGAACCAGAGAATCACCAGGTTGGGAAAGACCTTTAAGATCATTGAGTCCAATCATTCCCATCCTGAGCTAAACCAGACCCCTGAGCACCTCATCTCCCCTCTGTTAAACACCCCCAGGGAAGGGGACTCAGCCCCTCCCTGGGCAGCCTGTGCCAGGCCCTGACAAGTCTTCTAGGGAAGAACTTTGCCCTCCCAGCTGAGCTGACCCTGCCCTGAGGCAGCTTGAGCCCATTGCCCCTTGTCCCAGCTCCTGTCCCCTGACTGAAGAGACCAGCACCCACCTCTCTGCACCCTCCTGGCAGGTAGTTGTAGGTGGGGAGAAGGTGATACTCAGCTCTGCATCACAACAGACCTTCTCCTCCCCGCCCCTCGTGGCAATGGCCTGTGTTTGCTGTGTAAGTGGAGCAGACGGAAGAAACCACAGAGGAAGCAGCGGTAGCTCAGTCCCCCCTCTTACCCTATTCACCCATTTAAAGCCTTGCTGCACAACATGATATGTTTCAACACCTGCAGTGATAAATAATAGCACAAACCAGGAACAATGACTCAGTCATGTTTATTCTCGAGTGTTCCTTCATCTCAGTGCAGCCCACAATAGGGTTGGTTAACGAGTGTTAGAACATGGTCACAAATTGCAGCGAACACAAACGCCCCGTCAGTGTTATTGCAGGCTTCATTGAAGATGATCCTCCGCATTTCAGCAACAGCCAGTCAAGGATCTGAAAGCATTTACATGCCTCTGTGAGCCAAGTGTCACACTCCATGTGTGAGCCAGATGTTCACAACATTGCTTTACAAATGAGGGAAGGAGGTTCACAGGACTGACTCCAGACCCCTTTCCTCCCACTGAGTAATCCACTGCCCACCAACTAGTCATAGGGGAATTATCCAATCCAAGGCAAGGCAGGATACCATTATGGTCTCTTTGTTTCCTTGCATTGTCTCTATTCCCCTGCTCCTCCTCTTGTATTTAGATTCTAGGCCTGGAGGGGCACCTCTGAACGTGTCCACTGTAGCATGGCACAGAGATGCAACTCAGCACTACTCAGTGCAGCAGTGTGAGCAGCAGTGGCACCTGAATCCGGGCAACTCTTGCAGAAGATCTCCAGCAGCTGCATGTGACAGACCAGGCCCCTTACAGACAGAGCGAGCCCAGTTAACTCACAGTAGCAGCAAAGCCAACTAAACCAAACGTCTCTCACATTCCAGACATCCCCCTACAGAGCAGACAGTGCCTGCACTTGGCAGGGCCCCATCTGCCTTCAGAACTTTGCTCTTCCAGGAGCCAAAAGGAGTCAAGAAAATGATTCCCACTTAGCACACTGACCTTTTCAAGGTGCCCAGCTCCTCCCTTTTTCCCTCAGACCTTGCTAGCTGAGCTGGACAAGAGAGTCATTTACAGCTAAACACTTGTGTTTATGAAGCCAAAGAGACTGCAACATCTCTCCTACATCCCTCCTGCCAAACTGCTCCACCAGCTGGATCTCTGCATCATCTCATCTTGTCACAATTAAGGAAAAATCACACGCTGCTCCCTTTAGTGGCAACCTGAGCACATACAAGCATTCTGTCGCAACTCAGCAGCACTGCAATAGTTAAGAGGCAACATTCTTATAGAGACCCAGTCTCTGGCATGCACAGCCTTTCTCTCATGCCTTTGGCATATCCAAACCTACCTTAGTTGCTCTCTCTCTGAGGCTACTGCTCTGTAGCCACAGGTCTCACCAAACTCAAGAGGCTGCTAACAGGATCTGCAGAGCTTCACCGTCCTCAGTTAAAATCTAGTCTGATCTGAGAGTGACCTCAAGATAAAAGCACTGTGTGGCCATGGTCACCTGAGCACAGCCATCACGTGTGTGCTCTGCAATTGGCACTTGTTGATCAAATAAAAGCAAGTTCAGGAGTTAACAGCAGTGACACACCAGCCACAGCTTAAACCAGCTTTCCAGCTCCTGCATTCGTCCCAGGGGCAGCAGAAGGTTGTTAAACCCACCTCTAGTCACTGTAAGCTAGAAACAAAAACAGGTATTACAGCTTCATGGATAAAAGCGAATTGTGCTGGGCAAAGAAAACCCAGGGAGGTCGAAGTTAACATGACCATTGCCTTTCTACTAACTGTACACCATCAGGTAGCACAGAGGAAGACCCAGGGGTCCAGGTGAACAGAAGTAGCATTTATACAGAGAGACTGCATCCACCTCACTTCTGCAAATCCTGATGCAGGCAGAGTAACAGCTCTGTGCACATCAGTCTTGTTTTCAAACAAGAAGAAATGTTAAAAAAATAGCTGAAGTGTGGGGGGGTTTGTGTATTTCTTGAAATTCCCCTGTGTGCTGGTTTTCACTGGGATAGAGTTATTTTTCCTCCTAGCAGCTAGTACAGGGCTGTGCTTTGGATTTGTGCTGGAAACAGTGTTGAAAGCACAGGGATGTTGTAGTTATTGCCCAGCAGTGCTGCACAGAGTCAAGGCCTTTGCTGTTCCTCACACAACCCCACCAGCAAGTGGACTAGGGGTGCACAGGGAGTTGGGGGGACACAGCCAGGACCCCAGTGACCCAAGGGTATTCCATACCATGACATCATACTCAGCATATAAACCTGAGGAAGAAGAAGGAAGGGAGGACATTTGCAGTGTGTGTTTTCCCACATCACCATTATGCATGATGGAGCCCTGCTTTACCAGTGATGCTGAACACCCACCTGCTGATAGGAAGGAGTGAACAAATACCTTATTTTGCTTTGCTTTTGTGCACAGCTTTTGCTTTACCCCTTACACTGTCTTTATCTCAACCCATGAGTTATCACTCTTTTACCCTTCTCTCTTCCATCCCGCCGCAGGGGAGTGATTGAGGGGCTTGTCATGCTCAGCTGCCTACCAGGGTGAAATCACAACACCCAGCTTCCTGATTTCCCTGTCTCCCCCACTACAAGCAAACAGCCTGCCAAGGTACCAAACTTTCCTGGCCCAGGAGCTCAGCCATGTGTGGAGAAGCAAAGTCTGGGAGCCCTTCCAGGGCTGGCTGTGCACACATGTACCCACTTGCCAGTCCCTTTCACCAGTTCTAGGTCATGACCTTGCAAACACTGACCCAAAGCACACAACTGACTTTCCCCTGCAAGGGGAGCAGTAACATACTTGCCCTTCACTCCCACTCCCACCAGGACGCAGATCAGCACCAGCTCCCAGAGAGGAAGATGCAGGCACTGGCCAGGCCAGAGGCAGGCAGGGTGCTGGCACTCCCCAGCCCACCATCAGCCACGGGCAAGAGCTTAACCCTCCATGACTCTGTGCTCTGGAACCAGCAACTCACTCCCTGCACGTGCCTATCTGGCAAAGACACATGCTTGGACTTCACCAGAGAGGCTTGCAGGACCCCTCAGAGCAGCCACTGTCCCCTCTGTCCCATCACACAGTCACACCCAACTGCAGTCAGGTCACAGGTACCCCCAGGATAAAAGGAGATTTTCCTTTTTCCTTTTTTTTTCCCATTCTTCCAGTTCCAGAAAGTCTGGGAATGGCCCCAGGGCACTGACAGAGCTGACACCAGAGCACTGACACCTCTGCCTGGGTGTGCAGGGAGCCTGAGAAAGCTGCTACACACAGGAGAGCCATACTGACAGGGCTCGTGCCTCTATCTTACCCACACCACAGCTGCTCAGGGAGAGGGGGAGCATCACGTCCCTGTTGCCAGCTCTCACCAACTCACCAACGCTGGCTGCTTCCATTCACATTTCAATTCAGTTCACTCTGGCTGAGGAGACCAGTTCCAGAGCTGGCACATCCAGGCTGGGGAAGGGAATCAAGGTGGAAAGGGCCAACAAAGAGCTCTTTGTGGGGCTTTTTGAAGCCCAGACAGGCACATGCTTGTGCTGGGGGGCAGTGACTTGTGAGCAGGCTGCTGTCATCACACAAGCAGAGCCAGCATCACCAGCACATGTGAACACCGACACACCACTCATAGTGCCCACACCCACTCATATTGCCCTCACATCACAGTACCCTCGCATCACAGTACCCTCGCATCACAGAACCCTCGCATCACAGTACCCTCGCATCACAGAACACTCGCATCACAGTACCGTCACCTCACAGTACACTCACTTCACAGTACCCTCGCATCATAGAACCCTCGCATCACAGAACCCTCGCATCAAAGTACCCTCGCATCACAGAAACCTCACATCACAGAACCCTCACCTCACAGTACCCTTGCATCACAATACCGTAGCACCACAGAACCCTCGCATCACAGTACAATGACATCACAGAACCCTCGCATCACAGTAACCTCGCATCACAGAACCCTCGCATCACAGTACCCTGGAATCACAGTACCCTGGCATCACAGTACCCACGCATCACAGTACCCTGGCATCACAGTACCCTCGCATCACAGAACCCTCGCACCACAGTACCCTGGCATCACAGTACCCTGACATCACAGTACCCTGGCATCACAGTACCCTCGCATCACAGAACCCTCGCATCACAGTACCCTGGCATCACAGTACCCTGGCATCACAGAACCCTCGCATCACAGAACCCTCGCATCACAGTACCCTCGCATCACAGAACCCTGGCATCACAGTACCCTCACATCACAGTACCCTCACATCACAGTACCCTCGCATCACAGTACACTGGCATCACAATAGCCTCGCATCACAGAAACCTCGCATCACAAAACCCTCACCTCACAGTACCCTGGCATCACAGTACCCTCGCATCACAGAACCCTGGCATCACAGAACCCTCGCATCACAGTACCCTGGCATCACAGTACCCTCGCATCACAGTACCCTCGCATCACAGTACCCTCGCATCACAGTACCCTCACATCACAGTACCCTGGCATCACAGTACCCTCGCATCACAGAACCCTCGCATCACAGAACCCTGGCATCACAGTACCCTGGCATCACAGTACCCTCGCATCACAGAACCCTCGCAACACAGTACCCTAGCATCACAGTACCCTGGCATCACAGTACACTGGCATCACAGTACCCTCGCATCACAGTACCCTCGCATCACAGTAAACTGTCATCACAGTACCCTCGCATCACAGAATCCTCGCACCACAGTACCCTGGCATCACAGTACCCTGACATCACAGTACGCTGGCATCACAGTACCCTCGCATCACAGCAACCTCGCATAACAGTACCCTGGCATCACAGTACCCTGGCATCACAGAACCCTGGCATCACAGAACCCTCGCATCACAGTACCCTCGCATAACAGTACCCTGGCATCACAGTACCCTCACATCAGAGTACCCTCGCATCACAGTACCCTGGCATCACAATAGCATCGCATCACAGAACCCTCGCATCACAGAACCCTCACATCACAGTACCCTGGCATCACAGAACCCTCGCATCACAGTACACTGGCAACACAGTACCCTCGCATCACAGTACCCTGGCATCACAGCACCCTGGCATCACAGTACCCTGGCACCACAGTACCCTCGCATCACAGAACCCTCGCATCACAGTACCCTCGCATCACAGAACCCTCGCATCACAGTACCCTGGAATCACAGTACCCTCGCATCACAGTACCCTGACATCACAGTACCCTGACATCACAGAACCCTCGCATCACAGTACCCTCACATCACAGTACAATGGCATCACAGAACCCTCACATCACAGTACCCTCGCATCACAGTACCCTCGCATCACAGAACCCTGACATCACAGAACCCTCACATCACAGAACCCTCGCATCACAGTACCCTCGCATCACAGAACCCTCACATCACAGTACCCTGGCATCACAGAACCCTCGCATCACAGTACCCTGGCATCACAGTACCCTCACCTCACAGTACCCTGGCATCACAGTACCCTCGCATCACAGAACCCTCGCATCACAGAACCCTCGCATCACAGAACCCTGGCATCACAGCACCCTGGCATCACAGCACCCTGGCATCACAGTACACTCGCATCACAGAACCCTCGCATCACAGAACCCTCGCATCACAGTACCCTGGAATCACAGTACCCTGACATCACAGAACCCTCGCATCACAGTACCCTCACATCACAGTACAATGGCATCACAGAACCCTCACATCACAGTACCCTCGCATCACAGTACCCTCCCATCACAGAACCCTGACATCACAGAACCCTCACATCACAGTACCCTCGCATCACAGTACCCTGGCGCCACAGAACCCTCACATCACAGTACCCTCGCATCACAGAACCCTCACTTCACAGTACCCTCGCATCACAGAACCCTCGCATCACAGAACCCTCGCATCACAGAACCCTCGCATCACAGAACCCTCGCATCACAGTACCCTCACCTCACAGTACCCTGGCATCACAGTACCCTCACCTCACAGTACCCTGGCATCACAGTACCCTGGCATCACAGTACCCTCGCATCACAGAACCCTCGCATCACAGAACCCTCGCATCACAGAACCCTGGCATCACAGTACCCTGGCATCACAGTACCCTCGCATCACAGAACCCTCGCATAACAGAACCCTGGCATCACCAAACCCTCGCATCACAGTACACTCGCATCACAGAACCCTGGCATCACAGTACACTCGCATCACAGTACACTCGCATCACAGAACCCTCGCATCACAGTACCGTGCCATCACAATACCCTGGTATCACAGAACCGTGGCATCACAGAACCCTCGCATCACAGTACCCTCGCATCACAGTACCCTCGCATAAGAGAACCCTCGCATCACAGTACCCTGGAATCACAGTACCCTGACAACACAATACCCTGACATCACAGAACCCTCGCATCACAGTACCCTCACATCACAGTACAATGGCATCACAGAACCCTCACATCACAGTACCCTCGCATCACAGTACCCTCCCATCACAGAACCCTGACATCACAGAACCCTCACATCACAGAACCCTCGCATCACAGTAACCTGGCATCACAGAACCCTCGCATCACAGAACCCTCACTTCACAGTACCCTCGCATCTCAAAACCCTAGCATCACAGTACCCTGGCATCACAGTACCCTCACCTCACAGTACCCTCGCATCACAGAACCCTCGCATCACAGTACCCTGGCATCACCAAACCCTCGCATCACAGTACCCTCGCATCACAGAACCCTGGCATCACAGAACCCTCGCATCACAGAACCCTCGCATCACAGTACCCTCTCATCACAGTACCCTCGCATCACAGAACCCTCGCATCACAGTACCCTGCCATCACAGTACCCTGGTATCACAGAACCGTGGCATCACAGAACCCTCGCATCACACTACCCTCGCATCACAGTACACTCGCATAACAGAAACCTCACATGACAGTACCCTCACATGACAGTACCCTCGCATCACAGTACCCTCGCATAAGAGAACCCTCGCATCACAGTACCCTGGCATCACAGTACCCTGACATCACAGAACCCTCACATCACAGTACCCTGGCATCACAGTAACCTCGCATCACAGAACCCTCGCATAACAGAACCCACACATCACAGTAACCTCGCATCACAGTAACCTCGCATCACAGTACCCTGGCATCACAGAACCCTGGCATCACAGTACCCTCGCATCACAGTACCCTCGCATCATAGAACCCTCGCATCACAGTACCCTCGCATCACAGTACCCTCGCATCAGAGTACCCTCGCATCACAGTACCCTCGCATCACAGTACCCTCGCATCACAGTACCCTGACATCACAGAACCCTCACATCACAGAACCCTCACATCACAGAACCCTGGCATCACAGTACCCTGGCATCACAGAACCCTCGCATCACAGAACCCTCGCATAACAGAACCCACACATCACAGTAACCTCGCATCACAAAACCCTCGCATCACAGCACCCTGGCATCACAGTACCCTGGCATCACAGTACCCTCGCATCACAGAACCCTCGCATCACAGTGCACTCGCATCACAGCACCCTGGAATCACAGTACACTGGCATCACAGCACCCTGGCATCACAGTACCCTGGCATCACAGTACCCTCGCATCACAGAACCCTCGCATCACAGTGCACTCGCATCACAGCACCCTGGAATCACAGTACACTTGCATCACAGAACCCTCGCATCACAGTACCCTGGCATCACAGAACCCTTGCATCACAGAACCCTCGCATCACAGTACCCTCGCATCACAGTACCCTGGCATCACAGTACCCTCGCATCACAGAACCCTCGCATCACAGAACCTTCACATCACAGTACCCTGGCATCACAGTACCCTCGCATCACAGCACCCTGGCATCACAGTACCCTCACATCACAGAACCCTGACATCACAGAAACCTGGCATCACAGAACACTTGCATCACAGTACCCTGGCATCACAGTACCCTCACATCAGAGCACCCTGGAATCACAGAACACTCGCATCACAGTACCCTCGCATCACAGCACCCTCACATCACAGAACCAAAACATCACAGAACCAAAACATCACAGAACACTTGCATCACAGTAACCTGGCATCACAGTACCCTCGCATCACAGTACCCTCGCATCACAGAACCCTCGCATCACAGTACCCTGGCATCACAGTACCCTCACATCACAGTACCCTGGCATCACAGAACCCTCGCATCACAGTACCCTCGCATCACAGTACCCTCGCATCACAGTACCCTCACATCACAGAACCCTGACATCACAGAAACCTGGCATCACAGAACACTTGCATCACAGTAACCTGGCATCACAGTACCCTCGAATCACAGTACCCTCGCATCACAGTACACTGGCATCACAGAACCCTCGCATCACAGTACCGTGGCATCACAGTACCCTCGCATCACAGTACCCTGGAATCACAGCAACCTGACATCACAGTACCCTGGCATCACAGTACCCTCGCATCACACTACGCTAGCATCACAGTACCCTGGCATCACAGCACCCTGGCATCACAGCACCCTGGCATCACAGTACCCTCGCATCACAGTACCCTGGCATCACAGTACCCTCACCTCACAGTACCCTCACCTCACAGTACCCTGGCATCACAGTACCCTGGCATCACAGTACCCTCGCATCACAGAACCCTCGCATCACAGAACCCTGGCATCACAGTACCCTGGCATCACAGTACCCTCGCATCACAGAACCCTCGCATAACAGAACCCTGGCATCACCAAACCCTCGCATCACAGTACACTCGCATCACAGAACCCTGGCATCACAGTACACTCGCATCACAGTACACTCGCATCACAGAACCCTCGCATCACAGTACCGTGCCATCACAATACCCTGGTATCACAGAACCGTGGCATCACAGAACCCTCGCATCACAGTACCCTCGCATCACAGTACCCTCGCATAAGAGAACCCTCGCATCACAGTACCCTGGAATCACAGTACCCTGACAACACAATACCCTGACATCACAGAACCCTCGCATCACAGTACCCTCACATCACAGTACAATGGCATCACAGAACCCTCACATCACAGTACCCTCGCATCACAGTACCCTCCCATCACAGAACCCTGACATCACAGAACCCTCACATCACAGAACCCTCGCATCACAGTAACCTGGCATCACAGAACCCTCGCATCACAGAACCCTCACTTCACAGTACCCTCGCATCTCAAAACCCTAGCATCACAGTACCCTGGCATCACAGTACCCTCACATCACAGTACCCTCGCATCACAGAACCCTCGCATCACAGTACCCTGGCATCACCAAACCCTCGCATCACAGTACCCTCGCATCACAGAACCCTGGCATCACAGAACCCTCGCATCACAGAACCCTCGCATCACAGTACCCTCTCATCACAGTACCCTCGCATCACAGAACCCTCGCATCACAGTACCCTGCCATCACAGTACCCTGGTATCACAGAACCGTGGCATCACAGAACCCTCGCATCACACTACCCTCGCATCACAGTACACTCGCATAACAGAAACCTCACATGACAGTACCCTCACATGACAGTACCCTCGCATCACAGTACCCTCGCATAAGAGAACCCTCGCATCACAGTACCCTGGCATCACAGTACCCTGACATCACAGAACCCTCACATCACAGTACCCTGGCATCACAGTAACCTCGCATCACAGAACCCTCGCATAACAGAACCCACACATCACAGTAACCTCGCATCACAGTAACCTCGCATCACAGTACCCTGGCATCACAGAACCCTGGCATCACAGTACCCTCGCATCACAGTACCCTCGCATCATAGAACCCTCGCATCACAGTTCCCTCGCATGACAGTACCCTCGCATCAGAGTACCCTCGCATCACAGTACCCTCGCATCACAGTACCCTGACATCACAGAACCCTCACATCACAGAACCCTCACATCACAGAACCCTGGCATCACAGTACCCTGGCATCACAGAACCCTCGCATCACAGAACCCTCGCATAACAGAACCCACACATCACAGTAACCTCGCATCACAAAACCCTCGCATCACAGCACCCTGGCATCACAGTACCCTGGCATCACAGTACCCTCGCATCACAGAACCCTCGCATCACAGTGCACTCGCATCACAGCACCCTGGAATCACAGTACACTGGCATCACAGCACCCTGGCATCACAGTACCCTGGCATCACAGTACCCTCGCATCACAGAACCCTCGCATCACAGTGCACTCGCATCACAGCACCCTGGAATCACAGTACACTTGCATCACAGAACCCTCGCATCACAGTACCCTGGCATCACAGAACCCTTGCATCACAGAACCCTCGCATCACAGTACCCTCGCATCACAGTACCCTGGCATCACAGTACCCTCGCATCACAGAACCCTCGCATCACAGAACCTTCACATCACAGTACCCTGGCATCACAGTACCCTCGCATCACAGCACCCTGGCATCACAGTACCCTCACATCACAGAACCCTGACATCACAGAAACCTGGCATCACAGAACACTTGCATCACAGTACCCTGGCATCACAGTACCCTCACATCAGAGCACCCTGGAATCACAGAACACTCGCATCACAGTACCCTCGCATCACAGCACCCTCACATCACAGAACCAAAACATCACAGAACCAAAACATCACAGAACACTTGCATCACAGTAACCTGGCATCACAGTACCCTCGCATCACAGTACCCTCGCATCACAGAACCCTCGCATCACAGTACCCTGGCATCACAGTACCCTCACATCACAGTACCCTGGCATCACAGAACCCTCGCATCACAGTACCCTCGCATCACAGTACCCTCGCATCACAGTACCCTCACATCACAGAACCCTGACATCACAGAAACCTGGCATCACAGAACACTTGCATCACAGTAACCTGGCATCACAGTACCCTCGAATCACAGTACCCTCGCATCACAGTACACTGGCATCACAGAACCCTCGCATCACAGTACCGTGGCATCACAGTACCCTCGCATCACAGTACCCTGGAATCACAGCAACCTGACATCACAGTACCCTGGCATCACAGTACCCTCGCATCACACTACGCTAGCATCACAGTACCCTGGCATCACAGCACCCTGGCATCACAGCACCCTGGCATCACAGTACCCTCGCATCACAGTACCCTGTCATCACAGTACCCTGACATCACAGTACCCTGACATCACAGTACCCTGACATCACAGAACCCTCACATCACAGAACCCTCGCATCACAGAACCCTGGCATCACAGTAACCTGGCATCATAGTACCCCCGCATCACCATACCCTTGCATCACAAAACCCTCGCATCACAGCACCCTGGCATCACAGCACCCTGGCATAACAGTACCCTGGCATCACAGTACCCTCGCATCACAGAACCCTCGCATCACAGTGCACTCGCATCACAGCAACCTGGAATCACAGTACACTTGCATCACAGAACCCTCGCATCACAGTACCCTGGCATCACAGAACCCTTGCATCACAGAACCCTCGCATCACAGTACCCTCGCATCACAGTACCCTGACATCACAGAACCCTCACATCACAGAACCCTCGCATCACAGAACCCTCGCATCACAGAACCTTCACATCACAGTACCCTGGCATCACAGTACCCTCACATCAGAGCACCCTGGAATCACAGAACACTCACATCACAGTACCCTCGCATCACAGTACCCTCGCATCACAGTACCCTCACATCACAGAACCCTGACATCACAGAAACCTGACATCACAGAACACTTGCATCACAGTAACCTGGCATCACAGTACCCTCGAATCACAGTACCCTCGCATCACAGTACCGTGGCATCACAGTACCCTCGCATCACAGTACACTGGAATCACAGCAACCTGACATCACAGTACCCTGGCATCACAGTACCCTCGCATCACACTACGCTAGCATCACAGTACCCTCGCATCACAGTACCCTGGCATCACAGTACCCTCACATCACAGTACCCTCGCATCACAGTACCCTGACATCACAGAACCCTCACATCACAGAACCCTCGCATCACAGAACCCTGGCATCACAGTAACCTGGCATCATAGTACCCCCGCATCACCATACCCTTGCATCACAAAACCCTCGCATCAGAGCACCCTGACATCACAGCACCCTGGCATAACAGTACCCTGGCATCACAGTACCCTCGCATCACAGAACCCTCGCATCACAGTGCACTCGCATCACAGCACCCTGGAATCACAGTACACTTGCATCACAGAACCCTCGCATCACAGTACCCTGGCATCACAGTACCCTGGCATCACAGAACACTCGCATCACAGAACCCTTGCATCACAGAACCCTCGCATCACAGTACCCTCGCATCACAGTACCCTGGCATCACAGTACACTCGCATCACAGAACCCTCGCATCACAGAACCTTCACATCACAGTACCCTGGCATCACAGTACCCTCACATCAGAGCACCCTGGAATCACAGAACACTCACATCACAGTACCCTCGCATCACAAAACCCTCGCATCACAGTACCCTGGCATCACAGTACCCTCGCATCACAGAACCCTCGCATCACAGTACCCTGGCATACAGAAACCTGGCATCACAGAACCCTGGCATCACAGTACCCTGGCACCACAGTACCCTCGCATCATAGAACCCTCGCATCACAGTACAATGACATCACAGAACCCTCGCATCACAGTACCCTCGCATCACAGAACCCTCGCATCACAGTACCCTGGAATCACAGTACCCTGACATCACAGTACCCTGACATCACAGTACCCTGACATCACAGAACCCTCGCATCACAGTACCCTCACATCACAGTACAATGGCATCACAGAACACTCACATCACAGTACCCTCGCATCACAGTACCCTCGCATAACAGTACCCTGGCATCACAGAACCCTCGCATCACAGTACCCTCGCATCACAGAACCCTCACTTCACAGTACCATTGCATCACAGAACCCTCGCATCACAGTACCCTGGCATCACAGTACCCTCGCATCACAGCACCCTGGCATCACAGTACCCTCGCATAACAGTAGACTCGAATCTCAGAACCCTCCCATCACAGTACCCTGGCATCACCAAACCCTCGCATCACAGTACACTCGCATCACAGAACCCTGGCATCACAGCACCCTGGCATCACAGCACCCTGGCATCACAGTACACTCGCATCACAGTAACCTCGCATCACAGTACCCTTCCATCACAGTACCCTGGTATCACAGAACCGTGGCATCACAGAACCCTCGCATCACAGTACCCTCGCATCACAAAACCCTCACATGACAGTACCCTCGCATCACAGTACCCTCGCATCACAAAACCCTCACATGACAGTACCCTCGCATAAGAGAACCCTGCATCAGAGTACCCTGGAATCACAGTACCCTGACATCACAGAACCCTCACATCACAGTACCCTCGCATCACAGTACCCTCACATCACAGAACCCTGACATCACAGAACCCTCACATCACAGAACCCTGGCATCACAGCACCCTGGCATCACAGTACCCTCGCATCACAGTACCCTCGCATCACAAAACACTCGCATCACAGAACCCTCGCATCACAGTACCCTGGCATCACAGTACCCTGGCATCACAGTACCCTCGCATCACAGTACCCTCGCATCACAGTACCTTGGCATCAAAAAACCCTCGCATCACAGTACCCTCGCATCACAGTACCCTCACATCACAGTACCCTCACATCACAGAACCCTCGCATCACAGTACCCTGGCATCACAGTACCCTCGCATCACAGTACCCTGGCATCACAGTACACTGGCATCACAGCACCCTGGCATCACAGTACCCTCGCATCACGGTGCCCTGGCACGACAGTACCCTCGCATCACAGAACCCTCGCATCACAGTACAATGACATCACAGAACCCTCGCATCACAGTAACCTCGCATCACAGAACCCTCGCATCACAGTACCCTGGAATCACAGTACCCTGACATCACAGAACCCTCACATCACAGTACCCTCGCATCACAGTACCCTGACATCACAGTACCCTGACATCACAAAAACCTCACATCAGAGAACCCTCGCATCACAGTACCCTGGCATCACAGAACCCTCGCATCACAGTACCCTCGCATCACAGAACCGTCACTGGCATCACAGTACCCTCGCATCACAGAACCCTCGCATCACAGTACCCTGGCATCACAGTACCCTCACCTCACAGTACCCTGGCATCACAGTACCCTCGCATCACAGTACCCTCGCATCACAGAACCCTCGCATCACAGTACCCTGCCATCACAGTACACGCGCATAAGAGAACCCTCGCATCACAGTACCGTGGCATCACAGTACCCTGGCATCACAGAACCCTCGCATCACAGAACCCTCGCATCACAGTACCCTGGCATCACAGTACCCTCGCATCACAGTACCCTCGCATCACAGTAACCTGGCATCACAGAACCCTCACATCACAGTACCCTCGCATCACAATACCCTCACATCACAGAACCCTCACATCACAGAACCCTCGCATCACAGAACCCTGGCATCACAGTACCCTCGCATCACAGTACCCTCTCATCACAGAACCCTCGCATCACAGTACCCTGGCATCACCAAACCCTCGCATCACAGTACACTCGCATCACAGAACCCTGGCATCACAGTATCCTGGCATCACAGTACAATGGCATCACAGTACCCTCGCATCACAGTACACTCGCATCACAGAACCCTCGCATCAGAGTACCGTGCCATCACAGTACCCTGGCATCACAGTACCCTCGCATCACAGAACCCTCACATGACAGTACCCTCGCATCACAGTACCCTCGCATAAGAGAACCCTCGCATCACAGTACCCTGGAATCACAGTACCCTGACATCACAGAACCCTCACATCACAGTACCCTCGCATCACAGTACCCTCACATCACAGAACCCTGACATCACAGAACCCTGGCATCACAGAACACTTGCATCACAGTAACCTGGCATCACAGTACCCTCGCATCACAAAACACTCGCATCACAGAACCCTCGCATCACAGTACCCTGACATCACAGAACCCTCGCATCACAGTACCCTCACATCACAGTACAATGGCATCACAGAACACTCACATCACAGTACCCTCGCATCACAGTACCCACACGTCACAGTACCCTCACATCACAGTACCCTCGCATCACAGAACCCTCGCATCACAGAACCCTGGCATCACAGAACCCTGGCATCACAGTACCCTCGCATCACAGTACCCTCGCATCACAGAACCCTGACATCATAGCACCCTGGCATCATAGCACGCTGGCATCACAGTACCCTCGCATCACAGTACACTGGCATCACAGTACCCTCGCATCACAGTACGCTGGCATCACAGTACCCTCGCATCACAATACCCTCACATCACAGAACCAAAACATCACAGAACCAAAACATCACAGAACACTTGCATCACAGTAACCTGGCATCACAGTACCCTCGCATCACAGTACCCTCGCATCACAGAACCCTCGCATCACAGTACCCTGGCATCACAGTACCCTCACATCACAGTACCCTGGCATCACAGAACCCTGGCATCACAGAACCCTGCCATCACAGTCCCCTCGCATCACAGTACCCTTTAATCACAGCAACCTGACATCAGAATACCCAGGCATCACAGTACCCTCGCATCACAGTACCCTGGCATCACAGTACCCTGGCATCACAGCACCCTGGCATCACAGAACCCTCGCATCACAGTACCCTGGCATCACAGAACCCTGGCATCACAGAACCCTGGCATCATAGCACCCTGGCATCACAGTACCCTCGCATCACAGTACCCTGGCATCACAGTACCCTGACATCACAGTACCCTCGCATCACAGAACCCTCACTTCACAGTACCCTTGCATCACAGAACCCTCGCATCACAGTAACCTGGCATCACAGTACCCTCACCTCACAGTACCCTGGCATCACAGTACCCTCGCATCACAGTACCCTCGCATCACAGAACCCTCGCATCACAGTACCCTGGCATCACCAAACCCTCGCATCACAGTACACTCGCATCACAGAACCCTGGCATCACAGCACCCTGGCATCACAGCACCCTGGCATCACAGTGATCACAGTACCCTCGCATCACAGTACCCTCGCATCACAAAACACTCGCATCACAGAACCCTCGCATCACAGTACCCTGGCATCACAGTACACTCACCTCACAGTACCCTGGCATTACAGTACCCTGGCATCAAAAAACCCTCACATCACAGTACCCTCGCATCACAGTACCCTGGCATCACAGCACACTATCATCACAGTACCCTGGCATCACAGTACCCTCGCATCACAGTACCCTCACATCACAGAACCCTCGCATCACAGTACCCTGGCATCACAGTACCCTGGCATCACAGAACACTGGCATCACAGAACCCTTTCATCATAGCACCCTGGCATCACAGTACCCTGGCATCACAGTACCCTCGCATCACAGTACCCTGGCACCACAGTACCCTCACATCACTGAACCCACGCATAACAGTAAAATGACATCACAGAACCCTCGCATCACAGTACCCTCGCATCACAGATACCTCACATCACAGTACAATGGCATCACAGAACCCTGACATCACAGAACCCTCACATCACAGAACCCTCGCATCACAGTAACCTGGCATCACAGAACCCTCGCATCACAGTACCCTCGCATCACAGAACCCTCACATCACAGAACCCTCGCATCACAGAACCCTCGCATCACAGTACCCTGGCATCACAGTACCCTCACCTCACAGTACCCTGGCATCACAGTACCCTCGCATCACAGTACCCTCGCATCACAGAACCCTCGCATCACAGTACCCTGCCATCACAGTACCCTGGTATCACTGAAACGTGGCATCACAGTACCCTGACATCACAGTACCCTCGCATCACAGTACACTCGCATCACAGAACCCTCACATGACAGTACCCTCGCATCACAGTACCCTGGCATCACAGTACCCTGACATCACAGAACCCTCACATCACAGTACCTTCACATCACAGTACCCTGACATCACAGTACCCTGACATCACAGAACCCTCATATCAAAGTACCCTCGCATCACAGTACCCTCGCATCACAGTACCCTCACATCACAGAACCCTGACATCACAGAACCCTCACATCACAGTACCCTGGCATCACAGAACCCTCGCATCACAGTACCCTGGCATCACAGAACCCTGGCATCACAGAACCCTCGCATCACAGTACCCTCGCATCACAGAACCCTGGCATCACAGTACCCTCGCATCACAGTACACTGGCATCACAGTACCCTCGCATCACAGTACCCTCGCATCACAGAACCCTGACATCATAGCACCCTGGCATCATAGCACGCTGGCATCACAGTACCCTCGCATCACAGTACACTGGCATCACAGTACCCTCGCATCACAGTACGCTGGCATCACAGTACCCTCGCATCACAATACCCTGGCATCACAGAACCAAAACATCACAGAACCAAAACATCACAGAACACTTGCATCACAGTAACCTGGCATCACAGTACCCTCGCATCACAGTACCCTCGCATCACAGAACCCTCGCATCACAGTACCCTGGCATCACAGTACCCTCACATCACAGTACCCTGGCATCACAGAACCCTCGCATCACAGAACCCTGGCATCACAGAACCCTGGCATCACAGTACCCTTTAATCACAGCAACCTGACATCAGAATACACAGGCATCACAGTACTCTCGCATCTCACCTCACAGTACCCTGGCATCACAGTACCCTGGCATCACAGCACCCTGGCATCACAGAACCCTCGCATCACAGTACCCTGGCATCACAGAACCCTGGCATCACAGAACCCTGGCATAATAGCACGCTGGCATCACAGTACCCTCGCATCACAGTACCCTGGCATCACAGAACCCTCGCATCACAGTACCCTGGAATCACAGTACCCTGACATCACAGTACCCTCGCATCACAGAACCCTCACTTCACAGTACCCTTGCATCACAGAACCCTCGCATCACAGTAACCTGGCATCACAGTACCCTCACCTCACAGTACCCTGGCATCACAGTACCCTCGCATCACAGTAGCCTCGCATCACAGTAGCCTCGCATCACAGTACCCTGGCATCACCAAACCCTCGCATCACAGTACACTCGCATCACAGAACCCTGGCATCACAGCACCCTGGCATCACAGCACCCTGGCATCACAGTGATCACAGTACCCTCGCATCACAGTACCCTCGCATCACAAAACACTCGCATCACAGAACCCTCGCATCACAGTACCCTGGCATCACAGTACACTCACCTCACAGTACCCTGGCATTACAGTACCCTGGCATCAAAAAACCCTCACATCACAGTACCCTGGCATCACAGAACCCTCGCATCACAGAACCCTCGCATCACAGTAACCTGGCATCACAGTACCCTGGCATCACAGTACCCTCGCATCACAGAACCCTCGCATCACAGAACCTTCACATCACAGTACCCTGGCATCACAGAACCCTCACATCACAGTAACCTCACATCACAGCAACCTCGCATCACAGAACCCTCACATCACAGTACCCTCACATCACAGTACCCTCACATCACAGTACCCTCGCATCACAGTACCCTGGCATCACAGAACCCTCCCCTCACAGAACCCTCGCATCACAGTACCCTGCCATCACAGTACCCTGGCATCACAGCACCCTGGCATCACAGCACCCTGGCATCACAGCACCCTGGCATCACAGTACCATCGCATCACAGTACCCTAGCATCACAGTACCCAGACATCACAGTACCCTTGCATCACAGAACCCTCGCATCACAGAACCCTCCCCTCACAGAACCCTCGCATCACAGAACACTCGCATCACAGAACCCTCGCATCACAGTACACTGGCATCACAGCACCCTGGCATCACAGCACCCTGGCATCACAGTACCCTCGCATCACAGTACCCTCGCATCACAGTAACCTGGCATCACAGAACCCTCGCATCACAGCACCCTGGCATCACACTACCCTCGCATCACAGTACCCTCGCATCACAGTAACCTCGCATCACAGTACCCTGGCATCACAGTAACCTCGCATCACAGTACCCTGGCATCACAGAAAACTGGCATCAGAGTTCCCTGACATCACAGTACCCTCGCATCACAGTACCCAGGCATTACAGTACCCTTGCATGACAGTACCCACGCAGTATAGAACCCTCGCATCACAGTACCCTGGAATCACAGTACCCTCGCATCACAGTACCCTGACATCACAGAACCCTGTCATCACAGAACCCTTGCATCACAGTACCCTCGCATCACAGTACACTGGCATCACAGTACCCTCGCATCACAGAACACTCGCATCACAGTACCCGCGCATCACAGTAGTCTGGCATCACAGTACCCTCCATCACAATACCCTGGCATCACAGTACCCTGCCATCACAGTACCCTGGCATCACAGAACCCTCGCATCACAGTACCCTCACATCACAGAACCCTGACATCACAGTACCCTGGCATCACAGAACCCTCGCATCACAGTACCCTCGCATCACAGTACCCTCTCATCACAGAACCCTGGCATCATAGCACCCTGGCATCACAGTACCTTCGCATCACAGTACCCTGGCACCACAGTACCCTCGCATCACAGAACCCTCGCATCACAGTACAATGACATCACAGAACCCTCACATCACAGTACCCTCGCATCACAGAACCCTCGCATCACAGTACCCTGGCATCACAGTACCCTGGCATCACAGTACCCTGGCATCACAGTACCCTGGCATCACAGAACCCTCACAGTACCCTGGCATCACAGTACCCTCGCATCACAGTACCCTGACATCACAGTACCCTCGCATCACAGTACCCTGACATCACAGTACCCTCGCATCACAGTACCCTGGCATCACAGTACCCTGGCATCACAGAACCCTGGCATCACAGCACCCTGGCATCACAGTACACTTGTATCACAGTACGCTGGCATCACAGAACCCTCACATCACAGTACCCTCGCATCACAGTACCCTTGCATCACAGTTTACTGGCATCAGAGAACCCTCGCATCACAGTACCCTGGCATCACAGTACCCACGCATCACAGTACCCTGGCATCACAGTACCCTCGCATCACAGTACCCTGACATCACAGTACCCTCGCATCACAGTACCCTGGCATCACAGTACCCTGGCATCACAGAACCCTGGCATCACAGCACCCTGGCATCACAGTACCAACGCATCACAGTACGCTGGCATCACAGAACCCTCACATCACAGTACCCTCGCATCACAGCACCCTGGCATCACAGAACCCTTGCATCACAGTACCCTCGCATCACAGTACCCTGACATCACGGTACCCTCGCATCACAGTACGCTGGCATCACAGTACCCTCACATCAAAGTACCCTCGCATCACAGTACCCTGACATCACAGAACCCTCACATCACAGTACCCTCTCATCACAGTATCCTGTCATCACAGCATCCTCGCATCACAGAACCCTCGCATCACAGTACCCTGGCATCACAGTAACCTGGCATCACAGTACCCCCGCATCACTGTACCCTTACATCACAAAACCCTCGCATCAGACCAGCCTGGCATCACAGCACCCTGGCATCACAGCACCCTGGCATCACAGTACCCTCGCATCACAGAACACTCGCATCACAGTGCACTCGCATCACAGCACCCTGGAATCACAGTACCCTGGCATCACAGTACCCTGGCATCACAGTACCCTCGCATCACAAAACGCTCGCACCACAGTACCCTGGCATCACAGTACCCTCACATCACAGGACCCTGGCATGACAGAACCCTCGCCTCACAGTACCCTGGCATCACAGTACCCTCGCATCACAGTACCCTGGCATCACAGAACCCTCGCATCACAGAACCCTCGCATCACAGTAACCTGGCATCACAGTACCCTGGCATCACAGTACCCTCGCATCACAGAACCCTCGCATCACAGAACCCTCGCATCACAGTACCCTGGCATCACAGAACCCTCACATCACAGTAACCTCACATCACAGCAACCTCGCATCACAGAACCCTCACATCACAGTACCCTCACATCACAGTACCCTCACATCACAGTACCCTCGCATCACAGTACCCTGGCATCACAGAACCCTCCCCTCACAGAACCCTCGCATCACAGTACCCTGCCATCACAGTACCCTGGCATCACAGCACCCTGGCATCACAGCACCCTGGCATCACAGTACCCTGGCATCACAGAACACTCGCATCACAGTACCCTCGCATCACAGTACCCTCGCATCACAGAACCCTCGCATCACAGAACCCTCGCATCACAGTACCCTGACATCACAGTACCCTCGCATCACAGAACCCTCGCATCACAGAACCCTCCCCTCACAGAACCCTCGCATCACAGAACACTCGCATCACAGAACACTCGCATCACAGAACCCTCGCATCACAGTACACTGGCATCACAGCACCCTGGCATCACAGCACCCTGGCATCACAGTACCCTCGCATCACAGTACCCTCGCATCACAGTAACCTGGCATCACAGAACCCTCGCATCACAGCACCCTGGCATCACACTACCCTCGCATCACAGTACCCTCGCATCACAGTAACCTCGCATCACAGTACCCTGGCATCACAGTAACCTCGCATCACAGTACCCTGGCATCACAGAACCCTGGCATCACAGTACCCTGACATCACAGTACCCTCGCATCACAGTACCCAGGCATTACAGTACCCTTGCATGACAGTACCCTCACATCACAGAACCCTGTCATCACAGAATCCTTGCATCACAGTACACTGGCATCACAGTACCCTCGCATCACAGTACCCTCGCATCACAGAACCCTCGCATCACAGTAGTCTGGCATCACAGTACCCTCTCATCACAGTACCCTGGCATCACAGTACCCTGGCATCACAGCACCCTGGCATCACAGTACCCTGGCATCACAGTACCCTCACATCACAGAACCCTGACATCACAGTACCCTGGCATCACAGAACCCTCGCATCACAGTACCCTCGCATCACAGTACCCTCTCATCACAGAACCCTGGCATCATAGCACCCTGGCATCACAGTACCTTCGCATCACAGTACCCTGGCACCACAGTACCCTCGCATCACAGAACCCTCGCATCACAGTACAATGACATCACAGAACCCTCACATCACAGTACCCTCGCATCACAGAACCCTCGCATCACAGTACCCTGGCATCACAGTACCCTGGCATCACAGTACCCTGGCATCACAGTACCCTGGCATCACAGAACCCTGGCATCACAGAACCCTCACAGTACCCTGGCATCACAGTACCCTCGCATCACAGTACCCTGACATCACAGTACCCTCGCATCACAGTACCCTGGCATCACAGTACCCTGGCATCACAGCACCCTGGCATCACAGTACCAACGCATCACAGTACGCTGGCATCACAGAACACTCGCTTAACAGCACCCTGGCATCACAGAACCCTCGCATCACAGTACCCTCGCATCACAGTACCCTCGCATCACAGTACACTTGTATCACAGTACGCTGGCATCACAGAACCCTCACATCACAGTACCCTCGCATCACAGTACCCTGGCATCACAGTTTACTGGCATCAGAGAACCCTCGCATCACAGTACCCTGGCATCACAGTACCCACGCATCACAGTACCCTGGCATCACAGTACCCTCGCATCACAGTACCCTGACATCACAGTACCCTCGCATCACAGTACCCTGGCATCACAGTACCCTGGCATCACAGTACCCTGGCATCACAGCACCCTGGCATCACAGTACCAACGCATCACAGTACGCTGGCATCACAGAACCCTCACATCACAGTACCCTCGCATCACAGCACCCTGGCATCACAGAACCCTTGCATCACAGTACCCTCGCATCACAGTACCCTGACATCACGGTACCCTCGCATCACAGTACGCTGGCATCACAGTACCCTCCCATCACAGAACCCTGACATCACAGTACCCTCGCATCACAGAACCCTGACATCACAGAACCCTGGCATCACAGAACACTTGCATCACACTGCCCTCGCATCACAGAACACTCGCATCACAGTACCCTGGCATCACAGTACCCTCGCATCACAGTACCCTCGCATCACAGTACACTGGCATCACAGAACCCTCGCATCACAGAACCCTCGCATCACAGTACCCTGACATCACAGTACCCTCACATCACAGTACCCTGGCATCACAGTACCCTCGCATAACAGTAACCTGACATCACAGAACCGTCATACGCATCACACTACCCTCGCATCACAGTACCCTCGCATCACAAAACCCTCGCATCACAGAACCCGCGCATCAAAGTACCCTCGAATCACAGTACCCTCGCATCACAGTACCCTGGCATCACAGTACCCTGGCATCACAGTACCCTGGCATCACAGTACCCCGCATCAGAGTACCCTCACATCACAGTACCCCAACATCACAGTACCCTGACATCACAGTACCCTCGCATCACAG
The DNA here is from genome assembly GCA_027925045.1 of Hypotaenidia okinawae. NCBI lineage: Eukaryota > Metazoa > Chordata > Aves > Gruiformes > Rallidae > Hypotaenidia > Hypotaenidia okinawae. The sequence goes on along the minus strand of BSDF01000014.1, from coordinate 373,845 downwards.
TACCCTGGCATCACAGTACCCTGGCATCACAGTAACCTGGCATCACAGAACCCTCGCATCACAGTACCCTCGCATCACAGAACCCTCACATCACAGAACTGTGGCATCACAGTACCCTGGCATTACAGAACCCTCCCATCACAGTACCCTCGCATCACAGAACCCTCACATCACAGAACACTCGCATCAAAATACCCTGGCATCACAGTAACCTGCCATCACAGTACCCTCGCATCACAGAACCCTCCCCTCACAGCACCCTCGCATCGCACTACCCTCGCATCACAGAACCCTTGCATCAAAGACCCGTGGCATCACAGCACCCTGGCATCACAGTACCCTCGCATCACAGAACCCTCACATCACAGAACACTCGCATCACAGTACCCTGGCATCACAGTAACCTGCCATCACAGTACCCTCGCATCATAGACATCACAGTACCCTGCATCAGTACCCTCGCATCACAATGCACTCGCATCACAGAAACCTGACATCACAGAACCCTGTCATCACAGAACCCTTGCATCACAGTACCCTCGCATCACACTACAATGGCATCACAGTACCCTCGCATCACAGTACCCTCGCATCACAGAACCCTCGCATCACAGTACTTGGCATCAGAGTACCCTGACATCACAGAACCGTCACATCACACTGCCCTCGCATCATAGTAACCTAGCATCACAATATCGTCGCATCACAGAACCCGCGCAAACTCACAGTACCCTGGCATCACAGTACCCGCGCATTACAGAACCCTCGCAGCACAGTACCCTCACATCACATTACCATGGCATCACAGAAACCTCGCATCACAGTACCCTCGCATCACAGAACCCTCGCATCACAGTACCCTCACATCACAGTACCCTCACATCACAGTACCCTGGCATCACAGTACCCTGACATCACAGTACCCTCGCATCACAGTACCCTGGCATCACAGTACCCTCACATCACAGAACCCTGACATCACAGAACCCTCACATCACAGTACCCTCGCATCACAGTACCCTCGCATCACAGAACGCTTGCATCACAGTACCCTGGCATGAGAGTACCCTCACATCACAGAACTCTCACATCACAGTACCCTGGCATAAAAGTACCCTCGCATCACAGTACCCTCGCATCACAGAACCCTCGCATCACAGAACCCTCGCATCACAGAACACCTGGCATCACAGAAACCTGGCATCACAGTACCCTGGCATCACAGAACCCTCACATCACAGTACCCTCGCATCACAGTACCCTCGCATCACAGAACCCTCGCATCACACTACCCTCGCATCACAGTACCCTCGCATCACAGTACCCTCGCATCACAGAACCCTGGCATCACAGTACCCTGGCATCACAGAACCCTGGCATCACAGTACCCTGACATCACAGTACCCTCGCATCACAGTACCCTCGCATCACAGTACCCTTGCATCACAGTACCCGCGCATTACAGAACCCTGACATCACAGTACCCTGGCATCACAGTACCCTCGCATCACAGAACCCTGGCATCACAGAACCCTGGCATCACAGAACCCTGACATCACAGTACTCTGGCATCACTGTACCCACGCTTTACAGTACCCTGGCATCACAGTAACCTGGCATCACAGTACCCTCGCATCACAGTACCCTCACATCACAGAACCCTCACCTCACAGTACCCTAGCATCACACTACCCTTGCATCACAGAACCCTCGCATGACAGAAACCTCACCTCACAGTACCCTTGCATCACAGTACCCGCGCATTACAGAACCCTCGCATCACAGTACCCTGGCATCACAGTACCCTGGCATCACAGTACCCTGGCATCACAGAACCCTCACATCACAGAACCCTCGCATCACAGAACCCTCGCATCACAGTACCCTCGCATCACAGTACACTGGCATCACAGAACCCTCGCATCACAGAACCCTCGCATCACAGTACCCTCGCATCACAGTACCCTCGCATCACAGAAACCTGACATCACAGAACCCTGTCATCACAGAACCCTTGCATCACAGTACCCTCGCATCACAGTACCCTCGCATCACAGAACCATCGCATCACAGTACCCTGGCATGAGAGTACCCTCGCATCACAGTACCCTGACATCACAGAACCGTCACATCACACTGCCCTCGCATGATAGAAACCTGGCATCACAGTACCCTCGCATCACAGAACCCTGGCATCACAGTACCATGGCATCACAGTACCCTCGCATCACAGTACCCTCACCTCACAGTACCCTGGCATCACAGTACCCTGGCATCACAGAACCCTCACATCACAGTATTCTGGCATCACAGTACCCACGCATCACGGTACCCTCGTATCTCAGTACCCTGGCATCAGAGAACCCTCGCTAACAGCACCCTAGCATCACAGAACACTCGCATCACAGTACCCTCGCATCACAGTACCCTCACATCACAGTACCCTGGCATCACAGAACCCTCGCATCACAGTACCCTCGCATCACAGTACCCTGGCATCACAGTACCCTCACATCACAGAACCCACGCTTAACAGCAACCTAGCATCACAGTACCCTCACATCACAGAACCCTGACATCACAGAACCCTCGCATCACAGAACCCTGACATCACAGTACCCTCGCATAACAGTACCCTGACATCACAGAGCAGTCACATCTCACTGCCCTCGCGTCACAGAAGCCTCGAATAACAGTACCCCCGCATCACAGAGCCCTCGCATCACAGTACCCACGCATCACAGTACCCTGGCATCACAGTACCCTGACATCACAGAACCCTCCCATCACAGTACCCTGGCATCACAGAACCCTCGCATCACAGAACCCTCGCATCACAGTACCATGGCATCACAGTACCCTCGCATCACAGTACCCTCGCATCACAGTACCCTCGCATCACAGTACCCTCGCATCACAGAACTCTCACATCACAGAACCCTGGCATCACAGAACCCTGGCATCACAGAACCCTTGCATCACAGTACCCTCGCATCACAGTACAATGGCATCACAGTACCCTCGCATCACAGTACCCTGACATCACAGTACCCTGACATCACAGTACCCTCGCATAACAGAAACCTGTCATCACAGAACCCTTGCATCACAGTACCCTCGCATCACACTACAATGGCATCACAGTACCCTCGCATCACAGTACCCTCGCATCACAGTACACTGACATCAGAGAACCCTTGCATCACAGTACCCTCGCATCACACTACAATGGCATCACAGTACCCTCGCATCACAGTACCCTCGCATCACAGAACCCTCGCATCACAGTACCTGGCATCAGAGTACCCTCGCATCACAGTACCCTGGCATCACAGTACCCTCGCATCACAGTACCCTGGCATCACAATACCCTCGCATCACAATACCCTCGCATCACAATACCCTCGCATCACAGTAAAATGGCATCACAGTACCCTCGCATCACAGTAACCTGGCATCACAGTACCCTCGCATCACACAACCCTCGCGTCAGTGTACCCTCGCATCACAGTAACCTGGCATCACAGTACCCTCGCATCACAGAACCCTCGCATCACAGTACCCTGGCATCACAGTACCCTTGCATCACAGAACCCTCGCATCACACTACCCTCGCATCACAGTACCCTCGCATCACAGAACCCTCACATCACAGTACCCTCGCATCACAGTACCCTCGCATCACAGAACCGTGGCATCACAGAACCCTGGCATCACAGAACCCTCGCATCACAGTACCCTGGCATCACAGTACCCTGGCATCACAGTACCCTCGCATCACAGCAACCTGGCATCACAGTACCCTGGCATCACAGTACCCTCGCATCACAGAACCCTCACATCACAGTACCCTCGCATCACAGTACCCTCGCATCACAGTACCCTGGCATCACAGTAACCTCGCATAACAGTACCCTGGCATCACAGTACCCTGGCATCACAGTACCCTGACATCACAGTACCCTCGCATCACAGTACCCAGGCATTACAGTACCCTTGCAACACAGTACCCTCGCATCACAGTACCCTCGCATCACAGAACCGTGGCATCACAGGACCTTGGCATCACGGAACCGTAGCATCACAGCACCTTGGCATCACAGTAGCCTCGCATCACAGTACCCTGGCATCACAGTACCCTGGCATCACAGTAACCTGGCATCACAGTACCCTCGCATCACAGTACACTCGCATCACAGAACCAAGGCATCACAGCACCTTGGCATCACAGTAGACTCGCATCACAGTACCCTGGCATCACAGTACCCTGGCATCACAGTACCCTGGCATCACAGAACACTCGCATCACAGTACCCGCGCATTACAGAACCCTCGCTACACAGTACCCTGGCATCACATTACCCTAGCATCACAGTACAACCACATCATATTACCCTAGCATCACAGTAACCTGGCATCACAGAACCCTCGCATCACAGTACACTGGCATCACAGTACCCTCGCATCACAGTACCCTCGCATCACAGTACCCTGGCATCACAGTACCCTCGCATCACAGTACCCTGGCATCACAGCACCCTGGCATCACAGAACCCTCGCATCACAGTACCCTCGCATCACAGAATCGGGCATCACAGGACCTTGGCATCACGGAACCGTAGCATCACAGCACCTTGGCATCACAGTAGCCTCGCATCACAGTACCCTGGCATCACAGTACCCTGGCATCACAGCAACCTGGCATCACAGCAACCTCGCATCACAGTACACTCGCATCACAGAACCAAGGCATCACAGCACCTTGGCATCACAGTAGACTCGCATCACAGTACCCTCACATCACAGTACCCTGGCATCACAGTACCCTGGCATCACAGAACACTCGCATCACTGTACCATGGCATCACAGTACCCGCGCATTACAGAACCCTCGCTACACAGTACCCTGGCATCACATTACCCTAGCATCACAGTACCATCACATCATATTACCCTAGCATCACAGTACCCTGGCATCACAGAACCCTGGCATCACAGCACCCTGGCATCACAGCACCCTGGCATCACAGTACCCTCGCATCACAGAACCGTGGCATCACAGCACCTTGGCATCACAGTAGCCTCGCATCACAGTACCCTGGCATCACAGTACCCTGGCATCACAGCAACCTGGCATCACACTAACCTCGCATCACAGTGCACACGCATCACAGAACCAAGGCATCACAGCACCTTGGCATCACAGTAGACTCGCATCACAGAACCCTCGCATCACAGTACCCTCGCATCACACTACCCTCGCATCACACTACCCTCGCATCACAGTACCCTCGCATCACAGTACCCTCGCATCACAGAACCGTGGCATCACAGAACCCTGGCATCACAGAACCCTCGCATCACAGTACCCTGGCATCACAGTACCCTGGCATTACAGTACCCTCGCATCACAGCAACCTGGCATCACACTAACCTCGCATCACAGTACCCTCGCATCACAGTACCCTCGCATCACAGTATCCTCGAATCACAGTACCCAGTCATCACAGTACCCTGGCATCACAGAACCCTCGCATCACAGTAACCTGGCATCACAGTACCCTGGCATCACAGTAACCTCGCATCACAGTACCCTGGCATCACAGAACCCTGGCATCACAGTACCCTGACATCACAGTACCCTCGCATCACAGTACCCAGGCATTACAGTACCCTTGCATCACAGTACCCTCGCATCACAGTACCCTCGCATCACAGGACCTTGGCATCACCCGGAACCGTAGCATCACAGCACCTTGGCATCACAGTAGCCTCGCATCACAGTACCCTGGCATCACAGTACCCTGGCATCACAGGAACCTGGCATCACACTAACCTCGCATCACAGTACACACGCATCACAGAACCAAGGCATCACAGCACCTTGGCATCACAGTAGACTCGCATCACAGAACCCTCGCATCACAGTACCCTGGCATCACAGTACCCTGGCAACACAGAAACCTCACATCCCAGAACACTGGCATCCCAGAACACTGGCATCAGAGTTCCATGGTATCACAGTACCCTCACATCACAGAACCCTCACATCACAGAACCCTCGCATCACAGTACCCTGCCATCACAGTACCCTCGAATCACAGTACCCTCGCATCACAGAACCCTCACATGACAGTACCCTCGCATCACAGTACCCTCGCATCACAGTACCCTCACATCACAGTACCCTGGCATCACAGTACCCTGGCATCACAGTACCCTCACATCACAGAACCCTCACATCACAGTACCCTGGCATCACAGTACCCTGGCATCACAGTACCCTGGCATCACAGAACCCTCGCATCACAGTACCCTGGCATCACAGTAACCTCGCATCACAGAACCCTCGCATCACAGTACCCTCGCATCACAGTACCATGGTATCACAGAACCCTCACATCACAGAACCCTCGCATCACAGTACCCTGGCATCACAGTACCCTCGCATCACAGTACCCTCGCATCACAGAACCCTGGCATCACAGAACTCTCACATCAATGTACCATGGCATCACTGTACCGTGGCATCACAGCACCTTGGCATCACAGTAGCCTCGCATCACAGTACCCTGGCATCACAGCACCCTGGCATCACAGTACCCTCGCATCACAGTACCCTCGCATCACTGAACCGTGGCATCACAGCACCTTGGCATCACAGTAGGCTCCCATCACAGTACCCTGGCATCAGAGAACTCTCACATCACAGTACCCTAGCAACACAGTACCCTGGCATCACAGAACCCTCGCATCACAGAACCCTCGCATCACAGTACCCTGGCATCACAGTACCCTGGCATCACAGAACCCTCGCATCACAGAACCCTCGCATCACAGAACCCTCGCATCACAGAACCCTCACATGACAGTACCCTCGCATCACAGTACCCTCGCATCACAGTACCCTCACATCACAGTACCCTCACATCACAGTACCCTCGCATCACAGTACCCTCGCATCACAGAACCCTCGCATCACAGTACCCTGGCATCACAGTACCCTGGCATCACACCACCTTGGCATCACAGTAGCCTCGCATCACAGTACCCTGGCATCACAGTAGCCTCGCATCACAGTACCCTGGCATCACAGAACCCTCGCATCACAGTAGCCTCGCATCACAGTACCCTGGCATCACAGCACCCTGGCATCACAGCACCCTCGCATCACAGTACCCTCGCATCACTGAACCGTGGCATCACAGCACCTTGGCATCACAGTAGACTCCCATCACAGTACCCTGGCATCAGAGAACTCTCACATCACAGTATCCTAGCAAAGCTCACAGTACCCTGGCATCACAGTACCCTCGCATCACAGAACCCTCGCATCACAGTACCCTGGCATCACAGTACCCTGGCATCACAGTACCCTGGCATCACAGTACCCTCACATCACAGTACCCTGACATCACAGAACCCTGACATCACTGAATACTCGCATCACAGAACCCTCGCATCACAGAACCCTCGCATCACAGTACCCTGACATCACAGATCCCTCACATCACAGAAACCTCACATCACAGTACCCTTCCATCACAGAACTCTGGCATCACAGAACCCTCGTTCACAGTAACCTGGCATCACAGTACCCTGGCATCACAGTACCCACGCATCACAGTACCCTGGCATCACAGTACCCACGCATCACAGTACCCTCACATCACAGTACCCTCGCATCACAGTACCCTGACATCACAGAACCGTCACATCACACTGCCCTCCAAGGCATCACAGAACCCTCGCATCACAGTACCCTCGCATCACAGTACCCTGGCATCACAGTACCCTGGCATCACAGTACCCTCACATCACAGAACTCTCACTTCACAGTACCCTGACATCACAGAACCCTCGCATCACAGTACTCTGGCATCACATTACCCTGACATCACAGTACCCTCACATCAAGGAACCCTCGCATCACAGAACCCTCACGTCACAGTACCCTCACCTCATGGTACCCTCACGTCATAGTACCCTCTTAAAAGCAGCCTGGAGGGGTCAGAGCCCAGGGAGCCAGGAGTGGGTGTAACTGGTAAGGTGATCAGCAGCTGATGAGCAGGCAGGACACTAAAAAAAAAAGAATAGAACCCCCACAAACAAACAAACAAACAAACAACCTTTAAAAAAAAGGTTGCTTCCCTGGGACCCAGGCCCAGGATACGACCAGAAAACGACCGGACCTGGTTTGCCTCTGTTATCCCCTACTGATAGGTCAAGGTGGCAGTGATGAAATCACTGAGAGAAGCCTGAAGGCTATCAACAGGGACTGCAGGGGATGCGGTCTGTGAGTGGATGGAGTACAGGTGGTGTTTCCCTCCATCCCTTCAGTGGCAGGGAGGGGACTGAGAGGACTCGGAACCCCCACCTGTCAATTCATGGCTGAGAGGCTGGTGCCATCACAGGAGTTTTGGGGGTTTTGACCTTCCGGGGTGGTTTACTCAGCACCTGGCCTGATGGGTGCAGATGAGTCCCACCTGTCCCAGAGGAGGAAGCAGATCCTAGCCCAGGAGCTGGCAGGGCTCGTTGAGAGGGCTTTAAACTAGGTAGGAAGGGGGACGGGGAGACAGTGAGGTTCACTAGAGACAAGGCTGGGGGAACAGTGCCATGCCTGGGGCTGAGGTCAATGGCCCAACTGAAATGCATCCTCACTAATGCACACAGCACAGACAACAGACAGGAGGAGCTGGAAGCCATTGTGAGGCAGGCAAAGTACAACTTAGTTGCCATCACTGAAATGTGATGGGACCATTCCCACGACTGGAGTGCAGCCATGGACACCCATAAACTCTTCAGAAGGGACAGGCAGCATAGGAGGGGTGGTGGAGTGGCTCTCTATGTTGGAGAGTGTTTTGACGTGGTGGAGTTCAGGGCTGGGAATGGTAATGCAGAATCCCTGTGGGTAAGGATCAGGGGGACACATCCTGGTGGGTGTCTGTTATAGACCACTGCACCAGGGTGGAGACACAGATGAGGTACAAGCAACTGGTGGAAGTTGCCCAATCATCAGCACTGGTTCTTGTGGGGGACTTCAGCTTCCCAGCCATTTGCTGGAAATGTAACACAACCCAGAGGAAGCAGTCTAGGAGGTTCCTGGAATGTGTGGAAGCCTAATATCCTGACACATCTGGTGAGCCTGCCAGGGAGGATAACCAGCTAGACCTTCTGTTTGCAAACAGAGAAGGACTGGTGGGAGATGTGGTGGTTGGGAGCTGCTTGGGCAGAGTGACCACCAAGTGGTAGAGTTCTCTATTCCTGGTGGTCAGGAGGAGGGTCAGTAATGCTGCTACCTTGGACTTCTGGAGGGCAGACTTCAAACTGTTCAGGACACTGGTAGGGAGGGTCCCTTGGGAGAAGTCCTGAAGGGCAAAGGAGTCCAGGAAGGCTGGACACTTCTCAAGAGGGAAGTCTTAAAGCCACAGGAGCAGGCTGTCCGTGTGTGCTGTAAGACGAGCTGGCTGGGAAGAAGACCAGCCTGGCTGAACAGGGAGATTTTTTGAGTCTCTGGGAGAAAAAGAAGGTGGAGATCCAGTGGAAGGAGGGACAGGAGAGTACAAGGAAGGTGCTAGCACATGCAGGGAAAAATCAGAAAGGCTAAAGCCCAGCAGGACCTCAACCTGGTCACTGCAGTGAAAGGTAATAAAAAAGGTTTTTACAAAGACATTACCAGTAAGAGGAGGGCCAAGGAGAATCTCCCTCCCTTACTGGATCCAGTGGGGAACACCACTGATGATAAGGAAAAGGCGAAGACTCTCGGTGCCTTCTTTACATCTGTCTTCAATAGTCAGACCAGTTATTTTTGAGGTACTCCATCTCCTGACCTGCAGGACTGGGACAGGGAGCACAATAACCTCCCCCATGATTCAGGTCAAAACAGAGACCTAATATTTCATCACCTATCAGTGGTCATAGTCAACCACAGAGGTAACAGGTGACTGGAGAGTTGCTAGTGTGACACCCATGAACGGTCCTAAGGAAGATCAGGGCCTGTTCACTGATCTCTGTGCCAGGGAAGATTATGGAGCAGGTCATCCTGCAGGCAATCACAGAGCATGTATGTGACAACCAAGGGATCAGGCCCAGCCAGTGTGGGTTCATGACAGACAAGCCCTGCCTGACCAACATCATCTCCTCCTATGACCAGGGGACCCACCTGATGGATAGGGAACGGCTGCTGACACAGTCTGCCTCGACTCCAGCAAAGCCTGGGCCACAGTGTCCCACTGTATCCCCTGGAGAAGCTGGCTGCTCGTGGCTGGGACAGGTACAATCTTTGCTGGGTTAAAACTGGCTGGTTGGCAGGGCCCAGATGAGGTGGTGGATGCAGTTACACCCACAAGTGGTGTTCCCCTGTGTCGGTGCTGGGGCCCATCCTCTTGAATGTCTTCACTGAGGATTTGGATGAGGGAATTGATGCACCCTCAGTAAGTCTGCAGATGCCACCAAGCTGGGGGGAGGTGTTGATCTGCTGGAAGGTAGGAAGGCCCCTCCAGAGGGACGTGGGCGGGTTGGGTGGACGGGCAGAGGCCAGTGGGATGAAGTTCAGCGTGGCTCAGGGCTGGGTCCTGCACTTTGGTCATAACAACCCCAGGCAGCACAACAGGCCTGGGGCAGGGTGGCTGGAGAGCTGTGCAGAGGAAAAGGACCTGGGGGTGTTGGTTGACACTCCTGAACATGAGCCAGCAGTGTGCCCAGGTGGCCAAGACCACCAATGGCATCCTGGCTCTTGGAGCAGGAACAGTGTAGCCATCAGGACCAGGGAGGTGATGGTGTCCCTGTGCTCAGCTCTGGTCAGGCTGCACCTCGAAGACTGGCTTCAGGTTTGGGCCCCTCACTACAAGACAGACCCTGAGGCCCTGGAGCGTGTCCAGAGAAGGGCAACCAGGCTGGGGAAGGGGCTGGGACACAAGTCTGATGAGGAGCAGCTGAGGGAGCTGGGGCTGTTCAGCCTGGAGAAGAGGAGGCTCAGGGGAGACCTTATTGCTCTCTCCAGCCCCCTGAAAGGAGGCTGTGGTGAGCTGGGGCTCAGCCTCTTCTCACAGTTAACTAGCGACAGGACGAGAGGGAATGGCTGCAGGTTGGGCCAGGGGAGGGTCAGGTTAGAAATGAGGAGAAATGTCTTCTCAGGAAGAGCAGTTGGGCGTTGGAAGGGGTCACCCAGGGAGGTGTTGGAGTCAGCATCCCTCGGGGTGTTCAAGGAGAGGTTGGATGAGGTACTTAGGGACATGGTTTAGTGAGTAATATAGGTGACAGGGGGACAGTTGGACTAGATGATCTTGGAGGTTTTTTCCAACCTGAATGATTCTGTGATTCTACATTATCTGCCTTACACCAAAGAATCCTAGAACCACAGCCTGTTTGAACTCTGCCTCTGTCCCCATGGCATTGTCCTTCCCCCAGACATCTCTCTGCAATACCACCCACATGACAGATGCCCTATTTACACAACCCACAGAAAAATAGCACCAGCCAGAGCACAGGTTAATCAGGAAGACCCCAAGGGTAGCAGAAGCCTGGACACGGAGAAGAGGGGAGATTTAGAGGGCAGAGTGAGCAGGCATGGGGGTGTGGAGCCTCCCTGGGGAACACGGACCACAGCAACAGGGAACTGGCAACAAGAATCTGTGGGGAGGCCCCACAGCCCTGAGGGAAGTTACAGCAGCTGAGAGAAGGCTGTAGAGAGCAAGGGAAGGGCATGAGACTGAGAGAAGGCTCTGAAGCCCTGAGGGAAGGCCACAGAGTCTGGAGAGCTGTAGAAGGACAGGACATCGGCACATTGTATTGTTGGAACAGCACACACAGCAAGGCAGCAGCTGCCACAAAAAAAACACTTAGTGTGTCAGGCAACCCTGAGCAGAGAGGTTCTGCCCCATGGAGCCCGGGCCTCCTTACTACATGGCTGGGACCCCTGTTTCACTGTGCATCTGCCTCTGAAGCAACAAGGCCGAGACCGGCAGCTCTGAGCCCAGCTGTGCTGCCAGAGCCGTTCCCTCACCCAGCCATGGCCCCACAGGGCAGTGTGCTGGGCCCAGTAGTGGAGACAGAGAGGATCCCCGGAGGCTGGGGAAGTTCCAGCCACTGCAGCACACTGGGGCAGGGCTGAGGCCAGGGCAGGTCCCAGACACAGGGCACAGGGGGTGAGCGAGAGCCAGGCAGCAATGCCAGCACAGAGACAGGCACAGGGAGACAACTGTCTCCTGCTGCTGCTCCTGGGAAGAGGGGCAGAGGATGAGAATACTTATTTAATGCCATTTAATTCTCAGCACTACAGATATTTAAAATAAATTAATTAAAATGATCGCAGTGCCATGGCAACCATGTGCCCACTACAGACAGGATGTGTTCACCGGAGCAAGCTGTGGCTGAGTGTCCTTGAGCCTCACCACAGGAGCAGGAGATCACAACTGCTGGACTGGGTGAGAAGAGACCAAACTGGGTAAAGTGGAGGGGACACTGTGTGAAACGTGCTCTAGTGACTGGGACAGCACCTGACATGCTGACTCTGAGACAGAGCAGGACACAAAGGCATGGAATTGTAGCATACCTGTGATACACCAGCTCCCAGCAGGACAGGTGGGACTGACTTCTGAGCAACACTGCACTGGTTCCTAACAGGGCTGGAGGGCAATGTATCTTCTAGAGGGACCCAGTCCCAGCAGGACTTATATGACATGCTGACTCCCAGCCAGCCAGGGCTATCATGGGGTGCACTAGCTCCTAACTGATGCCCTGACTGCCAGCAGGATGCATGTGATTAACTGACCCCCAGCAAGGCACTTGTGACCCACTGGCTCCGAGTGGGGCTGAGCCCACCAGCTTCCAGTACGACACAAGGGACTAACTGGTTCCCTGCAGGATATGTGCAGTGCCAAGACTCTCAGCGGGACACAGCAACTCCCAGCAGGACAGACACAGGCAGCACAGCTCCTCGAAGGGCAGAGCCACTGTGCAAGGTACCAGCCACCACCAGAATGCGTGTGGAGCACACGGAATGCCAGCAAGGTAGAGCCACTCTCACTGAGTGTGCATGCTGCACCACCTACCTCCTGGCAGCATACACACACTGCCCCAGCTCCCAGCAGGACAAGGCCCACCAGTGGCACATCGGCTCCCAGCAGGACAAGGCCCACCAGTGGCACATCGGCTCCCAGCAGGACAAGGCCCACCAGTGGCACATCGGCTCCCAGCAGGACAAGGCCCACCAGTGGCACATCGGCTCCCAGCAAGACGGCAGTGATGAAGTGACTCCTGGCAGGACACTCGGGATGCGCCAGCTCCCAGCAGGAGACAGGCAGTGCAGCGGCTCCCGGGGTGTGTGACACACACGATGCACCCATGAGTTGTTCGCCGTGGGGGCTCACAGCAGGACACTCACAGGGTCCCAGTCCCCAGCCAGACACACACCGTGCGGTGACTCTTGGAATGGCGGGTCAGTGTGTCAGGCGCAGGATTCGTGTGTAACCCGAGTGGAGAAGCACTAGGGCACAGGACAGGTGCCAAAGGAGAGCCACCAGCCCCGAACCACACGCCATGCCCAGTGGGACCGGGCTGCTGTGCGGTGCACAGGCCCCTCGGTGCGGCCGGGCGCGGCGGGTCCGGCTCTGGCGGGGAGGTCCCATGCAGGGGCAGGCCGGCTGCGCGCTGGGGGGATGGGGACGCCACAGCAGGCTCCCAGTGCCACCTAGTGGGGGACAGGAAACGCTCAGGGGCCACCCATCCCTGAGCCCGGGGTGCTGCCGGTGCCGCAGGCCGCCCCCCGCCAGGCCAGCCTCTCCCACCGCCCTGCAGCTCTGGGCCGTCCTGCCAGCTCGCCTCCCGGCCTTGCTCATCCCGGGCCCTGGAACCTGTACTGTCCCACGGCCATGGGAGGCCAGAGGAGTTCACTCCAGGTGCAGTTTGTTACTCGCGTCCCGCACGGTCCTGTCGAGTCACGGGGTTTCCACCCTGCACAGCCTGAGCACGGAGAGATCTGAGAGCCACAGCTTCTGCCCATGGCCTGCAGCGTCCAGAAAGCACTAGAGCCGCTCTCCTCAGAGGATGTTTCAAGAAAGCCCCCCAAAAAGACACACACATGTTCCAAGGCTCACGCTGAGGATGCTCGATGCATTTTCGGTCTACACAGCTACCTGCAAATCACCCTCCGTGTGCCTCACCCACAGGCACATGCAGTCGTACAAGAAGGAGAGCACCGCAGACAGGGCAGCCAAGGAAAACACCAGCAGGACAAACAGCCTGAGGGACCACAGGAGGTTTATTTCATAGGCTTTTCCCCCCAAACCAGAGCAGAGGTTCTGGGAGATGTAAACAGCAGATTGGGCCATAAAGGTACAATACAGAGTTGGGTGGAAGTTTACACATGGGAAGGCTAAAAATGAGTAACAAACAATTTAACGTGGCAGGGGATGGGGTTGAGTGGATTTGCAATCCTGGAGCACGTGAATCTCCCCCAGAAGGTGACAGTCAATCTCTTCAGCCATATCTCCACTCAGCTACAGCCGGTTAATCAGTTGGCATTTTCTTCCACTCCATGTGCATCCTCAGTCTCTTCCTTTCTCACACATCCTCAGCCTGAAAACACTCCCTAGGACATTAAAGAGAAAACCATGACACCTTGTGGAACAGATGGAGCCTTCTCCAGATAAAAGCACCCTCATGAAGACCGGTGTGTCACCCAGCAGCTCTGCCCAGTGTAGTACAGCCCCGGCAGTGACAACAGAACATGTAAGGCCCCAAAAAAGAGCAGTTCCCAGTGGATGCCCCAGGTTCACCTACTGATCAAACACAGCCCCTCTGTGTGCAGAGGATCAGCTATCAGATTTTTGTTGGCCTTAATCATGATTAAGCTGAGCATCTTTCCAGGGAGGTTTTTCCAGGGAACTCAAATCCCTGCAAAAATTACATCAGCTGCAAGATGCTCTATTATCCTCCTGATCTACTTTGAGATGAAGGCAGAGGGTGAGGCTAGAAAATCAGGCCCATCAGAGCCCTAGCTCTCAGTTAGGCTGGATCCCACACAGATCTGCAGTAATAGATGAGACCAGTCTAGAAATGGGGAGAGAGGGAATACATTTGAAAAGAGATGGCCACAGAATGCAAGACAGCAGGAGGGAAGGAGCTAATGAAAAGTCCTGCCATTAAGAAGGCACAATAAATACAATCCAGGGCCTGGACAAGCTAATGGGCTGGGCACACCTCTCCAGTCATGAACCCAGTACAAAGCCAACTCCAGCTAAGCAGCTGAGGTATGTCCAGAAAGGCAAATGGCATCCCCATGGGATGCCCCACTCCTGAGCCTCTCCTCACCTACAGCAAAAACCTTGCAGGGTCCCAATGAAACACCAGCTGGTCCCCAAGCACTTAAACTGTCCTCTTCCCATGAACTCACCTCCTCTGCTCTCACACGGCCCAGCTGCCAGCCCACTGCCTATTTTAAAGCCAGCAGAATGTGGGATCAGAGTAGTCAAGTGAGCTGTGGTGGTCCATCAGGCCTCCTCACGACTAGTGCTCTCCAAGAGCTGCCCTCTCCTCCCAAAGCAGCACAGTCTGAAAGAAAGAAAGAGATTGGGGCAAATATCAGTCTCAAAGCTGAACTCCTCCAGCTGCTCAGGGTCAGATCATTATTTTAAGAGCACTTACATGAGAGAAAGAATAGCTTGGGAACTGCTAAGGAGAGACTTGGCTAGGTCCTCTCCAGGTCACTGAGCACACGCAGGGCAGCAGAAGCAGCTTCAGGCTCTTGGCTCTGTCAAATTTTGGTGGCAAAACTGAAAAATGTGGTAGAAGACATTTTCATTTTGCAGATTTTGCCAACCTGTCAGGATAGGCTGGTGGTGACGAGCTGCAGAGGTTTGGGCAGGCAGTGAGGGGAGCTAGGCTTGGTGCTGGTGAGGGTGGCAAGTACCTTGTGGGGAAGGAAGGAAGGAGGAGACTGGGAGAAAAAGGAACATAGTAGGGCTGACAGTTACCAGGATAGGGGAGAAGACTGCAGGAAGGTGTGTTTGGGTGTGGGATTATCAGATCCTGTAAGAGGCCAGGAGCAGTCAGACCCATCAGTTTGTGAACAGCCTAGACGTTCCCAGCAGTCGAGTGTACAGCCTGTCCCCAAGGCAGAGAGAATGATGTGAAATACAACATGAAGCCAGAGGGGCTTCACACATCCTGCAGGACAGTCAGATCAGCTGGCCTTCAGTGCTGTACACTCAGGCAAGCCCTGCAGAACACCCAGAGGGCTGGCCCTACCACACTTGAATGTGACAGCTGGCATCTGCATAGGAAGGGATCCCTCAGCATGGCACATCATCCTCTGAATTCCAAGAAAAGTATTAATATCTTCCATCAGGCTCCAGAGAGGCTTTACATGGTCTTGAGGAATGAAATAGATAACACCAACGTGATTCAAGACAAGAACCCCACCAGACAGTGGCTCTAGATACTAGACCCTACACCAAAGCAAGTTGTGGGTCTCAGACTAGACCACTTCCTTGGAAATTCAGATCTCCTCAGACATACTTGCCCAAGCGGTCCAGGGAAATGCTCATCAGGCAAGAGGAATAGCTGGGAATGACTGGAAGGTCAGACAAATATTTCTGGAGGGTGCCGAGGCGTTGCTAAGCTCCCTCTGGGTGTGCCTGCACTGCACAAAGGCCTTGCTGCTTGTCTTATTCCCAGGTCCCAGTCTCCACTTGTCCATCCACACTGCAGGTACAGCTTTTTGCAGACAGGCTGTGGTACTGAGAATAGCTTGGCCTCTCCTAGGTCACTGCACATGATTGGACATCTTGAGATACAGGAATCTGGGACTTGCTGGACCCCAGGAATTGCTGGTGGTGCCTCGGAACTCCAGGGCTAGTGAGCACTATGAGAGGCCCAGAAGAGACCTGGGCCAAAGATGACATCTCCAAACACTGTGGACTTGAGCCACTCTTCATCATGTGGCAGAGGAGTCAGGGACTGCTAATAGAACAAACTCTGTTCCACCACTGGAGGAAGCTCAGAGATCTGAACCTGGTCCATGGTACAAGCTCTATGGGGTCAGAGCAACAGCCTGCCAAGGAAACACCTGCACTTCCCCAGCAGCGGTGGGCAACTTGGTACAGGCTGCAAGAAACAAGGTGTGTATGGAGCAATCCCTCCCCTGATTGTGCCTCCCCAGCTGCCCACAGACTGCTCCTACATGCAGCTCCTAGGCTGGGGATTGTAGCTGCCCCGTGGTCTCTAACTCCAGACATTACAGTACACCAAGGCGTGAGCAGTCCCTGCACACCTCATCTGGGAGGGAAAGCAATGCCTCCTGGAAAGATTTCCAAAGACAAGCTGCATGCAAATACCTCCAGTTTAATGCTACTTCTGATCAGCATGCTGAAACAAGAAGTGTGCCAGGCTGTCCCACCTTTCCTCTGCAGGGCTGGGAACCTGTGAAGAGTAGACCACCTCCAGATGGGCAGCAGAGCAGCTAAACCTGAGACTGATCTCCTCTAAACCAATGTGCACAAGCCCATCACACATCCAGGGGATCCCAGCAGACAGCTCTTAATTTACAGAATCACTGGGTTGGAAAAGACCTGTGAGATGATAGAGTCCAACAGTTTATGTCTACGTAGTGACCACCAGCCAAAAAGGATAAACACTAGCCTTTACCTGGGTACCTCTCTGCTCTGCAAACCAGAGAAGCACCAATGTTTGCACAAACACAGACAACTTGCAGTGGACAGTATTTTATTCTTGCCTGTTGAACACTGAGGAGCTGCTGCCAAGGTAGGCCCCAGCTCACTGCTTTCTGCCTATGAAGGCAAAGAAACGTGAAGAAAACTGCAGCTCAGCTTGAACTGTATTTTCTTCTGAGCGTTAGTCACTCCCTATAATTAATTAGATCCCTAAAATATACAAGAAACTAAGAAAAACAACAGCCACAAGCTGACTGCACTCCATCAAAAAAGCTTTTATGTCTGTGTGATGAATAAACAGCTCTGACGTAACTACAGACAGCAATTCTTCATCAGATGTCTGAGCATCAAGCTCCTTCTCCAGATCTCCTCTGATACAG
Organism: Hypotaenidia okinawae; assembly: GCA_027925045.1. NCBI lineage: Eukaryota > Metazoa > Chordata > Aves > Gruiformes > Rallidae > Hypotaenidia > Hypotaenidia okinawae. The sequence continues at coordinate 355,793 of BSDF01000014.1, read as the reverse complement.
CTCCTGGCAAACGTGCTGATGGAAAACCACTGGCCACATTCACCAATGTGTCTAAAATCCAGCACAGAAAGCCAGGAGCAATTTCACCAAGGATGTACTACACAACCTGCTCTTCCCACAGCAATGCCACCTGCCCAGCCTGTGTGTGCTCCACGGGTGCCTCAGCCCCCCGCCTCCCCAAGGGAAGCACAAGGGTGGCTTTGTCAAGGACAGACCAGAGGTCAAAAGCTGAGTTGGTATTCCCCAAATCCCTCAGACATCTGAGGGGAAAATAAACCCTGAGCATTCGAATGCAGCTTTCCCTGGTGTGTGGGTGACAGGCTCGGTCTGGCCCCAAACCAGTGCAGGCTAATGGGCACGATTCATCTCCAGAGTCCCACCCAAGCGGGGTCAGAATCTGGTGGTCGCGTGGTGCTGGCCCCCGGTGCAGGGCACTCAGTTACCCAGGCTATTTCTGCACAGGGATCGGCCCTGCTGGGGAAAGCTCCTCCGTGCTGGGCAGCCCACATTGGCAGTGCTTAATCAGGCCGCGCTCGGAGGAAGCCTGCTGTGAGCTGACACAGATTGCTTCCTCCCTCAGGAGCTGGCGAACACCGTGCTCAGTGTGTACATGCAACCCCTGCAAAAAGAGTCCCCGTTGCCCACAACAGCTGAGTCCTCTCCTTCCTCTGACAGCGCCTGGCCTCACAGACCTGCACCAAACCAAGGGGCTCCGTGGCCTCAGCCATCCCGCGTGTTGGCCCCTCTCTTTCATTCTCAGAAGCCTCACAGGGCTGTGGCAGAGGGAAAGCAGGCAGTGACAGAGGGAATGTGTAGCTGTTCCTGTATCTCCTCTGCCTCCCATGTCAGTCCTGCAGACAGATCCTTGTCTGAACATGGATGAAGCCATCTGCTCGGTGTCTGGCAACTTCAGGCAGGCAAAGGGCAGAGAAAACCACACATCCAGCCGCCCGCCACCCAGGCAACTGCTGACTGTGCTGAGCAGCCAGAGCAGCGCCAGGGTGCTGGGATGCTGGCTGAGGGCCTGCCAGCAGAGAGGGGAAGTGAGGATGGAGCCCATTCCCCAGGACACATCTAGAACAGGGCACCAGGATCAGAACAAGCAGTTCCAGGTAGCTGAGACCTTTTAAATCCACTCCTGCACGGCCTCTGTGACAGACCCAGCAGGTGCTGTACAAGAGGCTCTGGTGAAGGATTGTGCCTCCCCAGTGTGCGGTTCTGCTAGGCCTCCCTGTTGGGGTGCTGGAGTTGAGCAGTGTGTCTTCTCAGGTGGACCTAACAGGAGTTCAGCAGCCTTATTCCAGCTTGGATGTTAAAGCTGCTGTTGCAACACAGAAATCAGGTGTGCAGGGCCTCTAGACATGTAGACATGATACACATGTATCCAAACCCTCCTTCATCCTGGTGGGGGGATAGAGTGTCTCAGACACCAGCACCACCACATGCCTCAAGTCACTTCCAGCCCTGGCAGCTTTCTACCATTAGGTCCCTACCCCAAAGCTCAGCTTGCATCTGGGAGATGTTTTGCCCAGATCAAAACTTGCCATTACTCTGTGCCCAAAGTCTCCCCTGATCTACCAGACCAAAACCTCAGGTTGTACAAATGACTTTGCACAGACTACCAGTGTGAGTCGGAATGTCTTTATCAACCTCCACAGCCCAAGACCTGCTCCAGGATCTCCTCAGTTACATCTGATGCTGCAGCCATGAATGAGAGGCTGGAGTCCTTCAGATCCCATCCACACTTATTTTGCAGATTATTTTCTCCCTCAAACCTAAATTTAGGGAGCAATCTATAACCTGCAGAGAGATTTTGATTGCCATCCAAAATTTCCCAGCACCTCCCACCAGACTGCTTCCAGGGAGGTGTGTGGCAGTCTCATGTGCTGCTCTTTGGGGTCCCTCCAGTCCTTTCTGCCTGCCATGTCTCCATCCCAGGGCACAGCTCTTCTCTTCTTTCAGTTGGTCATTCTGAATCCTCCACTATCTCATGAAATTCCCAGCATTGGTGCTCATGTAAGAGGATACAGATCGCTTTTAACAAGATCCCTCATCTTCTAGCAGCTTAAACCATAAGGAGCTTCCATGCTCCAGAGATTTCACCCATATGGGTGAAAGTGGGAATCAGGAGGGCTAGAGAACTGGTCTGCAAAATGGAAGTTACTTGTGCTATGGCAGAGCCTTTGCACACCCTGAGGTCCATGTCCAGACCCAATGAGCACTGTCTTTTATTGGGACACTCATCAGCATCCCTGCATAGGCTATCTCTGCAACCTGGATGGACATCAAGACCACTTTGCATGGCAGATGAACAAGAAATCAACTGGAAGGTCTGGAAGACCCCAAGGTCTTGACAACACTGCACAGTGATAGCTGCCCATCACTGGCTTCCCTATCCCTGGAAAACAATCACAGAATCACAGAATGTTGGGGGTTGGAAGGGACATCAAAAGATCATCTAGTCCACCCTTCCTGCCAGAGCAAGATCACCTATATTAGGTTATACACATCCAGGCAGATTTTGAATGTCTCCAGAGAAGGAGACTCCACAGCCTCTCTGGGCAGCCTGTCCCAGGGCTCCCTCACCCTCACAAGGAAAAAGTTTTTCCATATGTTCACATGGAATCTCCTCTGCTCCAGCTTGCACCCACTGCCCCTTGTCCTATCATTGGACATCCCTGAGCAGAGCCTGGCTCCATCCTCCTGATACTCACCCTTTACATATTTATAGACACTAATGAGGTCACCCCTCAGTCTCCTCTGCTCCAGGCTAAAGAGGCCCAGCTCCCTCAGCCTCTCCTCATAAGGAAAGTGTTCCACTCCCTTCATCACTGTGGCCCTGCACTGGGCTCTTTCAAGTTCCATGTCCTTCTTGAACTGAGGGGCCCAGAACTGGGCACAATATTCCAGGTGTGGTCTGGCCAGGGCAGAGCAGAGAGGGAGGAACACATCTCTCTACCCACTAACCACACCCCAGGCTGCCACCTGCCCTCTTGGCCATGAGAGCACATTGTTGGCTCATGGTTTTCCTGCTGTTGACCAGGGCCCCCAGGTCCCTCTCCCCTATGCTGCTCTCCAACAGATCCATCCCCAACCCATACTGGTACACAGGTTGTTCTTCCCCAGAACATTTTTCCATGGGAAATTCTTTAAAGTCCCACAAGGGAGCAGAAGACATAGTTTTAGAAGGGAAAGTGTCAGCAGGTTTTCCTGAAGACACTGCTTATGATCATTAATATATAAATATATATGTATTTATGGGGTCTGCACATGGCTATCCTCACAGGCAGGACTCCAAAGTAGACAGCTGTGTGTCCAGCCACCTCCTGTGTCAAAAAACCCCACAACATTGGCCTGTTGGCATCAGCTCTGACAAGGTAGAGTTGGGCCAGGAGTGATGGAGTGAACAGTCTGTGCACAAAGACACCATCCCAACTGCAGAAGGGAAGCTTCTGTTCCCCAGGCACTTGCAAAACCTGAACAACCCTTTGAGCATCGAAGGAGTTAGACAGAAGACAAGAACAAGTGCACTTGGTTACTAAATGTTCTCTGACTTCACCTCATCAGCTGTGCTACTGGACACAAATGCAAGGGAACAGGTATTGTTTCCAGGTAGGATTGAAATCAGAGTCCCCTTCTCAGTGTCTGTGGGGACAGGACAAGGGGCAATGGCCTCAAGTTGGAGCACAGGGAGTTCCACCCCAATCTGGGGAAGAACTTCTTCCCAGTGAGGGTGAGGGAGCCCTGGGACAGGCGGCCCAGGGGGTGTGGAGTCTCCTCTGGAGAGATTCCAGCCCCGTCTGGACACCGCCCTGTGTGCCCTGTCCTAGGGACCCTGCTCTGGCAGGGGGTTGGACCCCGTGGGCTCTGGAGGGCCCTGCCAGCCCCTGGGATTCTGTGAGTCTGTGATTCCCTTCCAACACAAGTGGCCATTGCAGCACAGCTGAACATCCCAGCTCAGCCAGATTTCTCCTCAACACTGTGGCAAGAGCAACCTTCCCCCTGAGCAGGTTAGAGCTGATGTGGATCACTTCAGAAGACCATCACAGCTCACCATTAATAACAGGTGCTGCCTATTAACCTTAATTAAGACATGGGTGATGCTAATCACTTAATCGGTTCTTAATTAGGACATGAAAAAAATTTAGGCATAGGAAAAAACCCTACCTTGAGATACCAGCCTTCATCCTCTCTACCTGTGTTTCCTCTCCATGTTTTTCCAAGCCCATGGGGAAAAGCCACACCAGGCTCAGACCAGCAGCTGTACAGGAGCTGGCAGACCTCATCATTTCCTCCCGAGCTGAGCTGGCACCACATCAGAGCTGTCACCAGGTCTCTCCTGTCCCACTTTCCTATGACTGGATATCACTACACAGGAGCAAGGGCCTTGGAGACTCTGAGACTAACACGCGCCGTTTTCTAGGACAGCATGTGCCAGTTGTGAGCTCCAAAGAGCATGGTGAGCACAATGGAGAAGCAGATCCTGTCCAGGGGAAGTTTACAGCACCACCAAAATCAGCATTAGGCTCCTGCTCTGTCCTTGCCACAGCAAACCACTGCTTCTGCAGAGCCTGCTGGCAGAGCTTGGTCCCTGCCAGGGATGCTCTTCCTCCTCTAGACCCTCTGGAAGGAAAGGACTCTGAAGGTCCTCACTGCAGAAAAGCCATCTCATGAAAACCCTTCTGTGCACCTTGACCTGCCATGGCTTCCTGACCTCTTGCAGTCCTGCAACATGAAGGGGCTGAGACAGACGTAGTGTGAGGTTCCCAGAGCCTTCCCACGCCTCTCCCAGGAAGCCCAGAAGACTTGTGTTGGGAGAGGCTCCTGCTCTTCCCCAGCACCCTTTGTCTTCTGTGGTGGGATCAGAAGGACACAGTTTGATAAATGCTCCTTCTGAGACAGCCATCCCACTGTGGGCTGCCCCTGCCTTCCCAAAAGAATACCTCTGGAGCTTGGGGGGTTGCTGGGTTACAAGAACCACAGGAGAACAAAGGGTGACCACTAAAGAAATGTTCATCCAAGTCCTAAGGCTTGGTGAGCATCACTGAGCACCACAGAAGACCTGATGCTGCTATTGTTTGTGACCTCTTGAAAACCATACACTAAGATACAGTAATGCCAAACTACCAAACTGCACAAGGGTCTGAGCACCTGCACTCTCACAGTGCTGCAGACTCCTTCACACTGTTTCATCTGGGATGAAATGACTCCTGATCACAGTTCAAAGCTGGCATGACTAAGAACCCTTCTGCAATGGCTCCAAGTTGGAGCACAGGGAGTTCCCCCCCAGTCTGGGGAAGAACTTCTTCCCGGTGAGGGTGAGGGAGCCCTGGGACAGGCTGCCCAGGGGGTGTGGAGTCTCCTTCTCTGGAGAGATTCCAGCCCCGTCTGGACACCGCCCTGTGTGCCCTGTCCTAGGGACCCTGCTTTGGCAGGGGGTTGGACCCCATGGGCTCTGGAGAGCCCTTCCAACCCCTGTGAGTCTGTGAGTCTGTGATATGGGTAACCAGTCGCACGGACACAGGCTGTGTTGGTGTATGTGCCACAGAACAATCTCCTAGCGTTATACTGAGGGGTTTGAGGTGAAACATGGCAAGAAACATCGTGCAGTACCCAGTGGGGCAGGAGGCCAAGTTCCCCCTAATGTCCTGCAGTACAGCCAACCACATGTGCTAGACACACAGCAGAGCCAACAGGCTGGAGGAGCTAGAACTGCCTGCCTGAGCAGCCTCCAGCAGGAATTCCTATCTCCAGCAAATAAAGCATTAAAAATGAAAGAGATCCAGTAACGTGCAGGTCAGTCCATCCCTCACCCTGTCCTCCAGCAGCAGGAAAACAACAGCCAGCTGGGGCTGGCAGTTAAATGGGTATCTGGATGCACATCACAGCCTGAAATCCGTGCTCCCTCCAAGGATGGGACCTCATCTGCACCATGGGAGAAATCTACCTCTCCAGGGTCTGCTGCACAAAAGCAGGATGCCCAGTGCCAGAGGGTCAGTAGATTCCCTTACCGAATGGATTCCTTGTTCTGTCTCACCAGAAGTGCCATCTGACTGCACCAGTTGTTGGGATCTTCCTGTTGGGAGCTGACTTGCTCTCACCTCACCTCCACCTGGTGCAGAATGTGAAGCAGAGAGGAGACACACATGCTGTCTGCAGCGAGCGCAGGCAGCACGCAAAACAAGGGCTCGGGGTACACAGGGCTAGAGGCTGGAGAGATCTGCAGGCGATTGGAGAGGCAAGAAGCTAAGGGAGGCATGGTGTGGCTGAGCCAAATCCAGCAGCTCTGCCTCCAGCAGCCGCAGCTCAGCACTGCATGCAGCCTGCTCATTCCTGCCTGCTGCTCTCTGGCCACGGAGTGAGCGCATGGGCCACAGGCACACACCCCGCTGCAGGTCCCAGCCAGCATGTCCTGGCCTAAGCCTGGACCACTCTCTACTCATTGGCCAGTCCTGAGCTTAGCAACAGCCAATCCCAAGAGGTTACTTCTGGATACTGCTTAGGAAGGTGCTGGGATTACTCTTCCCCTGTCTCGAGCATGGATGATTTCTGCCTCCTCTGGCACAAGCACACAGACAGACACTCACTCACTTCCCCGAGGCCCTTGGTCCAAGAGAGGAGCTTCTCAGGGCCACCCTTGCATCGTTTTACACTGCAGCTTCCACTGCAGCGTGATGCATCCCCAAGGCAAGTCCCAGAGGAGAACACAGGCATGCGGGGGTCAGAGAGGAGAGGAATAGCTGCAGCCACCCATAGCTCCCCACAGAGACTCGACCTTGCCCACCACCTCACACAGTCAGTCAGGGATACCCACAGGTAACACTACCCAGGGCCATTACTGCTGCAATCAGTCCAGCCCCGAGGGGCTCCAGAATGACCCCCAAGCCCCCAGAACCAAAACCATGGGAAAACAATGTGCCTGCAAACCACTGCCCACAAAAACAATTCAACTGAAGCTTTCCCTGTTCCTGAGAAGGAAACTGGAGAAAAGAAGCAGGGTCTGGTGGAAATCCACAGCAAAGAACCTGCAGGAAGAAATGACCTCGGATTCTCCTCACTTCATGTACCATCAGTCCTGACTGTCACTGAGAGACCTGAACTTCCCTTGAGAGATCAATCTGAGGCTTAAAGGGCTTTAAAATTCTGCCTTCTGCCTGGCAAGCGGTTAATATGTTGAGTGAGTGTTAATACGGGGCTGACCTTGTGCACAAGGTGAGGCAGGCCAGCAGGAGAGGCATCCTTCTAAACATCAGTTAATCTCCAATACAGCTTCAGTTCTGGAAAGAGTTAAAATTCATGAAAACCCAAGGAGCACCCTGTTGGGAGGTGGCCATCCCTTTGTAGCCCAGTCACCAGGACACCTTCCCCTTTCAGTGGCACATGACCCACAGCCCCAGCTCTGATGGGGAAGGGCAGGGGTGGGATGTGCTGTCAGACCACCAGTGGCTTTAATTCCCAGTGCAGCACCCTAGAAAGCTGCTTCCTCACAAGTACAGGACATTTATTGGGAAGTATGCAACGTATTTTGGATTTTCTATCTCAGCAGTGGGATCAAAGTGCACAAAACATCTCCAGCATGGGGATATGAAGGACACACGTTGGGGTTGGTGCCACAGCTGGGCTCCAGAGCCAGCAGCACAGGCAGATCCCTACCCTGCAAAGCAGCAGGGTGAGCGAGCCACCAGGTAACAGTGCTGCTCCTGAGCAGCCTGCCTGCTGGGGCATGGAAATGAGTCAGCTCCAGCCTCAACCCTCAAAGCCACTCTACCCATGGTTAGTTCAGGCCCGGGGCCCTGCCATCCTGCTATACCCACAGAGCCCCGCGGCACAGCGCTGGAGAGCACATGGCTACAAAATCCTCTAGGGTCAGCCAGACCCTCCTTTGGTGACAGCACCAACCCATGGACAGAGGCTTAAGGACAGAGCCCCGAGGTCTCACATTTGCCCACCACGGCCAGGTTTCCCAGCCAGGCTGTTACAGGCTTGAACACCTGGGAAGGACAGAGCCACTTGGATGCAGCCCTCACCATACCCAGGTCTGGGCTGAAGGCTGCCTGGCACGAAGCAGGATGTGGGGCAGCATCCTGGGGTGACTGGCATCCTGGGGTCAATGAGGACGGAGCAGAGCAGAGGACTTGGACCAGCCTGGCCTTTCTGCAGACCCTCAGGGAGGAAGGTGTATTGCAGTGGTCAGACCTAAACTGCTGCTCTGACTCTTCCTCACCACACCAGTATGGGACTGGGGATCTCAGCAGGGCATTTGCTGTAATGAGCTGAGCTCCAGCAGGTAGAGCTCACCTCACCATCTGCCCAAGGTTTCTGTAATTCAGTCCAACAGCTCGTGGTAACTCTGAAGGGCCCTGTGCCTGTGCAGCCTGCTGCTCTCAGAGCTCAGCAGCCACAACTGCTCCCTGACAGGCGTCCCAGGCTCCCTGAAGCGTCTGTCGTCTTATTAGCAGAGCTCCCACTTGGGATTTATTTTCCATCCAGAATTTAAGCTGAATTTATGTATTAACTAAAGACTATTAGTGCCAAAAATAAGCAGAATGCCACTTGCTCAGCAACACAGGCCTTACGAGAGACCATGTGGCACAGCCTTCCCACCCAATCGCAACCCCAGAGAGGCTTTTTATAGACACCCACGTCTGGAGTGCCAGTGATGCTGGGCTTGCTGCAAGCGTCTGACTGCAGGGGGAGGGGAGGGAAATATCCCCACATCCATGGGCAGGATGAACCGGGGCTCGTTTAGGAACAGGGAGTGGCAGGGCTGCCCCATGTCCCTGCCTCAGACATGCATGTGGCGTGCAGCTGGTGACAGCGCGGATGCTGCTCAGTGTCTCGGTGCAACATTTCAACCTCAAGGCTCCTGCACTTCCCTCTGAGAATGACTGCTGGAGTGAGAAGAAAGGTCACCCAGCATGGCACAGCTTTTGATGACAGTGACTTTGCTGTTTCCCTGGTTGTCCCCAGGGTATTTTCCCTTTGAGAGCACCCACCCCCCATGCCAGTCTGGCTCAGCTGCCAGCAGAGTGACACTGATGCCACTCTGATGTGACTCTGAAGGTTTCTACAAGCACTCTGGCCAGTCTCTACTGTGAGGGGTGTGAAGCCACAGCAGCAGCCACAGCGCTGCCAGCAGTGCCAGGAAGCCTGTGCTGCACAGAAAGGTCAATGGCAGAAGGAGGCCAGCCTGGAACAGCCTCTTCCCTCTCACTCCTGCCCGCCGTACCTCCCTCCTGGCCAGCCTTCCTGCACACCTTCCTGCTCTGGTAGCTCTCTGCAGCACACCCAGTATGCTGGGCTGGAAAGGGACTGCTTTGGACACGATGCAGCACGGGGCAGCTCACAGACTGCCCATGGCCATGGCTTGGGCCAAAGAAGTGTCTGGAAACACAGGTCACCAGGTTGCAGCAGAGGTCAGAAGGGCTGGGGCAGGCACAGCTCATCTGTACAGACCTCACTAGCACAGCAGCTATTTGCAGAAGGCTGAGCAGCAGCTTCAGGCCACCAGCCAGACCAAGCAGGCTGCTGGACTCCACTCTCCTGCTTGCCCAGCAGCTGGTGCACTGGCAAAAGCATCGTTGTGCTGGCAGCCCCACCACAAGAAGGATGCTTGCTCCCCATGCCGCAGCGCAGAAAGGCAAACAGCCCAGCCAGCAGCCTTCCCAAGGGCCATTCTCTGCTGCCTCAGCCATGGCATGTGTGTGTCACTGCTCCGTGCTGCAGCACAGAGCAGGGAGAGTGGGTGATGGCATCCGAGAAGCAGGGAACAGGCAGGTCTGCAAACAACAAGCAGCAGCTCAGCACAGGGTCTCACTTCACAAGGAGTTTGTGACATCCAACCCAGCCTGGCAAAGGCAAAGATGTCAAAGAGCTGCTCTTCATGCCGCTCTCCCACTCTGCCAAAGAGAGCTTGGGCAGAGCTCATGCCAGTGCTGTGGCCCCAGCCTCCCCAGGCACGGTGCCCAGCCCCAGCCTCCCAGGCACGGTGCCCAGCCGCTGCTCCTGGTGTTCCTGACCCCCAGTCCGACTCGCCGCAGCCCGGCACCTCCACTTCAGGAAGAATTAAAACAAAAGCAAAGTCCATCCTAGGGGCACCTGGGGGGCTGCAAAGAGTGGCTCAGAGAACCCAGCCAAGAGCAGGCAGGGCATGTGCAAAGGGGGCTGCGGGCAGAGGGGCTGGGCAGGGCGGGCAGGGTCTGGAGTTACAGCAGTGTCTCCGTGGGACTTGGAGAGTTGGGTCCTCAGCAGTCCCAGGATGTGGTGAGCTGAGGCTGCCTTGGGAGGGTGTCTAGCATGGCAGGACAGTCTTGAAGAGCCTGCACAGGGATTTTGGACTCCTACCTGTCATAAGCACCTTGGAGCAAGGATAGGCAGGGCCTTACAGAGCTCTGGGGAGAGACCTACAGGGAGGGAGGGCAAGCTGTGAGCATATTCTGGACCTCAACGAGAGTGGCTGGGCAGTGGAAGCACCAAGGAGTCAGTGGCATAGCTGCACAAGAGCATGTGCATGTGTCCCTGCATAGCGTTTGGACAACAGTGAGGAGATCTCTGTCCCATGAAGCTGAGCAGGGGAGCTGCTGCCCCTCCACAGCCCTTGCTCTGAGGGGATGGGGAATGTGGAGATGACATCAGGGCTGGAGGAGCATGGTGGTCACACAGGGGCAGTGCTGAATCCACACTCTGCAGGCAAATACATGGCTGTCTGCCTCCAGCACACCTCCTTTATGGAGAATTTGCCAGGAGCTGGGAGACACCCAACTGCAGTGCTGGCATCAGTGCTTAGCCAAAGGTCTGTGGCACCTTGTTACACACTCTCAGACCAACACTCCTGGACAGACCTGGGGGGATCCCTATATCCCCCAAGTCTCCAGCCATCTGCAGCCCTTTGGCCTCTTACCTCTCACTTGGGAAGTGAGAACCACATGGGCAAGAGGTTCTGGGGGCCTTCACACACAGTCACAGAGTGGCTGAGGTTGGGGGCACCTCTGAAGTTCATCTTGTCCAATGCCTCAGCTCAATTAAAGGCATCCAAAGCAGACCAGGACCATATCATCAGCTTTTGAATACCTCCAAGGATGGACACTCCACAACCTGGGAAACCTATGCTCAGCCACCCACACAGTAATACCAGTCTTTCTTGCTCCTCTGTTTCTGTTTGTGCCTTTGGCCTCTTGCCCTGCCACTGCACACCCCTGGAAGGAGCCTGGCTCCCTCCCCTTGAGCCTCCTCTTCTCCAGGCTGAACAGTCCCAGCTCTCTCAGCCTGTCCTCACAAGACACGTTCCAATCCTGTCATCATCTTGATGGCTCTTTGACTCTCTCCACTATGTCCATCTCTCTCGTGCTGGGCAGCCCAGAACTGGACACAGTACTCCAGATGTGACCTTATCAGTGCTGAGCAGAGGTGAAGGATGCTGTCTCCTGACCTGCTGGCAATGCTTTGCCTAATGCAGACCTGGATACTATTGGCTTTCTCTCCCCCAAGGGCACATTGCTGGCTCATGGTCAACTGGGTGTCCATGGGGACCCCCGGGGCCTCTTTTTCTGCCAAGCTGCTTTCCAGCTGAGTGGTTCCAGCATATACTGGTGTGGTGTCTCTGGATGGCAGCATGACCCTCTGGCACAGGATCCACTCCCAATCCAGTGTCAGCTGAGGGTAGGCTCTGCCCCATCATCCAGATCACTATTAAACTGTCCTACACCCAGTGCTGAACTGGGGATACACAGCCAGTTACTGGCCTCCAGCCTGACTGTCTGCTGCTGAGCTCCACCCGTGGGACCTGGTGATTCAGTCAGTTCTCAGTCCACCCCACTGCCTGCCCATCCAGCCCATACATGGAGAGCTTGCCAGTGAGAGTCTTAGGGGAGACAAGAATCAAAACCTTATTGAAATCCAGGCAGACAATGTCCACTGCTGTCCCCTTGTCTCCCCAAGCATCATGGAAGGTGATCAGGTTGAACACAGTGGTCTTCCTCTGGGCAGTCTCAGACTTCTGAGACCTTTCACCTCATAAATCACTGATCTTCCTACAAAATTGCCTGGGTCTCACCAGCAAACTCCTGCAAGAGACCTAGAAGGGATGCTCTCTTTCCCAGAAAGTAGGTCCAACCTGCGTGTCCTGCTTATTTAGTGGCACCAGACAACTTCATATTCCCACTTCTCATCCAAACACTGAATTTCCAGGAAATTTCCTCCAAAAATAGGTCTAAACAGAAAAAAAGGTCCTTGAAACACCTTCAAGTTTTCCAACAGGGTGCAACCTCAGAGAACACTGCAGAAAAATGAACCAAAGGCATCATTAAAACATGGCAAGGTTTCCCTAGCTCAGCTGCAATTATTGCCCTAAAAGCTGAGGATGTATGATAGCAAAGAGCATGTGTGGGAGGAAGGAGAGGAGAAGGGGGAAAAGAGAAAGACAACAGCAGCATGGAAGGAAATTCAACACTGCCAAAGTGGAAGGCACAGTGAGAGGCAGAATTTGTTTCCTTGTGGAAGGGTTTCCCATGGCACCCATTACAGAGAGAAGGAGGAAAAAAAACCCATTATTTTGAAGAACATCCACCATGTAGGTAGGACTTCAAGGAGAGGGATTTCCCTCAGCTGCTGCAGCCAGGGGATTACCCCTGTATGCCATTCCTCCAGCCTTTAACAAAAGAAGAGTTAATCCCAGCATCAAATCCCACTGCTAGCCTCACGTGCTGGAAGGGGTGTGCCACAGACAAGATCTCCACATCTCCAAGCACCATTGCTAGGCAGGTCTCTGCCCCAGGGACATGGATGTGTTTTCCATGGGCTCCACACTCCCCCACCTTCCACCCAACCAATAACTGTCCTGGGAACATCATTCCCCTGGCAGGTGGCCGACCTTTTAGTAGGACACATGAGGTCATCCCACACAGGTACCACCCCATCCATCACTGTGACCACTCTTCACATCCTGGGAAGCTGTGCCGTGCCATGAGGCATCACCTCTGGCAACAGCAGGCAGCAGGGCTGGCAGGAGGAGCCCACCAAGCCTGCTATTCACATCCTTAGCCCCAAGGAGACAGAGGCAGCAGCTCTGTTACCAGCTCTGACTGCACTGCTGAGGTCTCAGGAAAGGCCCCTGGACCTGCTCACTCAATAAATCCATGAGTGAGACAACCTGGGCTCTGCAGCCTCTTCAGCCCAGAGTCAGAGGCCTGGCAGAGCCTGTCTGTGCCACACTGCAGACCTGACCTGGCACCCCACGGGCCTTCATCACCTACCCAGAGCAGGGAAGGGCTAGGGGTTGCTCTCCTGGCTCTGGGACGCAGCCTGACCACCCAGCAAGGGCAAGGGGTGGGAAGTTCCCTGAAGGCAGAGTGCTGGGACAGGGCACTGGATTTCAGAAGCAATGATGGGAAGGGAAACTCTGTGCTGTGTCCCCTCCCAGGAGGTTCACATGATGCTTTCAACACATCTCGTGCAGCGTAAGGAGACACTCCAGACTGAGATCAACGCTACCCACGGAGCCTCAGCATCCTGCACCCCAGGCACGAGCCCTAAAAGGTCTGTGCAGGGCCAGGGACTACACGACCTCCCCAGAGCCCAACCTACACCAAAACATGCACAGCCACATCTCCCAGTGCTTGAAGGTCAAAGGGCAGAACTCTCCAGGGGCAGAGTTGCTGGGCACTGTGCCCCAAGGAGCCACCTCCAGCTCCAGGAGCTGCTGCTGGCAAAGGCAGCCCAGCGCTCCGTGCCAGCGTGCATGCACCCAGCCAGCACCCAACACGGCCACAGGCAGCTGAGGGCCTGCAGCTGCCCCAGGCACCAGCCACTGCAGGACAACCACAGCCACTCTCCCCACAGGAAGGTGTCAGATGGGCACAGGTTCCTAATGGCACCTTCCAACGTGCCTGTCTGTCCTTCTGAAGACAGAAACATCTTCATGTATTGGTGATCTGGAAGTTACCAGCTCCCCTCCTAGATGCTTTAACATTTAAATATGAGGTTTGCTCATCTCATAATCCATCAGCCAGTTTCAAAGTTCACCATAGAAAGGTATTTTCTCTCCTGATCAGAGAACTATCCAGAGTCTCCTTCCCACAGCAGCAGTTTCATTCAGTTACCAGATCACAGTGATGGCAGGTGCTATCTTGGCACATTCAGCTGTGTTTCCTAAGGTGCACAGACCCCCAGGCAGGATTTCCTCCACTTCCTTGCCCCTGTGCTGTCCTGGTGTGACAGCTCTGGTCTCTGTGCTTTTGCTCTGCTGACACAGAGCAGAAGGCAGTTCAGCCTGCCATGCTTGGGAAGGAAGGAGAGGCCTGAAACCAACTGTGACCTGAGGCAGGAGGGCTCCTGGATCAACTATCTCAGCACAGACAGAGAGTGCAGTTATCTTCCACCAGGAAAAGTCCATGGGAGTGAATCTGCACACAGACCCTGCCTGTCTGGGTTGGGTAAACTCCCAGGAGCAGTTACTGACACACAGCATCCCAGAGCATGGGGGAATGGGCCCTGATGGCAGCTTGAAGAGTCATTTCAAGCCACAGAACACAACCCAAATCTCTCAGCTCCACGCAGCAACTGCAGATTTGCAGCATGAGCAGGTCAGCCACTCAGCCTGCCTCACCTGAGCATCCTCCCACCACAGCGTGCACCACAGAGCTGCCCATCCTTCTAGCAGCCTGGGAAATCCTCTTTCCACACCACTCAGCACCAAGTCCCCTCAGGGATTCATGCTTGCCATCAGCATCCCCAGCTAGTTCTGAGCATCAGCAGCCCAGCCTGGATGCCAGAAGCCGGCGTGTAACCAAGCGATGGACTGACAGGAGTCTTCTCTCCACACGTCACAGCTCCCCCATGCAGACAGGGCATGCTGCTGCTCATCAGAGGCAGGTTTGGGGACCACAAGTTTATGTCTCCTCCGACCCAGCACCTTTGCTGAGGGCTGAGCTTAGCTGGGAAATGTTCAGAGCTCCATGGCCACCAAGGAGACTCAACGTGCTGCTGGCCAGCACAGCCAGGTCCCTTGCAGACCTGTTACTACAGGAAGAAGTCTGGCTCCTCCAGCTGCAAACACCCACTCAGAACCTCCCTCCCAGCTGCACCCAGCATCACAACAGGGTCTGCCACCTCCAGGGAGCAGAGACCCAGGGGGATGGACTGCTCGGAGGCGCAGTGGTGAAAGGCACTGGCAGGGTTTCAGTCATTACCATTCCTGCCATTGCCAGCCCCACACACTGCTGCAAACCCAGCCCACTGCCAGTTACTGACTGCTTCCTAGCAGAGTGTGCAAAGCACCATCCTTCCTGCTTGCCAGGCAGGGCATCACGGTGTGGGGATGCTGAGGAGCCTTCCTCTGAGCAGTGGTGCAGGCACGGCCCCCTTGGCTGCATCGCTTCCCCCGGAGCACCAAGCCACACAGACACCTCTCTGCAGCGTGGGCACCCAGCACCACTGCACAGGGACAGGGCTGACATCTCCCAGGCAGCTGGGGTTTGGTGCTCCCCACCCACGCAGCATGTCTGTGTGCTAGAGATGGGCGAGACACTCCTCAGAGCTCCTGCTCTGCAGCAGGGTCCAAGCGATGGAGATGAGGCTCCACAGAGGGAATTCTTGGAGTAACTGGAGAAGCCTGTCACCACCTCCCAGGGCTAAAACCACAGCCCTGTGTCAGCCCCGTGCTGTGCCACTCCCCTCTGCAGCCCCTGCCTGCTGGCAACAAGGCATGTGGGGAGATGCAAAGTCAGCAGCTGCACCAGGCTGCACACACAGGCACAGCCTCCTGTCTGATCCTGTGTCATCCTTCCTCCCCAAGGCTCCAGCAGCATCCAGCAGTGAAGCACTGTGTGAAAAAGGACCTTCGTGGGGTGACCCAAGCCCTCTGCTTCTCATCACTCCAGTTCTTGTAAGTATAGGAGAATTCCTGATTTCCATCCAAACCATCCTACAGCTACCACTATGTCCTACCCAATGCCCAGAAAGCCTCAGGGCCTTTCCCAGCATCTCACCTATATCTGATCCTCCCAAGCCAACCAGAACACCTCACCTCCCCAAGGTTTTCCCCTCCTTGCCTGTGAGCTCACTGGGTTTTAGGGCATCGTCGACTCTGGGGCTCCAACAGCATTTGCCATGGCCTGCAGCTGCTGTTGTGCTGGTACACACAAGAAACAACAGTCATTCTACAGACCTCCTGCATTTCCCATGCCAGGAAGAACAGCTAAAATCACAAACCTAGGAAGAAAGGATACCAGAAAGTGACCCCTCCGTACCACAGACCTCCACCCTGGCTGCATCCCCATTTCCTGGCATCAAGACAACTTTCTGAGAGTGCTCAAGATCAGGGTGGGTTTGGGGTGGTGGGACACTCATCTGGTGTGCCCCCGTGCTTGGGGCCCAGCATCACTGCTGGAGGCTGGAGGAGCAAGGCTGGGTGTGCAGGTGCTGGAATGGGCATTGCCTTCTCCTGCCATGTGTATGGAGCGTACTGAGCCAAGCCAGGAGCCACAGGAAGGACCTGGCAGGGAAAGTCCTCCACCTCCTCTTGCTTCTTCAAATGTGTGGAAGTGTCTCCAGGACTCAGGCTTTCCAGTGCTCTAAGAAAGGGTGCCCAGGTCTTCTCAATGCCAACAGATAGCACCCTGCCATGCCATGTCCCCCAAGGAAAGGAATCTCCACTTCATTCCAGCACAGGATGTCAATGTGCAGCTGCCCAGACAGGCAGCAGATACCCCATGGCCCTATGAGAAGCCCTGATGTTCCCTGGGTCACACCAGCCTCAGCAGGCAGCTCCCCACAGAGCTCAGAGACAGCAGCACAAGAGACAACACGCAGCCAGGATGGGCTGCCCAGCAGTGATGCAGGGAGGAGGCAGCTGAGACCCCACACAGCAGGGCATCGCCCCAGGGATGCTCATGTCTTCATCTGGATTCCCAGCAGCAACTGCCAGCCTGGCTTAAGGTGGAACGCAGCCCAGGGGAAATTCGGCGCCTCAAGTACCCACCCATCCTCTCCTCTGAATGGAGCCACGCAGCTGAGGAAGGCTAGAGGGGTGAGATGGGAACCACAGAATCACAGAATGGCATGGGTTGGAAGGGACCCCAAGGGTCACAGAGCTCCAACCCCCTGCCACAGGCAGGGACACCAACCTCCAGGCCTGGAGCTACACAAGGTTGCCCAGGGCCCCAGCCAACCTGGCCTTGGACACCCCCAGGGACGGGGCACCCACCCCCTCTCTGGGCAGCCCCTGCCAGCCCCTCCCCACTCTCTCTGGAAAAACTTCCCCCTAAGATCTCATCTAACCCTTCCCTCCTCCAGCTTCACCCCATCCCCCTTGTCCTGCCAGGCTCTGCCCTTTTAAAAAGTTGATTCCTGTCCTGTTCCTTTGCTTCCTTCAGGGAGTGGAAGGCTGGGGAAAGGGAAGGAGGGGACACCCAGAGCAGTGGGTCCAGACAAGGGCCAGAGGCCCCGTTCCCATCACTGCTGTGACTGCTCTCCCACTGACCCGCTGGGAAGATCCAACTCCCAAGCAAGGCATCCTGACAGCCCGCTCACAACCCCTGTGATGCTCCTAATGAACGTGTTGCTAATTGCCCTCCACACAGCAACACACCCCTGCATGCTGGGAAAGGCCACACTGCATTGGCAGAGGCCAATAGTAGAGGCCATGCCCGATCCTGGCCCCACCTTGGCCTGGCAGAAGCGCAGCCCCCTCAGACAGCTGAAGCGGCTGCTGCAGCAGCAGGTCCCAGCAGGGACCGGCTTCGGCCAGCGCAGCAGCCAGGGCTGGTGCACTGCTGCCAACGGTGAGCCAGCCCAGAAAGCAGAGCCAGTCCCCACGCTCCTGCCAAGCCAGCTGCCTGCCCCAAGACCACCGAGGGGATCCGGAGTTTCGTCGTTGCTGAGCGAGTGGATGAGCAGTGATTGATTATAGAGAGTACAGATACCTGTCTTGTGACCCAAACAGGCAGGTCTCCCACAGGTAGTACTGTATGTCCTTCCACATGCTCTGCAAAGCTTTCCCATCCTCCTCAGCATTTCCACAAGCTGCGAGGCACATCACTGCCCATCCAGACCTGACTTAGAAAACCAGAGCAAGATCTGCTTTCCATCAGCCCTGGGGCCCTGCTCCCACCCACAGATCCCCCAGGCTTATTTCCAGCACCTGAATCCATTGGGAAGGTCTTCCCAGAGTCTTCATCTCCATCATGAAGGCAAAGGACAGTCCCCTCACACCAGGGCAGTGAGTGGGGGTCATCAAAGCTGGGCACTCTTTCATGAGCGTGACACATCCCCACTCCACCCCAAAGAGATACTGTGTCAGGAGGCCACAAACTATGAGGCACTCCTGCAAAACCAGGTCGTGCTCTTGCCTGCAAGGATGAACTCAGTTGCCCTCCACAGGCCAGCAAACAGGAATACATGAAAGGATGGTGCTGTCCTGCTGCAGACAACGGTGCATGGAGCAGGTGGGGGGACCAGTGGGAACCGCTGCAGACACCAACCCCAACAAAGAGATCTTAAAGGACAGTCCTGGCCTGATGCTATGAGAGATGCTGTGAACAGAAACACCTTGTCCCTGGGTACAACAGAGTGGGAATGGACCTGAGCACCTATCTGGTCCCTCGTCAGACCCTCCGAGCCTGCAAGGTCACACATGCCAGGGTCATTCCTGGTCAGTGTCTACCCAACCGACTGTTCAACTCTCTGCTGATCACTGTTACCAGGCTACCAGAGACATGGGATAACTCCTTGTAGTTCCCACAGCCCTGTCAGGTCTGTTGCCATCTTCTGACCTCTTTTCTGCATGCAGCTTCTTCTCATCAGCCCAGCCAGGTCCATCCTCCAGGTGCCACACAAGCTGGGGCCATGCTCACCCTATGCCACCACCATAAGGCCCAGCCCAGTTCCAACCTTGGTTCATATTGGGGAGCACTTTAAAGAGGTTAACCTCTGGTCATGATTTGGGCTACAGAGAGCCCATTTGCTTAAAGGAGCAATTACCCAGGGTAAGGTCTCAAGACAGGAAAGACAACACACCCAGAGAGGTTTCACAGAATCATTCAGGTTGGAAAAAACCTCCAAGATCATCTAGTCCAACTGTCCCCCTATCACCTATATTACTCACTAAACCATGTCCCTAAGTACCTCATCCAACCTCTCCTTGAACACCCCGAGGGATGCTGACTCCAACACCTCCCTGGGTGACCCCTTCCAACGCCCAACTGCTCTTCCTGAGAAGACATTTCTCCTCATTTCTAACCTGACCCTCCCCTGGCCCAACCTGCAGCCATTCCCTCTCGTCCTGTCGCTAGTTAACTGTGAGAAGAGGCTGAGCCCCAGCTCACCACAGCCTCCTTTCAGGGAGCTGGAGAGAGCAATAAGGTCTCCCCTGAGCCTCCTCTTCTCCAGGCTGAACAGCCCCAGCTCCCTCAGCTGCTCCTCATCAGACTTGTGTCCCAGCCCCTTCCCCAGCCTGGTTGCCCTTCTCTGGACACGCTCCAGGGCCTCGGGGTCTGTCTTGTAGTGAGGGGCCCAAACCTGAAGCCAGTCTTCGAGGTGCAGCCTGACCAGAGCTGAGCACAGGGACACCATCACCTCCCTGGTCCTGGTGGCTACACTGTTCCTGCTCCAAGAGCCAGGATGCCATTGGTGGTCTTGGCCACCTGGGCACACTGCTGGCTCATGTTCAGGAGTGTCAACCAACACCCCCAGGTCCTTTTCCTCTGCACAGCTCTCCAGCCACCCTGCCCCAGGCCTGTTGTGCTGCCTGGGGTTGTTATGACCAAAGTGCAGGACCCAGCCCTGAGCCACGCTGAACTTCATCCCACTGGCCTCTGCCCGTCCACCCAACCCGCCCACGTCCCTCTGGAGGGGCCTTCCTACCTTCCAGCAGATCAACACCTCCCCCCAGCTTGGTGGCATCTGCAGACTTACTGAGGGTGCATCAATTCCCTCATCCAAATCCTCAGTGAAGACATTCAAGAGGATGGGCCCCAGCACCGACACAGGGGAACACCACTTGTGGGTGTAACTGCATCCACCACCTCACTCTGGGCCCTGCCAACCAGCCAGTTTTAACCCAGCAAAGATTGTACCTGTCCCAGCCACGAGCAGCCAGCTTCTCCAGGGGATACAGTGGGACACTGTGGCCCAGGCTTTGCTGGAGTTGAGGCAGACTGTGTCAGCAGCCGTTCCCTATCCATCAGGTGGGTCCCCTGGTCATAGGAGGAGATGATGTTGGTCAGGCAGGGCTTGTCTGTCATGAACCCACACTGGCTGGGCCTGATCCCTTGGTTGTCACATACATGCTCTGTGATTGCCTGCAGGATGACCTGCTCCATAATCTTCCCTGGCACAGAGATCAGTGAACAGGCCCTGATCTTCCTTAGGACCGTTCATGGGTGTCACACTAGCAACTCTCCAGTCACCTGTTACCTCTGTGGTTGACTATGACCACTGATAGGTGATGAAATATTAGGTCTCTGTTTTGACCTGAATCATGGGGGAGGTTATTGTGCTCCCTGTCCCAGTCCTGCAGGTCAGGAGATGGAGTACCTCAAAAATAACTGGTCTGACTATTGAAGACAGATGTAAAGAAGGCACCGAGAGTCTTCGCCTTTTCCTTATCATCAGTGGTGTTCCCCACTGGATCCAGTAAGGGAGGGAGATTCTCCTTGGCCCTCCTCTTACTGGTAATGTCTTTGTAAAAACCTTTTTTATTACCTTTCACTGCAGTGACCAGGTTGAGGTCCTGCTGGGCTTTAGCCTTTCTGATTTTTTCCCTGCATGTGCTAGCACCTTCCTTGTACTCTCCTGTCCCTCCTTCCACTGGATCTCCACCTTCTTTTTCTCCCAGAGACTCAAAAAATCTCCCTGTTCAGCCAGGCTGGTCTTCTTCCCAGCCAGCTCGTCTTACAGCACACACGGACAGCCTGCTCCTGTGGCTTTAAGACTTCCCTCTTGAGAAGTGTCCAGCCTTCCTGGACTCCTTTGCCCTTCAGGACTTCTCCCAAGGGACCCTCCCTACCAGTGTCCTGAACAGTTTGAAGTCTGCCCTCCAGAAGTCCAAGGTAGCAGCATTACTGACCCTCCTCCTGACCACCAGGAATAGAGAACTCTACCACTTGGTGGTCACTCTGCCCAAGCAGCTCCCAACCACCACATCTCCCACCAGTCCTTCTCTGTTTGCAAACAGAAGGTCTAGCTGGTTATCCTCCCTGGCAGGCTCACCAGATGTGTCAGGATATTAGGCTTCCACACATTCCAGGAACCTCCTAGACTGCTTCCTCTGGGTTGTGTTACATTTCCAGCAAATGGCTGGGAAGCTGAAGTCCCCCACAAGAACCAGTGCTGATGATTGGGCAACTTCCACCAGTTGCTGTGAATACCTCATCTGTGTCTCCACCCTGGTGCAGTGGTCTATAACAGACACCCACCAGGATGTGTCCCCCTGATCCTTACCCACAGGGATTCTGCATTACCATTCCCAGCCCTGAACTCCACCACGTCAAAACACTCTCCAACATAGAGAGCCACTCCACCACCCCTCCTATGCTGCCTGTCCCTTCTGAAGAGTTTATGGGTGTCCATGGCTGCACTCCAGTCGTGGGAATGGTCCCATCACATTTCAGTGATGGCAACTAAGTTGTACTTTGCCTGCCTCACAATGGCTTCCAGCTCCTCCTGTCTGTTGTCTGTGCTGTGTGCATTAGTGAGGATGCATTTCAGTTGGGCCATTGACCTCAGCCCCAGGCATGGCACTGTTCCCCCAGCCTTGTCTCTAGTGAACCTCACTGTCTCCCCGTCCCCCTTCCTACCTAGTTTAAAGCCCTCTCAATGAGCCCTGCCAGCTCCTGGGCTAGGATCTGCTTCCTCCTCTGGGACAGGTGGGACTCATCTGCACCCATCAGGCCAGGTGCTGAGTAAACCACCCCGGAAGGTCAAAACCCCCAAAACTCCTGTGATGGCACCAGCCTCTCAGCCATGAATTGACAGGTGGGGGTTCCGAGTCCTCTCAGTCCCCTCCCTGCCACTGAAGGGATGGAGGGAAACACCACCTGTACTCCATCCACTCACAGACCGCATCCCCTGAAGTCCCTTTTGATAGCCTTCAGGCTTCTCTCAGTGATTTCATCACTGCCACCTTGACCTATCAGTAGGGGATAACAGAGGCAAACCAGGTCCGGTCGTTTTCTGGTCGTATCCTGGGCCTGGGTCCCAGGGAAGCAGCAGACTTCTCTATGGGTAGAATCTGGCCGACATGTGGGGCCCTCTGTTCCCCTCAGAAGGGAGCTGCCTGTGACAATTACCCTTCCTTTCTTCTTGGTGGAGGTGGTCTTGAGGCACAGAGTTGCCTTCCTCCCCCTAGACAACCTCCTGGGTGGACCTTCCACCACATACTCACCGCCACATCCTTCCACCTACCCTCCCTTCAAGCTCCAGAGCCCCAAACCTGTTGTGTGAGGGCACCTGAGAAGACTGGCCATCACCCAGGAAGGCCTCATATCTATTTCTCAGAGGCACCTGGGGAGGCAAGGCAGGCAAGGAGAGCACTCGCCTGCTGCCACTGCTGTGAACTTGCCTCCACTCACCCCTTTCATTTAGGCCTCTGGCTTCCACCGGCCGGGCAGAATACAGGCCCCCCTTGATCATGGGTGCTATCTGCGTGGATGGCAGCGCCTGGCTCCACTGATCTATCTCCATTTCAGCCTCCCTAATGCTTCTAGGCCTTTCCAGTTCAGCTTTTGACCTCATCTTGCAGCTGTGCCACTCGGCTGAGCAGGTCATCTACCTGCTCACACCACACACAGCCCTACTCAGAGCTGCCCTCTGTACTGGGGAGAGGCCGGTGCACTCCCTGCAGCCTGTGACCTCACAGCCACATCCACCCCTGGGAGCTCCCTCCGGGTTCCCACATCCAGTGTGGTTGTTGTCAGGAGCATGATCTTCAACTGAGTGGAGACCACTGTTCTTTGACTGAGCTGGCAAATGGGGTTTTTTTAAAGGTTGTTTTTTGTTTGTTTGTTTGTTTGTGGGGGTTTTATTCTTTTTTTTTTAGTGTCCTGCCTGCTCATCAGCTGCTGATCACCTTACCAGTTACACCCACTCCTGGCTCTCTGGGCTCTGACCCCTCCGGGCTGCTTTTAAGAGGGTACTGTGATGCGAGGGTACTGTGATGTGAGGGTACTGTGATGTGAGGGTACTGTGATGCCAGGGTACTGTGATGCGAGGGTACTGTGATGCGAGGGTACTGTGATGCGAGGGTTCTGTGATGCCAGGGTACTGTGATGCCAGGGTTCTGTGATGCCAGGGTTCTGTGATGCCAGGGTACTGTGATGGCAGGGTACTGTGATGCGAGGGTTCTGTGATGCCAGGGTACTGTGATGCCAGGGTACTGTGATGCGAGGGTTCTGTGATGCCAGGGTACTGTGATGCCAGGGTTCTGTGATGCCAGGGTTCTGTGATGCCAGGGTACTGTGATGGCAGGGTACTGTGATGCGAGGGTTCTGTGATGCGAGGGTTCTGTGATGCCAGGGTAGTGTGATGCGAGGGTACTGTGATGCCAGTGTACTGTGATGCGAGGGTACTGTGATGCAAGGGTTCTGTGATGCGAGGGTACTGTGATGCCAGTGTACTGTGAGGTGAGAATACTGTGATGTGAGGGTACTGTGATGTGAGGGTACTGTGATGTGAGGGTTCTGTGATGTCAGGGTACTGTGATGCCAGTGTACTGTGATGCCAGTGTACTGTGATGCGAGGGTTCTCTTATGCGAGGGTACTGTGATGCGAGGGTACTGTGATGCGAGGGTACTGTGATGCCATGGTACTGTGATGCGAGGGTTCTGTGATGTGAGGGTACTGTGATGTGAGGGTACTGTGATGTGAGGGTACTGTGAGGTGAACCCACACTGGCTGGGCCTGATCCCCTGGTTGTCACATTTCTCCCTGTACACAGGCTATCATCCAGAAGTGCCAATACAGGGATGAAAACTTGGCAAGAGCTGGGTTACCCTACCATGCAGAGACACAAGACACCCCGAGCAGCTGAACACCGGTCCCTTGGGTCTCTGAGGCAGCATCCTCTGTCTGCCTCTCACCCACCACATCTCTGGTTTTCTCCTTTCCTTTTTCTTCCCTAACATGAACTCTCTCCCTTCTCTGAACAGCCTCGGTGCTCTCTGCTGGGACACTCACACCAAAGTTCTCTCCCCAGATGCTCCCAGCAGGTGATCCTGCCCATACCCAACTGCATCCTGGGTTTCCTCGCCTGGAGTTACACACATTAATTCCATTCAAGCTGCAAATCATCTACTCCCAGTACCTCATATTCTGGGGACCCTCATGTTTTCCTCCACCAGACCAGAAACCACCTCATTCGGGCTGGAGCCGGACTGAGGGGGTTAAAGGACAGCAGTGTTCACCGACCCTTCCAGCCAAGCTCTGTGGCACACAGCCCAGCATCAGGCTGCAGCAGCCAAGCACTGGGACCACAGTCATTCAGCAGAGAAAGAGAAGCACAGTGATTCTTCCTCTTTCTGATCTTTAGCCTACCCTTGCAGACTCAGTACTCCACCCCCACATTTTCTGGCAGTACCCAGAGCTGAGGAGGGACATGCCAAGAGGTGTTGGTACCCTTTAGGGGTTGGAGCGCTTCAAACCCAATTCAGAGGGCGAGCAGATGACTGGATGCCAAAGTTGCCAGGGAGATGAGCTTCCTCCAGAGCCTCCCCTCACTGCACATGTCCACCTGGGCCCCTGCCGAGGATGGACATCCTCCACCATCTGCACTGGACAGAGCACCTCACAGAGAACCCCTCACTAGGAAGCAGGGCAGAGCCTTCTCAGCCCAACAGCCCCACTCACCCATGGAAGAATGGCTCAGCCATTTGGGAGGCTGCATGCTTGCACCCTGGCAGCCTCCTTGGATCAGCAGAGAGAGGGGAACGGATTTACTGACATCTTTGCTATACCCATCCCAGCTCCCAACTGTTTCAACCAACACTGACCGCGCTGCCACACCACACTGAGCACGCAGAGGAGGACCTGCCAAACAGCCCTGACACCTCCATCCTCAGCACAGGCACTTTACCACTTCCCAGCACTTCACCACTCAGGCTCCTCTGCAGTGAGAACTTCTCAGACGGCCAGAGCTGCTCACAGACTTGCAGCCTCACAAACCTGCTGCCACCCCAGATTTATTTCCCATATCTCCTCCTAGTCAACCCATCTCTGCCTTTCTTGCTGTGTCCTCACCCTTTCCTGCCAAGGGCCGGCACAGCTCGTTGGGAGTCCTACGCATTGCTCCAGCCCAGGTCTCCTCCACTCTCAGCAGTGTCATGCAATGGCTCGGGAGGGGAAGGGAGATCAGGTGCACTCCAGCACCAGCATCCCATGCCCCAAATCTGGCCAAGCAGCAGCCACTCTTCATCGGAGCCATGCCACACTGTTTACGGGAACAGTGATCCTTCTGGGACAGAGCACCAAAACTGGTCCCTTGCAGGACTCTGCAGCAGATTTTGGGGTGTGCCAACTGTTCAAAGGCTCTGTCCTGGTTTCAGCTGAGACAGAGTTAATTTTCTTCCTAGTAGCTGGCATAGTGCTATGGTTTGGATGAGGCTAATGCTGATCCCACACTGATGTTTTGGTTGTTGCTGGGCAATGTTTACACCAAGTCAAGGACTTTTCAGCTTCTCATCCTGCCCCACCAGTGAGAGGGCTGGGGGTGCACAAGAAGCTGGGAGGGGACACGGACAGGACAGTTGACCCTGACTGACACAAGGGTCATTCCATACCATATGACATAATTCTCAGTATATAACTTAGGGGAGGCTGGCCAGGGACTGGACCACAGCCCAAGAACTAGCTGGGCACTGGTGGTCTGCGGGTAGTAGGTAACTGTGTTGTGCATCACTTGTTTTGTATATTCTTTTATCATCATCATCATCATCATCATCTTCCTTTCCTGTCCTATTAAACTGTCTTTATCTCAAACCACAAGATTTACCTTCTCTCTCCTGATTCTTCCCCCCATCCCACTGGGAATGCAGCGAGTGGACATCTCTATGGTAGCTTTAGTTCACAACAGGTTCACAACCCTGGTGACCGTGGTGCTGTTTGCCTGATGCAGCCCAACTCAAGTGGGGAGCTCGGCTGTGGCAGAACACGTCTCTTTTTGCCTGACGATGGAGTTTATTCCCTCTGTGCTCCCAAGCATGCACCAGTTTCTGATCCAGATCCAAACCCAAGTCGAGGTGTGGCCTGTGATTTACCAAGGGTGTTACGCTTCAGGGCCTGTGCCCTAGCAGGGCACAAAGACAGCCACTGAGCAGCAACTGCTGTCCGGGGGCATGGAGAGGCCCTACAGAAAGCAGCAGTGCTGGGATCGTGCAGGAGCCTTTTTAGTCTCCTGTTAGTCCTTGGGGAAAGGCTTTATTTAGTCAAATGTTTCTGAAAGGGGGACTGAGAAATTGGCCAGGCTTTGCTCCACGTGCCTGGGAGTGGACAACCTCCATTGTTCCAGGTATTGCTAAAGTCACTTGGACCTGCAACACCGACCAAGCAGAGGTTCAGCTGCCAGTTCCCCGTCATGGTTGGCTCAGCTGGGAGACAAGGAGCTGACCCAGCTACCCCAGGTCCACTTCCAGGCCAAGTCCTGTGTGCCAGCTAACTGGGAGCAGGGAGCACCCAGAAACGTGCCACCCTTCGGGGGGAGAGGCAGATAAAAGCTTTCTGCAGCAGAGTGACCACTCCCCATCTGCAGAAACTCACGGCAAGAGGGAAGCAAGTCTCCGCTCTTCTGTGAACCTAAGGAAGTGTGATTTTCTGAAGGTGGTGAGAAATAGTTTCAGACAGCTCTAATTAGCAGTGTGGCTTGTGAAAACACCCAGCTTTGCTGTTCCCTGCTCCACAGCTGTCCTGGGATGAAGGGAGAGCACCAGCACCCATCCCTGGTTGCAGCCAACCTGCACCCTTCCCTCGCGCCTGCCTGGCTTGAAGTGAGCCCGATGATTTGCAGGATAGCAGAGAGGGTTATTTTTGCACTGAGCTGCTGGTCCAAAGTTGCCAGCATTATTTCAGGCAGCAACACCTACACTGGAATTCAGAGGGCTTCGTTTTCCCACGGGCACTTCAAAAATCAGGCCCCTCTGCTCTCCTCATAGGCCGGCTGCAACCAACCTGGCTCCCAGAATCAACAGATCGACAACTCCCAGCATCATGTGGCCAACAAGCCCAATGCCACAGCTCCAGCACATTCCTGATTCCCACTGAGACCAAGGCACCTTCCAACTGGAAAAAGAAAAAAAATAAATACCTTCTCTCACAAGAAGTACCTGCTGCAACAACAGGTCCTCTGCCTGCAAAGCCTCCTGGGGATCTGCCACCATCAGATGACTTGCCCAGGCTAAGCTAGCCTAGCTCATCCCACAGGCGGGTGTTTGGTCCTGGAACTCTGCAGCATTTTCGGTGAGGTGCTCCAGGAGATGTACAAGCTCTAATTAAAGCAACTCCCCGCATATGGAGGCAGGGAGACATTTGTTCCTCTGTGAAAGCAGAAACTGGAGCCCAGACAGGTTCAATCCCCACCGCAGAAGCCCCTCCCACTACAGAATATTAGCAAATATGGCTTTTGCATAGGAAGCATGGACTCTATACCTAGACCATAAAGCAGATAATGACACGAGGAACCCCTGAAGACCAAGAGGGTCACAACCCAGAAATGGTCCCCACCACGTCTCACAGCCACCCCACCAGTGCCATGTCTTGCACCTATTTCTTCCTCCCTGATGGAGACACAAAGAAAGAACTCATCCAAGATTAAGGAGCTATAAGATGCAAAGACGAGACAGAAGGAGAAGCAATAACAGGAAGCAAAATATAACAGTAAAAAAACCCTAACAATACTCCCAGTGCAGAAGAATAGAGATAGACAAGTGGGTGATGAGACCCCTGGGTGCTAGGCCCAGGGACCTGTGTGCCCCGGCTGGGCTGAGATGCAGGGGCTGCTGACCTCTGGACTCTGCAAGCAGGGAACTCCTGGCCTCCAGAGCCTGCCCAGCAGTGGGGTGGTGATGGCTGAAGTGAGAATCACCCCCACGCCCTGGGGCTCAGCACAGGGAAGGGCAGCAGAAAAAGGCCTCCAGGCAAGACCCCCCCCACATGCCAGCTGCACAGACTCATGTTCCCATTCCGCCTCCTGCACCCCGTGTGTTCCCTTCCCTCTCCTCCAGCCTTCCTGGCTCTGCCTGGTGAGGGCCTGGTCCTGTGTGGAGCCTCACCACCCACTTCTCTCCTTCAAGTGAGCTGTGCAAACAGCAGAGGCTGTTCTTTGGAGAGACACAGATGCTCCAACCACAGGCCTCATCCTGCAGCACATCCCGGCCCTTGGCAAGCAGCGAGACCAAAGGACACACAGCACTTCAGCCTGGGATGAATCACTAGAAAACAGACCCAGGCATGGAGCCAGAGCAGGGAGAAGACCGTCCTGCGAGGTCTCCATCTTTGGGAGCTGGGGATATCAGAGTGATCAGAGTCGCGAGGTCCCCCTCCACCCATTCTGAAGCAGTCCCACCACCTGCTCCCCTGGGCATCCCTCACAAGGTTGCAGCCTGGTTGTCTCCCAGAGCACGCCTCGTGCCTGGACATGCCACCCCTACCAACTCTGGGGCTGTCCATGGGCCCCATCTGCAACAAGGACAGGGAGCAACCTAGCACCTCCAGATCTCCCCTCCAGGAAGGAGAAGGCAGACCATGGCTTGGTTTCACAGTCCATGCACCTTTCCAGCAGCTCTGGTGCTACAAATCAGAGGATCCTGCCAGGAATGTCACCTTCAGATGTAACCTTCCAGCCAAACCCAGAGCATGAAGTGCTTGGGGAACCACAAGTTCAGCAGGCCAAGGCTCCCGTTTAATCTTCATCACTGAACCAAACCACAGTTATGACAGTTCCTGACCACCAGCTTTTATTTTTCTTCTGCAATCTGCTGTCGAGCTCTGCTGAGGCGACGCTGCTGACAACCTGCAGAGTCCCTTAGCCAGGGAGCCTATTCAGACCGGCAGAAACACAGAAACAAAAGCATCAGCTCCAAGAAGGTGTCACGGGCAGAATGACATCCCTTAACTTGTTGTTACATCAGCCTACACATTAACAATTCCTGATCCAGGAAGAAACGGAGCAGCCTCTGTTCCTCTTAAAGTCATACCCAGCTACTCAGAGATGCACAAGTTCAGAATCCTTCTTGCTTTAATAATAAATAATATTTTTTTTTAAAAAGCCACATACCTTTTGCTGTGCTTTCACCTGATGATGAAACCACAGTCCCGAGACATTCCCCCCTTTACCTTCCTTTAAACTCTGCAACAGCTATTTCACTGAATCCTCTATGCCCATGATGGCCCACATACAGCATCACATGAAATTACTGTCTCCCAAATTAGTTTTCTCATATGCAGACCTAGCCCATTTTCCTCAACAACATATTATGATACGCAAGGTTCCACCTTTCTCCCAGGAAATGCAGGCTTCCAAATTTAGCTTTTGGATAACTAAAACCAAAAAAAGACAGGTCTGGCTTTCAAAATCCGGGGCCAGCAGCCCTGAATGGCAAAGCATTTGCCCCAGAAACAGCTAGTTAGTAACACAACAACAACAAAGCAGCACACATATGTTCAGTACCACAAGTATTACTTGACAAGGCACCTTGCTTTTAATGAAACAAAAGGCCAGTTAACCTGATGAGGAAGTACAGCGTGCTGTCATTGAGTGGGGAACCTCGATTCCCAGGAGATATGCCCTGTATATCCTCATAATCCACCAGACACGGGAGAATCAAATCCATTTTGATGGCACGGCGCAGCGCTCGGAGCTCTCCAGGTTCCCACCGGCCTTCTCCGGATCCTGTGACACAGTATCTGTGTTCAGGCTGGACAAAGGGCCAGCCTGGCATTTTTGTAAGCTCAGATCCCAGCTCTGGGAAAATGCAGTCATTGTCTTCACCCAAAGCCCCACCGCCCGGCCCACCACAGGTATTGTCCCTGCAAGGGCAGCAGGGAGGGTCCAGGCGCAGGAGGAGTAACGACATTCGGGCAGCACTTCCCCACTTCAGTCATTTCATAACTGCATTTGCCAAGGTGGCGGGGGATGCTGGCCCCGCTGGCCCCGCTGGCCCCGCTGGCCCCGCTGGCCCGGGGAGCAGCGCAGGGACACGCACCGGAGCCAGCCGAACGCGCCGAACCAACACAAGAAACCCAAGTTCACAACGCCAGGCCCTCATTTCGGAGGAGGTGAAACTTCACGGCACTTAGGGCTCACCTGAGACCAAGCGTCTGCCCCAGGCCCCGCACACATCCCCACACCCCACAACCCCCACCCAGTCGCGGGAAGAGCCCCCCTCGCTGCCTCGGAGCCTCCACCCGGGAGAGGCAGGCGTTGGCAGCGCCGGTGCGCACAGAGTTAAGGGAGCCACCGCCGCATGCCGGCAGCGGCTCTCCCACCCGGGGCTGCCTGCCATCGCCAAGGCGAACCCAGGGAAGCGGCACCCGAGGCGGGGGAGCTGGAAAATCGCCGTGACCGAGAGCTCCAAGGCGCCGGCGCCGGAAAGCGGCTGGCCCCGGGCGCACCGGCAGCCGGGCTGCGGGCCCTTCCCCGGAGGTGGGAGTGGAGGGGGAAGGGAGGCTGGCCGGGACCTTGAGCCGGCCGAGCGGGGACCCCGGGGCCGGGGAAGGTGGGGGTGGGGGGGAAGGATAGCGCGGCTGTGGCGGCCGAGCCCGACGGAGCGCATCGCCCCCGGTACCCGGAGCGGTTCGCGATGCGGGCCGGGGGACAATCGCCGGGCATCCCGCCAGCAACGGGGGTACGGACCTGCCGCCTGGCCGCTGCCCGGGCCGCGGGCCAGCGCTCCACGCCGCCTCTCCATCAGCGCCCCCCCACACCCCCACACCGCCGGTTCCGGCGCCCCCACACACACCCGCCGCCGCCCCCGCCGCCGCGGCGCGGCCCGTACCGCAGTCAGCGCAGAGGATCCGCGACACGTCCCGCTTGAGGTTCTTGCCGCTGGTATCGAGCGGGGCGAAGGCGGTGCGGAAGACGAGCGGCTCCTCGGTGGGCTCCAGGAAGAAGATGTAGCGGTGGTTGCGCTTGACTTTAAAGCAGGGCGCTTTGGAACCCACGCTGATGAGCTGCTCCCGCTGCAGCCCGCCGCTGTTGAGGGGCCACAGGTCAAGCACCTTGACCAAGACCCCCCGGCGGGACCGGCGGCTCCTCGGCTGTCATTGCCGCCGCCGGCGGGGGGCCCACGGACTGCACCTTGCCCTCCAGCACCACCGCCGCCGTGTACGCCTGGTCCTGCACCGATTTAAGGCTGGGCGAGTAGCAGGCGAGGGAAACGCCGAAGAGGAGCATGGAGAAGCCGGGCGCCGGGTCGCGCCTCATGCCGCCGGCTACCGCTCGCTCCCCGCCGGCCCTGCGGCGGCCGGGCTGCGGGGCTGCGGCGCGGCGGGCGCGGCGGGGCGGAGCGGCGCGGCGCGTCGCGGAGCGGCACGGCACGGCACGGCACGGCGCGGCACGGCACGGCACGGCGCGGCACGGCACGGCACGGCGCGGCGCGGCACGGCACGGAGCCGCGCGGATCCTCCTCCGATCAGGGAGGTGGGATGCTCTCACAGCTGCCCCGTTCCCCCGGGGATGCTGACCCCCTCCCATCCCCACTCCCGCCCCTCCAGAGGTGATTCCCTGCCCGGGGACTCCCGCACACACACGCGGGGATGCCCGCTGCAGCAGAGGGGATCCCTGCATCCCCGATCTCCGCTCCGGCAGGGCCTGGGGGGCCCCGCGGATGGAACCAGATGGTGTTGTCTCCATCGCAGCCATGGAGCCAGCCTCTCGCCAAGCCCCAAGCGTTCGCAGAGGCATAAACACCCCCCCACACACACACCCGCCTCCCCCCAATCCAGATGCCACCAGAGATGTATTGATTTGGGAGCGGGGGGAGGTGGCACGGGGCTTCCGCGCTGTGCAGGGCCCAGGAGCCAGGGGGTTCCTCCGTGCCCCATGGTTTTTTGGAGATGACAGATTTGTGCCTGAGATTGCCTGCACACCTGAAGAACAAACACCTAGAAACAAATGGAGTAAGGTGACAGCTGAGGAGACAAAGCCTCCTTTCATGCCCTGAGCCCTGCTGTCTCTTTGTAATAAACAAGAGATCTTCCCCTGCAGTGGTTTCCAGGAGGAGCCAGTTTAATCTCCAAAAAGTGGCTTATTCGGTTTTATTGTAAAAGCTGATCCTGAAGCATCTGTACTCCCACAGCCCCACCACCCCGATGCTACAGCAGGGACGGGATCTGAGGCACTCAACCGGCAGCAGATGAGTTTGTGTTTGTTGTTGCTCTGAATTCTGCATCGAAGGGGAGCGGCCATGGTCCCCTCACAGCGCAGGGGGCCTGGGGGGGGAAGGCTGGGCTCATCCTCGTCTCAGGCAAGGGGCCGGGATGCACAGCCCTGCCTGTGCCGCAACAGACACATGCACCCCCCACCCCAGCAGCCTTACAGCCTCAAGGGAATCCTTCCCCACATCTGAAACAATGACAAGAGCCAGGTCTTTGAGCATGTCAGTGAGGGCAGAGGGGCACGGATGGCAGGACTGAGGTTTGCTCTCCATTTAATGTTGTGCAGTCAGAATCATCAGGAAAAAATGGGAAGGGAGCAGAGCTGCTGTGCCCGTGGTGGTCCTTCCCCATGCTGCCCTGGCCCTGCTGCCCCAGGCAGGAGCCAGCACTGTCCCACAGCCTCAGCACACACACGCAGAGCTATGGGGCAGCTGTGTTTCCAAGCTGCCAGCTGGGACAACTTCTCCTGCCCTCTCTGGGGAGGCTGACAGCTCTCTGAATAGCTCTGCCATTGCAGGACCGTGATGCTTAGGAAGCAGCACAGTGCCTTAACAGCTGGCTGGGAGAGACTGTCTGCATGCATTTTCTCCTGCTAGCAGTGGCTTTCTGCCTTTCTTGTTTCAGGTGTTCCTGACAGCTTCCTCCTTGTGCCTGTTTGGTGGCCATGCAAAACTGCAGAGGAGCACGGGCAGAGGCAGGAGGGACCAGAAGTGTTTCCTGTGGCACAGGGAAGGATGGCATTGTGGATTCAGGAAGCTGCCTGGAGGAGCAGGGAAAGCACCTGACACCTCTCTGCTTGTGACCCAAATCGCTGTGGAAATTCCCCCTTCCTGAACATTTTGTTCAGACAACACCATCAGTTCTGCCCAAGGAGGATGGAGATACCTGATAGCATAACCTGACCTGACGCTCTCCTGCTCTACCCTGCCCTGCCCAGAACAGATGGTTTAATGCATGGCCATTTCAGTGGTTAATCACTGTCCTCTCCCTGTTCACTGGATGAAATCCCACTGGGACCACAGTGGTTCAACCTCTGGAAGAACTTCAGCTCAAGATACCTGTGAAGGGTCTGGGGTAATTTTGAGAAGAGGTATTTTTCTCTTATCTCAGGGACATTTTGGAGTCCAGGATGCTCAGCCTCAACAAAGGGCACTGGCCACACATCCTTTTGGGAGCATGTGTCCTGGTGGTCAGCCTAATTGTTGTGAAGACAACTGGCCTTCACTGCCAGAGATGCTTGTGTTTCTGTTATCATTTGAGAAATGGTTAAGGGCTACATCCCTTCCCACCTTCCCTGCTGCTTCTCCTATATAAACAGAAAATCATTCATTTCTGTAGGTCCCTGGGCATTCTGACATGTGAAATAAATACAGCAAGGCCCTGGGTGCAGGCACCAGCCCAGTAAGAACACTGGGCTGAAGGGAATGAAACCCATCTAGCATTATTTTTTAAATATGTCTCTCCAAGCATGTCACAAAACTTGACTCTCATTCACAGAATAACAGGACGACTGAGGCTGGCAGGAACCCCAGGAGGTCTCACAGCAGGTCCAGCTCGGGTAGGTCACTCTGGGTCATGCCTAGCTCAGGCCTGAACCTCTCTGGTGAATGTGTTCCAGTTTTGACCACCTTCATGGTGGAAAAAGCCTTTTCTTTCTCTAAGGGAAATTTCTGCCTTCCAGTTTGTGCCCTTTGCCTCTGGTCCCCACTCCATCTGAGGCTCTGCCCCTCTACCACCACTCCCAGGTGGCTGCCAGCAGCACCAAGATCTCCTCTCCTCCAGGCTGAGCAAAGCCAGCTTGCCGAGAGCCTTCTTGTACAAGGACAAGGCCCAGACCCCACCTGCAGCCTGTGGAGAGGCCCCAGGCTGGAGCAGGGGGAGACAGACAGGAGATGCTGTGACCCGTGTTGGAGCCAGCCCCTGGCAGCACCTGCAGCCCGGGGAGAGAGTCAGAGGCACAGAGATGAGAGAGAGAGACCCACCCTGGAGCAGGTTTGGGGGCGGGGTGGCTTGTGACCCCCCGGGGGAGCAGGCTGGAGCAGTCTGGGCCTGAGAGACATTCTGTGATGTGTGACTGCCCCCAGAGCAGTGACCCAGGCTGGGGCAGCTGGGGAAGAGCTGAAGCCCTGGGGGAAAGGACTCAGGTTGGAGAAGGTCCTGGAGGACTGTCTGCCCTGGGTGGGACCCCAGGGTGCAGCAGGGGAAGGGGGTGAGGAATGAATGCCCCCCCTCAGGCTAAGAAGGAAACCAAGTTGTGAGGAACTGACCCCAACCCCCATTCCCCCAGTCCCTGCCCCTCCCTGTGCCACAATGGGGGGCAGAAGGGAGCAAAATCCTGACTCAAGTGCGGTCTGCTGAGAAGGGAGGGTGGGGGAAGGTGCTGTAAGCTCTGGTCACACTTCTCATCACCAGATCTGGTGTCCCTGGGGGTGCAGGGCAGGGCCATCAATTAGAGAGTTTCTGTCCTTTATTCTGTGTCTGTGCTGAGTCTGTTCTGCCCATGACACTGACTGTGGGATGGTCTCTCCCTGTCCTTATCTCCACTTCTGAGCCTCTCAATATCTATCTTCTCCCCTGTCCAGCTGAAAAGGGCAGTGATAGAGCAGCTTTGGTGGGTGTCTGGTCTCCAGCCAGGGCCAACCCACCACAGAAAATCATCCTGAAGAACCTCTTCTCTGTTGGCACATGGCAATCAAAGAGAAGACAAATCAAGAGCTCCACGGTGCCTTTCACATGGCAGAAAAGCTCCCAGGGTTCCCTCCAACCCCCCTGTGGCATATTAACCTGGGGGTGTGGAAGGAAAAGCCACTCGTCTCTCGAGGAAACGCATGCCTCTCTGCTGCCCTCCCCAAGAAACTCATTCACTCCTTGTCCACCCACACGAGAAGGAATGATGAATGTAAACAAAATATAAACAGTTCAGCCTTCCCTTCTCATCCCAGCCTTCCCATCAGAGGGTTTGGTCCCTGTCTCAGTACCCAGATTTGGCAGGTTGATCATTCTGATGGCCTTGGCTCAGCACGCCTCTCACACACTCTGTTTCTCAGAGATGCACATCTGCATCCATCCATATTTAGCAGCAGCTCCAAGTTGGGAAGGGTTTCACACTGCTCAGGGA
Organism: Hypotaenidia okinawae; assembly: GCA_027925045.1. NCBI lineage: Eukaryota > Metazoa > Chordata > Aves > Gruiformes > Rallidae > Hypotaenidia > Hypotaenidia okinawae. Next base: position 320,320 of record BSDF01000014.1, on the reverse strand, counting down.
GGAGGAGGCAGAGAGGAGACCACCACTGAAGAGCAGTTGCTCCATCCTCACCGTGCCTGGGACAGAGGGCTCCTTGCATGATACCTGCAGAGCACCACAGACAGCTGAGGATCCACAGGGCAACGCTTCTTGTCCCGCAGCAGGATGCTGTTAGCCAGGGACTGTGATGGTCATAAAAGCATCAGTGTGATTTTGCTGTCTCTAAAAGCTGCTGGCTTATCCAGAGAGAGAACAATGCTGGGCATGGATGCCAAACTGAGGACCAGGGGCTGTCACAGTGACAGCTTCTCCTAAGCTTTAGCGTTTTAGGTGGTCAGGGGTGCCAGGTCATCTGTTGAAAGACTGTTTCTCATGGATTCAAAACCAGTTCAGCCCCTGCTTTTGGAGGTGGCATTTCCAAGAACAGTTATTTAAATTTTTGCTGGGAAAGCAGGGAAAGCAGCCTGGATGGCTCTGTGACAGCAGAAAACCTCTCTGAAGCAGCACAAGAGAAACTTCTCATGGGCAGCCCCACCAGTTCTGCTTGGAGCCCCTCTACCTCCACCCCAATTTTTAGTTGAAAAATAACACCAGCTAGGGGGAATGCATGTGAGTTCTGCTCAACATGAAACCACCACAATCAGTGTAACACACCACTGGTGAAACATCTTTCACACCAAGCTCCTGCCAGACACCACACCACTCACAACAGGCTGCCTGTGGTGGGAGCAGCCAGGCCCAGCACAGGGGCAAACCTCCTTCAATACTGAATTTTAAGCTCAGAATGACACCTCAAATTCTTCTTGGTGACTGCATCTCACCACAGAGCAGAACCCCTGTGCTACCAAGCCAAGCATGATGCAGGAGGTTTCCAGTGGTGGCAGGTAGTGCAGAGGATCCATGTTACAACCATCTGTGCTCAGCATCTCCTCCACCCTCCAGGACCCCTGGTACCTCTGGCACCTATGGACAGCACACAGCAGAGACTGAGGGTGCAACAAATGAACCCAATGGCCGTGGGGTGATGCTGGCAAGTTTGAACCTGGGAGGGAGGACGACAGGAGGGGGTATGTGCACCCAGTGAGAAGCTGATGACTGCATTCAAATGCCTGTCATTGAGGTGAACAGAGCTGCTCATACCCTCTGGGTGCTGGGGTCTGCACGCTCAGGAAAATGCCCCCCCCACACACACACACCCACTTTTGCCCCTTTTGTGTACTTCGTTGTAGGAATATGCTGAGTGGACACACACCTTATAACATCTGTAGGAAACACAGGGAAGGAGAACTTGAGATGCCACCATGGTAATAGAGTTGGACAAGGCTCCTTGTCTAGCTTTGCCCTCAATCCCCTGCGTCAATGTTGCCTGACACCATGTAGACAAGTGACTTCAGAGATTCGGGAGACCAGTCCTGCAGCAAGGAGCTAATGCTTGTCTCCCCGTGGCTGGAAAACACCTGGATTCAGACACATAGGAAGGCTCAGGAGCTGAGGTGGCAGCATCCAAGCCTTGTACAGAGAAGCACAGAGACCTTACGGTGAAATTAAGTATAGGTCTCACAAACCAGAAGAACAGTGCTTTCAGTGAGCAGATAATCAAGCCCTGGAGGAAATGATACGATACAAAGCTGAGATTTAAAATAAACGTGACATGAGTTGGTGGATTTGGGACCAGTTTATGCAAAAGTTTTCACATCAGAGTAATTACTTGATGAAACCAGCTGTTTAATTAGCAGCTTCTGCAGGAAGCCAGGAGGAATGAAGACATCATCCCTCACCTTGCCATTCTGCCCTTGGCATTGAGGGCTGGGACCAGGACAGGGCAGGCTGTACACAGGCAGTTGCAGAGGCAGGGAAGTCCAGAGATGGGACCCAAGTGTTCCCCTCGGGACTCCCCATGAACATGCACCTTCCCAGGAAGATCCCACCCTTCCCAAAGACAGCACCTGGGGCAGGACAACACCCCGGCATGGGCCCAAGCAGAAGGAGCAGAGCCATTGCAGGAGGAGGGCAGCCAGGCACCTTGTGTCCTCCCAAGCACACCATGTGCAAGCTCTGCTCTCACAGCCTGGCCAGTAGTTTGGCTGATGCAGTGTCAAGGAAACGGGTGTGGGGGTGAGGGCTCTTTCCCAAGACAACTGCTGCAACCACATCTGCCCTGGCTTAGCTACCTGTTGCCTCTGCCTTTTTGCTAAGCATCACCCTGGCATTGTTAGTCATGCCCATGGATGAATCTAAGTGATTCCACTTGGCACAGGCAGCTCCTTAAGACACTCTCTGCCCCATGAATTATTGGTTGACTTCTCTGTAAGTTCCCTGGCAGCATCTCCTCCCCACAGGGCAGGTCTCAGAGGTTCCCTGCAGAGCAGCCTCTGTGCCCTGTGCCCGTTGGTCCAGTCCACCAAGGGCATCAGGCTTTTAGGTAGGAGGGTCCTGAATGCAACCTCCCTTCTGTGATGCCTGGGCAGGAGGGAGGCTGGGTCCTGCCGACTGCTCACTGGGACATGCCATGACACTGCCACTGTCCTCACCCAGCACTTCTTCAGCTGGCTACAGGGATGAAAATTCAAAGATAAAGACAGCTTTGGGTTTCCTTCTCCTCTCTCTCTCTCTTCCCTTGCTGTAACCCTGTAGGTAGCAGGTTGTATCCTATTTGTATCCTTACGTCTCCTTTTCTCAATGAGTTAATGCAAAGGGGTTTTTTTGCTCCCAGGTGGAGTGTGGAAGTCTCACTCTGTGCTGAGCTTGAGAGCAAAACGCAGGGACCAGGAGGCAAGAGAGCTCCTGCTTCCCTGGCCAGTGCCAGGTTGAATCAGGCCCCCAGACCCCTTCAAGCATCTGAGCCTCAAGTTTCAATTTTCAGTTCCATTTTCAGCTTCCTCTCCCTGCAAAGCCTGTTCATCAGCAGTGGGAGGTTACAAATAGAGCAAGGCAGCTTATCTGCTGCAACTCCCTCGAATGATCTGTGAGCACACATGTGTGAGGGTTGGATCCCTCCACAGGCACTTCAAGACTCCCCCTGATGTATCTGTGGAGCCACTGCCACACGCCTTTCCAGATCTGTAGCTCCCTCCTCAGCCCTTTGCCATGCAGCTCCTGGCTGTAGCTGAGGACTCCGGCTGCAGCACCACATACAGCTGCACTAAGATTAACCCTGCAAAGTCAGGGAGAACAATTTGTACTTCCTCATCCAAAATTCATCAGCTGGGAAGGCTGCCAGGCCAGCTCTGCAAAGAAAGAGGCTTCAGCAGGAGCCTCTGCTTGCTCTGGGAGTGATGGGGTGCAGACATTACTACCACCTACCTGGCCCAGGGGATATTGGTCCTGCCTGCTCTGACCTTTTGTGAGACCGTGTAACAAGGGCTCACACAGCCATGCTCACAGGGGACAAAGAGGAGTGGTGGAGGGAGGTGGTCTCCTGGCTGAGAGGAAGCTGAGGGCTGAACTAATGCTGGTTGAAGATTACCCCGAGGGCAGGTACAATGGCAACAGAACCAAACTCTCCTTGGTGGGTCATGTCACAGGGACAGTGGTCCTTCAGTGCAGCTTGGGATGCTTCCACTGTCCTGATGGCTTTTCTTTCCCAAGAGAGAGCACAGCATGGGGGCAAGGGCCATCTCCTGTTGGGGGTTGATGAGGCTGAGCCCAGCGAGGTCATTGTCTGGGAACAGTTGGGGTGCAAGCAGGCACTGGCCAGAAGCACCCCAGGGCTCTCACCTGTATATTTATCTCATGCTGTATATTTATTCTATCTTATTGAAGCAGTAATTTCACTGTGCCATGTCAGGCCTTTCTTATTGAAATGCGAGAGTAACTCTCTCTCCCACCTCAACTTATGCCACCCATCTGCTCTGGCATGGGGTCCTCCACGGGCTGTAGATGGGATCTCTGCTCCACATCATCTTCCATGGGCTGTGGGGGGACACCCGCTCCCCCATGGGTTTCTCCAGGGGCTCAGGGGCATCTTTCCCTCTGGCACCTGGGGCGCCTCCTCTCCCCCTTCCCTGCCCTTGGTGCCTGCACAGCTCCTCACATCTTCTCACTCCTTCTCTGGGGGCACAAAGCAGCTGCTGGTGGGTTCTTCTCCTCACTGGGACTCCCAGAGGCGCTGTGACCATCGCTGATGGGCTGGGCCTTGGGCAGCAGCGACTGCGGCCTTGAGCCCAGCTGGTGTTTGCTCTGTGGGGCTGCAGAGAGCTTCTGGCTGCTCCTTGCAGCAGCCGCCCTGCAGCCCCCCTGCTCCACCAGAACCCAGCCATGCAAAGCCACAACAACTTGTTTGGGCAGAAGGAGGGCTGGGGCTGCTGTGCTGACTGCAGAACATCCCACAACTGTCTGGCAAAGCTGTTTTTAAAATGCTTGTGTTTTGTAAACCCTTTTCCTGACACAACCCAGGTGGTCCACACACCACAGCCTCTTCCCTGCTCCATCCAAACCTCACAGGATCAGACCATTGCGTATTTCCACCTGTACCACAGGCTATTTGCAGAGCAACTGTAAAACAATTAATTTAATGTAATTATTGGGAAGATGTTTGTGTTTCTTGCACACTTCCACAGCCCTTTATCTCAGTTATCCCAAGGATGATCTAGAATTTTTTTTAATGGGGTCTATAATTCTCTTCATTAGTGAGTTCCCAAAATATTCCCATAAGCAAAATCCTCAGCTGTAAACCAGAAAACCAAACCAGGACCTCTAACTACACACACTGGGAGAGGGTGAAACTACCCTAATGGTCCCAGGGAAAGGAGAAGGAGGACTTCTTTGGCACTGTCAGAAACCAGAGTATCAAGAGACCTTTATGGGGTTTTCCCACAGCATCTCACAGGGCAAAGCAAAGCAATGTTGCCTTCACAGCAGAGGTCTGGGTTATGGTCTGAGAGGTTTTAAATCAAACACCCCTTCAGCAAAATCCTGGGACACTGAGACAAGCAATGGAGCGGCACATTTGAGCTGTTAGTCTCCAGCTATGCCATGGAAAGCAAGCATCCCAGGTTTTCAAGTTCTAGCTGGGTCTCAGCTGGACAGAAAGGAATCCCACCAGCTCCCAGGGCTGTGATGATGCTCCAGAACATATCCCCAGAGCAGCTCAGGCAGAGATGAAGACAAATGTCAAGTAATAATTGAAATGTGAAACCTTTTCCTGTTACAGCACAATACTTCTTAATCCTGCCCATGGGAAGGCACTTGGAGACAAGGAATGGAGGACTTCCCTCCACCTTGTGTCTGACTCTTCATTGTCACAGCACCTTTGTCAGGCATATGGTCTTCTGCAGTCATGAGCTGGGCCTCTCCATCATAGAATGTGTTAGGTTGGAAGGGACCTTCAAAGCCATCCAGTCTGACCTCCTGCAGTGAGCAGCAACATCTTCACTAGATCAGGTCACTCAGAGCCCCATCAAGCCTAACTTTGAATGTCCCCAGGGAGACAACCTGTGCCAGTGTCTCACCACCCTCATACTGAAGATTTTTTTCCTAATATCCAAGCTAAATCTCCCCTTTTCTAGTCTAAAACCATCACCACTCATCCTATAGCTACATGCCCTTGTGAGGAGTTCTTCCACAGCTTTCTTATAGGCACCTTTCAGGGACTGGAAGGGGCTATAAGGTCCCCCCGAAGCCTTCTCTTCTCCAGGCTGACCCAGCCCAGCTCTCCCAGCCTGGCTTCACAGGAGAGCTGCTCCAGCCCTTTGATAATGTTTGTACCCCTCCTCTGGACACACTCCAACAGGTCCCTGTCCTTCTTGTGCTGAGGGCTCCAGAGCTGGATGCAGCACTGCAGGTGAGGTCTCCCCAGAGCAGAGCAGAGGAGCAGAATCCCCTCTCTCCATCTGCTGCCCACACTCCTGGGGAAGCAGCCCAGGATTGGCTTGGCCTTCTGGGCTGTAGATGCACATTGGTGGCTCATGTCCAGGTTCTCATCCATGAGTCCTCTCAAGTTCTTTCCTCAGGGCTGCTCTCCAGCACATCATCTCCTGACCTGTATGGATAACAGGGGTTGTCCTGACCCAGGTGCAGGATCCTGCACTTGGCTTTGTTGAACCTCATGAGGTTCCCCTGGGTCCACTTCTCCAGCCTGTCCAGGTCCCTCTGGATGGAATCATAGAATCTCCTGAGTTGGAAGGGACCCATAAGGATCATAGAATCATAGAATTTTCTTGGTTGGAAGGGACCTTTCAGATCATCAAGTCCAACCATCAACCTAACTAGCCAAAACCACCACTAAACCACATCCCTAACCACTGCATCTATCCATCTTTTAGATAGCTCCAGGGACAGCAACTCCATCATCTCTCTGGCAGCCCATTCCATTGCCTAACAAACCTCCCTTGTAGTGAAGAATTTCTTCCTAACATCCAACCTAAACCTTCCCTGGTGAAACCTGAGGTCAAAGGCACCCAGCAGCCCCCATGGCTGCCAGGCAGCTGCCTCTGCCTGCATTGACATACCATCTCCTCAGGCACCTCTGGCCACTGTTCCCTGCAGCTCTGGGAACACAAACAACTGTCTCACCTTTTCCTTGCAGCCCATTTGCTGCTCAGCCAGCTCTGCCCCTTCAGCATCTTGCACGACCCTGCAAAAAACACTTGGCTTTCCACCCTGGGGTGGGACCTGAAGAAGGCAGAAGGTTCCCAACAGCAAGAGGCATGGGCAGCACCATCTTTCAGGGGCTGCCAGCTCATCCTGGCCATGCCCACCCAAACACACTATCTCAGCTTTCCAGTGGCTCCCAAAGGCAGGAGAACCTCACAACTCATCTCCTTACAGGACAAGACACTCCTCTCCCTTGCAGATTTGGGTTTATTTCTCATCATCCTACGCTGTTTTCATTGGGAAATAAATGTGATGCATTTTATTCTGTGTTGAGTCCATTTCGCCCATGACCCGAATCGTGATCCTTAACTTGACCCATCAGCCTTCTGTGATGTATTTCCTCTCCTGCCTAGCTGAGGAAGGGAGTGATTGAGAGACTTCAGTGGGCATCTGGCCTCCAGCCAGGGTCAACCCACCACAGGAGGCAATGAGCAGAGCTCTGATTTATAGTTCCTAGTGACTGAAACCCAACAAAGTTAGAATTTGGTGGCTTCTTGTTGCAGGTTTTCAACAGAAGAGTAGCCAGCACCTACTCGTGTGGGGAGCTGATGAACCATGCTTCCCTTCAAAGTCACTGGGAGCCAGGAACTGGCAAGCATTCCTCCCTCTGCAGGTAAGGACACCACAGAGCCCTCCATGCTCACAAAGAGAAAAGAATGATGAGGGGGAAGTCAACTCACTGTGAAAAGGGGAGACTTGCAAGGGAGAAGAGAAACCATGTTGCACAACTGGGACAAGCCATCATGAGAACAATCCCAAACTTCATTCACTTGGATGGGGCTTCACGTGCAGCTTAGAAAAATGAGCACTTTGCTTTGCAAACACAAGAAGCAGGAGCTCGTTCTGCCACTGTGCAGCCACTGATCCCCCCTCCCTCCCTTTTCTTTCCCCCTTTTTTTTTTTGGAAAACCCAGCCAAAGGCATCTGTTGCAGTTTGCTGTAGCTGTGCTGCTGAGATGGCTGTTGCAAAGCAGCAGTTACAGTTTGTTGTGAGTTCCTAACAGTAAACAAGAGCTAATTCAAGGCCAAAGTCACTTTTGACCAGTCCCAGATGGATTCATGGCGCCTCTGGGAATCACATATTGGAGAAAAAACCTCCTGGCTGGGGCACTTTGCCACCGGCACGCAGAGTGGGAAGATGTGCCCAGCTGCAGCGATAGCCAAGGCCAGGCCCAGGAGGAGAGGGGGGAAAGGAATGTGGAGAGAAAGTTTCCCCTGCAGCTCGTGGAGAAGACCATGGTGAAGCAGGATGTCCCCTCGCAGCCCATGGATGAGGATGGGGAGCAGAGACATCTACACCCTGTGCAGAGATTGATCCAGGCCTCAGCAGGTGTGCAGGGGGACTTGTGACTTTGTGGGGAGCCAGGCTGGGGGAGCCCGGGCCCAAGTGTCAGAACCCTATGGAAGGGAGGCCTGCTGAGGGGCCTGTGGTGAGGAGATGACTCCCTGATGGAAGGGAGACCTGCTGAGAGGCCTGTGGTGAGGAGATGACTCCCTGATGGAAGGGAGTCCTGCTGAGAGGCCTGTGGTGAGGAGATGACTCCCTGATGGAGAGGACTCACGCTGCAGAAGATCCTGGATACAACTCTGGCATGGGTGGGACCCCATGGCACCATAAGGGAAGTGTGTGTGTGTGTGTGGTGTGTGTGTGTGTGTGTGTGTGTGTGTGTGTGTGTGTGTGTGTGTGTGGAATGCCCCCCCAGCCCAGACAGAAGACAGCTCGGGCAGAACGGACTGACCCCCCCACTCCCCATTCCCTGCCCCTCCTGGTGCTGCGACAGGAGGGAAGAAGGGAGCGAATTGCTGATTAAAGCTCAGGGTGCGAAGAGGGGAGGGGTGGGGGGAAGGAGAAGTGTTGAGATCTGGGGAAGGAAAGCAACTGGTACCGCTGGAACCTCACTGCCCATTCCCTGCCCCTCCCTGTGCCATGTTGGGGGGAAGAAGGGAGTAAAATGGTGATGAGGTTTGAGTTTGCTGAGAAGGGGAGGGGTGGGGGAGGCGCTTTAAGACCTGGCTGCTTCTCACTCTCATCTCGTCCCGGTTCACAGGGTGTGTCAGTCGTAGTTGGAATCAATCTCCACTTCTCTTTCCTTTATTCTGTGCCCAGTCTGTTTTGCCCATTGCACTAACTGGAGAGTGACCCCTCTGGCCTTAGCTCAGGGCCTGAGCCCCCAAAAATGTATTGTCTCCCCTTTTCAGCTGAAGGGAGGAGTGAGCGAGCTGCTTGGTGGGCATTGGGCCTCTGGCCAGGGCCAAAACCACCACAGCATCTTTACAGCTTCCCACAGGAACAGCAGCTGCGGACAAGGAATGGCCAACATGTCCTCAGGACGTTGGTCTGTAGCAGGTGCTCAGGAAGACACAAACCTTCAACCCAGGGATGGCATGAATCCAAACGTGCCCCAGTGCTGAACACCCAGCAGCCAGGCTTCCCAGTGGTGGGGGGCATCACAGGTAGAGTGACCCCCAAGCACCGTGCCAGGGTTACCCTGCCTTGGTACTCATCCAAAATAGATCATCAAAAGGATCAGACTGACTTTTTTGGGGGGGAGGAGAAGCAGTTAGAACTGGAAGGCTGTAGTCAACCATGGCCAAGCTTTTCCATTGTTATTTTACAGTTGCTTGGATGTTCTGAAAGATATTTAGAAAAATGCCTTGAATTATCCTGTGCCAATCTGGGTGAGGGTGAAAAAAACCCAAAACCAACAGAAACAATTTGGCAGGCACGGCCTTAATTCAGCATGTAGTTTGGATGATGTCCAGTGACTAACACAGGAGGTTTAACTGATCTAGGAGGCTAAAAACCATTCACAAATAATTTGATTTAGGGTCACTGTGATTTCTTTTTAGAAATAATTTCATTGAGAAGCATTTTTTTAATTAGGATTGACAGAACTAATCACAGCTCTATTGTGTGCACAGCTCATCGTTCCCATCTTTGTAAATGACTTACAGATGTGGTGTGCTAGTTCCCTGGGCGCCATGGGGCAGCCATTGCTGTGCGGACATGCACGAGCCCTGCTGAGCTCCTCTCTCCACGGGCATGCTCTGAAGAAGACCCACATGGAAAGCAAAGGAAGCTTTCACCATCCCATTACGTGCTCCAGACCAGGGGCCGGTCTGAGGCTTTGCACAACTTCTGACACCCCCTCACAGCTGTAGCTGCCTTCCAGCTGCTCCATCTCCAAGAGATGGTAATGGTGGCTTTACTTGGGTGAGTTTATTGCTCTGAGTCAGGAGTACTCTGAGCCAGAATCTGCTCCCTTTGCCACTGTGGCAGGGCTGGACAAGGACCAGACCAAGGCAAAGGGCTGCCACAGCCTGGCAAAAAGCTGCATCCCAGCAGCAAGGCTAAACACAGACACCCTGACCCAGCGGGTCACCCAACTCAGCCTGATCAGACCTGGGAAGGCTGCAGGAGAATTTGGACAGCAGATGGGAGAAGAATGGCTCAGCAACTCAAATGCATCTTTCTTGGCAGCATCCTCAGTGTGTGACAGCCTCTTCTTTGACTTGCACAATAACAGTTGCATCTCAGCCACTTTTGTTGCAAATCTTATCTGGCATTTGAATGGCTCTTAGATCCCCTCCTGCAATTAGAAATGTTTGTACAAATTCCTGGAGTCAGCACAGTTGTTCTTTTGTAGATGAATAACAGGCTTGGGCTCCAAACTTTGTGATGCTCACTGTAATGATCAGATATGCTCTTAAAAGCTCTCCAAATTGGATTTTGAAACAAAAGTCCCATTGATCTTAAGCCTGAAATCCCAGCCACGGCTCGCAGTACCTTCTCCCCTGTCGTTGAGAGGAGCTGAAGCTACTGTGATTAAGGATGGCTGCAATACTCAAACAAAGGATTTATCTTGTGAGAGGAAGCTACCAAAATTTGGTCTTATTCAGACTACCAGAACAGGGTCTGGAGGGGACATAACCACTACTGAAAGACACATGGAAGGTGAGAAAACCTTACGAAAGCTCCAAGCTGAAACTTGTGGAGCTATAAAGATGCCACTGATATATTCAGACTGAGGGTGAGAAGACTCCTGCTCTTCAGAGGTGTCTGGGATGGGTTTCAGCAGAACCCGCAGAAGACGCCAACAAGAAATCTGGTGAACACGTGGGACAGTCTCTGGCAATCAGAACCTGGACAAGTTACGAAGAGGCTCCTCTGGATTCTGCATTTGTCCACTATGTCCGTCCTGGTTTGCACCTTGTGTCACTCAAGAGTCATCCCGGGCTTGCCTTGGCCACGTTACCTTGTTTTAGCACTAGGCAAACTGCTGCATGTCCCTGCATGTCCCTGCATGTCCCCACAGCCAGCCACCCCAAGGGCCTGCTCTGGGACAGCTCCTTCTGGAAAACAGGACCAACTGGGAAGGAAAAAAAGGCATTTTTTTGCTTTGATCTTTTTACCCAAATAAGCAAACACCTGTATTCAAGCCAAATTCAGGCTCCAAACCAGAGTACCATGTAGTTGGTGTGACACACACAATGGTGCTGAGCAAGCAGGGTCCCACAGCACTGTCCCACCCAAGGAGAAACGCTGGCAGGTCTGTTCCCAGAGTCAGTGGTATTCACCTGGAGCACGTCCACCTGAAATCAAGAACACTGGCCTGCACGGGAAGAGTAAGCTCTGCTGCTGGCTGCACTCAATCAGCATCATCACCACCAGCAATCTGTACCCCACCACAGTCAGGCAAAAGGCCACACGCTTTTCGGGTGCCAGGCCTTTACCAAATGCATTTCCTCAGCAGCGATCTGTCTAGTTAGCAGCTGTGTCTCTGATGCATGGCTAGAGCCGTGGTTCAGGCTCTGTAAGGAGCCATGCCCGCTGGCCTTAGCAAGAGGCATGGTTGTGAGGGCTCAGATAAAATGCGGTTTGTTCTGAGGATAAAAAGCACATCAAGAGAGAGGCACTGCCAGAGCATCGCCCCTTGCCCAGCCACAGGGGTGCAGCATGGCCATGCCAGCTCAGCTGCACAGTTCCCATGCTGGGGACCCGCTGGGAGACGTCTCACGTCGGGGTGGGCTGAAAACCAGACGTAGCATCCACATAGCACCACACATCCCAGGTGTCCAGGGCATCTCTGCAAGCTGATGTACAGCTGCTGACAGCTGGCAAACTGCAGCTCCCCACAGCTCTGAAACATCACTTCTCTCTTACAAACTGCTCTCCTCTCTCGTTTTATTGTTACACACGGAGTCACTAAGGCATTAATTTCAACACTGGGGCAGGCTGGGGGCTCCTTCCCTGATCTCTAATCCCAGGTTTCCTAGCAGTTTCACCTCTTCCTCCTGGATGAATGGCTGCGTTACTGCCTCCCGCACAGAGCACACCCCGCAGGCCACCACAGAACCTGCCTCGTCGCACGGCTGCTTCGCTCATCACTCTGGGAGGCTGTGGGACGCTCGAGGTAGCTTCCGTGCCCTCCGCACAGGTCAGCACTTGCTTTCCTGGAAGCAGCAGGCAGGGAAGGCACTTCCAGCCAAGCACAGCCTGCCAGTTTGCTTCCTGGCCTGCAGCACCGGGAGCAGGAATCTTGGGCTGGAGCTGGCTTGGGATTCGGCGCTTGATAACTGGAAGCAGAGGGATGTCCTCAAAACCCACCGCAAAGCAGCCGGTTAATGAAAAGCCAACCAGTCACCGTGCCGGGGATGCTCGGGGCAGCCCGCCGGCAGCCGCCCCGGCCCGAACCAGCGCTCCGGTCCCGGCAGGTCCGGCGCGGCCGGTGCCCCACCACGCTCGCACTGACTCATTTCACCAGCAGCCCCGAATGAACGCGTCCTCCCCCTCCGTGCTCACCCGGGAAGCCCCTCCGCCCGGCACACAGGCGCTGAGCATCGCCCGGGCAGCAGGACGGGACGGGAGGGTTCGTCCCCGGCCGCGGCTCCCGGAGCGGCTCCCCCCGCTTCCCGCACGGCGGAGCCAGACGACGGGGCCGGGACGCGCCGTCGGGGCCCGCGGATGCCCGGGGGGCGGGAGGCAGCGGGGGAATGTCACGGCACGGCGCGGGCTGCGGGGCACGGAGCCCGCCCCCGCCCGGTGGCGGGGCCCGGCGGTGCGCGGCGCGGCCGCCCGGCGGCGCGGCGCTGCTGCCCGGCTCGGCGGGGCGGCCGGCGCCGGGGGCCGCTCTCTGCCGCCTTCCCGCGCCCTCTCCTCGCTCCCGCAGATCTCGCGAGAGCGGCCGGCTGGTGGCCGCGGGGGCTGTTGCAGCAGCGGCGGCGGCGGCGGCGGGCGGAGCGGCGGCGGCGGCGGCGGCCGGCGGCGGCCGAGGAGGAGGAGGCGGCGGCGGCGGAGGAGGAGGCGGCGCGGGCGGCGGCGCGGGGGGGGGCGCCGGGAGAGAAGCGGCGGCGGCGGCCGAGGCCGAGCGGCGGCGGCGGCGGGCGGCGGCATCATGGCGGACAGAGACAGCGGCAGCGAGCAGGGCGGCGGCGGCGGGGGCGCGGCGGGCGCCGGGGGGCCGGGCTCGGGCGGCGGCGGCGGCCCGGGCGGCGGCCTGCAGCACGAGACGCAGGAGCTGGCCTCCAAGCGGGTGGACATCCAGAACAAGCGCTTCTACCTGGACGTGAAGCAGAACGCCAAGGGCCGCTTCCTCAAGATCGCCGAGGTGGGGGCGGGCGGCAACAAGAGCCGCCTGACCCTCTCCATGTCGGTGGCCGTCGAGTTCCGCGACTACCTGGGCGACTTCATCGAGCACTACGCGCAGCTGGGCCCCAGCCAGCCCCCCGAGCTGGCGCAGGCGGCCGACGAGCCCCGGCGGGCGCTCAAGAGCGAGTTCCTGGTGCGGGAGAACCGCAAGTACTACATGGATCTGAAGGAGAACCAGCGCGGGCGCTTCCTCCGCGTCCGCCAGACCGTCAACCGCGGCCCGGGGCTGGGCTCCACGCAGGGCCAGACCATCGCCCTGCCGGCCCAGGGCCTGATCGAGTTCCGCGACGCCCTGGCCAAGCTCATCGACGACTACGGCGTGGAGGAGGAGCCGGCCGAGCTGCCCGAGGGCACCTCCTTGACTGTGGACAACAAGCGCTTCTTCTTCGACGTGGGCTCCAACAAGTACGGCGTCTTCATGCGGGTGAGCGAGGTGAAGCCCACCTACCGCAACTCCATCACCGTCCCCTACAAGGTCTGGGCCAAGTTCGGCCACACCTTCTGCAAGTACTCGGACGAGATGAAGAAGATCCAGGAGAAGCAGCGGGACAAGCGAGCCGCCGCCGCCGCCGCCGCCCCCCCACGGGCGCCGGGTCCGAGCCGCCCCCCGAGGCCGAGGCCGCCGCCGCCGCCGGGCCGCCCGGCGCCCTGCTGCAGGCCGAGGAGCCCGAGGAGGACTGACCGCCCGCCCCCCGGGACGCGGACTGGCCCCGCCGCCGGCGGGAGGGCGGGCGGGGGCGCGGCGGGCCGGGGGGCGGGGGGGCGGCGGCGAGAAGCCCTCCCCGCTGCCCGGCGCCCCCCCCCCGGCAGCGCCGCCCGCCCGGAGCCCCCCGCCGCCCGGCAGCAGCAGCGCCTCCAACCCGCCACCCATCGCTGGATGTTCCTCCACTTTACCCACCGTATCAAACAGTAAGCAGCTGCTAAAACAAAACAAAACAAAACAAAAAAACAAAAAAAAAATCAAAAACAAAACACAAAAAAGTAAAAAAAAAGTAATAACATTATATATGAACTGTGTTTCCTACTTGATTAAAAATATAAAGAACTGAGTGTTTATTTCCCTAATTAACCGAGAACTTTTGTACACGTTTAAGCTATTATTATTAAAAGTGTTTGCAAAAATGGTCAAGATTATAATATTGCTGAATTATATTAAAAAAAAAAAGTCCTTTTCATGTTGAGCTAACATTTGACTTTAGCACAAAAAAAAAAAAGAGATATTTTAGAACACGTAAAATAATATTTTTAGTTTTTTCTTCTCATTTTGTTACCAAATTTCAAACCTTACATGGAGGTTACTATAGTATATTTGACACCCTATATACCTGTGATTAGAGATGTGTATATATATATGAGGGCTAGGCATGCTGTGTGTCTGAGCTTTGTCTAAATGTTATGCAGAAGTTTGTAGAGTTAAAAGGTACGTAGGTTTAATTCATGCAAGGTAAACAATAAGTGCTCTCTTTTATACAATATGCATTGCATCTGGACCTTAAACATAAAAAAATGGTCAGTGAAACTTCTGTGAACATGAAGAAAAATTATTAAAAAAGGCATTTAAATGAAATTTGCTAACTTGTGATTTTTACGTTTGAACCAAAGTTATTCAAATAGTTTAAACAAAAAAAAAAAGAGGAAAAAAAAAGAAAAAAAAAAAGAGAGAGAAAAAAAGGAAAGAATTTCCTCCCGTAATGTTTTATTTCTGCACCTGTTTGGTTTACAGCTGCGTAGGCGTATTGTCATTGCTGTGTATATGAGATGTACTTGTATTGTTCATAATATATTTTTTTTATTCTGTGTACTTAAAAGTACTTACCCTGACGTGCAGCGGTTCCCAGCCAGCCTGTCTGTGGACAGCAGGTAGCGAGTCTTGCCGTGTCGCCACTGGCACTGTCTCCTAAACTGGGGAGAGGGCCGACCCCGCGCTCCGCTCCCCACCAGTGCCGCTAACTTCTGTAGGCCTGTTAGCAACCAGTGGTGTGCAGTCACAGGGCGATCTACTGAGCCGTGGGGTTCCCGGTGTCCTGTCAAAGCCAAGGCCAAGCCGGTGTGTGTCTGTTAACGGATTTCCATGTAGCTGTGGTGCTAGTTATTACTGGCTACATACCTGAGCCTGGCCTGCCCTTCCCTCCCGTCCCAGCCTCCTCGCCAGCATGTGCTCTTGCGGGCTCTGGTCGAAGCTTAGGCTAGGGAGATGCAGATTTGTCAGAACGCTGATCTGTCCAGGTGTGTTCTCCAAATTGAAATTGTTTGTAATGATTGATAATAATAATAAGAGTAGACTCTACAGGTTGTTTTTGTTGCTTTGGTTTTGTTGGGTTGTTTTTCTTTTAAAAAAAGTCAGTGTGCTTTTAATTGACTAACTTCTTGCTGCTGTATAGTAAAATATTAATATATTTTTATCATTAAACTGCTGCATGACTATCATCATTATGAGTGAAGAGAAAACATATGAAAAAAAGATGCCTTAAACAGTGAAAACAAAACTTTTTTTTCTTTTTTCTTTTTTTTCCTTTTCTTTTTTCCTTTCTTTTCTTTTTTCTTTTCTTTTCTTTTTTCTTTTTTTTTCTTTTTTTCTTCTTTTTTTCTTTTCTCTTCCTTTCCCTTCCCTTCCCTTCCTTTCTTTTCTGTTGTTCTTTTCTCTTTTCCTGTCCAGAATTCAGTGGACAGCTTTTCAGAGAAACTAGGATCTTGTTCCACTCAGAAGTGGTTTTGGGATGCAGTCATTTTGCTTTACGCTCTTGGCAGACTTAGCCATCTGGTAGACCTAGCTGCTGTGCGTAGAAGGCATCACCTGCGTGAGCAGGAGATACCTGCACTTCTTTACTGATGGTCAAGGATGGAGTTTGGAAAGGGTGGGGAGGAAAAAAAAAGAGAAAAGCTTGTTTTAAAGAATTTTTATTTCCTGCTGTCTTTTTATTCACGTTTGAAATGATAATTCCCTTTTTTTTTCTTCTTTAATTTTATTCTCTTTTATTTTGAGATGTACTGTAAGTGTCCAAACAAGGTGTTTCCATTGTACCGTGCATTATTTCCCTCTGAAGAAGTTTGCTGTTAGTGTTCACAGAAAGTTGAATATGAGATGCCGGTAGCAAGGTGTTTTCTGTTTCTTTTAAAACAATCACTGGAAATGTTTAAAATTGCTTTAATGTGCACTTTGCCTATTTCCCAGTAGTAAAATAAGCTTTTGGAGTACGTAATGTGACATTTGAAATGGTTCTCAATTGCATGTAAACATGTGTCTGGTAACCTGCTTTGGAATGGGAAGCTCTGGATGGGCAGTTCCATTGATCATTGTACTTGGACTGTGATGTGTGCGGGACTGCATTTTCCATGCTGCTAGACGTAGTTAGGGAATTAACTGCTTTGGTTTTGCTACTTGATTGATTGTCTCGGTCCTGCTGTTCACTGCCCTCCCAAAAGTTGTGGCGCTGCTGACAGCCGTGGTTCGGTGCCCGTGGTCCCACGCTGTGTTCCTGGTGAGGAGTGGCAGGAGGCGATGGGAGCGTGGCAGTGCCCTTCCATCCCCTCCCCGCTCCTGTGAGCAGCGCTCACGGGGCAGGCTACTCCCTGTGGTCTTCCTCACCCGCGCCGCCCGGATCCTGCCCGGGATCTGGCTGACTTGAGAAGAGCGTGGGCCATGTTGGTTCCAGTCAGACCAGTCCAGCCTCTGGCAGCCCACTGGCAGTTTGGTGAACAGTGCCCGAGAACTAGTGGTCAGTTTGTGTCTTGTTTTGGGTTTCTGCCGCGTGTTCCGTTGTTGGCTTTTCTCGTTTTGTTTTGGGTTCCTTCTTCCTTTAGCTCACGTTCTGTATGTCCTAGGACTTGATGAATAACGCTAATGAAAGACTAAAATGACTGTAAAGGTTTGTGGGATTTTGCTCCTGGTTTTGTTTTTGTTTTGATTTACTGCTTGCTTTTTTAAGTTGGTTTTTTTTTTTGTCCTGGAGGTGCTCAGTACTTTACCAAGGCTCTAATATCTCAGTATTTAAAACAAAATACAGAAAACCCTGTTTAATGTTAGAAGAAGAAAGGTATATTTGACCATATGTGTTGTTTTAAAAAAAGACAGTATGCTCAAATGTGCCAAGATATCTAATTCCTGAGAAGTATGCCTTATATTTTCCTTGATGATATGCTTTTAAATGTCTTGTAGAATAGGTCCAAGAGCATGATAAAAACTACTTTATAATGACTACGTGCAAGAAAACTTGAAATTCATTGCAATACTGACATTATTTTATTTTTAAGTTAAAGGGACACTGTCAAGTAATTAACCGATGAAGTACAGCCACCCTTTAATTGGTTTTATGTTGATGGAGAGATGTTCTCCACATTCAAAGTCGTTATTTTGTTTAAAAAAACCCAAAACTGCTCTGTCTCTGAGAAGTTAAATAAAAAAGAAATGAAAAGAAACGGAACAAGCCGCTGTTGATTCCTGCCTCTCCTTCGTGGTCCCGGTGCGATGCTGCCCTGAGAAGCAGCTCTCCGGCTGCCTGGGAGCCGGGTGGGCTCCATGGGACCATCCTGGGGCTCCAGCGATGCCTTTGGCTGGGCTGGAGCCGCAGGGCGGCTGAGCCAGTGATCCGAAACTGGCCGTGGGGCGCAGACAGGGTGCTGGGCTCCCAGTGAGCCATACCCATATGGGGCAGAGAGCTTTATTGGAAAATTCGATTGGGGAAAAAAAGGAAAAAGAAAGGAAAAAAAACCCTAAACCCCCAACCCCAGACTTGACAGTGTCACTTTCCTGTGCATCCCTCGTGGGGGTTGAAATGTGCCGGGTGTAGTACCCGCTGAGGAGCGGTTCGCAACCTGTAACCTGCCTGTTGTAACAGGCAGGGGTGCTGCTGGTGCGGGCAGCGGGCGCGAGGCAGAGGTGGGCCTATGGAGCCAGGCAGAAAGCTGTGGGTCATCTTAACCCCTGCTCAGAGCTGACCTATGATGTCTTTTTTGGGGGGCGGGGGGTGGGGGAAGGGGGCAATTACTTTGTTGCCTTTAAAAATAGCACTGTAACCACCTTTTTTTTATGATTAGCTGTAGTATAACCTTTGTCCCTTCAAACTATGCAAGCTATGAAATGTAAATTAGGGATCAGTTAAAGCTAGTCGATTTTATTCAATCAGATGGCGTTCATGCACTAACTGGAGTATATACAGATAAAGTTATTAGAGTGACTTGTATTCTGACAGCGAGATAACATACCTACCTATTCTAAAAAACAAATACTATTAATATTGTATAACAGGACTGTGGGGGTTGGGAGGGGATATTATCTCTTACCTTCTTAAAGGGGGATTTAAGATTTTTATAACTGTTTTTTCCATCAAACTTTAATATTTTTGTCAAATTTTTAGGTATTTAATTTGTAAAATAGATTTTACTTTGTACTGGAGTACAGAAAATAGGGGTTGATTTAAACTTTTTTGAAGCCAAGTGATCAAGTACATTTGTAATAAAAAGTCAATGGATCTATATCAGTCGTACTCACTGTTTTCATTTCTTGTACGTTCTAATGCAGTGGCGCTGTATGTCTCCCAAGGAAAAAAAAAAAACAAGAGAAAATTGGGGAGGTGGGTGGAAGGAGAAGGTAAAGCTGTCAGTATTGTCACTGCAAACCGCAGCTTTCCGTGTGCAAGTGGCCCGTGGTCAGTGGAGATTTGGTCCATATGCATTTTTAACTAAAAACACGGTGCACGTTTTCAAGGAGGCTGTAGGAAAACCTGAGGGTTTTGGCATGTCTTTGCTTCATGCTTCCACCTCGGTGCCCGTTAAGCTCTGAAGTCACCCTTTTGGAAGCATGTTTGCCCCCAGCATCTCAAAAAACCCGACCCAAAACCAAGCAGAGCTCCAGTTTCTCCTCAGGTGGTGAACCAAGGCACGCTGTGTTTTGCACCTGCACATGTTGTCTCCCTTTCTGCCGCTTTATTCTTTTGTCTCAGTTCAGCAGGTTACACTTCTTTTTTTCTTTTCTTTTTTTTTTTCCTTTTTTCTTTTTTTTAAAGTAAAATCACCAAGTGTTTTGAGTTGAAGACTTCAGCAGATCCACCGAGCTTGGATCCAACGCCTTGCAGAACACTGACCTCATGATTTTTTCCTTGTTTGCTTCAAACCTGAGACCTCCCGTTTCCCATTCCAGGGCATATACCAAATCTGATTGACTTACCCGTGGCAGATATGGGAGCTGGAAGTGGAGAATCCTGACATTAATGTACAAGAATGCTAAAACAGGTTTACATTTCAGGGGGCTCTTGTGAAACACAAAACCTCAAATGTCTAACTAGACCCAACTGATCCCCTGGGGTTTTTCTGGTAGTGTGATGGGTAGGAAACAAGTCTCTCTTAGGTGAGGCGGCAGCGGGAGCCAATTCTTCCTCAGCGGTGGGGTTTGCCTGGTGAAACCTGCTGCTCTGACCAGCTTGGGTGGCTTTCGGAGAGGTAGGGCGCTGCGTGCAGCGCCAGAGAGTTTCTCTGGTAAAACAGCACTGTCAAGAATTTTGGGGGGTTTAACTGCAAATTTAAAACCCTGGTTTGCACCTTGGGGTTTTTGGGGGGGTTGGGTGTTTTTTTGTTGTTGTTTGTTCTTTTGGTTGGTTGTTTTTTGTTCCTTTGCTTTTTGTCAAGCTTACCCAAACTTGCCTTTTCTTTTCCTACTATCCTGCTCGCTCCTTGTTAACTCAGCTGTGTAACTGAAGGATCGTTGTTCCTGCTGGTGTTTGGACTGTCTGGAAGAGGGCTCCAGCGTAGTTTTCAGTTCTCCTGCTGGACTTTGTACTTTTTGCACGCGCGAATCTTGCCCTAAAAGTTTGACTCTTCTTGGCTCTGTGCTGTAAGGCGTGAGGATAGGTGAAAGGCTCTGAGTTCTGGGAGCAGAACAGAGAAGCGGGCTGCCTGCAAAGTGGTGTCAAAATGTTTTGACAAAGCCAACAAGGTAAACAAGCGAGTTCCATTTTTATTCTAGATTCCTTCTGCCGTTGCCACATCTCCTGTGCCACTTGCAACAATGAAAGATAATTTCAGCCCAGAGTTTTTTTCTCCCCCAAGCCTGTGGTTCCTTTTACTCCGCTCCCTTGCACGTGATTTAGCTTGCTGGCACCGCAGAATGTTGTGCGTGGGTTGTGAACGTGGCAAGGAGATAGGTATATATAGTTTAAAGCTAGTTAAGGTTAATCTAAACAAAACAGCCTTCCACAACGATAACCGTTTTTAAATGCCTGTTTTAACTCATCTCTGGATCTGAAGTTCATGGCTTTTGGGGGTTATTTCCCCCCCTTTTAAGTGGGATCTCTCATGTTGAAATTCCTGGGGACGATGACCTGACAGCACAGGAGGGGTGATGCTCCCTCATGTGCCAGCCCAAAGTCCTCTGCCAGAGGCAGGCTGCCTGCTTTGCTCCCAGCTCCCATTCCTTCACACAAGGCACTCTTGGGTCTACTTCAGGAGTTTCTCTTTGCCTGCCCATCCTTCTTTTTTACTTTTTATCTTTTCAAAGCATTTTGGTTCCCAGCAGGGCAGTGGCTTAACAGCACTACACTCTAGGGGAAAAGTCAGCCTACATAGGGGTCTGCGCTGCATCCCGCTTCATAGAAACACAAGTGGGCAGTGAGGCTTGACTGGGCCGTGTGTTGCCTGGCATTCAGGCAGGGCTGAGCAGCTGTAGGGAGCAGAAAGGAGTAAATGCCAAATCATCCATGTTTAAAGATTCACAGAGTTACTTCTCCCATGGTATACTGGGTATTTTACTGCAATCTGGATGGCATAAAAGTTACTGCTGGAGAAATACACTGGAAGGGAAAGAGTGAGCAGGTCTTGGTCTCAGATCTCTACTTTGGGAGCCTCCTGCAGTCAGGTCTGGTGTCCCTCACAGAGATGTTTCCTGAGCCGGCAGGCACGGGCAGGGCCCGAGCTGGGTGCAAAGACTTTGTCCCAGGGAGGAGTTCCAGCAGTCATGGCAGAGGAGGGTGTGAAAAGGCTTTCCAGAGCGAGGTGGGAGGGCTAGACTGGAGGAGGTGGATGCCGAGGTGCACCTCAGCTGCTGTTGGAGTGCTTCAGCATCTGAACTGGTGGAGAGTAGGTGGTACCATGTGAGGAGAAGCACCCAAGGGCTGATGGCAGTGACTCTGGCAGACCCTTTGCCCTGGGCAGCCAAGGGGTGTTGATCCCTGGGGAGTGCGGGGTGGTGGGGGCTGAGCTGTCTGCAGGTTGGGGTCTGCACGTGGCTGAAGCCAGACAAGAAGTTGCGGCTTTGGGGAAGGTCAAAGCATGTCATGCCTGGCTTTATAAAAATAGTAAGGAGTTGTGTAGCCTGATTGAAGCAAAGAATGACAGAAGAGGGAGAGCTGAATTCATGCAGCAAGGAGCAAGGCATGTTTTCATGGAAAAATGTCAGCTGGAGATTAAGTGAGAAAAGATCTCATCCCACTGTCTGCCTTTGGAGTGTTGACCGATTGACACAGGACAGCTAACAGCTCTGAACGATGCCTCACTGTCCTGCTGGGGAGGGGATCTGGTCCTGAGCCTTTTGCTCAGGCCATAGGGTTTGCCTGCAGGCAGGTTTTGGGTGACCAGGACCCTGCACCGCTGTCCCCAGGGCCATGGTGGGGTCTGTGGTACCTTTGCAGCTTGGACAGGGCGTGTGTTTCTGCAGTAGAGCACTCTTCTGTCCCTGCCTGACATGCCGAGGGCTTGTCGCGGGGCAGTCTCAGAGGCCATGGCCTGGCTCATGCTGGGTTAGACCAAGCTAAAAGACAAGTCCTACCAACCCATAGTCTTTAGGTCCATCAGACCAAGCTAGATCTCTTGGGAGAGTAAAATCCTGCAGACAGAGATGAGGTGACTGTCAGGTCCTGAGCAGTGATCCCTTCTGCTGTCCAAGTCGGCTCTGGCTGTGCCGATAGCTCATGTAGCCCTCGATAAAGCGGGACACTGGCTGTGGGGCTGGCCATTTTTGCCCCCTTGCTGTCTTGAGGCCGAGGTTCACGGCATGTGGTGTTCTTGCTAGATCAGCCATCATCTGGGAGAGTGCTCTGGATCTCCCCAACAGGTAACTTGGTCTTAATGGAGATAATTCCTTGGCTTTATCGGTCAGCAGTTGGGTTGCTGTCCATCTGGATTTTGGCTTTGCAAAAATACACAGCTGAACCTTTCCTTGGGCTTAGACCAGGGAGGAGCCTGATGTGCAGAGAGGACTGGCTGCAGTGCTGGCAGTGGGACTTGGTGCTGAGCGTTCCTGGCTCTGGTGCAGAAGGGGTTTTTGTCTTGAAACACTATCTTGAAATATGCAGGAAGCAAAGAAACACTTCATTCTTTCTGTGGCAGACCTGAGAGGTGAGAGGTGTGAGTTACACCTGCGGTGTGGAAGGATGTGCCCCTCTTCACTAGCAAGACTCTGGAGAGAGGCAGCTGCTGCAGGAGCTGATGGGCTGGGTGCTGCCAGGACTCCAGAGTGCGTGTCCTGGAGAGATTTAGGCAGCTTCTGGGGACAAACCTCTACACGTTACAATGTTATCCTGGTCAGCATGTGGATTTCTATGGACAGCTGCTCCTAAGGGTGACTTGCAAAGAGTGTCTGATCCCTGGGACCACGCTGACAGCCATGGGGTTGGATGTCATACTGGACATGGCGCAGAGACCATGCGGCAGCCCCATGGGTGGTGCAGTTGCTCATAGCTCAGTGATGTGTGGGGGTGGTTTCAGCTCTGAGGCGGCACGAGCATACTTGTGAGAATGTCTGGGACCTGAGCCTGGGACATCTCAGCATCCTGCATGGGCACAGGGGGCTTTGAGGCTGGCGTGTCAGGGGACACAAGCTGCAGGGTCTCTCCTGTGGGGCTGACCCCCACTGGCATGTTCTCAGCTTGTCGATGTCATCAGCTGTGCTGATGTGGCCGGTGCAGAGATGAAGCTGCAGGCTTCATGCAGCAGCTGGGGAAACCAAGTCTCTGCAAGTTGTATGCTCAGGTAATTCATACTGCTGGGACTTGAGGGTGGATACAATGAGGAGTGGTGGGTGTTTTCTTCGCACCTCTAACTCAAATCACTGGGTGCTCATCACATCTGCAGTGCCCTCTAGCTGGTACATGAGTCCTGATCAAAGACTGGGGTGTGGTTTGTTCTTCTAATTCTGGGTAGAAGGATGGTGCTTAATGTGCCAGAGTTCAGGGCAGTGTTTGTGCATCTTGGGATAGGACCTCTCTCTGGGTAGGACATCTCAGAGCAGCACTGTCATTTGAAGGCTAGCCATTGGTTTGAGTGTCTTTCTCTCCCCCAGGCTGGGCTTGCTGTAGAGTCTCACTAGGGAATGTTTTGCTTCTCCATGCTCTGTCCTGGTTGCACAATACATGGTGAGTGAGATACAAGCTACTGGCCTTACCAGTACGCTGCTGAGGTTTGGGACTTGCTGGTTTTGGACTTGCCTGTTGCTTGGGCATTTCATATGGGCAGAGGAGCTCAAACCATCAGCTTCTTGGTGTGTGCATCAGCACCTTGGTGTCAGCTGGTCCAGACTCCCCCAGACTCACCTGAGGGTCAAGAGCTGGGTGCTGGGTTTTCAAGACCCAGGTTTTCTCCATCAGTCCAGCAGAAGCAGGTCCAGATGTCCTGCTTCTAGGCAAGCTGCAAAGACCTGCTGCTCTGTCACTACTTAAAGAAGTGCTGGGGCTGGGAAGCACAGAGAAAGGATTTTGTGAAATCACGTCTTTAAACCTCCCACTCAAATGATGCTGAGGAGAGCTGGCAGTGTAGCATTGGCTTATCAAGAGCTGTGTGGGCAGGTCAGCTTAAGGGAAATGTGTGAGCAGCACCAGAGGTGAAGAACACAAGCCAGTGTCTTGGCAGGTATGGAGGTATTAATGGCTTCCAGATTTCTTTTTATTGAAAAGATTATTTTATTTAAACACTAAATGATGCCAGGGTCACCACTGCCAGGGGCCGCTCCAGCTTTCCCTCAGGGAAGCCAGGCAGGTCTCTGAGCCAAACAGGGACTGGAGGCTTGGAACCGCTTCCTGACAGGAATGATTCTGAGCTGAGCGCTGTGAATCCATGGAATTGTCATCCCTGCTCTCATGCACAGGGACAGTCTGGCGTGTGCATCGGTCGTTTGATGGTGCTGTGATCTTTAAAGAGTAAAAATGCTGGCTTCTGAGCAGCAACTGTCAATAAAAGTCCTGCTAAATGAGTCCTTGCAGGCATTGCAAGGCCAGATGCAACTTACCTTGTCCAATCAAAGTCTGTAATTGGTGGCTTAAAGTAATTAAAAATAGAATCCATTAACAGTGAGCCTATTTTTAGTTTGAAGATGGACTTTATGTGGTCACAGAGTAAAAATCCTAGTTTAATTGTGGGAATTGAAGAACATTGGCTTAATTGCACCAGGAGCTGCACACATGAGTGCAGAGAGGACACACTTGACAAGTGATAAAACACTGTACAGAGCAACAAACAGAGGTGCTCCAAGCTCCAGAAGACATCTTGAGGCCAGGGGTGCTGAGCTGGTGGAGAGGAGATGGGTTTAAATCATCTGCAGATGTTCGTGGCCCGTCCTCACCTCGGCCTTGCCTTTCATTTGAAAACGTGACTTGCAACTGGACAGGATTAAAGGAGTGATTTATAATTTAATGCTAAACCTTGGCTGAGTTCTCCATTCTGGAGATGCCTCCAGAAGCTGGGGAAGTAGCTCTGGGAGGTTTGGATGGGGTTTGGTTATGGGACATAATAGGTTCCATTCAGAAAAGTAGACCTATCTGATGAGTTGCCCATTGAGTGGACAGATAATATCCTGGGAGATATCAGAGTGCTTGGGACAAGACTGGGGCTGTCATCCTTGAAGCTGAGATACTTGGGAAGCGAAATTTGGGTGCCTGGTAAGAAGAGAGTTGAAGACATGGCGGTAACCTCTTCCTAAAGTCTTAGTGCATGCCTGGGAGAGTGATAGAATGGGATGAGGAGTAGGTGAAATCCAGTCATGACTTCGCAGTGTGGGCTGGTTTCCATTCCAGCCAAGGTGGCCCCAGACTGGTGACAAGGTGAGCAGGGTTTTGGGAGGGCAGGCTGAGCATGGTTGCTGGCGGAAGGCTCAGGCGGTCAGAGCTTGGGCAATGGTGCTGGACAGGGGTGCTGGGAACAAAAATGTTTGCCCATTTAACCTGGAGGGCAAGAGGTGGTGTTCTGGCATGGGGTACGAGGAGGCTGAGGGCAGTGGGGGGTGTGGGAGGAGCAGCCAGCTGTGGGGCTGGTCCAAGCCACAGACACGTCTGTGTACCAGCATGGAGACATGGTACAAAAAGAGTTGCTGTAGACTGCTCACTAGTGTGTAAGCCCTTGGGGTAGGTGGCCTGATTAAAACATGGGGTGGGTGATGAAAACCAGTAAGATACTGCATCACCTGCCTCAACCTGTAGCAGATAGGCGTGCTGGGACATAAAGGTGTGAGGGAACACTGGGTCTGAAACATTGCCCTAAAATCGGGGAGAAAATTGGAATAGGGATGAGCACACACTCAGAGTTATGTTGGATATAAAGCCTGTGTTTTAATGACATGGAGGCATTAGGAAACTTTATATTCCAGGCAGGAAGGTGGCTATGGACTTCATGGGGCTGGGGACAACCCAGGCTCATGTGTCTCCATCAACTTGTAAGGAAAAGTAAATACAATTATGTCCATGCTGTCTGGCCAGCTTGTTTGGGAAAGAGCTGATGAACATTGTGATGAACAAACATCTTGATTTACTTAAAGGGTCGTTTTTTCTATCAGTCTGGTGTAGAGTTAGCCTTGGCTTAGGTCTAAACTGTGAGAACTGGTTCAGGATATAATTCCCGTTGAGTCATTAAATAGCAGTGACCACAGTACAATGACAGGTTCAGCATCCTCAGGAGTGGAAGGCTCTGGGCTAAAGATGAGTCTTTTGTTAGAAAATATCACAGGGGAGGAGATGAGAAAAATAAAGTCCTTAGAGCTGCCAAGGCAGCCCCATAGATACCTGGGAAGGTTGCAGATAGCCAAGGTATGCTGAGGTCTGTCATGAAAGAGCTGTAGAGCTGAAGTGGGAATCAGTGATGAAGTAAGATAGTTATGAAGCTATGAAGTAAAACAGTTATAGAAGAAGGGAGTTCTGGAGCCCAGCAAGACTCCATCGAAGGACAGAAGCCTAACAACTCTTGCATAGTGTACTGAAGGACCCATGCAGTATGGCAGGTATGCCAAGATCTGGAAATGAAGCAGTTTAGAAGGGGCTTTGGAGAGCTGGGGGCCTTGGGGAGCAAATGCTGTCTTAGGTATATTAGAGAGAAGGCTCAGAAGAAACCCTGAGTGGGCAGGGCTGAGGGCACAGTTAATTTTCTGTGCTACTTCATACTACTTAAGTGACTTCTCCACATCATTCTGGAGCACAGGGCGTGTTTGAGAGCCTACCTACCCGTCACCTAATCCTTTTGGATGGTAAAGATAAGGAGCTGCCCTCTGAAACTCGAGTGTTTGAGCCAGAAATGCTGGAGCAAAGTAGTAACTTCAAGTGGAAGAGCAGCAGGTATACCGAGGAGTTTTAGAAGAGCTCGAGGCTGAAGTGCTGAAATTACTAGCAAAAATCAGGCTGTTAAAAATATCTGAGCATTCTCCATGACTGGATAGCATCCTAGCACCAGGTTATTAATTTTTTAATGAAGTGTTAAACGGGGCATTGGGAACTGCAGATCAAGAAGCCTGAGCTCCAGTCTGAGAAGGAGAAACTGAAGTGCTGTGATTCTTTGGGACTCAGGAGGTTGAACGCAACATACTTTCTGCACAGAAAGGGCCTTGGGCTAGGTGGTCTTCAAAGGTCCCTTCCAACCCAAACCATTCTGTGTCTCTATGAACAGTCTTGTTTTCTGGGTTGTCTACCAGAGACATCAAACATGTTGACAAACAGCAGGAGGTGGAGAATCAACTGATCTGTATTTGCATGTTTTAAAAGGGTTTTATTAAGTTATCCCAAGAAGGTATTTAAAAATCACCCTTGTAATGAGAAGTATGGAATCCTTCTTTGGCAGCACTGATCACTTGTGCAGCAGAAGGCAGACAAAGTCTAATTGGAGATGGTGCTTGAAGGCTTCCAGGTCTGCTTCCTGAATAGATCTGGAGCTTTTGAATAAATCAGTTTCCCCTGAGAAACACTGATTCATTAAAACCAAAGCTGCCAGGTAGGGAAGTGATGATTCCCATTGAAATTTCCATCGAATACATCTAGGTCCAGGCTGCAAAGTCTGGTTGACTGAGAGGAGAACAAGCCCAGGATACTGGGTAGCATGGCATCTAGATTTCTCCTGTGATGTGACACCCCCAGTTCAAATTCCTACCCTGAGCTTGACTCACAGAGTGAAATCCCCATCTGCCAAACCCCAGAGCATGCTTCAGCAAGTAACAGTGTGGGTATCTTCTCTTTTCTATTTACCAAGAAAAACCCCTAAAAGCCCTTGATTTTGCCAATGGGCAGAAAGGGAAGGAGCAAAGAGAGGGATCAATGTTCTCCAGGTCTCATCCAGCTGTGTTCCTGAGGGAAGGTTGTCCATGTGTGTGTGTGCTTGCAGACCTGTGGTACTTCTCTTCCCAAGAGACCTAGGACAACTGGTGTGAGCTAGAGCAACCCTTACTGCTCCGGCTTAGTTTTGGGCTTCTTAAAAGTCTAGAAGTCATGGCAAACATCCTTGCTTCTCCCACCTTCCCCATCTTCAGTAGAGGATGGTATCCAAGAGGAAGTACTTGGATAAATCATTAGATTTTGCAGTAGGAGCAGCTTAACTGCAGGCACATCAAGGCTTTTAGTTAGTGTTTGAAAGAGCAGGCTGGCTGGTTTATACTCCAGAAATGACTTCAGCCTGGCCATGGCTGGCAGGTTGAGTTAGGAGAGTGTGACAAGACCTGGTACTGTGAGCATACAGTGCTGGGGGCTCACCCTGGGCACTGTCAGGTGATAGACAAGGGGGAAAAGCAAATGTTAATGCTCTGGCAGCATTGCTGGACTTGAGGCAATCCACTCACCCGGGAAGAGTATCTGGTTCTGGGTAGGAAGATCAGATGAAGTGGTATAGGCTGCCACAGAAAATAACTGTGCTGTGGATTTGGGTGCTAAGGTCTGAGAGGCTGCTGTGCATGCATTCTCCTGTGAAACAGTTCATTAGACCCCCACGGTGTCCCTGTGCTGTTTTCCCTGGTAATCTGGTGGTTGTCACTGGCACAACCTTTGTCCCCTCCTCCTAGAAATACTAATTTCATTAGACTGCTCACTTCTAGTTAAATGATACCAGCTGACTTTGAAGTACTTAATATAAAAACCTCGTGGTATGCTTGCATGGTAATTACTTGATGTAAGAAAACAAAACAAAACAAATCTCTTGTGCTCTGTCTTTAGGAATTTGGGCTTCAAGTTTCATTGGGGAGTGTTGTACATACCCAACTGCACGGGATTGGGCCCATCTCTTTTTAAAAACCAGTGTATTTCACGTCTGAGATTAGACACTTTCTAGAAGACCAATCAGAAGACACAAGTTGTCTGTTACAGACTCAGATGATAATAGCGACTTGTGCTACAGGCTGTCCGTCCACGTAGAAAAACTGCACGGCTGCTTCTGTTCTAACTGCTGTCAGAGGTCTGGCATTTTGGTAATAGTCCTTTTTTCTACATGTACTGAGTATACTTGCCTTTAAATCCTGTTTGGTACAGATAATTATCATTGGTATTCTGTAAAGTAGCTCTATACTAGCGTTCACCTTAGACTAGGCTTAATACCGTGAGTGTCAAAGATGACTTGAAAAGGAAAATTCATTTATACCCTTTTAATGCAGTTCTGCCCCACACAGGGGGTTGTTTGTTGAGGTACAAGGAGTGCTAAAGCTGTCTTCCCAATCCCACTCTCTGTGGTTCTCTGCAGGAGAACATACAGATTGAAATCTGTTTTTCCATTGTTTGGAGACGCTGGGATGTTATCACGGTGAGGGCCATGGAAGTACCTAGAGAAACAAGGCCATAGCACAGAGATAATGCATCTCTCCTTTTTTTGTGTGTGTTTTTGGGGGTTTTTTTTTTTAATGTGAAAAAGTTAAATTGTTTGAGTGAAATATCACTTCCCTCATCTGTCCCATGTGACACTCTCCAACCCCGTAGGTCTGTTCAGGCTGGGTTATTTGTGGTCTTCCAGAAAAGGTAGACAAGGCTGGAGATGCTAATATCAAAAATTGCCCACAGCAAGAGAGGGAAATCCTTGTTTTGAAGACAAAACCCATCCAGACCCTTTTCAGACAACCCAGAGCACACTACAAGGGTATAAATTCCTACTTTTTCTTTTCCAGGTGATCTTTAAGGTCAGGTAGCAGCAGGCGGGGTCAGTCTGTCTGGGCAGATGGGACTGGGGTCCTGCCCTGCAGATTTGCCCTGCTCCAGCATCAAACCCTAGGGTTTCTAGGCTGGGTTTTGTCCTCTGAGCAGAGCTGAGCCCCAGCACAGCCAGCCTGGGGGCTGCCGGTGCCATTCAGCGTCTGTGCTGTTTCGCACTCCCTGCATCCTTGCTGGTACAGGACATCTCACGGGTGATGCTGCCCGCGCATCGCCCTGCCACTCCCTGCAC
This sequence comes from Hypotaenidia okinawae, assembly GCA_027925045.1. Taxonomy (NCBI): domain Eukaryota; kingdom Metazoa; phylum Chordata; class Aves; order Gruiformes; family Rallidae; genus Hypotaenidia; species Hypotaenidia okinawae. Next base: position 290,508 of record BSDF01000014.1, on the reverse strand, counting down.
GTTAGGGAGCTCTGTGTGGTTGGCGTTCACTGCTCCTCGACTCTGATCCCCAGGGCAGAAAGATTAGGACTTTCTCAGTTAAAGGGAAAAAAACCAAACCCATAAAGTGAAGGAAAATCTCTGGAGTGGTGTTTCCCTGCTGCAGCGATGGCCCTTCGCCACCTACTTCTGTTCAGCCATGACCCCTGGTTTGGTTCTCCTGGATTTTTAGCCATCTTGACCTCATGTTTGCAAATATTATTGGTAATATAATGCTCTATGTACAAATGTCTGTGTGGCTCGTGTATGTTTCTGTGGTTCAAGTCAGCCACAGACTTCTGGAATTTCATTGTACTTTGGTTAAATGTTGGACTTTTAACTCTTCTACTGTATGGCTTCTTGATTTCTCTTGTCCAATGTGGACCAACTCTATTTTTGGAAATAAATAAGCATGTAAATAAAATGAATGGGTTTATGCCACTTACAAGAAAATGCTTTATTTAAATTATACACTCAGTCTTGTATATTTTATGGTATCTCAGGGAGCGGATGAGGCTCAGGCACCAGCAGCCTTGGTGATGAGATACCATACTATGTACAAATTCATTTCCAAGTGGTTTTGGAAGAAGACTTTCCATTTCCTGAGCCAAACCCCTGTAGGACCAGCCTTGAAGAGGAGGGGTGGGAGGGGATCCAGAAAGAAACACATAGTTGAAGGGGAGTGAAGGAAAGAATCACAACTTTCCTCTCAACACAAGGCTTCTGGTTTGAGGTGTCTGGGTGCCAAAGATGCCACCAAGTGTAGAGACACCACAGGGCAGCTTTTGGCTCCTGCCCAGGAGCATGTGGAGATCAGGAGCACAATGTCAAAATTTAAAAAAAAAAAAAAAAGGAAAGAAAAGAAAAAAAAACACAACAAAAAAACTTATCCATATAAACCAATATTTACCAGTAATCCTGTGTTTCTGTTTTTGTTTTTTGGCAGACTTTTACCAGTAAATATCGGTTTATTCCTGAAACCAGAAGCCCTAAACATACCTTTGTTTCTAAGGTCAGTTGTCATTTTGTCTCTCTCGTTCCCCGCTCCCCCAGTACCACTCAGCAGGTGATTGAAAGGTACCAAGTTTTCTTTCCAGTTTTCCTGCTCTGCATCTCTGGGAGCTGGAGCCCGCAGGACCTAGAGCCTTCTGTTGGTAATGTAGACTCGAGTTTACAAATTATTCTTTGTACCATTTTAAAGCCTGCTTTGAAGGACAGGAGAGTTCCCAGCTGCCTGCTCTGGGAACGGGTAGAAACCCCCTGAAATGCAGGAATCGCTTCACCTCCAAATCCTGCAGGCAGGTCTCTCACAGGCTGCTTCAGGCTGGGGGCTGAGGAAAAGGCTTTCCCCAGAACTAGCCACTAAAGAAATGCCATGTCTGTGTTCCACTGCACAGGTCTGGGGGAGGGAAGGGCAAGAAAGGAATTGGAAAAGTCCTTTTTTCACCCCATTTTTATTATTTTTTTTGTTCTAATTTACTGGTAGAAAGCCAGGGTGACATGGGGAGGCGGGAGAGAACGTGAACATTGCCCTTCCTAAACTTGTGTAAACTCTTCCTCCAAGGCTGGGAGAAGGAGCAAGGCAAAGGTCTGACCCTTAAAAGGACATCGCTGGGTGGCTGGGACCCCAGAGCAGCTGGTGCTTTTTGATGACAGGGGTCACTTTGAGGTCCTGTTTCTTTTTTGTTTCCACCAAGACAAACCAACCAGGGAGCGCTGAAGCCTCCTTGTGTCCCCAGGTGTTTGTGACCCACAGGCTTACGCTAATGCTCAGGAAGCAGAGAAGCTGCTGAGGGATAGAAAATGAGGTGACTGCATGGTCCTGGCCAAAACTGCCAACCAACCCCACTCCAAAACCCCAAACAACCCCCAAACCCATCCCTGACCTGAAGGAACCCCACCCTCCCAAAAAAAGCAAGCCAAAAGAGGATCTCAAATGCCCTCCCATGCCGACTGTACCCCAGGTGATTGGAAAGAGTGGTTTTGGCATAGCTGCAACCTAACCGTGTCCCTTTAGGGAGCCACTGTCACCCCATTTCCTCCCAAGGAAGCCAAAGCCTGAGGGGTTTTTCCCATTTCTGAGAGCAGCTCGAAGCTCCTGCAGCCTTAGGTGGAGCCCAGCGTGAGGGGAGCCCTTCCAGCTGTGCACTTTGAGCTGAAAACTGCCTTTCCTCCCCTTTTGCAGCCTGAGTGGTTCTGAGTGCTGGCAGTTCTGTAACACAGCTTTAACCCCAGCAGTTGAGGCTGGTCCTACATTCTCTTCAGACGGCTCGTGGAGGACTCCTGTTACCAGTTTGGTACTCAAAAGCTACACCCCACCACCAGAAGTCACTTGGTTGTTCTTGGTTTTCCTTTTTCCCAAAGGCAGTGATAGATTTCCCTCTCTAGCTCTAATGAAGAAACAATAATTGCAATGCAACTTGCTAATAAATTGTTCCTATATTCACAATTCCCTTGCAATCCCAATCTGGATCTGTTAAAGGTATATATTAGTCTAGATTTTTTTCTTATTGTAAATACTGTAATTTTATAATACTGTCAATATTTTATTAACTTAGAACTATTTAACAGAGTTTAATCTATGGTGGTTGATTTATTTCTATGTTTGTGTTGCAGCCAATATTGCATTACATTCTAATGTAAGATTAACTTTCAGCATGTAAACGTTGGTTTGATGGGAAGATGAAGAGAGAGAACTCTGGCTCTTAATCTGTGCTAGTTATCCCCCAGTTCCTAGTTTGGAATTAGTTAACAAAATACTGGGAGGTTTCAAGAGCTCGTGAATCTAACACTGTGCTTGGGTTTGAAAAGGTGAATTTGGGAATGTCCCTGGCTCTGTCACCCTGTTTGCTCCAGTACACAGCATGGAAGGCTTGATTTTGAGCAGAGGGGCACTGCGGGATCCATTATAGACTCTTGGGTGGGGAGGGAAGAGCAAAAGTCACCCCCGGTGCAAGCGTTGAGCCCTTTTTTAATTGCAAGGGGAAGAATCCTTCCTTGGTTGGTTTGGGACTTGGCTGGAAGCATTCCCACCACGGTTTGATCCCTGTGGATGGGGATCCACAGGTGGGAATCCGGCCTGTGCCGGGGCTGCTCCGGTCCCAGTGGGAGGTTGGCTGTGCTGCCTCAGCTCTGCCACCCGACCGTGGCCGGAGCTCCTCAGTGAGATGGGTGAAGGTGCCCAAGGGATACAACTTGCCAATTTTTGACCAAAATTTTGCCATTTTTTTCTTTTTTAAACCTCCCTCCCTTACCCTGACGGTGTCCATTTAACAGCAGAAAGATGCTCTCTGAACATTCAGAGGTGTTTTCTCTTTAAGGCAGGGGAGAATTGGACTGGAAAATGTTTGCAGCTTAACTTGAATTTGCATTTAAAAAGAAACCAAAAAATATTTATCAAGGGTTTTCCCAGGAGTTGGTACCTTTTGAGTGTAAAAGTTAATCTTTATTAGAGATGTGCCAATCTATACTGCTTTATTGTAGTGTTGTTCCACTTAGGCATTTCAGTTGACTGATGACTATATACTGTAACAGTATACTTTGTACAGATTGATTTAAAATTTATTTGAAAACTGAAATGAAGTAGGCAGAAAATAAAGATATTTATTTTTCATTTGACTATGTAAGAAGGTATCATTCTTTTGGTTTTAGTGCACTGGTGTACCAAGCCTCAGAACCACTGCTTTCTTCTGCTGATAGGATGCTTTTCCGAGACTGTGGACACATGTACGTGCACTGCCACGTTGATAAGGCAATGCCAACCATGGAGCTCCTTGCTTTTACACATCCCAAAGAGAAGCTCTCCACCGGTCACTTTCCGTTCTCTGACCAAAAAAGGTGTGTGTCTGTGAACAGTGTTCACCCAAGTTCTGCCATCCCACTCTCACATCAGCTTATCCCCGTGCCAGGACGGGAGGAGTTGCCTGCGTACCTGCCCCAAAACACCCCGCTCCACAGTGGCATCGTCAGGGAGCAGTTCAAACACGTGTCCTTTGGGCTTTGTGCAAAGCAAGTGCAGAACAAGAGAAATTGAGATGTTGAATCCATTAGGAAACAATAAAATTCCTTATTGTACAGTAGTATGGAGACCTCTAGTCAACCTGCCATTAATAATAGATTCTTATTTTTTGAATGATCTGTTTAAAAGAACAGCAAGCATTGTATTTGCTAGTAAATCTGAAGTGTTTACATGGAAATACTAAATAAATTATTTGATCTAAGATGGCTCTCATCAGTGCTGATTTTTAATGCTGGAAATTGGTTTTGGTAGCTGCTATTTCAGTTTGTGCTGTTCTTTCAAATCTCCCAGAGCAGGATTTTCCAGCGTGTCCTTGTGTTTTGAAGGAGGTGCTGAGAAAGAAGCGAAGCGTGCCTCTCCCTGTGGGCAAGGGCTAACGGGAGCCCTGGCTAACACGGCTTCAGCTCCCTCCGTGTGACGAGGCTGCCCCTTCATACGCCAAACAATTGGTTGCATTGCTGAGACAGAGCAGGACACTCTGAGCTGAAAGCCCTGCCACAAAGGGGTGCTGCTGGGACGGGGTTGTTGCTGGTCTGAGGCCTGCTGCATGTGGATATTTATTTTTTATTATTATGATGATTATTTAATTATTTTTTTTAAAGCAAAGAGCATTGGGATAGAAGTGAAAAGTCACCCTTCAGGGTAACGAGTGGTCAAGCTCAGTTCCAGCATGGCTTGGCCCTGCTGTCTGCTGCTCCAGGGCTGTGGGGCAGCCCCGTGCTCCGGGCCGCACGACCCCACTCAAGGCACCTGGGCCCAGGGGTGCTGAAGCAGGATCAGGGCTTTGGACCATTCAGAGGCTGAACATGAGTTCAGGAAGCTTCCACCCCCAGCTGAGCAGCAGGGGACTGGGGCTGCTCTCTGACCATGGGGAGCAGGCTTGTGAGGCCCCAGAGCTCCTGGGCTGGAGGATGGAGCAGGCCATGCCCTACCCTGGGGCTCCAGCCCCGCATGGAGCATCTTGGCTGGGGTTCAGGGCAGCGTGAGGGCAGCTGGTGAGAGGCTGGATGGAGGAACCCATGTCAAAGGACCTGGCAGGAGCAGGGGGATGTCGCTGCAAATGCAGAATCTGGCCACAGCGTGTCCCTCCAAGCACTGCATATGCTCCTCTTCCTTAGGCATGCCAAACTGCAGCTATAAATAATGCAGCCTGCCCCTGCAGCTCTCCTCTCCCAGGCTCCCTCCTACAGCATGCACAGGCTCCTGATGTCTAATTCACTGCTCTGGGCACCAGATCCCGGTTAGAAATCCCACCCAGCACTTCCATGGGGCAGCACTTGAATTCTTCCCTGACGTGGATCCCGCACTCCATGGTTAGGGCAGGGCTCCTGCCCCCAGCGCTGCCAGCCGCTTCACGCTTGGAGACCCCCAACTCAGCTGGGGAGTGCTTGGCTCAGACCCCACTCCACGTGCACTGTCAGTGTCTCCCCCAGCTGCCCACCCCTCTTCCCTCTGCTCTTCCCCCAGCTGGATTGGGGGTGTCCAAGGTTTCCAGCCCCACAGCACAATCCCAGGTCTCCCTTTCACCCCCAGCTGCTCGCTGACAATGCACTGCTCACCACTCTGCTTCCACTGGGAATAACTGCTCTCTGCCTGCTCTTCAGAGTAGTGTGTTTATACACAGCTCTTCCTCATGTGTGAGAGCCAGCACAAAGTGATGTGTAGTATCTCCCTAGTGATGTGCTGTGTGGTGTGGGAGAGACTCAGCGTGCTGATAAAATGGCCACGTTCATCCAAGTAACATCAGGAAACCTCTTTGGGACAGATGTTTCTCCAAGCTGATCCCTACCAGCTCTGGCCAATGGTTGGTGCTTCAGAAGTTGGCAACAGCTGTTCTGCACCTTGCTGAGCACCACAGACTGGTAGGGGTTGGCAGGGTCCTCTGAAGATCATCCAGTCCAACCCCCCCAGAGCAGGGTCCCCTCGAGCAGGCTGCACAGGGCAGTGCCCAGGATCACAGGGTTTGAATGTCTCCAGAGATGGAGACTCCCCAACCTCTCTGGGCAGCCTGGCCCAGGGCTCTGCCACCCCCACAGTAAAGAAGTTCCTCCTCAGGGTTAGGGGGAACTTCCTCTGCTCCAGTTTGTGCCCATCACCCCTTGTCCTGTCCCTGGGCACCACTGGACACAGCCTGACCCGTCCTCCTGACCCCACCCCTCAAGGATTTATCAGCATTGATGAGATCCCCTTCTTGGTCTTCTCTGAGCTAAAAAGTCCTAAGTCTCTCAGCCTTTTTGTAAGAGAGATGTTCTGGTCCCCTCAGCATCTTTGTAACCCTCAAATATTTCCTCCTTAGCTTTATTCTCTCCCCCTCCCCCCACCCTGCTCTTTTCAGCGTGAAGAATTACAAACACAGTTCAGAAGGATGATTCCACCCACTGCTGAGCCTGGCAGCTCTCACCATGCGTTAACCCAGGGTCAGGAGAGATCCAGGCAGGTGGTCTAACGTGCTCCAGAGCCATGCCCACAGCTCCCACCCTGCTGCCTCTGGGGCTCCTCTTCTCTTCTAATGCTTCAGCCAAAGAAAACCAAACCAGATGTTGGACAGAACTAAAGATCATCAACCTGTGTTTGCAGTGATCGCTCCCATCACTGGTAACTGACCGGGCACCACGCAGGTAACGCGGACATGGAGCATCCCAAACCGGCTTTGCCTCATGATGGCTTCCAAACAAAGCAATTCCTCCCATACTGCCTTGTCCAGCACTGAACCTGCTGGCTTTTCTGGAAACTGGGTATACAAGGAAAAAGAAGTGCTGCCACCACCACTGCTTGCATGGAAAGCGACTGTGATGGTTTAGCCCTGGCTGGAAGCCAGACGCTCACCAAAATCAGTCTATTACTCCCCTTCTTAGTTGGACAGGGGAGAAAATAGATATTAAGAGGCTCAAGAGTCAAAATAAGGACAGAGAAATCATCCTGTCATTAATGACTCGGGCAAAACAGACTCAACACAGAGTGCAGGAGAGAAAGTGATCTGATTTATTACACTGTGCTAGAGAGAAACAGTGACAACCCAGACTCAGGAGTGCAACCAACAATCTTCAAACAAATGCAGCCAGGCAAACACTTCCCCCCACTCCCTCCTTAGCAGGCTTGAGTAAGGAGTTTGCTTCCTTCTTCCCTCCCGGTCGCAGCCCAGGAGGGGCAGGGACTGGGGAAATGGGGGTCTGGGTAACACCTTCCCCCCACCCCTCCATTCTAAAGCAGACTGCCCTTTAGCCAGGAGTTTGCTCCCTTCTTCCCCTCTCCTGCTCGCAGCACAGGACAGGGGGCAGGGACTGGGAGATGGGGGTTTGGTCAGTCCCTTCTCGGCCAGGATGGGGGCATCCATCCCACACCCCCTCCCCCTGCTGCACCGTGGGATCTCACCCACGAGAGCCAGTCCTCCACCAACTGTCTCCAACGTGAGTCTCTTCCCCCAGGGCTCCATCTCTTGATAGCTGCTCCACCGTGGGTCACTGCTATGGTGAGCAGTCATCAATCCCAGTGTCTCTCAGGGCCAGTCCTCCACGGGGCTGTGAGCCTCCCCCAGCCAACCTGTCCGGGCACAAATCTCTCTCTCTCTCATATCTCTGTAGGCTGCAAGTGCTGGCAGAGGCTTGATTCCAACATAGGGCCACGGCGTCTTCTCTATGTCTCCACCTGCTCCATCCAGCGTGGAGCCTCTCCATGGGCTGCAGGTCGGGTCTCTGCCTTCCATGGGTTTCTCCAGGGGCTCAGGGGCATCTTTCTCTTGAGCACCTGGGGCTCCTCCCCCTTCCCTGCCCTTGGTGCCTGCACATCTTTTGCACTCCCTTCTCCAGTGGCAAAATGCAGCTGCTTCTGGGTTTTTTTCTCCTATATGTGATTCTCAGAGGTGCTATGAATCCATCTCTGGTTGGCTCAGCCCTGAATCAGAGCGACTCTAGCCTTGAATTGCCCTGTGTTTGTAATTTTGAGGCCAGCAGAGCATTCCAGCAGCCCTTTTCTGCAGCCCCCGGTCTCTGTCTCAGCACCCAACTCCACACAACTGCGACAGGTACTTGATAGCTCCCCAGTGCTGATGAGAGTGGCTGGAGCAGTGAATGCTCTTGATGTCAAGAAATGCATAACTGCAGTGAGGAGGAATAGACTTGAACTTAGAATCCCAGAATCAGAGAATCTTTGAGGTTGGAAAAAGCCCAACCCTTTGTCCAACATCACCATGTTGACTAACCCATGTCCTGGAGTGACACATCTACAGGCTGTTTTGGACAACTCCAGCAATGGAGACTCCACCACCTCTCTAGGAAGCCTGGTCCAGTGCCTGGCTGCTCTTTCAGTGAAGATTTTTTATGTATAACTTGATCCATCTCCAAACCTGATCTCCATACTTCTATGTGTAACTTGATCCGTTCCTCCCAGCAGAGCACGGTACCTGTGAAGACAACGTTTGAGTTGTTTCACTCCAGATTTTTTTCTCCAAGTCTGAAATAGGGAGATGCTAAAGGTAGAGAAAGAGAGGAACGTAAAAGGGAGAAGCAATACTGATGTTGACATCAAATAGTTGCTCAGCTGGGAACCAACCTGTGCATTTGTTGCAGCCACCCATCGGAGGGGCGGGCGAGGCTTGTCCCCTACTTTTACAACTCACCCAGCAGTAAAGTTGGCCTGGGAGTTGAAGCCCATGAGAGTGTTGGATGGTGAGTTGTACTGTCAGGCAAGGGGGAAGGCAGTATGACTCCTGGGCAGACACTGCTCTGCACCTCCAGCCAAGCTGGTGCACAGACATCCCTGGCTGCTCTGGAGCTCGGCCAGGGCATTTGGAGGCAGCTCCCAGGCAGATGCTGCCATGAGAATCTGTCTTTGTCCTACAGCACAGGCCTGTCAGCACTGAGTGCTCCATACTGATGGGCATCTGGGAGAGCTTGGCCCCTACAAGGATGCCCTGAGAGAGCAGAAAAGCACAGAGGGAAAGAGGATAGGGCTGGTTTTGAACAGCAAAGCCCAGCCCAGCCCTACCACCCATACAACAGCTGGTGTCCCTGCACCTCCCTACACCCTACCTGGACCAGCTAGAGGTTAGCTCATGCAAACCTCATGTAGTTCCACAAGTGCAAGGTCCTGCACATGGGTCAGCAATACAAGCTGGGTATGATGTGGTGGAGAGCAGCCCTGCAGTAAAAGACTTGGGGGTATTGATGGATGAGAAGCAGGACATGAGCCACCAATGGTCACTCACAGCCCAGGAGGCCAGTCAGATCCTGGGCTGCTTTATGAGAAGTGTGGGCAGCAGATGGAGAGAGGGGATTCTGTCCCTCTGCTCTGCTCTGGTGAGACTCCACCTGCAGTGCTGCATCCAGCTCTGAAGCCCTCAGCACAAGGACATGGACCTGTTGGAGAGGGGCCAGAGGAGGCCAGGAGGATGATCTGATGGCTGGAGCATCTCTCCTACAAAGACAGGCTGGGAGAGTTGGGCTGGTTCAGCCTGGAGAAGAGAAGGATCTGGGGAGACCTCTGAGCCCCTTCCAGCCCCTGAAGGACCTACAGGAAAGCTGGGCAGGGCTGTTTGTAAGGGCATGGAGTGATGGGATGAGGGGTGATGGTCTAAACTAGAGCAGGGCAGGGTTAGATGAGAGATGAGGAAGAAGTTCTTCACTCTGAGGGTGGTGAGACCCTGGCACAGGGTGCCCAGAGAGGTGTTGGAGGCTCCATCCCTGGAGACATTCAAGGTCAGGCTGGACAAAGCTCTGAGCAACCCGATCTGGTTCAGGGGCTCCCTGCTCACTGCAGGGGGTTGGACTAGATGTCCTGGAAAGGTCCCTTCCAATCCAACCCATTCTCTGAGTCTGTGATTCACCCTCCCTCCCAGAAGCGTCTCCATGAGCTTGCCTGGGCTGCAAACGGTGAAGGGACTGAGCAGACGCTTTGAGGATGAACTCAGCAGTACTGAAGACAAAGTGCCTTGTCCCCACCCTGCTGGGCGAGTGACAAACAGTCCCTGCAGCTGTACCCTTTACACCCCACAGAGCATTTCCAGTGGAGGCTGTTCACCTTGGTCCAGAGAATGAACCTGCCTCTAGTGTCTCTTGCAGGAACAGCAATGGAAAGGCACCTTCCCCTGCAGCACCAGCAGAGGCACCATGGTGTGCCAACGGGCACAAGAGCCACTGGTGACCTCACATGGTCCTTGGTCTCCCCGTAAGCACAGGGGGAGCTGCTCTACCCCGTAGTGAGCGGTCCCAGGCGTTATGAGACCTTTGAAGCTTTTCTGAGTGAGGGAGACAGATGTATCTCCACCAGGTGATGCTCATGCTGACCTTCGGTTTGCCAGCTGGTAAACCTGTCCCAAGACAAGATCATTCATGTCACTCAGCATCAAAAAGTCACCTCCAGCAGCAACAGTTTCCCCCCTGGTTGGCAGTGTCCCCCTACTCTGTGTTTGCTCTGGCTCACAGCAGATGCTGATGTTTCCAAAGACTTCACAGGCAATACTTGGCTTTGACCAGTAGCCTCAAGAAGGAAGTTTTAGAGTTTAATGGAGTTTGAAGTGGGAGGTGCTGGGGACATGAGCTCCCCTTGCTCTTGCAGAGATCCTGTGTTTGGGCTGAGTCATGGTGATGCCTGGCAGGAGAGGCTGAGCCCAGGGCTGTGCGGCACCAGGTTTGGCACACAGGACCCCCCAGCCCCAGCCATGGGTGATGTTGGCATGAAGACACCCTCCAGAGTGGGTGCACTGAAATCCCACAGACCAGACCTTTGGTGGAAGTGTGATTCAGAGGAGCCTCAGGCCCACGTTTAGCCAAGCACTGTGTCCAGACACACTAACAGCAGTGGTACAAGCTCTAATTCCCACCATGGGGAGCAGCAAGGGAGGCAGAGGATCCCAGTGCCCAGTTTGGTGTCCTCTGACCCTGCTTCTCCTGGCCCTCCAGATGCCCATGGCACTAAGTGCCCCTCACCCTTACACCCTCTGCAGTGGGCTTCCCTTGGTTGGCTTTCAGCCTGCAGCTGGATGATTTCTCAGCAAGCCTCTGCTGCTCCTCAGGGGAATCAGCAACAGTGGGTACAGCAACAGCAAAGGATCATTCTGTAATTAGTCAACTAAGTCAGCTTCATTTGCTTTATGTAGCAAATTATTATCACTGCACCTTGTTGCCCCCTTACACACCTGTTGGCAGCAGACCAGGGGTTTGCTGTCCTGTTAAGCTCCAGCCATTCCCTGAGAGCCAGTCGAGGGGGTGCACGGGGCACCAGGTGGGGCTTCAGCAGCACGGGGTCTCTAGTGGCCTGGCCACCGCTACAGGTACCTGCACTGAAGAGGTTTCTGGCAGCAGGTGAACCTTGCATCAAACAGCATAGAGAGAGTGGCCTGATGAAGGCAGCACCAAGGACACACGTAAGAGATGGCCAAGCAAGGGACACTGGACTGACAGCCACCCAAGACCTGGAAGCTGAGAGCAGCGCTGTCATGTGGAAAGCGTGGGTGGGTGTTTCCACACCCTTTCTGAGTCTGGAGATGGGACAAAGCACCCTTGGAGGGAACCTTTTGGTTTGAAAAATGTAGAACTCTAGCAAAGGCTAAACATTCATGAACCCAAAGAAGCTCCTGAAGCAGCATGGTTTGGGCAGAGCCACGGCACACCGGGAATGGCGAGCTACGGCTGGGAGCACTGACAAGAAGTCTCTTGGGGGGCAAAGGACCCTGTCTGGAGCCAGAACATGTGCCTTAAGCCCTGCTGGCATCACAGCCAAGGCACTGCCCATGTGCCACAGTGTCCCTATCCAAGTGTAGACAGTGATAGGACACCAGGATCCCTCAGCTGCTGCGGCCCATGGCTGGAGGAACAACACAGACATGGCTTTGGGACTGCCCAGTCCACTCTCCTGAAACAGCCATGGGCACAGAGCCATGAGAGGTGGGACTGTTGGTGGGAACATCAGGCAACCACATTTGGCCTAAATCGCTTTCAAATGCTGTAAAACTTTGGGTTTTCCACTTGCTTTGCCAGCTAATCCCAAGCAAGCCATGGGAAGAACCAGCACAGCTAACCCCTGCTGCTCTGTGTCCAAGGGGAATCTGGGGAGGAAAAGAAGGAGACCTGCAAGGTGGTCAGCCTGGATGAGAGGTCAGAGGAAGTGGAAGCAACCTGGGGCTTCAGTGCTCTGAAACATCAGAGATGGAGATACCCTGCAAGGCTCGGCGTGTCCTGCTCCTCCCTGCCCTCACCTCTGCTCCCAGATGGAGCACCCGGATTTGGCTCCTGGGGTGCTTGTGTCTGGTCTGACTCTGCCTCCTTTCCTCTTTCATTCTTTTATTTTTTCTGCCTTTTAAATCCTTTTCTCCAATTTCAGCACCTCTCAGGGATAAGCTGAGCTGACCCTGTGTGTTCTGCTGTTAAACAGCCACTTCCCAAACTGCACTACTGTGAGTAACAAATAAAACCACATAGCAAAGATTCTCAGGGCTCAAATCCAGCCCAAGCACAAAGGGTTGGGGATTCTGCAGTTCCTTAGCACTCCTGAGCTCTGCTTCTTCCACCAGACATAGACCAACACAGGGGTGCAAAGATCTAGCAAAGCTGAGTCTAAACCCAACATCCAAATCAGAGCACGCTGCCCTGAGCTGCCCTGTGCCTGGCTCCTCAGCACCTCTCAGCAGGAACTGGATCTCCCTTTTGCTCCCAAACAGCTTTTGGCTGGCACAGAAATTTTTCACAGGTGTTTGAAGACCACAGAAGAAGGCTTCAACCCCTTCCCCCCCCAAAATGAGCCCATCCCATATGCAGCATGCTTTATTCCTGCCCAGATCTGCCCCCTAGCCCTAACACACCTCATGGCTGGGGGACTAAACCAAACAGTTATTTCAATAATTCCCCAAGGGAAGTACAAACCCCTTTACAGGAGCTCCACGTGGTGCCTCAGGTTCCAAGCCTGGGGAGAAGGAGGCACTAACACTTCATGCAGCCTTTTAGACTGATCAGCTCTGAAATGGTGTAGGTTTGGCAGACAAGGCTTTAGGCTTTACACCAGTACTCACAGAACTCTTGGGTTCAGCCCCTCTCTCTCCTGGCAAACTGGGGTTTGCTGAGAGCTGCACTGGAGAGCTCTGGAGCTGAGGCTCAGAAGTTGCTGTCAGGGTTGAGCCCCTGACGTGGCTGTGCCCTCCAGCCCCTGCCACACACAGTCACACTCGCCCAGGTTTGTGAGGGCAGGGACTGGGATGGGGGATGGCTCGTGGTACCAAGGCCATGACTGCCCATGGCAGAAAAGACCCCGTCTTCTGCTGAGGAGAAATGCTCACAGATGATACAATATTCCAGTAGGGGATCAGATCAGCCTGTCCTGCCCTCCTCTGCTCAAGGGCCATCCACAGGGCAGGTATCCGGAGCTGGGGTGGGCTGTGAAGGCAAGATGGGGGGAGTGACTGCAGTGAGGGGTGGGGGTGTCCCATGGCACCCTACTTTCTATATCACCATTCCCTGTTGAGCTGTTGAGTCACCTGGGGCATCATCTGAGTTTCTTATATTCTCCTTATCAAGGGATGTTGCTTCATCCCATCCCTCCCTGTTGGGGATTCTTCTCTATTTCTCCTGAGCTTGCTCACAGGAAAGCGGGTGGGGGTGTTCCTAAGACCACCCTGTACACCTCAGTGCCACCCCAACTCACTCCCTGCCAGAGGGTAGGACAGCTTCAGTGAACACGACTCTCTGTTGAGACCATTCCTGCACCAAGTCCCAGAAGAATCCAACCTCCTGAGGACCTGCACAGGGCATTCTCTGCAGCACCAGCCATCCCACTCCCACCAGCCTGCCCACATCTCCCAGCCGTGGCAGGGCTCAGGATGGCTCTGGGGGCTGGGGCAGGGCAGGGCTGCCCAGCAGTGCCCCCGCGGTTCATGGATGTTGAGGGGACCCTGTCACATTTCTGTCAGCACCCCGGTCCTGGGGAGAAGCCAAAACCTCTGGGGCAGTGGGACAGCACACACAGCACCATGGCTTTGCAGAGCAGAATGGCCAGGAAGGCTCCAGAAAGGGCCCCAGATTCAAACCACTACAGGCAGGGTCTCCAGGACAACAGCCCCACAATGACCCTCTGGCTTTGCTGCTGAGGCCAGTGGAGGGGCTTCAGGCCAAAATGAGCCCCAGCACCCAGCGTGACACAGGGAAGTAGAGACAAGGCACTGTCAAGAGAGACACTAATTGGTGCTAATTGCAAGTAATGAGCCAAACCTAAGAGTGTGAAGGAACCTAGTCCTAGCAAAGCCAAGAGCTCCAGCTGGAGCAAGGAAGGGCGCTTGTTTGGCAGGTCACAGCAAGGGATGGGGACCCCACACAGCCTCCCCACACCATCCCCCTCCTCCCATATCCCATCTGGACACGTGCTGCAGCACACAACGCTCCTCAGAGCTGCCATCCCCTGGAAACAAGTCAGGAGGGTGAATTCACATCACACACCTTGGGAAATCCTGCTGCAAAGCCTAGGATGGGCTTGGTCCTTGATGGTCTTTGGGTGATTTCAGAGTCAGGAATCACTGGGTAGATGATCCCAGGAGATACTGGGAGATGCCACATTTCAAAACAATGGGGAGAGCAGATTTTGGGCTGCTCAGGGAACTAGTTGGTAAGGTCCACTGGGAAACTGCTTTTGAAGGCATCAGGGTCTATCAATGCTGGTCACTCTTTAAGCACCACCTTCTAAAAGCAAAGGAACAGGCAATTCCAAAACACTGGAAGTCAAGCAGGCAGGGCAGGAGGCTGCTTGGCTGAACAGGGCCCTTCTAGAGCTCAGGTGGAAAAGAAAGTGTACAGCCAGTGGAAGCAAGGTCAGGCAGCGTGGGAGGATTACAGGGATGCTGTTGGCCTTTCTACAGAGAAAAATCATGCTGCTAAAGTCCAGTTAGATTTGAGGCTGGCCAATACTGTGGCAGACAATAAAAAGGGGTTTTTAAATACATTAACAAGAGGAGAACCAGAGAGAGCACTGGTCCCTTACTGGGCGAGGATGGTCACCTTACTGACAGGGACACAGACAAAGCAGAGATGTTTAACACCTTCTTTGCCTCTGTCTTCAACACAGTTGATGGGCTCTGGGACTCTAGATGCCTCCAGTTGTAGGACCATGACTGCAGTAATGATAAACTCCTGGTGAATCCCAAACTTGTGGATTATTTGCTGCTCCACCTGGATCCATGTAAGTCCATGGGCCCTGTTGAGCTTCATCCCAGGGTACTCAGGGAGCTGGCTGATGTCAGTCAGGTCCAACCCTCTACCAAAGCAGTCTCCCTAGCTCATATTGCACAGATAGGCGTCCAGACAGGTCTTGAATACCTCCAGAGAAGGAGACTCCACCACCTCCCTGGGCAGCCTATTCCAGTGCTCTGTCACTCTCACTGGGTAAAAGTTCTTCCCCAGGTTGGTGTGAAACTCCCTGTGCTCCAACTTGCAGCCGTTGCCCCTTGTCCTGTCCCCACAGACACTGAAAAGGGGCTGGCTAATTCTCCCTGCATCCCATGCTTAAGATAATTATAGACATTAATTAGGTCCCCCTTAGTCTTCTCCAGGCTGAACAGCCCCAGCTCCCTCAGCCTTTCCTCATAGGGGAGATGTTCCAGGCCCTTCAGCATCTCCATAGCCTCCTCTGGACTCTCTCCAGGAGATCCCTGTCTGTTTGATCCCAGGGAGCCCAGCACTGGACACAACACTGCAGGTGGGGCCTGAGCAGGGCAGAGCAGAGGGGGAGGATCCCCTCCTGTGACCTGCTGCCCACACTCCTCCTGATGCCCCCAGGATCCCCTTGTCTCTCTCAGCCCCAGGACACACTGCTGGCTCATGGCCACCCTGTCATCAACCAGGACCCCCAGGTCCTTCTCCTCAGAGCTCCTCTCCAGCAGCTCCCCCCAGCCTGTCCTGATCCCAGCAGTTCTTCCTTCCCAGGTGTCAGATTCTCCACTGGCTGTTGTTGAACCCCATCTGGTCTCTCCCTGCCCAGCTCTCCAGCCTGGCCAGGTCTCTCTGGATGGCAGCGCAGTGTCCTGTGTGTCAGCCACTCCTCCCAGCTCTGGATCATCGGAGGATGACACCGAAGTGGGAGGAGCTGTTGACTCTGAGGGTGGAGAAGCCTTGCAGGGAGAGCTGGGCAACCACCAACAGCATGAAGTTTAACAGGGCAAGTGCTGGATTCTGCCCCTGGGAAGGGGCAGCCCTGGCTGCACATCCAGCCTGGGGGATCAGATGCTGGAGGCCAGCCGTGCTGAGAGGGGTGTGGGGGTCTTGGTCAACAGCAAGTTCCCCGTGAGCCAGCAGTGTGTCCAGGCAGCCAGGAGGCCGAGCCCATCCTGGGGTGCATCCAGCACGGCACGGCCAGCAGGTCCAGGGAGGGGATTGTCCTGCTCTGCCCTGTGCTGGGGCGGCCTCACCTCGAGTCCTGGGGGCAGGTTTGGGTGCCACAGGACCAGAGGGAGAGCGTCCAGAGGAAGGGCCACAAGGATGGGGAAGGGTCTGGAGGGGAAGTTTTAGGAGGAGAAGCTGGAGTCCTGGGTTTGTTCAGCCTGGAGAAGAGGAGGCTGAGGGGAGACCTCATGGGGTCTGTGGCTTCCTGACAGGGGGAGTGAAGGGGCAGCACTGATCTCTCTCCTCTCTCTGGGGACCAGGGATAGAACCTGAGGGAACAGTGTGAAGCTGTGACAGGGGAGGTTTAGGCTGGGTGTCAGGAAGAGGTTCTGTGCTGAGAGGGATCAGGTGCTGGCACAGGCTCCCCAGGGAAGGGGTCACAGCCCCGAGCTGGGCTGAGTTCAAGAAGTGTGTGGACACTGCCCTCAGTGCCCTGCTCTGAACCTGGCTGTCCCTGTGTGGAGCCAGGAGTTGGACTCCATGGTCCATGTGGGTCCTTTCTGTCTCAGGATATATTATGATTCCATGAAGTCTTGCTTCTGTCCTCCCAGCATCCTGCGCCCACTCAAGTGAGATTCTCAGTGTGCTTGGGTGAGGCCCTCAAGCCCCAGTGGGGTTAAACTCATTTTCTCCAGATATTTGAAGAAGTCAAATAATAATATTTCCAACACAGCATCTCCTTCCAGTCACCTGCAGCCAGTCAGCTCCTGTGTCTCACTAGGAAACCCCTACTCACATGTGGCTTCTCCCATGCCTTTTGAGTGCTTCCCTTTGCTCTCTGCCAGCAATGGGTCAGGCCTAGACTCAGGGCATTGCCAGGCTCTCCAGAGCTGGCCCCTTGCTTGGAAACACCATTTGTCAGAGAGAGCAACACTCATGTGCCCTCTGGTGACGTCAGTTAGTGCCTATGTTAGTGCTGGGATTTCCTCTCCTCTGCTCAACCCCCCTGGGAGCTCCACTGCACCAACGCCAGGACAGCTCCTGCTCTGCTAGACCCCGGTGCCTTCACCAGCACTGCACATCCCACCTCATTCCCAGCTTCTGCAGCAGAATCCTCAGGGTGTCCCAGATCCATTCCCGCTGGGGGCCGGGAGCTGAGCGCTTGCCCTACTTTGCTGCCCACGTGTTAGTTTATCCTCCATGGCACCATCTGACAGCAGAGAGGCACCTCAGCTGAGGATGCTCAGTTTCACAGCATCCTTTTTCCCCACTAACATCTGTATTTCAGACCATCTCATTATAAATTAGGATGTGTGGGATATCAGGGTAATCAAATTCGCCTCTGCTGCACCAACAGTGGCAGCCAGGCAGGATGAAACCCAAACCTCCTCCTCTGGTATGGAAAGACCACAGAGAAAATCCAACTGCAGTGCAAACCCTCAGAGACACCACAGGAAATGAGGGGTTTAAACACAGCTCTTTGCACAGCTCCTCCTGCAACTCACTGTTCTACTTAATTGCTACAAAGCACCTTACAGAACCCTTATTTCCCTCTCACTCTCCAGTTGATGAATCAGTTTCTGAATGGGAGTCAGGGAGTCTCTGTTGGTGTGGTATTGGTGTCTGTGCACCATCATGGTAGCAGTTGGTACCTGCTGTTCTTTGACCTTCAGCAGCCCCCCAACAGAAGAGACAGTCCTCTGTCTCTAAGGCAGCTATCCCAAAAGCCCACTAGTACCCTTTTGGGTCTTTGAAGTACCCTCTCCTGAGAAAGTCTATGCCCAGGGTGCACAGAGCCTCTGGGCCAGTCACAATGAGGTGCTTTTCCCAGTCATTCCCAGTTAGACTCCCTTCAGCTTCCAGTCGAGTCAACTGCTGGGATCTCCCTGTCACTCCGGAGATGTAGATGGGCTCTGACCCTCCTGAGCCTGATGGTGTTGGGGTGCACTGGGCACCGGTGTCTACCAATACTTGGTACTTCTGTGGATCTGATGTACCAGGCCATGGGATCCACGCAGTCCAACAGATCTGATGATCCCTTTCCTCCACCTGGCTGGAGGCAGGGCCCCTCTAATCTTGCTCATCGTATTTGCTGTTTACTTCTTGCAAAAAAGACTTAGAGGTCCCTTCAAGACCATCACAGAGACAATGACAGACACACAGTCTGGTGGGCTGTCTACTGGAAACTGGCACAGCATTCTTCCTGGAGGAATCTTTGTTTATAACTGTTTTTCCTTGCAGCTCATTCTCTTAGGCTTGAAGGGCTGTGGTGGTGGTAGAGTCCAGGACTCTTAATCCTAAAGTCACAAGTTCAAGCTCAGAGATGGACACTGAAAGGAGGACTGGTGTTGTTTTGGAGCTGCACCAGATCACCTCTCTCTGACCAGCCCCTTTTATGGGGAAGTGATATCAGGTGGTGTGGAAACAGCCCGGGCTAACTCAGCTCACCTGGGCTGGCACCTTGGGGAGGTGTGGTGGTTTGGCCCTGGCCAGAGGCCCAATGCCCACCAAGCAGCTCGCTCACTCCTCCCTTCAGCTGAAAAGGGGAGACAATACATTTTTGGGGGCTCAGGCCCTGAGCTAAGGCCAGAGGGGTCACTCTCCAGTTAGTGCAATGGGCAAAACAGACTGGGCACAGAATAAAGGAAAGAGATTGATTCCAACTACGACTGACACACCCTGTGAACCAGGACGAGATGAGAGTGAGAAGCAGCCAGGTCTTAAAGCGCCTCCCCCCACCCCTCCCCTTCTCAGCAAACTCAAACCTCATCACCATTTTACTCCCTTCTTCCCCCCAACATGGCACAGGGAGGGGCAGGGAATGGGCAGTGAGGTTCCAGTGGTACCAGTTGCTTTCCTTCCCCAGATCTCAACACTTCTCCTTCCCCCCACCCCTCACCTCTTCGCACCCTGAGCTTTAATCAGCAATTCGCTCCCTTCTTCCCTCCTGTCGCAGCACCAGGAGGGGCAGGGAAATGGGGAGTGGGGGGGTCAGTCCGTTCTGCCCGAGCTGTCTTCTGTCTGGGCTGGGGGGGCATTCCACACACACACACACACCCACACACCCACACCCACACAGTGCCGTGGGGTCCCACCCACGCCAGAGTTGTATCCAGGATCTTCTGCAGCGTGAGTCCTCTCCATCAGGGAGTCATCTCCTCGCCACAGGCCTCTCAGCAGGTCTCCCTTCCATGGGTTCTGACACTTGAGCCCGGGCTCCCCCGGCCTGGCTCCCCACAAAGTCACAAGTCCCCCTGCAAACCTGCTGAGGCCTGGATCAATCTCTGCACAGGGTGTAGATGTCTCTGCTCCCCGTCCTCATCCATGGGCTGTGAGGGGACATCCCACTTCAATATGGGCTTATGCACGAGCTGCAGGGGAAACTTTCTTTCCAATTCTTCTCCCCCCCACCTCCTCCTGGGCCTGGCCTTGGCTATCGCTGCAGCTGGGCACATCTTCCCACTCTGCGTGCCGGTGGCAAAGTGCTCCAGCCTGCAGGTTTTTTCTCCTCTATGTGATTCCCAGAGGCGCCATGAATCCATCTGGGATTGGTCAGAGATAACTTTGGCCTTGAATTGGCCAGTTTACTGTCTGGAACTTGCAGAAAACTGTAACCGCTGCTCTGCAGCAGCCATCTCAGCAGCACAGCTACAGCAAACTGCAACAGGGGGTTAACTCTGGTTGGGCCAGAACAGGGACATTTCTGTATGGTGTGAAACAGGCCCCACCATACAGCTCGGAGCTCTTATGGCGAATGCTCGTAGTCCAACATAAGAAATGCACATGTGTGGCCTGGCTCAGCACCAAAAATGGCAAAGGGAGCAGCCCTGCACCTGTCCCACCTCCCACACAGTCTGCACAGGTCAGCAGGTTGTCTGCAACCTTCAGATGGACACCCACCTACCTGCCCCAAAGCTCACCCTGATGGATCTGTAGCAAGACACTGAATCACAGGACTACAGATTGGTTATGGCTGGCAGGGACCTTGGGAGGTTGTCTTCTTCACCCCTGCTCCACCAGGACCACACAGAGCCCATTGCCCATGACTTGGTCCAGGTGGCTCTTGAATACCTCCAATGACAGCGACTCCTCTGTCTCCTTGGGAAGCCTGTGCCCGTGCCCAGTCACCCTCACAGTAAATGTTTCCTATTATGCCTAATCATCTGCCATGGACTGATTTTATACACCAAGAATTTAATGGCTGTCCTCACCTAGAATTAAATCCCCTTGGGGTACACACTGGATTTCCCCATCCTTTTGCATCACCCACCAAGTGCACCCAGGTCCCTGAGCAAAAGCAGTCCCATGAATGGGTATGGATTTGCCTTTGCCTGAAGCAGGAACAGCCCAGCCTGTTTTCCCCAACAGGTTTCTCTACACACTACAGGGACTTTATCCCCCTCCACAGTCTGTGGGACTTTTGATTGGGCAGGGCCAACTCGATGGGTAGATCCCCTGGAATTAACTAGCCAGGTGGCTTTGGCTAAATGCATCTCCCAGTGTTTGTCCTGGTTCTGGCCAGGCCAGGGTTAACCTCCCCAGTCAGCCAACACAGGTGAGCTGAGTCAGCCAACACAGGTGAGCTGAGTCAGCCCAGGTGAGATGTGTTAGCCAGGGCTGTTTTCCACACCACCTGACACCACTTCCCCATAAAAGCAGCTGGTTGGGGAAGGGTAGGGGCTGTTTTGCCTCTAGGAGAGTCAGAGTGTGTCCAGGATGTTGGGTCAGTAGGTCCTTACTGTTGGGCAGCCCTGTGTAATTGTTGGGTCAGTCAGGTACTCTGTGTTAGCACTGGGTGGAGATGTAACTACCTGCTCTTGTTCTGTATTCACTTTGATATTTGGCAGAAAACTGTAACTGCTGTTTTGCAAAAGCCATCTCCACAGCACCACCACACAACACTGCAACAACAGGGAACATCCTGGGCCTCACTTGATGTCCATCATCTCTCATCTTGCTGCTAGTCACCCCTGAAAAGCACCCGGCCCTCCTCCTCTTTCCACCCTCCCTTCAGGTATTTACATACACTGATGACATCCCCCTGAGCCTTCTCTTCTCCAGGCTGATCACTCCCACCTCACTCAGTCTTTGCTGAGAGATGCAGCTGTTGACCAGCCTTCCTGTGCCTGCCTTCCCTCCAGGGCCTGAGCCCATGGGATTCTCCCAGGTAGATCCCCAAAGAGGCCAAATTCTGTTCTCCTGAAGTCTGGAGTTGTGAGCTTGTTTTTCACTTTCCTCCCTCCTCTCAGGAGTCTGAAGTCTACAGTCCCCATCTCACCCTGTTCTGACCCTCAGAATGAAGCACCTGAGACTCCAGCCTCACCACCCATCAGTCCTTGGCAGCTAGACAGGGTATTTTTAGTCCAAACCTGTCTCTTCAGCTGTGGACCCTCCATATTTTCTCCTCCTGGAGCCAAAAGGCAGCTGTTTTCAGATGTTTCACCCCATGTTGGCCAGGACTCAGTCTTCCCTTGTGTCAATTAATCTGAAGAGACTGAGCACCTTCATTCTGCTCATCACTCTGTCTGTCCTGCTGCTCCTAGCACTCACCAGCTGGCTCAGGCTGCCCTCAGAAGGAGGTAGGAGTGAGCACCTCTGAGCTCCCTGCAAACTGATGTAGTCCCAAGGGCAGCAAGTTGGTGTTGCCCAGCAGTCTAAGCTGCGAAGTGCCTTTGTGGAGCACATCCCTGGGATCTCAGGAGAAGGGTGAGGTGTAATTAGCCAGACAGAGCTGAGTTTGATTAGCCAAAAGCTGCATGTCAGCATGAAGTGCACAGGCATCCTGTGTCACAGCTTGCCCAATGGTTTTGCCACTCCAAGACAGACACTTCACTGGAGATAAGGCCTGTGTTGTGCTGCTATTCTACTGGGTGTAAACTCTGCATAGCTGATGTTGTGTATGGAAATAACTGATCTTCAACTCTGCAGTTCCTGTTAAGCACCAAAACTCAGCAGCTTCTTGCAGCACGACATTTACAGGGCTCAAATACCCATCTCAAGGAGGCTCCCAGGTTCCCACACCATGGCCGTCCACCAGCAAATGCAGCAGGGACAGCCACCAGCCAGACTCGGTCTCCTCAGATTAACTGACGCTCCTATCCCTGCCCAGAGCTACAGGACTGTGGTGGTCTGACCCTGGCTGGAGGCCAGACACCCACCAAAGCTGCTCTATCACTGCCCTTTTCAGCTGGACAGGGGAGAAGATAGATATTGAGAGGCTCAGGAGTGGAGATAAGGACAGGGAGAGACCATCCCACAGTCAGTGTCATGGGCAGAACAGACTCAGCACAGAATAAAGGACAGAAACTCTCTAATTGATGGCCCTGCCCTGCACCCCCAGGGACACCAGATCTGGTGATGAGAAGTGTGACCAGAGCTTACAGCACCTTCCCCCACCCTCCCTTCTCAGCAGACCGCACTTGAGTCAGGATTTTGCTCCCTTCTGCCCCCCATTGTGGCACAGGGAGGGGCAGGGACTGGGGGAATGGGGGTTGGGGTCAGTTCCTCACAACTTGGTTTCCTTCTTAGCCTGAGGGGGGGCATTCATTCCTCACCCCCTTCCCCTGCTGCACCCTGGGGTCCCACCCACAGCAGACAGTCCTCCAGGACCTTCTCCAACCTGAGTCCTTTCCCCCAGGGCTTCAGCTCTTCC
The DNA here is from genome assembly GCA_027925045.1 of Hypotaenidia okinawae. Classification (NCBI taxonomy): domain Eukaryota; kingdom Metazoa; phylum Chordata; class Aves; order Gruiformes; family Rallidae; genus Hypotaenidia; species Hypotaenidia okinawae. The sequence continues at coordinate 267,527 of BSDF01000014.1, read as the reverse complement.
CCAGCTGCCCCAGCCTGGGTCACTGCTCTGGGGGCAGTCACAGATCACAGAATGTCTCTCAGGCCCAGACTGCTCCAGCCTGCTCCCCCGGGGGGTCACAAGCCACCCCCCCCCAAACCTGCTCCAGGGTGGGTCTCTCTCTCTCATCTCTGTGCCTCTGACTCTCTCCCCGGGCTGCAGGTGCTGCCAGGGGCTGGCTCCAACACGGGTCACAGCATCTCCTGTCTGTCTCCCCCTGCTCCAGCATGGGGCCTCCCCACAGGCTGCAGGTGGGGTCTGGGCCTTGTCCATGGGCTGTGGGGGGACACCCGCTCCCCCATGGGTTTCTCCAGGGGCTCAGGGGCATCTTTCCCTCTGGCACCTGGGGCGCCTCCTCTCCCCCTTCCCTGCCCTTGGTGCCTGCACAGCTCCTCACATCTTCTCACTCCTTCTCTGGGGGCACAAAGCAGCTGCTGGTGGGTTCTTCTCCTCACTGGGACTCCCAGAGGCGCTGTGACCATCGCTGATGGGCTGGGCCTTGGGCAGCAGCGACTGCGGCCTTGAGCCCAGCTGGTGTTTGCTCTGTGGGGCTGCAGAGAGCTTCTGGCTGCTCCTTGCAGCAGCCGCCCTGCAGCCCCCCTGCTCCACCAGAACCCAGCCATGCAAAACTACAAGGCCCCTGTGCAGGTGGGGCTGCAGACCACCTGTGTCTGACTGTAATCAGACAAGAACAGGCTGCAGACAGTCTGACCTGGCAGCAGATGGCATTACAGAGCAGGAGGCTATCACCATCCCTGCCCCCAGAGCCAGGGGTTGTGGTCCCTTGCCTCTCTGGGGATGTGACCTTTCAGAGGGATGGAATCAAGTCCCTGGCAGGAGCCATACTGTGTAGTAACTAGTGCTGAGGAGCTTTCCCTCCTTCCCTGCTACTGGATGCCACTACCAGAACTGTGTCTCCAGTACCAGAGGGGACTAACTAGTATCTGCTGCTTCACGTGGTCTTAATGATGGAGATACAAACTGCACTCCAGTGAGGGCTCAGGTCTAGCACAACTGGGAGTCCTAGGGCAGAAAGGACTAGTGACATCTTGGACTGAAAGTAGACTGTAGCTGGCAGACATCCCATCACATGGTGTCACCAAGCACGTCCCATGGACACGCTGCTTTGGTTGCCATCAGTGGCATGGGCATGGTGGCTGGTGGACATGCTGCTCCAGGAGAGGGAAGTTCCCAGAAAAGGAGGGAAACTGAGGGAAGAAATGCCAGCGGCCCAGAAGCCTGGGCTGCCAGTGTTTCCTGGGGACAGTGTGGACTGGGAGGTCTGTCCTCAGAGTCTGGACCAGATTGTCTGGCCTGATGGCTGCCCAGGAGCATCAGAGCAGAGGAAAATGGCACTTGTGCTGATGGCTCCCTCCACGTATGGTGTCCTGTCGCTCTGGGGATGGAGGTAGTGCCGGAGAGTGACCGCAGCAAGCTGGCAGAGCTCTGCTTCCTGATGGCAGCAGCAGCTGTCTGATCTCCACCTTGGAACATCTCCGTGCTCAATTAAAGTAATTAACACGATGTAATTCCAAGAAGATGAACGTGGGGATTGTACAGACCCCAGAGGTACAAGCTGTCCGACTCCTGCTGCTGCCTGGGGATGTTGAGGTGCCACTTTCCTCTGCCATTCCCAGTGTGTGGTGTCTCTGCCCTGCTGGAGGTGGTGATGAGAATCCCCAGGGTGGTGGGGTTCTGCAGAGCTGTTTGTGTAGTTGCTGTGCTGGATGAATGCACACAGACTCGCTGTGTCCTAGGCCTGCAGAGGCCCTCAGTAACTGCTGGCCTCTCCTCCCAGGGCTGGGGCAGCTGGCTCAAGAGGGGACAGCAGCTGTCGGGGTTGGAAGTCTCCCCAGCACCATGGAGGGCTGTGTTCAGCCTCCTCTCCAGGACCTAATGAAACTTGGGGCCATAAAGATTCCATATGTGCCCGTCTGCCTGAGAGCTTCTGTGGTCAGTGCTTTACAGCATGCTTGTTGCAAAGCAGTATGTGCCTTCCAGAAGATAAAATGAAGCAGAAGATAGAGTTCTGCTTTCCAGGACTCCCTGCTGCACTGCAACCCATGCACGATGCATCTTCCTCAGCTGCTGCGCTCCGCAGAGCTTCTCCCTGAGCAAGGTGCTGGGAGCTGGGTGGCTGAGGAGGGGACATGGGGGAGTCCCACCACTCCTGAGGACTCCTTTCTGTGCCCTTTCTGCCCAGGTTATCTGCACCCCCTTGGACTCCACTCCAGGGCATAACTCCACTGTCTCACACTCCTGAGATGTGCTGTGGTCTCAGGTCCCCCCTGCACGTGCCTCCCAAAGCACTTTCGCTGTCACTGGAAAGATGGATGCTGGGGTTATTTCCTCCTTTAATTGTTAAGCTGCTTTATACCAGCTTCCACTTCTTCCTTTTCTATGTATTCTTTACATGGGGCAACATCTCCTAAACCAACCTAAACCCTCATTGTAATTCAGGAGAAGAGCAATGCTCCTGGAAAGATGCTTGGAAACCCATAGCTCTTTTCTCCCCTAATTGCACTCAGTAACTCTTCCCTGGTGCCTCTCTGTAGCGCAGCCATTGGGGCGATTGTTACCCAGTGCTGAGCAGTCACAACCCACTGCTTGGGTCTGCAGGCCACCCAAGCCATCAGGAAAAGAAATGTAACATAAAAACCTGCTGTACACTTGGCTGGCTGAGCAGCCCCCTGGGACAGCAAGAGGAGAGACAGGCAGTCAGTGCTTCCCAGGCTGCTGTGTCCGATCCAGCTGAGCCAGTGGAGCTGCCACCTCAACCTGTGCTGCTCTGAGCATGAGCTGACTTTTTCCCACCAGGTTCACGTCCCCATTTCTCAGCCCCGTTCCTTCCCCTTCTATCCCACTCCCTCCCTACCTCTATCCCACCCCTTCATCTTTCCTCTCCACCTTTGTCCCACCCTCCATCCTCATGTCATCCCCTTCCCCACCCTAATCTCCCTCCCACCCACATCCTACCTCACTCCTTTCACATCTGCACCCCTATCCCTATTCTCATCTCACACCCATGCCCACACCTATGCCCATGCTTGTAGCCATTCCACTTCTCTCTCATGCCCATTCCCACCCCATCCCAGTCTTCAACCACAACCATCTGCCCTTGCAGGGAGAGCTTTCTGGGGATACTTCCCGGGAGGACTGTGCTGGACAGCTGCCATAGGAGCTGTTGGAGGGGTGTGCTGGCACATGGAGCAGAGCTCAGGCCCCCGTGCTCTGCTGCCTGTGCCTCAGCCATGGGAGGCAAAGGCATTCCTTGGGGTCCTGGCCCTGCTCACACCGTTGATTCACTGTTCAAGAGTCATCTTGTCCTGTGTTTATAATGATGCATAATTGTGGGTTTTGCCATTCCCCAGGTCCTCTCACTTTCTCCTGGTAGTGTGAGGTAGAAAGACACTGACTTTGGCCATGAGACTGGCAGGACAGCACTGGGACATGTCCTGCTTGTCCAGCTGCACAAACTCAAAGCCAGGGCACCAAAGCTTTTTACACAGATTCACAGAACCGGTGGGGCTGGCAGGGACCTCTGGAGATCATCCACTCCAAACCCTGCCCAAGCAGGGTCCCCTCGAGGAGGATGCACAGGACAGTGTCCAGGAGGGTTTTAAATGCCTCCAGAGGTGGAGACTCCCCAACCTCTCCAGGCAGCCTGGCCCAGGGCTCTGCCACCCCCATAGTAAAGAAGTTCCTCCTCAGGGTTAGGTGGGACTTCCTCTACTCCAGTTTATGTCCCTTGTTCTGTCCCTGGGCACCTCTGGACACAGCCTGACCCGTCCTCCTGTCCCCATCCACCCTGACACAAGCATTGATCAGCATTGATAAGATCCCCCCTCAGTCCTCTCTTCTCTGGGCTAAAATGTCCAAGTCCCTCAGCCTCTCTTTATAAGAGAGACGTTCTAGTTCCCTCATCCCCTTGGTCCCTTCTCCAGTAGCTCCCTGTCCTTCTTGACCCAGGGAGCCCAGCACCACACACAATATTCCAGCTGAGGCCTCACCAGGGCAGAGGGGGAGGAGAACCTCCCATGACCTGCTGGCCACACTCTTCTTGATACACCCCAGGATGCTGTTGGCTTTCTTGGCCATGAGGGCACGTTGCTGGTCACGGTCAGACTGTTGTCCACCAGCACTCCCAGGTCTTTTTCCACAGAGCTGCTTCCCAGCAGGTCACCCCTGACCTGTACTGGTGCCTGGGGTTATCCCTCCCAAGGTGCAGGGCCCTACTCTTGCCCTTGTTGAATTCCCTAAGATTGCTCCCTGCCCAGCCCCCAAGCCTGTCCAGGCCTCGCTGGATGGCAGCACAGCCTTCCCACCTGTCAGCCACTCCTCCCAGCTTTGGATCATCAGGACATGTGCTGGGGGTACGCTCCAGCCCTTCATCCAAGTCGTTGATAAGTATATTGAATAGGGTGGGACCCAGGCCAGACCCCTGAGGAGCACCACTTGCTAGAGGCTTCTAACTGACCACAACCTTCTGGGCTCTTTCAGCCAAGTTTCATTCCACCCCACTGTCCCTTCATCTAACCCACAGTTCCTGAGCTTGCCTACGAGGATGTGTGGGAGACAGTGTTGAAAGCCTTCCTGAAGTCAAGGTGGACAACACCCACTGCTTTTGTCAACCCCCGGGGGACACTGGCTGTATTTGTCACCCAGTGCCCAGAAAGCTGCTACCTGCCAGTGTGACCAGCTCTGCCACCAAGTCTTGACCCCTTCCCGAGCGTGGCTGAACCAATCCTGCTGAGCAAGTCTGTGCCACACTGAGTTTAACTCCTCTGGGCCTTCAGAGCCATGCTGCAGGGGCTCAGCAGGGCTGGGGCAGCTGGTGAAGGAGCCTCAGCTACCCCTGTTCTACCACACAGGACACGGTGCCTGCTGTGTCTCCAAACCCTGGTGTCACCAAGCAGAGAGCTGCTATAGCTGTCATGCTGTGTGATCGCTCTTTAGGTTCAGCATCACTAGGGATGAAGTGGAGTGACTCCATTTCAGCTGCACGCTCTCTGCCTTTGTCCAAGAGGGGGCCAAGAAGTAGAGGTTGGGGTCTGTGGGATCCAAGCTGGCAAACTCTCCCAGTGTTTCTGGGGCAGAGTGAATTGGAGCAAAGGGCCTTCCTGAGCTGACCTAGGCAGCCTGGCCAAAACCCGGGGTAACACGGCCCAGCAGCAGGCCCACCAGCTCTCCCATTGCAGGGGCACAGGCACCACCACTGCTGGCTTCACTCCTGGGGCTGAGGGGGATAGGAACAGAGTCCTGCTCCACACTGTGCCTGGCAGAAGCGATGCACAGGCACAGACCTTCCCTGGGTCTCACACAGGCCCTCTCTACGCCCTGGGAAACTGCGGCACTGGAGCAGGGCAAGGGAAGGGGGAAGCCGGCTTGCGGCCCTGCACCACTGGAGCCTCCAAACCCATGGGAACAGCGCACTAGCCAGCAGCAGCCCGGAGCGAAGGGCCCGGGGCAGCCTGCACATCCAGCCCTGTGTCATTAGAGGGTGCCAGTGCGTCGCGCTGCAGAGCCGGCCTGGCCCTCACCTGGCCCGGCTGCCGAGGGGTTTCTCCGGCAGGCAGCAGCAGGAGGAGCCCTGGGGCTGCATGGTGCTGGGGGGGCGCAGATCTCAGTGCCTGCTTCGGAAGGTCAAGTGCCAGGGCGACCAGGCTGCGGAGCCACAGCACTGCAGCAGCAGGGGCACAGCCTGGGAGGACAGCCCAGTACGGGGCTGTGCACTGGCCTGAGCTATGCCAGTTGGCCCCAGCACCACCAGCACAGGCTGCTCAGCCTCATCCATGCTAGGACACCTGCACCACTGGCCGTTAGCAGTCTTCCTCTATTCCATTGCCCTCCAGCCCTCTCCAAGCTCCCCCATGGCAGTACCAAATAAACCCCAACCAGCAGGCTTAGTCGAGGCTGTGCTTGGGTTCAGGGCTCCAGAACATCACAGAAAGGCCCCTGGATGGGGGCAAGGGCTTACACATGTCCCACAACAGCGAAGCCATGCTTTGCTTTCTTTATGAGGATGCTTTAATGTCAAGACCCCGTTGGGAGATGCCTCCAGACAGCTCCCAGAAAACACAGATCAGCATTAATCCCCCTGGAAGGACAGCCCACAGGCTGCAAAACCGACTCTGATGAGTTACAGGGCTTGGCTTGCCCAGCAGCACCCTAGCCAGGTCCAGGGGCCTTGGGGCCACATAATCCTCACGAGCCATGCCAGTCCATGGGTGCCTGTGACTGTGACCCCAACACCTGGAAAGCCTCCTGACACCAGAGAAGAAAAGCTTTGGCACTGTCTCCACTAACCGAACTAGAGCCGGCAGCTTGGAGGGACTCTGGTCCAAACCATCACCCTGGTCCCCTCTGGTGCTGGGGACGGTCCTTCAGCATAAAACAGCTGCTACTGCCAGCTTCAGCTGATGGACCCTCTCTCCCTGCACAGGCCCAAGGACTCAGGACTCCTCATTGACCCAGGTAGGACAAGGGGCTGTAGAACACAGGACATGCCCAGTGAGGGATAAAGCATCCCAGAAAAGAGAAGTGCAGGCATGAGAACAGGGAACAGAGCTGCACAAGCTGGGCCTCCTGCAGGAAACCTCCTAGTCTTGTGTCAGAATTGGGAACTGGGTGCCCTAAAGGGCCTGGGAACCATGGGGTCCCATCCAGAAGTAGTCATGAGCAGGGAGAGGACTCCCACAGGAGGTAGAGGAAAGAAGTCCATCCCAAACCTGTTCTTTGGGGGAGGAGCGGCCGGGCACCCAGGCCATGTGCCTGGGCTCAGTGGTGTGTTTGCTGCATGGGGAGCAGCCAGTCCCTCTGGCACAGCATCACAAAGCCCCAGGCAGCTCCCCCACACCCAACAGGCTCAGCTGGCACTGAAGGTCACTCAGGTGGGGCCTTTTCTACAGCTGGGGTTTTCCCCAGGCTCAGCTGCTACTCATAGTACTTCCTAGAGTGATTCCAGCCTTTGGCTCCCTCCATCGCCTCTGTGTGCCAGTGTCTTCAGCAGCAGGAGGTCTTCCCAAGCTGAGCTGCATGGTAACACAGCAGTGATGATGTTCACACCAGAGAAGTGGAGTTCAAGCACAGAAGTTGCCATGCCATGGCTCTCCAGCACAGACAAGGCTAAAACTACCTGGGTCCCACTGCTAGGAGGTGGAAACAAACCAAACACCCACAAAGAGAGATGTGGGCTCTCCCTGTGCCCTCAGGCTGCTAAATTGCTGCTGAGGCATCTGGAAGGTCAGTCCATAGCAATAGGGCAGCTGGCTGAACAGGAGCTGGCAGAGCCCGTTATTAATAGAGTGGTGCCCACATGCAGCCCCATGGGATGTACACAGCACACAAAGGAGATTCCCAGGTACCAGGGGAGGGCACGGTACAGCCTGCGACCACAGCCCGATTTCAGCAGGTCCCAGAGGCTGGGGATGGCCATGGGGCAGAAGGGCTGTAGGCAGACTGGGTGGCTATCCTGTTAAGTTTGGTATGGAGTCAGAACCCCTTTGTTAGTGGCACAGGGAGCTTCCAACACCAGCCACAGGGCTTGGAGCAACTCCCACACGCAATGTTTCAAGCCCTTGGACAGAGGAGGCCTGTTCCCCAGGTATGTGTCATGCCCAGCTCTTCCAGGACCAGTGCCAAAACCCATGATCATTCTAGCTGCTTAGAGAGAAACACTGAGCAAAATTAAGCTCCACAGAGCACTGCTGCTGAGCCACTGCCTCCCACCCTGCTCATGATCAAGTATCCCCCCAAGTGTCCCTGCAGAACTAGGGGTGTCCCAAGGAACTCCCAGCTCAGTATTTATTCTGAGCCTCCAGCACATTGAGCTGGGGACACTTAGGACAATTTATCTGTTCCTGCCCTGCCCAGCGCTTTGGGCCACCCCAGAGAGATGAGGTTTAGAAGGGAGGGAGATATTTCTGCCTTGCAGGGCACTGCTCTGAGGCTTAACTATTTAGGAACTTGCAAATCACTTGGCATTCTTGGGAAGCACGAGGCACTGCTTGGCACAAGAAGGTACCACCTTCACTCTAATGCTCTTCTGTCTGCCTTCCAGGGCCCAAGGGCTCCTGGGTACCACAAGGTACGTGCAGCTGGTCTGCTTTGCAGGGTGGTGGTTTGCCTAAACCTATTCCTATCAGCATAAACCTGATATGAACAAGATATAATACATCCCCTGGTGAAATCCCAGCTCTTATCCCAATGGGATCCTGGGGGCATCAGGAGGAGTGTGGGCAGCAGGTCACAGGAGGGGATCCTCCCCCTCTGCTCTGCCCTGCTCAGGCCCCAGCTGGAGTGTTGTGGCCAGTGCTGGGCTCCCTGGGATAAAAGGGACAGGGATCTCCTGGAGAGAGTCCAGAGGAGGCTATGAAGGGGATGAAGGGCCTGGAGCATCTCCCCTGTGAGGAAAGGCTGAGGGAGCTGGGGCTGTTCAGCCTGGAGAGAAGAGACTGAGAGGGGATCTGATCACTGGGGATCAATAGCTGAAGGGTGGGACACAGGGGGACATGGGCAGCCTCTTCTCAGTGTCTGTGGGGACAGGACAAGGGGCGATGGCCTCAAGTTGGAGCCCAGGGAGTTCCACCCCAATGTGGGGAAGAACTTCTTCCCAGTGAGGGTGAGGGAGCCCTGGGCCAGGCTGCCCAGGGGGTGTGGAGTCTCCTTCTCTGGAGAGATTCCAGCCCCGTCTGGACACCGCCCTGTGTGCCCTGCCCTAGGGACCCTGCTCTGGCAGGGGGTTGGACCCCATGGGCTCTGGGGGCCCTTCCAGCCCCTGTGATTCTGTGAGTCTGTGATTCTGAGATCCACGGGGACACATGCCATCCTCCAGGCACATCACGCTCTTTGCAGTGGCAGTGGCTGACCTCTCCAGGCACAGCCCTGGCTTCCCAGCCATGCAGGGTGGTCTCTTTGGAGCAGGGAGTGGGTCATGTCCAGCCCCTACTCCTCACTCTGCAGTGCAGAGAGGTGGCAGGGTTCAGCCCGAGGGTCCAGACTGAGCTGGGATTGCTCTGAGTTGGATTTATGGCTACTTGGAAGCTGGTTTGCACCAGTTCAGCTGGTCTGCCCTAACACCCTCCAAATAGCAGGTATCTGCTCACAGCCTCCTAGCTGTGCAAGGAACAGCAAGAGGGATGAAGCAGGATCCTGATGGGAGATGCAAATCCTGGCCCTTTGGAGGGCCTGATCCATGGCCCTGCCATGAAAGCATGGTCTACAGCAATGACAGGCTATGGTATCTGAGAGGTCCCTCTTGAAACAGCATCTCTCCAGGACAGTTCCCCTCTACAGGTACGATGGCAGCTGCTGCCAGGCCTCCCAGCAGCCAGTATGTTCTGCAGAGCATCAACATAGCAACTCCCAACATGAGAGGTGTGCAAATCCTGCTTCCACAAGTGAATTCAGAGAATCCAGATGGCATTGGGTTGGAAAGGACCTTCAAAAGCCATCAGGTCCAACCCCCTGCAGTGAGCAGGGACATCTTCACTAGATTGGGTTGCTCAGAGCTTTATCCAGCCTGACCTTGAATGTCTCCAGGGATGGAGCCTCCAACACCTCTCTGGGCACCCTGTGCCAGTGACTCACCACCCTCAGAGTGAAGAACTTCTTCCTCATCTCTCATCTAACCCTGCCCTGCTCTAGTTTAAAACCACTGCCCCTTGTCCTATCACTCCATGCCCTTACAAACAGCCCTGCCCAGCTTTCCTGTAGGTCCTTCAGGGGCTGGAAGGGGCTCAGAGGTCTCCCCAGATCCTTCTCTTCTCCAGGCTGAACCAGCCCAACTCTCCCAGCCTGTCTTCACAGGAGAGATGCTCCAGCCATCAGATCATCCTCCTGGCCTCCTCTGGACACACTCCAAGAGGTCCATGTCCTTGTTGTGCTGAGGGCTCCAGAGCTGGATGCAGCACTGCAGGTGGGATCTCACCAGAGCAGAGCAGAGAGGGAGAATCACCTCTCATTCCCCTAGTTATCTGGCTGGGAACTGCTCTGGCTCTATAAAGATCACTTGCAGACCATCCCCCATGCCTTCTCTACTCCCCTGCACTCAAGGCTTGCTGTGTTGCTGCTCCCCATGTCTCCATGCAGTCCTGGACTGCCCACAGGGCTCTCTGGCATTGCTCAGGGCTCCTGAAGAAAACCGCCCAGGAGCCCTGAGGCATAAGCAAAGGTAAGGTTTCTGCAGCCCCCATCTGCTTTGCCAAGCCTCTGTTGAACTCTCCTGCTGAGTCACAGGCAGGCCAGCCCAGGAATGATGTATTGTTGTTGGCTTGTTGCTGTCTTGGGTCTCCTGTGTCTTAAACAGCCCTAAGTGGAGTCAGCAGAACTGAACCGTGCCTGGCCTCGGCTTGTGCAGAGCACTCCATCAAGGAGGTGACAGCCATTTCCTTGTCAACTCCCTCTCTTCTGATGGCTGCAGGAGAAATGGACCAAACTGTCCTCTTGAGAGCAACCAGGGCTTGTCTGCCCAAATGTCCCAGCAACACCCCTTGGGAAGGCACCAGCTGGAGAGCAGAACGATCACATCACCCTTTGAACGCGCTCCTGCGGCACGCTCGCTCCTGGACAGTGATCTTGTCTTTTCAGCAGACCCACCTTTGGGTTCCTTCACATTTTACAAATGGCAGGGAGTAGAACTTCACACCTTCAGAGGTGGCCTATGCTCAGCCTGTTCTTGCAGACAGGAAAACTGAGCTAGGGCAGAATTTTCTACTCCTGCCAGCCTCTCTGGAGTGCAGGGAGCATTCTGTGATGCCCTCTGAGCCTCTCTTACCCTGCTACAGCAGAAGAGCTACAGCCCAGCTTCTCCTGCAGTAGCCACCTTCACATGGGGGTCCTTGAGCTCTCAGTCCATTAGTGGCCAGAGTGGCCCCTGGTATTTTATTTTCACATACCCAAATAGAACAACTTTCCTCTCTTATCCTCCAGCATAAATCTTACAGTACTGGGTGGGAGTGAGAGATGAGCATGGACCAGGCAGACATCAAAAGACACTGAGTGTGACATGGCAGAGGGACACCAGCTTCAGACAGACCCAGCCCCAGTCAGCAGCTTGGGGAGGACACAGAGCCCTAGGATGTGCCAGCAGAACAGATCAGCTTCAGGACTATCTTGAATGGCGTCAGGGCACAGTGAGCAATGCTGCACTGCTCCAGCATGTGGTGCTTCCCAGCTCTGTGAAGAGGGGAAGGGAGAGAGGGAGATACTGCCAGGAATGCACCCTTTCATCACCAGCCAGGGCAACTGAGACAAGGAGCAGCAGGAAGGTTCTGGCCATGAGCCAGCAGTGTGTCCTGGGGCTGATAGAGACAAGGGGATCCTGGGGGCATCAGGAGGAGTGTGGGCAGCAGGTCACAGGAGGGGATCCTCCCCCTCTGCTCTGCCCTGCTCAGGCCCCAGCTGGAGTGTTGTGGCCAGTGCTGGGCTCCCTGGGATAAAAGGGACAGGGATCTCCTGGAGAGAGTCCAGAGGAGGCAATGAAAGGGATGAGGGGCCTGGAGCATCTCCCCTGTGAGGAAAGGCTGAGGGAGCTGGGGCTGTTCAGCCTGGAGAAGAAGCCTGAGAGGGGATCTGATCAATGGTTATCAACAGCTGAAGGGTGGGACACAGGGGACATGGGCAGCCTCTTCTCAGTGTCTGTGGGGACAGGACAAGGGGTGATGGGCTCAAGTTGGAGCCCAGGGAGTTCCACCCCAATGTGGGGAAGAACTTCTTCCCAGTGAGGGTGAGGGAGCCCTGGGCCAGGCTGCCCAGGGGGTGTGGAGTCTCCTTCTCTGGAGAGATTCCAGCCCCGTCTGGACACCGCCCTGTGTGCCCTGTGCTAGGGACCCTGCTCTGGCAGGGGGTTGGACCCCATGGGCTCTGGAGGGCCCTGCCAACCCCTGGGATTCTGTGAGTCTGTAAGTCAGCAGGAGGCACACCAGAACCCTTCCCAAGGGAGGAATGAACAACCACCACTTCTCAGTTTGAGAGCAAGTTTTTAGAGTAGCAGGGTGCAGATGAGGCTTCACCCAGATGAGGCTGACAAGACACGAAGGGACATTCTAACTGTCCATCAGCTTCCTGCCAGGACACTGCGACTCAGGCTGAATCAACCAGCATGGCAGTGACCCACTTCACAGGTGGGGTTTGCCTCTCTGCTCATAGGATAATGGTTTGCCAGCCCCATACACTCCCAGACCCAGCAGCACTCATGTGATTCAGACCAGGCACAGCTCCTGGCAGGGCAGATAAATGCCTTCTTCTAAAGCCATCTGCATCCCTGAAAGAGAGCACGGACCTGAGCTTTTAAACTGGTGATTTTTATCAAGCAAGCCAGAAAAAATCCTGATTGTACAAGTAAGATGGGTAAGAAAGGCCTTAGTCCCAGGCAGGCCTTGGGATTTCAGCACTGACTTTATCCTCCCAGCCAGCATTTTAACTTTCAGGTGCTGTATGGATCCTGGATCCACCACCCAGGTCCTAAGGGCTATTTCTGTGTTGATAGGAATGAACACACAGGCTGGTGTGAGTGTGGGAATGGATCAAGGTCTCTTCAGCTGGCAGTGTCACAGAGAAAAGGAACATCTCCTCCCTGATCCCTTCCACCCCTCTGCCAAAACCAACAGCCAGCAAAACTGCCCTGCCACACGTGCAACCTGCAGCCTCCTGTAAGACTCTTGCGAGACAGCGGGGTGTTTCACAAGGCTTTTGCAACAGGTTTAACCAAAGGACTCTGTGGAAAGAGGTGTGAAAGGCAGCAAGAATGGGGGCAAGAAACCGTGGCAAGTCCTCAGGGCAATGGTCTTGCACTCTGCTGTTCCTCTTCTTAGGGCTTACTTCTCTAAAGCGGGACATGCTGTGCAGGTCCAGCTGCTGCATTTGTCCTCTGCAAGGTGAAGTCCTTCCCTCTGGTTTGTGTCTTCCAGGCAATCTAAAATGTAGGCACTGATGACAAAAGATTGTAGAACCCCAGAGTTTGCCAGGCCTGAGGAGGGATAGGGAAGATAAACCTGCTAAAGCTGAGTTACTAGGCAGCACAAGTTTCCTAGTAAACCAGACCCAAATCTCCCTTCCCTCGTCTGCTAATAACAGCAGGTCATGTTAGGGACCCAGGGAAGGTGAGGGAGAAAATCACTGGTGAGAGGAATGTGCAGAGGAGACTGGTTTCATAGGTGCCACAGAGCCACAGAATTGTAGGGGTTGGAAGGGACCTCAAGGGATCATTGAGTCCAACCCCCCTGCATCCTTCCACCCCACAGCTGGAGTCTGCTCGGGTGCACACAGAGTTCAAATCTTCCTCCTTGCAGTGCCCCACTGGGAATTCATTCAACCCCCAGAGGAAGGTTACTGACACAGTTGACCAGCGGGATTTCAACACAGGGAGAAGAGACACACACTGAAGGAAAGGGACCCCACACCTGAAAAAGGGGCAAGAGGTGTCCTTCTCCTCCATGCAGCAGCGATGGGATCTGGGGACATGATCTTACAGTGAAGGGCAGCAGCAGACACACACCCTGAGGAAGGACAGACTCATGGTCACATTTTGGGGAGCTTAAACCCCCCCAAAACTGCAGCATCCAGCTGTGTCCCCAGCCAGTTACTGCACATCCTGAGTGCTGTGCAAGTGTGCCAGTTAAACAAAACAAAAAGTGCAGGGCCATCAACACATCAGCCCAGCCCAAACATTCACATGGGAATTAAAACCCCACCACCAAACAGGCTTCCACAGAGTTCTACAAATAGTTACACACAGCAGCAATTGCTCATTTATCTTTAGATTTTACCTGTTAGACCCCAGCGGGTGCTGCCAACACCCCGAGAGGCAGATGAAATTGCTACATTAAATTCCATTAAACGATAGTCACTAAAAACTGGTACACATTCAGAAGAGAATGTAATCACAGCTACGTGAGAGTGGGGGGTGTGAGAAGGGGGAAAGGAGACACTCCCATGGCAGATCATAGAATCATTGAATCATAGAATCATAGAATCATGGGGTTGGAAGGGACCTTGAGAGATCATTGGGTCCAATCCCCCTGCCAAACCCTCACCCTCACAGATGGCCAACTACTGGTTGCAGTCTCACTCTGCCAGTGGCATGGCTTCCATCATGCTAGACATAAAGGATGACTGGCCAGTCACAAGTCAACAGGAATGCTGGAGGCTTCCATGGCTTGGGGTTTTAAAAGACTGGAAGGTCCTTTTAAAAAGCTTTTAATTCCACCCCAAGAACTGTCAGATGGGGTTGTGCAGCCCCTGTTTTGCAGGAGGACACAGACATCACCAAAGCAGGTATGGTGTCACTGGGGTCTTTCTAAAAGTCACCCTTCAGCAAAAAAGTAACTGAGGTAATTTTATATAAAGAGTAGGAAGAAGACAAGAAAAACTTCTTCCTTTTAAGGGTGACAGGGCACTGGGACAGGCTGCCCAGAGAGGTTGTGGACTCTCCTTCTCTGGAGACATTCAAACCCCCTCTGGACACAACCCTGGTGCAACCTGCTTGAGGTGATCCTGCTTTAGCAAGGGGTTGGACTAGATGATCTCCAGAGGTCCCTTCCAAGCCCAAGTGTTGTGTGATTCTGTGCTGATGGGCAGGAGAGCTGCAAAATCTCTTCCTTGGGCAGATACAGGCGCTAACCCACCGTCACACACACAACCGTGGTGCTGTCTTCCAGCATCTCCCTGTTTCTAAATGAGTGCATTAGTGCACCTCAGCATTTCCCTGCTGTGCTCGGTGCTGGCCACGCTGCAGTCACACGGCGTGCAGCAAGGCCTGGGTGGGAGCTCAAGAGAGCCCATTAGTTAAACATTTGTTTAACACTTCCAGGATGTTCTCACCACCTCTCCACTAACTTCTGGGGATGTGCTAACCCAGCTGATGGAAACCAGGTGAATGTGCCCTCCACGTGTCCTTGCTCAGCCAGAGACCTGCCTCTTGCCCCGGGGGAGAGACAGCTTGTCTTCTCTTTGTAGGAGCTATCCCAAGTTGTGCAGCATTACAACCCAGGGTAATTACCCCTTCGTCCCAGGGTACAGTAAAGACATCTTCACCTAGAAATCCATGTATCATTTTTGTTGAAGGGACAGGAGCAATAAAGCCTGGACTGCATTACCATTTCAGGTACATGCAGAATGGGTAATAAGCAGATTGAAGTATCATGTGTCATTTTAATATTTTAATGAAGCCGACTGATGCTTTTCAAGCTGCTCAGTTAATGTTTAATAAGACAATGGCCCATTTTACTGAAGTAAAAGACCAAGACAAGTTTAACGTTAACCAGCAGAACAGTGTAGATTGTGTGGGCTGCAAGGGACCTGGCCAGGCAGGATCATTTACAAATGCATATGTAAATGAAATTGGAGGGCAAAGCAGGCCACAGGTGAGGGAGCTGGTTTGCAGCTTCCAGGACAGCACAGCAGAGCAGCAGAGCCGCGATCCCCCCAGCACTCACACGCCTGCTGCATTCCCCTCTGCACCAGCTCTTTGTACCAGTCGCTTTGACTCACTGGTGTGGCACAGACCAATCCTAAGGGTATTTTTGGGTTTATTCTGTTAATTTCCCCCATCCTGGGGGGTAAGCTGCCTCCTGGGAGGCTCTGCCAGACACACGGAGGGCAGCGTGGCCGGGGTGGATGAGGCTGGGGAATGGCAATTCACTCCCTGCACCAGGGATCGGCAGCCCCTGCCAGCACAGCCCGCTGCCTGGAAAGCGCTGCGTCTCCCACGCCTTCTATCAGCCGGGAGGCTTCATCCAGGACACACTTGGCACCTTGGGTTCTTCACACCGAGCGCTGGGAGCTGCGTGACACCTTTTCCTCTTGCCCAAGATCACAGCGTGTCGTGTAGCTAGTTTCTTCCCGGCTGAGCTTACTAGAGCCAGCACTAAGCTGCCCTGATTACATGGACTAGTTCATGAAGGGGAACGGGCGGCTGGCTTCAGCTGGCGCCGCAGCACAAGCGCTGGCAGGGGAACGGGCCCGCCCCGTCTCCTGCCCGCCCCGCGGCTGTGCCCTCGCCCCCGGGCCGCGCCGTGAGCCGCGGTCACGGGCACAGAGCGGCAGCGCCGGGGCCGGCGTTCCCGTGACCTCTCTTATCGGGGCAAGCCCGGGCTTATCTGGGCTTTCCCGGTCTCCGTGCTCGGACCTTCTCCTTGGCGCGCCTCCGCTATCAGGCGGCCGCGATGGCCGTGGAAGGCCCGATGCGGGCCCGGCACGTCCCGCTCGGCACCGCTACAGGCGGGAACGAGACCCGAGGTGTCCGGGTGGGCAGCGCCGGGCCCGGGCGCGGTGAGGCTCCCCAGTCCCGCTGCTGCCGGGCCCGGCCCCTTCGCCGGTGAGGGCTGAGGCAGGGCCCTCGCTAACTCTCGCGGGGGGGACGAGCCCTCCCGGTTTGCGCCACAACCCACCCCCGCGCAGCGGCTTCGCCTCCTCTTGCGCTGTCCCGGCCGCGCCCGGCTCTTGCTGTTCTCCTCCTAAGGTCGCGCTCAGCCGCTTTTCCGCGCGATCCCGCTCATCGCGGGCAGCCCCGGGTCAGCGGCTGCTGGGTCAGGCTGGCGCCCCTCAGACGCGCCCGCCCTCCCACGCTGCCGGGAACCCTAAGGGCCCGCTCCTCCCCCGGCAGCGCTCCCTCATCTGTGGCGGCCGCCGCCGGGCCGCGCCCCCGAGGCGGGGTTTGTGCCGGGCCGAAGCCGCCTCCCTCCGCGCCCGGTTCCGCGCAGCCGGCTGCTCTGTCTGCGCTGCCTGACGTCACTGCCCGCCGCGGAGTGCGCAGCAGGTGCCGGCAGCGGTTGGAGACGGGTAGCGGCCGAGGTACGGGGGGATGCCGGGTCTGCAGGGCAGGGCTAGGCCTGGAGCCCCCGCGGGTGGCGGCGAGGAGCTGGCAGCGGGGCCGGCGCCCTCCGCGCGGGTGTGTGTGGCGGCCGTGGGAGCCTGCGTAGGACAGGGGGCATCCGGGGGTGCGAGTGAGGGCCGGGTACGGGGCCGGCGGCTCCCCGCGGGTCTGTGTGGCGGCTGCGGCAGCCGGGCGTGGGGCCGGCAGCAGCCCGTACCCCGGCCTGTGCCGGGCGGTGCCGTGAGGCTGCTGCGGGGCTGTGAGAGCGGGTGGTCACGGAGGGCCCTGTGCGGCTGGGAGACAGCCTGGGCACGGGGGGGACAGGGGGGCCGAGGTGGGGGGCGGCACCGGGATGTGCCGCGGTTGTGGTGCCGGTTGGGGCTGCTGCTCGGAGGAGGATGAGGAGGAAGGGGTAGTGGGGTGAAGAGAGGGACCCGGGCGGGTCTCCAGCGAGGCCCCCCAGGCAGGCCCAGGCTGGGATGCCTCTCCCTGCCTTGGGCCATCTGTCCCCCCTGCCAGCTCTGACAGTGCATTGGCTTTCAAGGAGTTGCTTTAACCTGTCCCAGGCTTCTGTTGCAGGGTGGTTTGGAGTGGCCGCAGGGTCCCACAGCCCTGCGCTGTGCACGGCAGAAGGGCGCTGCTCGGCAGCGGGTGTTCATTATGCAGCGCGGGGGGAGCCGAGGCAGGCAGAGCAGAGGGGCATGGTTCGTACTGATGGGCTTATTTAGTGCAGAGCGAGGAGTATGCTAGTGCTGAGTGAAAATAATAATAATAATGCTGTATCGTGTGTTTAAAAGCCATTATGATTGTCCTGGATTTGTATTTCCTGTGCCTATAGCTATTGGAGACCTCATTTGGATAATTAAACCTCATGGTAAAACAGGAGAGTACTTGTCTCCTTTCCTCTGCTACGCGTACCTGGTAGTACCAACCCAGGGCAGCGCTCGGGTTGGTACCAGTCACCCCAGATTGGTGCTTGGCTCTCTGAAGGTGTGGGGGGAAGAGGTACTTTCACCTTTGCTACAAGACTTGTGTGAGCAGAAGGTTCAACTTGATTGTCTGAGTAGGGTAAGTCTGGGTAAGGTAGTAAGTGTGGGCGAGCTAAATCGATGTGTGTAGCAGCTGCTGCCTCCTTTGTGCTGTGGTAAATATAGTGATGAGATCCAAGGTGTGGGAAGTGCCACTGCACCAGAACATGGGTATTCCTTCTTTTAACTGCATCAGTATTAATAAAAAGACTGACTCTTCCTATAAACATTGGGTGAGAGGAATGCTACTACTGTGTCGGCCTGAGGAGGAGGCAGAAAATGCTGAGTTTTGATGCATTTTAGTGATCCTATTCCAGAGCTTTTTGGGGATGATCAGGAGTTAGTGTGCGTGTTGGATAATCATCGTCTGCGCAGCACAAGGTAGTGCTTGTGTGAAGTACTGAAACTTTGCTCTGTTACACTCTGCCTCCTGTGCTATAAAGGCCACCTTTGTTACAGTGCTGGTTTGTCCTTCCCCGGGCAGTTTGGGAACAGTAACTGATAACTCCCAGAGGCAGCTGGGTGTCCTCGCTGCCAGGCCAAGGAGGGAAAGGGAGTGTCCTGCAGATGAGTGGTTCTAAACATGGGTGAGGGGCTGTGACATGAGCTGAGACCCTGTTAGGTGCTGTCACAGAGACCTCAGCTGTTTTGCTGACCTGTGTCTCCCCAGGTCTCTGTTACATTTAAGATGGGTGGTGGCTTGCTGCTCAAGGACCAGAGGCGTTCCTGTAATCACAAGCAGCAATGTTCCCGTGCGTAGTGTTGCAGTGGGATGATGGAGAATTACCTAGAGGGCTGTGTTTGTGGTAAACAGAGGAGCTACCTGTTTTCAGGGTAGTTCTGTGCAGCATCAGATTAATATGTTAATTTTTTTTTCTAGGAGGGCAGAGCAAGCTTGTGTAATCCTGGCTTTTTCAAGAACAGGTTCTGCATTCCTCCTGTTACCTGTTTTTTTCTCCTGTTACTGATCTCCCCGTGGCTGTAGGCTTAGCAGGGTGCTGTGAAAACTTCTAGTGGGAGCTGAAGACCTGAATGAGCAGGGTTTGAGTGCCTCCCTTCAGCACTGATGTTTTCTACTCTTTGTGTCTTTCCCAACTTCCTGTTTCTGAACTGAAACCATATGTCTCAATGAGTAGAAAATAGTGCTCTGTCATTTTTGGGAATGGGGGATAAGAGGAAGAAACCTGAGTCATTCAAGCAGATGGTTGGTATTGCCAGGTCTGGCATGCTGCCGGCGGCAGCCTGGCTTCCCACAAGGCACTTCAAGAGCCTCTGAGGCTGCCAGCCACAGGATGGAGGAGCTGCCTTCCTCCAGACCTGAGGATGAAGAGCTTGGCTTTGCACCTTTGCTGTGCCACCCTCTGCAGTTGTATCCTGGGGAGCATTTCCCAGCCAGGACTGGTGATGTGGAAGCGTGGGTGTGCATTCCCACTGCCCTTCCACTAGTTTCTTGGAAGCACAGCTTCCACTGAAGCACAGCTCCAGTGCCCTCCCACAGCCTGTCGGGAAGTGCACCTGTTGGGAGCTGTTTCCCTTACACCAGGCATGCCACTGCTAAGTAAATGCTGCTGCTTCTTTCACTTGCATATCAGAAAAGTTTATTTCTACATTAGAGTTATGATGCATTACTGTGGCTTTATTGGTCTTAGGAGCTGTTGAGAGCAGTGCCCTGAACTGTAATAGCTTCTCTGCAGCCTCTGACAGAGTAAAGCAAAGACTTTCTTGGTTGGGTGACACCTGGTACTTCCCTGTGCCCTGTGACACACAGCCATAAGAGAGTCTTGCACGTTCCCCCCAGGCAAAGCCAACTTCAGGTAGGACCTGGAAAAACAGAGAAAGGGAAAAAAAGTCTTGTTCCATTTTCCAGCCTGTCATCACAATACCTTCCCAGGTACCGAGACCTTAGCTGGGGAAATTGTATTTCTGTCTGCACCTCTGATTATACAGTGTGCTGGGAGCTCCACTGCCCTTCGGGGTGTTTCCCCTTGAAGCTGTAGAGAATCATCATGCAGTCTGGGTACCTTCTGCTCCATCCCTCAGCATACCAGAGCTGGGGAGATGATCTGAAAGGCTACTGCTGTTCCGTTGCTGGGGTGCTGCCAGAGTGCCATCTGAGTAACACACACACATGTGTTAATTAATTGTTATTAATTTTCTTGACAGTCACACTGTTTGTTTCACGTTCTCTTCTCAGTTGGGCCAACAGAACTTATTTCTTTATTATTTGCAGGGTTTGGGTTAATTGGATATTTTCATGCATTTTTGGGTTTGGTATTTGTCACATTTAAAACTGCCTTGTAAGAACACAATATGTATTTCTGGAAGTGTCTGGCAGAACATCCTAAGAAAACTTGGATGAGAGCAGTGTGTGCAGAAGCATGCAAACCCTGAAGCGAGGGTGCCAGTGCCCAGGGCTGCAGTGATTTCTGTGGAAAGGCTTTGCTGTTGCCCATGTTTTGCCCCAGGCAGTTCTGTGACTGGACAGTCTCAGCTGCTGTGGGACCAGCCGGTGCCGTGGCTTATAACACGAGAGGGGCTGTGCTGTGGTGCTCCTTGGCATTGCAGCTGATGGTCTCTGCTGTTAAATTATATGTTCTTAAAAACCTTTCATTAGACACCTGAAAAAATTGAAGGCTTTCCCATAAGGTGCAGTTCATGAAATGATAGCAGCAGAGCATGGGATTATTTTTTTAATTTATTTTTTTCCCCCACTAGCACTTTGATGGTAGGAACTACACAGGCTGCTACTTCAGCTTCATACTTTGCTTCTGCCATGTGGAACGTGTAGGTGGACAGCATATCCCAAGCAGGAAAACGAGGCAGTAAGAAAGAACTGGGGCTGTTCAGCCTTAAGAAAAGAAGCCTGAGAGGGGATCTGATCAATGGTTATCAGTGTGTCAAGTGTGGGACACGGGGACATGGGCAGCCTCTTCTCAGTGTCTCTGGGGACAGGACAAGGGGCGATGGGCTCAAGTTGGAGCACAGGGAGTTCCCACCCAGTCTGGAGAAGAACTTCTTCCCAGTGAGGGTGAGGGAGCCCTGGGCCAGGCTGCCCAGGGGCTGTGGAGTCTCCTTCTCTGGAGAGATTCCAGCCCCGTCTGGACACCGCCCTGTGTGCCCTGTGCTAGGGACCCTGCTCTGGCAGGGGGTTGGACCCCATGGGCTCTGGAGGGCCCTTCTGACCCCTAGGGTTCTGTGAGTCTGTGCTAAATTATGAGTAGTATTTTTGAAGAGGTTTTGTGTGTTTGTAACAATTGATAAGTCACTGAAGCTTGTTTGCAGAAGTAAAATCCTGGCATTCCAACCTGTGTGGGCATGAAGCTGTGCTGTCGGACTCCTGTGGAGACACAGCAGAAGGTAGAGTGGCTGTGAAGCTTGACCAAGGATGTTGGGTCTGAGGCAGTTACTGTCAGCATGACTTCAGGCCCTTCAGAGCTGATCAAAACCACTGGTTTTGAAACTAGAATCTCCTGGAAACATGCATCTGAGTTGTGATTTAGCCAAGAAGGCAGGACCAACTGATGGGACTGAAGAGTGGGACAGTTTGTAGGGACACAGCTGTCATCCTCGCACATGGCGTGTGCTCTGTTTGCACAGGCATCAGGGGCTTGGAGAGTGCTGGGAAGGGGGAATAGCTGGCACAGGAGACCAAATGCCTGTTCCTCCAAACCACTGGCTCTGCGGAGCTGCCTGCTCTGGCGGCAGCTTCCAGTGAAGGTGAGGAGATGCACGTCTTCCTCAGGGCCATGGAGTATCCTGTAGCCCCAGAAACTTCTCAAGGGAACAAAGCAGCATTTTCTAGGGTTTGGGTTTTTTTTTTCTCTGGTAGCACATAGCCAGGCTTCTCACTTCTGCCCACACATAGAATTTTGGGAAGTGAAGCCCTTTGGAGCAGCTTTTTCAGGAAAGGATGTGATTCTTGTGCAGTTCTCCTTCAGCCAGTGGTGCTGCCTGGTGAAGTGGGTGGGCAAACCTGGGCCAAGGCTCTTCCTGGAGGTGAAGCAAGCGAGAAGGGACTCTTACAATTTATCTGGAACATGCCTTTCATGCAATCACTAAATGAGGCTTGCAGAGAGGCTGGTGAGAGGGAAGCACAGAGCCAGTGCCATTTAAAAGCCACTTGTGCTTTTTTTTTGTTTGTTTGGATACTGTTCATACGAAATGTAATTTAAATTCTAGGCTGGTTGCCAGGAGCTGGATTGTTGATGTTAAATGTACTTTCCATTAGAGCTCTGTATTGGAAAATGGCTTCCTAGCGCTGCAGGCATTGGAGGGGTGGGTTACATCAGTGTGCCCCGATTGCCCTTCTCAGGAACTGTGCTCTCAGCGTGCCTTCCATCTTCATCTGTGCGAAGGCTGGCTGAGTCAATATCTGACATGGCCAAAATGGGATTCCTCCTGGCTGGAGCAGCACACGAGGTGAGGTGCTGGTTCTACTGTCCTAAAAACAAACAGCTTGCCTTCACATTCCTAAAATCTGCCACTTATTCATTTGGGGGGGGGGGGGAGGATGTTGGATGGATGTTTCAGGCTGCTGATCTGCTGTGGTTGTTTCCCCTTTGTTTCCAGGGGGCTGTTTCTTGCACTGCCCCCCATCACACAACATATGTAACCCTGTTTCAGGGTGCAGGTTAAATTGTCACCTCCCCCCACATACACAGCTTTTCATTTAATTGATTGACTCGCATAGGAGGTTGTGTTTGAAGGACGTGACTGGCAGGTATCTGGCTGTAGAGCCTGGTATTTCTTTGCAGGTAGATTAGCAGCTGTGGACACCTACTGTGTAGAAATTCAGGTGGCTCTCCTGTGTGTGCTCTTCTCAGCTTTGCCAAGTGTTGTCAGTGCCAGTGGGTGGAAGCAGGTTTGTACTTGTCTCTGGTCACTTTGAAGGCCTGAGGATTACGCTGACCTCAGAAGAGATGCTTGGGAGTGCTTGGGAGATGCTTGGGAGAGCCAGTGGTCTGTTGAAGGAGGGAAAGGTGTGAATGGTTTTTTGTTTGGGAACCCCTCATGCTAACAGAAGAGCTTTTCTTCCATCACACTTTGCCTGGTTCCCTTAATACTTTCCCTTGTTCTCTTCATTCTTGGTGGTTTCCCAGCTTCATGTTAGGTTCTGATCAAGAGTTGTACCTGTCCAGGCTCTCATGCTGTCCCACAGGGTTAGTGCTCTTGGGAAGTGGGGTGGTGGTCAGGTATCTACATGAGGCTACTGCTTGGGTTTTTTCCTAGCTTAGGGAAAAAGATCAATTCTTCCCAGTGTTTGTGAAGCATAGGTAGGATAAAGGCAGGTCTGGCTTGATTAGTAATCCACCATGCCCTGAACTGTAAAAAGGGATGACTAGGTAGCAGCTGGTGGATGATGAGATTTTCCCAGATTGAAACTAAGGCTGTTCTCAAAGACCTATGGAAGAGAGTGATACCTAGTGACTGAAACAGGAGGAGACTGTGCATTGGTACACTGGTGAGCAATGTGTGTGTGAGGACAACAGTCCTGGCTGTACTTGTGCAGTGACAGGACCTACGTGAGCTGTTCCCACTTGGGAGGATCTTCCAGTTACAGTTGGTATGGTGCAGCTTGAGCTTTGTGTTTGGCTTGAGGTATCGCAGGAGCTGTCTGGGAGTGGGCTGGGGAAGCTGGAGACTGCTGCAGCAGACAAGGTAAAACTTAAGGGATGGCAATGGGTGGCAAGAATGACCAAGGAATAGGACAGGCTTTGTAGAGCAAAGAGTCCTCAGCCTGGGAGAGATGTCTGGAGAAAACCAGATGATGGATTTGTGAGTGTGCTGGAAGAGGAGCCAGGAACATTGAGCAGCTAGTTCTGTAACAGCTGGTGTTAGTGTGCTGACCTTGTGTGAGACAGCAAGTTCAAAGCAACCAGAAGTAGGTATTGTCAAAGCTTAATGATGAAATTTGTTTCTCTAAGGTGTATTGGTTGCCAAAACTGACATATTTAAAAAAAAAAAAACCAAAACAAACCCCACAACAGCAACCCACCAGCTGGTGTCTACAGAGCATCACGGGTTTGCATGTGAATGTGTATACTCAGCATCACAGTTCTGTACTTGGGCCTTTTGCAAAGCCTTAGTGAAAGACAGGTGGAGATGCAGAGGGACTTGTAAGAACCACCAGCCAATGTGAGAGCATGTCACAGTATCTTTGTGTCTGTATGTACGTGCACATACAGTGCCATATGTGTGCTCTGTATTATGTATCGTGTGTGTGCTCCTACTCCAGTGATTTCTGTTCTGCAGACCTTTCAGGAGGCTCTGCAACCTTTTGGGGTATGACAGGCTGCTTGTTTAAAAATAAGCCCCTTCTGGTAGGGTAGGGGGAATGGTGTTTGTTCAGCAGTACGGATCAAAGGAGTCTGAAGGTAGCTTCAGAGAACTTAATGATCTATTTACAAACCTCCCTCCTCGAAAAGGTACTGTTGGGAGGGAGGAGGAATGAGGTGTCTTGTCATTCTCTTCAGGTGGAATGGTAATGTCTCCATTGTCTCTATCATTAACCAGCATCAGGTAGGGCAAATGGTTAGCAACAGTCAGGATCTCTTCATTTAGTGCTAAATGAAGATTCCCATCGGTGAGGCTGTGCAGCCCTGTGCTGGCTCTTCCTGATGGACCTCCTGCACTGCCAGGGAACACAAAGGGCTTTACTGATGCGTTGGCTTCCTTCCTTCAAGCTCTGTCTCTGTGAGGTGCTCATTGGGAAACCCGCAGACATGACCTGTGGTGCAAGCTCACCGGAGTTACTGAGAGCTTGGAATTGCTAGTTGGGGAGAGAACCCACTGCAGGGCTTGATGATATGTTTGTGTAAGAGCTCAAGTATGTCTCTGCAAAGTATCTGCTTAATGATTCAAGGCTCTGCCTTGCAAGCACGTACCCAGGTGAGTAAATAGGGCTACTGAGCATGTAAAATCATGTATGGCCTCATGAGAATGAGGACAACCTAAATATTCTTGTGCAGTTCATAAAGGGCAAGGAGGGAAGGGTATCATCTGCATGGCAGTAACTGGGGAGGGTGGAGCACACAGGGAAAAAACCTCTTCTTGCTGGATGATCTTTCAGTTCTTGGCTAATCTCAGTTGTGTTACTTTACCCTCAGCGTGGAAGAGGAAGGTGACTTTTGCCCTGGTGGAATATACCCTTCTCAATCTCCTTTGTAATCCTTTCTGCTGCTCTGCTGTTCCACTGAGGTCTCTGTCCAGGCATCTGCCTGGCTTTTAGCTGCGTCTCCAGTTTTCTTCTCAGTCCTCCTCTCCTGCATTAACAGGCAGAAGCTCAGTTAATGTCTCCACTCCCGGCTGTGGGCCGAGACCCACGCAGCTGCCTGCTCCTTAAAGTAAAAGAGCAGGGGAAGAGGGAAAAAGGGAAAGGGAAACAAGGGAAGGGAAAAGGAAGGGGCAAATAACTCCAAACCCAAGAAACTAAGAGGCCCGTGGGTTGGGATAAGGAGAGTTTACTGAGAGAACAGAAAGATCAAATATCCCAATGCTAACAGGACTTTAGAGCAAAAGAAGATGAAACTCTTGATCCCCAATGCAGTTTCTCCCCGACCCACACAACTCAGGTACCACCCAGAGCTGTCCCGGAACCCGACCGTCCCCCCAAGCAGCACGCGTCCCGCCACCGCCCCTCTTCTTCCTCCCCTCAGCCCCCCGTTCTCCTGGGCAGGACGTCATTGCCATGGAATACTCTCTTTGGCCCATCTGGGTCACCTGTCCTGGCTTCGCCCCTCCTTTCTCCTGAAGAGAGAAATAGGAAGAAGCTGAGAAAGTCCTTGACTGTCTGAGTGCAACTAAGAACATCAGGGTGTTCTCAGCACTGCTTTCATTGTAACTCCCAAACACAGCATCCCATCAGCTGCTACAGATGGAGTTAACTCTATCCTGACTGAAACCAGGACAACTCCAAACCTTCCCTCTCTTCAAATAGGTTTGACATGGCTAACAAGGAGCATTTAAAAACACAAAGAGCACTGGCATTTCTTTCTTTTCCCCTATGCCACCGTTCCCCTGTTTGCTCCAGCCATGGTCAGACCTGGATTTCTACCTCCTCCTGTCTGACTGCTCAGACTTGGCTGCCAAGCTGCCAGTGTTGTTTTCGTGACTCTTTCCTTGCAGCTCTTTTGCAGCTCTTGGGTTTAGCCAGGCTCTCACCTTGCCACTCTCTTTCATTGGTTTTGGAGCTTTACCAGGTACAGCCTTGTACAGCTGACAGACATCTTTCTGGGGAGATGTTTCTCTACCTGTATCGTTCCACCAGCATTGGCACCAGCTCTCTCCAGGGCTTCTGCTCTGGTCCCATGCCAGGTGCTGGTACAGAAACCAGGCAGCTACAGAATAGTGGTCAGGCTCCCTGCTTGGGTACAGAAGGGAACAGGGAGCAAACAGCCAGCCCTGAGGGATGAGGACAACCGCAGGGAGATCACAGCACACACCCTCATGGCAAGAGAGCAGAGTGAGGCTGAGGTTGTGATCCAGTGCTGAAACTGGAGCTCACAGCCAGCTGAAGCATCACAGTGGTTTTTAAGCCTTGCTCCAGCACTATAATGGCAATTGCATTGGGTGTAGAGAAGTTAACTGATGCATATTAAGGGACAAAAGGGAAGACCAAGCTTCACTGAAAAAGATGGGCAGAGCTTACCCTCCTCTTGGGTAAGGGAAACCTAAGCAGTGAACAGACTCTGCTTAAGCTCAGCAGTGATCACTGAAGCAGGCTGAGCCCTGGGAGTTCTTTAAGAAAGGTTTATGAGCAAAACCCACAATCTGCAGTTTGCTGCCCCTGAAAGTCTTTTGTGTGTGTGTGTGTATATATATATATATATGCATATGCATAGGTATGTACCCAGGATGCCAGCTTACAGCTTAGGACAGACCTGGAGGAGGCAGGTGGAGGAGCCACTCCTGCCCCAAGAGCAGACTGGGCTGGGGCTTTTTGGCCTGGAACAGGGGGCTCCCCCATGCCTCCTCCCTGGTTTGGGGAATCCCTGAATTCAAGAGGGTGACTGCAGATCTTTATCTCCTGTGACCATGCTGCTGTGGGGCAGGAGGCAGCTTCCCGTAGGGTATGTGGCAGAGCTTTGGGTACCCTTGCTTTGGGGGAGGGGGTGAGGGAGGGAGGTGGCGGTGCAGCTGTGTGCCTGCCTGGGAGGCAGAGCAGCCTCAGAGGGGTTCACAGGGGCCTGCTTGTTTCTTGGGCACCAAATGGTCACCTTGCCATGTGCAGTGGTATACAGGTGTACAGGTGCACTTGCTCTGTCTGCCTTCTTCCCTGGGGAATTGCTTCTGGCTGCTATTTTGGGATAATTTTCAGAGTTAGCTGAACATTAGTGACTCATTACATCCCAATTCTCTAGGTTGTTGTGTGAGTTGTAGGGTTTGCTGCGTGTCCTTCACTGGCTTTTGGAAGGGAGCATTCTCCTGCTGCAGCCTTGGTAGCAGCCTTGCAGTGCAGCACCGTGGTTAAAGAGCCTCAAGTTAAACATCTGTGGTGCTTGTCTGGTTTAAAATGAGTGGTTAAGTGGTCTGGGGTTGGGGGGCGGGGCGAGGAGGAAGAGGAGGAGAATCCTTTAATCCCTGGCATGGGTTAAACATTTAAAACTCTGGTCAAAGACATTAAGAAATGCACAGCAAAAGGAGTGTTAGCCAATGCT
Organism: Hypotaenidia okinawae; assembly: GCA_027925045.1. Classification (NCBI taxonomy): domain Eukaryota; kingdom Metazoa; phylum Chordata; class Aves; order Gruiformes; family Rallidae; genus Hypotaenidia; species Hypotaenidia okinawae. The sequence continues at coordinate 240,012 of BSDF01000014.1, read as the reverse complement.
GACTGCAGGCCGGTGAGGCCTGGGAAGACCAAGCCTGCTGAGAGCAGAGGGCCTCTTGATGTCATTGTGGGAAGGACAGCAGCCCTGTTCCCTTGAAAGGGCTCCAGGGGGCACTCCAAGTTGGCACTGTTGTCCTGGGCACCCTCTGTGATCAGACTGAGAGCATGGGACAGGTGCAGCAGAGCCCCGTGGTGCCTGTACAGCAGTGAGAACCCTGCTAGCAAGGTTCGAGCAGGAGGAACCTGTAAATAAGCACAGAGCCTGGGGATCCTTCCTTGGGGAGGGATAGTTGGTGCTCTCTGAGGTGATGAAATAGCAAGCTGTAAACAAACAAAGCTCACTTGAACGCTGTCAGGGCCTGCAGCAGCTAAACATAGCCCTAGAGGCCTGACTCGCTTGGCTCCTGCCTGACAGATGACGGCTCTGGCCTGGCTATAGAGTTACAAAGGTGAAATTCCTGCATCCGTGTCATGCCAGACCTCAGTCGGGATGTGCTGCTGGTCATCTCTGGACTCAAAATCTGCAGGTCCCCACGAGTGGCTGCACAGTACTGAGCACCCAGGTCAGTCTAGCCAAACTGTTTGCCCTTTCCTGTGCCATCCTAAGAGGATCCTGCTTGTCAGCCTCTCCTGTTGTGTGGTGGCAACATCAAGCTTCAGGCAAATTATGGCCCTGGAGTTTCTCCCTGGAGCCTGTGGTGTGTGGGAGGAGGTGTGCAGCAAAGGGGAAACGGTGACCTATCTGTACCCTGTAATGGGAAAAAGAAATTACAGAGTAGTCCTGCTTCAGTCAGGATGGTTCCTGAACACGAGGTAATTAAGGCCACTTCTGTTTCTCAAACAGGGAAGAAGCTTCAGAAGCCAGAGGTAAGGCATGGTTTGCTTTGTCATGCTGCTGAGAGGTTAATTGAAGTTGCGTCATTGTGACAATCTTGTGTTTTGATGGCTGTGCCATGAGTAATGCTTCAGAGAGGTTTTAGGAACATCAGCGCTTGGAAGTGTGTTTAATGTTGCTTTACAAATGAGGCTGAGGTAAAGGTCCCAGTTGCTTGTGGCTGCTAATGATTTAGCTGCACATTACTGGAAGGATATGCAATGTGCTGGGTTACAGTGTCATCAGGAAATTATTCACATCCAGCCTTGCTCCAGAGTGCTGACCTAGATCCCTGGAACAATTAACACCAGTGTGATGGACACTTGCATTCTCTCTTTCTCCTGTCAAGGAAACCAGATGTGTCTGGAACAGGCTGTGTTTCTGCCTGGCTTTTTATATTGGTAGAAACATGAAATAATCACTTCTAAATCTCTCTTAAAAACCATTTAATAGTGAGTAGAAGCAGAGGATTTTGCCTTGTAAGCCTGTCAAGTGTCTCAGGGGGAACAGCTGATGCAAGTCAGGCTGCTGCTGAGCGGAACTCACGTCATTTAGAAGAAATCACTTCAACTCAGTCTGCCCTGGGGAAAGCAGAGAGTTAAACTCACTACTGGACCAGGGAGACTGAGGTCTGTGTCCCACACTTCATGTGGGACCCTCTGGAGAGCAGGCTGACATGAGAATTGCATGCTCATGGATGAAGCAGACAAAAGCAAACCAGCTCCTTTCTGTTTCTTTTTTTGCAGGGCAGATTCTGCATCCCACATGAACTACGAAAATCCTCCACCTTACCCTGGCCCGGGCCCAACTGCCCCTTACCCACCCTATGCACAGCAACCGGGTGGTCCTCCTGGCCCATACCCAGGCTATCCTCCTGGACCCACCGGACCATACCAGCCAGGCCAGCCAGGTTATCAAGGTTATCCCCAGTATGGATGGCAAAATGCCCCTCCACCTCCAGGACCGGTGTATGCAGATGGGCCTAAAAATACAGGTATGCCTAGTAGCCATGTGGTGATGTCATCATGAGCCTTTCTAGCTTGCAAATGCATGAGCTGCGTTGATCTTGAAGTAATATGGTTACCAGTGTCTGGCTGCATTGGGGCTGGGGGAGGTGGGGACTTGTTTATAGCCTGTTCTCCTGCTTTACTTTGCTGTTGCATCTCTAAACAGTTCTCTGGCTGTTGGGAGATACTGCTGAACATCCTTAATGCTGACCCCTCAAGGGAACCGCATGCTGAGGCTGTTGTATTGCCTTTTTGCTGGCTTGGGATTGGCATGGTTTTCATCCTGCCTGTCTCCTGGTCGGTAAGCTTCCCCGGAAGGCTGTGCAGCTGGAGCCTGTGGCAGTCCCACATACAGTTCCTGCTGAATTGATGTGCGTCAGTTCTCTCGAGCCCATCGCTATCTGTCCAAGTGTTCTGACAGTGCCACTGGAACCATTTCTGGGCTTTTGTTTCCTTCTGAAGCTGCTATTGTTCTGTGGAAAAAGATGTCTGGGGAAGGCAAGAAGGGGGTGTAATTTCACTTGGCAGCAAGCTGCTCCATCGACATGCCACGTCCCCTCGCTATGGAATGCTGGTTCACATTGGCACCCATAGCTCACTGCAGTGCTTGATGCAGGCTAAGATTGTCAGAGGAGGGCTGAGAAGATGATGGATGAAGGGACCAGAGCATCTTTATGTGAAGAGAAGCCAAGGGAGGTGGAAGTTTTTGGCCTGAAGAAGGGAAGGCTCCGGGGCAGGACCCATGTCTGTAAATACCTGATTGGAGGGATTGAAGAAGAGGGAGCCAGACTCTTCTTGATAGTGTCCAGTGGCAGGACTGGAGGCAGTGGGCACAAACTGAGACCCAGGACTGAGGTGTTTTGGCCCTGGCTAGAGGCCAAATGCCCACCAGAGCCGCTCTATCAGTCCGCTTTTCAGCCAAAAAGGGGAGAAAATACATGTTGGGAGGCTTAGGACTCGAGATAAGGACACAGAGGGATCACCCTGCAATTAGTGTCATGGGCAAAATGGACTCGAAACAGAATAAAGAAAAGTAATTTATTACACTACAGCTACACCCCCAGTGCCACCAGAGTCAGGTAATGAGAAGTGCAGCCAGGTCTTAAAGCACCTTCCCCCCACCCTCCCCTCCATAGCAGACTGCACTTCATTCATAATTTACTCCCTTCTTCCCCCCTCATCATGGCGTGGGGAGGAGCAGGGAGTGGGGCAATGGGGTTCCAGTCAGTTCCTCCTCCAGATCTTAAACCACCTCTACTTCCCCCCACCCCTCCCCTCTTAGCTGACTTTAGTCATCAGTTCGCTCCCTTCTTCCCTCCCATCGCAGCACAGGGAGGGGCAGGGACTGGGGAATCCTAATGGGTTTTCAGTCCATTCCTCCTGAGTTGGTTTCCTTCTTAGCTGGGGGGCATTCCACATATACCCCCTTCCCCTGGGGTGCTGTGGGGTCCCACCCATGGCAGACAGTCCTCCACAAACTTCTCCAGCTTGAGTACTCTCTATTGTGGAGTCATCTCCTCACCACGGCTCCTTCCATGGGGTGCTGACCTTTGGGGTCAGACTCCTCCAGCCTGGTTCCCCACAGAGTCACAAGTCCCCCTGCAAACCTGCTGAGGCGTGGATCAATCTCTGCACAGGGTGTAGATGTCTCTGCTCCTCATCCATGGGCTGCGAGGGGACACACACTCCACCATGGTCTTCTCCACAGGCTTCGGGGAAACTCTTTCTCTGGCACCTGGAGCACGTCATTCTACACACCCCCCCACCCCCCCACCCCCGACTTCTTCCCTGCCCTTGGTGCCTGCACAGCTCCTCACATCTTCTCACTCCTTCTCTGGGGGCACAAAGCAGCTGCTGGTGGGTTCTTCTCCTCACTGTGACTCCCAGAGGCGCTGTGACCATCGCTGATGGGCTGGGCCTTGGGCAGCAGTGGGTCTGGCCTTGAATCAGCTGATGTTTACAGTCTGGGGCCTGCAGAGAGCTTCTGGCTGCTTCTCACAGCAGCCATCTCTGCAGCCCCCCTTCTCTACCAGTACCCAGCTATGCAAAACTGCCACAAGGACGTTTCTTCTGAACACAAGAATACACTTCTGTACTGTGAGAGTGATCACACACTGCCCAGAGAAGCTGTGCTGTCTCTGCCTGTGGAGATATTCAAAACCTGACCAGGTGGTAGTTCTGGGCATCCTGCTCTTGCTGACCCTGCCTGAGCAGAGGGGTGGACCAGGTGGTGTTCAGAGGTCCCTTTGAAGGTCTACACCCCTGGATTTTGGGAAGGTTGGGTGCAGTCCCTGCCTTTGGGGTGGCAGAAGATGTGGCCAGAGCTACCAGAGAGACTGTTCAGGGTGAGGGAGTCTGGGGGGTGAGTGATGCTGTAGAACTACTTTGGGTACAACTGCTGCCCTGTGGCTGAGAAAGTGGTATCAAAGCTGGCATCACTTGGAAAAGTGTCAGGACTCCCTCAAGGGCTCTGCCACTGTGCCAAGCTGTCAGTGGCCATTGCATGGTGAGGTCATTCTCCACACACTGTTCTTGCCATGGACAGCTTGAGCTTGTACTGGGGGCTGCTCAGGCCTGAGGTGTACCCACATTTGCTGCTTTTTGAGATAACTGCCTGCCATGCCCCACTCCCACTTCATGTTACTCTGACTCAGTAGCAAGCTGGGACAGAGCTCTTTTCAAAACCTCATTTTTGGGGAGTTCTTAGGAAGAATTTTTCACTGCAGTGAGTCCAAAGGAGACTTGACAGATGGGCAGACAGGCTGAACTGTGGAGAGGACACCTTCAGAACTTCTTTTCCCCTGTATTCTTGGCTAAAATGCTGGAGAACTGGAGCAGTGAATATAAAAGCATCCCTGGATTTACAGCTGATGTAAGGTATCAGCAATACTCTGGTGTGGGTCTGGTCAAAGGACTGAAATATAAGCAGTGAACAATTGGTGTGAGTGAACAAGAACCCAAAGGACAGTGAGTCATGAGTTCAGTTTCCTGTAAGTGTGGAAACCTCACAGATCTGCCTTTGAGAAGGAGGAAGCAGCATCATGATGTTTCTGACCTCTGCTATCACGTGGATTTGAGATGTAATCACAGCTTTCTCTAGGAAATGCACATAGTTTTGGGGTGGCTAATGGGTGTTTCTTGGTACTGCAGGGGGTGGGGGTGGAATCCCAGTCTCCCATGTAGAACACAGCACCTTTGGTTGCTGCAAGTGTCACTTTGCTGCTGAGAGGAGAGTGAGTCTTCTGCTTTGGACAGTCTGGCTTTGAGCCAGATCTACTGCCTTGGATGTCCTATCAGGCTTGCATCAGGGAATAGATGACACTGAACATCCTTTGCTCAAATCAAGTCTCTGCTTGCAAACCTGTGGACCAGCACAAAGGAGGAAGCTGTGAAACTGTGGACAAGTAGCTGTGTTTCATAGAATCATAGATTGGTTTGGGTGGAAAGGGAACTTCACAGACCACACAGTGACTCCCCCTGACCTCCCCCTCCAATAGCCCAGGGTGCCACAAGCCCCATCCAACCTGGCCTTGAGCCCTGTCAGGGATCCCAGGGCAACCATAGCTTCTCTGGGCACCCTGTGCCAGGGCCTCCCCACCCTCCCTGGGAAAGATTTCCTGCTGATACCTAATCTAAATCTTCCCTACTTCAGCTGAAGACCATTCCCCCTTGTCCTGGCCCTCTCAGCTTGCATGTAGGCCCTTTTAAGTACTGGAGGGTGCCCTAAGGTCTCCCTGGAGCCTTCTCCAGGCTGAAGAACTCTCACAGGCTGTCTTTATAGAATAGGTGCTCGAGCTCTCTGATCATCCTTGTGGCTTCCTCTGGAGTTTCTCTCATAGCTCCATGTCTGTTTTGTACCAGGGTCCCCAGAGATGGACGCAGTACTGCAGGGGGATCTCATAAGGGCGAAGTAGAGGAGGTGGATCAATCCAGCCTGTCCAGGTCCCTCTGGCTGGCATCCCTTCTCTCCAGCATGTCCACTGCACAGCTTGGTGTAGTCAGCAGACTTGCTGAGGGTGCACTCCAGTCCCTTTGTTCATGTTGCCAACGAAGATGTTAAAAGTCTTGGTCCCAGTATCAACAACCCCTGAGGAACACCACTCCTCACTGGTCTCCCCTTGGCCATCGAGCTCTTAACCATAGCTTTTGGAGTGTGAAGTGCTGCCATCCAGCCAGTTCCTGATCCAGCAACTGAATGCCTCAGCCTTCTCCATATCCCAGGTGACCAGGTCTCTTCGTTCCAGAGAGGCACCACATTTTCCCTCATCTCTCTTTGATAGCTGATGTGCCTATAGATATTGTTCTTGTTGCTCTTGACACCCCTGGCCAGATATAACTGTATAAGGGCTTTAGCTTTCTTCTGATCCCTGATTGCTTGGACAGTTTCTCTGTGTGCCTGACAGGTATCTGCCCTTGCTTCCAGGTTCTGTAGACTTCCTTCTTGCATTTGGGTTTGCCTAGGAGCTGTTTGTTCATCCAGGCAGGCCTTCTGGTGCTTTTGCCTGGCTTTCTCTTTGTTGAGGTGCATCATTCCTGAGCTTGGAGGAGGTGATCCTTGAATACCAACCAGCTGTCTTGGGCCCTCCAGGGCTTTGTCCCATGGTACTCTGCCAAACAGGTTCCAGAAGAGGCCAAAGTCTGCTCTCCTGAAATCCAGGGCAGTGAGTTTGCTGTGTGCCCTCCTTGCTGCCTTGAGGATCTTGGACTTCACATTGCCCACCAGACCCTCCTTGGTGAGAACAAGGTCCAGCATGGCACCTCTCCTCACTGGCTCCTCTAGCACTTGGAGAAGGCAGTTATCATGAATGGATCCCAGGAAAAAGCACCTGGATTGCTTGTGCTCAGCTGTGTTGTCCCTCCAGCAGATATCAGGGTGATTGAAGTCCATGAGATCCAGGGCTTGTGAAGGTGGGGGTGTTCCTAGCTGTCTATAGAAGGCGTCACCTGCCTGGTCTCCCTCCCTGGTCAGGTGGGCTGCAGCAGACCCCCACTATAGTCCCCTGTCCCTGCCCTCCTTTTGATCCTGGCCCTGGAGCTCCTCGCATCCATCCCCAAGCGGAGCTCTGTGATGGCGTAAGGACCCAGGTCCTCTTGAGCAGCAGGGGCTCGTTTAGGAGGAAGAAAATACCTCCTTCCAGAAAGTATCTCCTTTCCCCACCAGTATTTTCAGTACAGAATGATTCAGTATCAACTGGCATAAGGAAACTCAGTATCTGTTGCCCTGTCAGCAGGTACTTCCTTGTCTCTGTAGATTGGAGATGAAATGCAGTGCTGATGATGTGTGCTTTAAACAGAGGTGGAATGAGCCAAAGTACAAAGTGCCATGCTCCGTTTGAAAGCACTAACTGGTGTTAGCAATTTGCCTGGCTGAATATCCCCCCTCCCTCCCCATCGATAGCTAACCACGTCAGGGGTGAGGCAGTTCCATGCTGTGCCAGAGGGAGCCAGGCTGTGTGAGCAGCCTCCCTCCAGCCCAAAGCCCAGCCAGCTCGGCAGTGTGACCTCGTGTACCCAGCACTTGGAATCGTCTCTCTGGAAGCTGATTGCTGGCAGCAAAGCAGGTCCTGATAAGAGCAGCAGTTAGAGCGATGCCCCCTGGCTCCCAGTGTTTGCCCAGCTGCAGGAATAACAGGTCACCTAGATACAGTCACTGCCTCCTGCGGGATTTTCCCCTCCTTACTTGTCTGTGGAAAGGAGGGGATCATCACTGCTCTCAGGAGGTTCTCTGGCACCTTCCAGCAGTTCCACCCTCGCTCCTCAGCCCGTGTGGAGCTGGGCCTTCCCCAGCAGCAGTTTATTTGGCAGCAGGACATAACAGTTCCAGCAGGCTCCCTCCCCCTCTCTGTATTGCCCTTCCCAAGCAGTCTGTCAGGGCATGTTGTTTATCTGTTACTGAACATCAGGACCTGCAACTCCACACTGCTGGTGTCGCTCAAAAACAATAAACCAGCTTGTCTGGCAGCTGCCCTCTTACCTGTTTCCATGCAGTAAGTGTGCCCTTGGACCTGGTGCTCTCTCTGTGCTGTATCATACCTCCCTCTGTCCCAGCTGCATCGGCTGACAGCACAGACCCTGGGGTCTGACCCCTGTCCTGGGGCTGATGCCTGACCTCACTTTCACTGCTTTTCACCCCCACAGAAGGGATAATCTAAGGAAATCCTGGTGCAAAGAGGAGTTCTGAGTTCAGACCCTGAATCTGAAAACATGCTTCAGACAAACTGGCTAAATGAGGCTACAGCTGGTCCCACAACAGGCTGAGCTAAATGGGGCTGCTGCTCTGGACAGTCCCTGTCAGCTGGGCTCCCAGTCTGGGTGGGAAGCAAATGGTGTAAAGCCTTTTTCTCTAGCACTGTAAGTGCTACAGGGACTGTGGTGCTCAAGGCCTGGGGGGCTGCTCAAGCAGTCCTGTTACCCTGAGTGACTACTTGCTGTGGCATGTTCCCTTTGCTGTAAAGCCAGACTTTGTCCCTCCTGTCACCCTGACCATGCTTGCAAGACCTTGCAAGATTGAGTTTGTGCTGTATTAATTCAGTCTCCAATGCAGGTCTCATTTAAAGCTAGGACTGGTGCTGATTTTCAGTGAAAACACTGTCTCAGACTGAGGCACGAGCTGTTCTGAGCCCTGTGGTTGACATGGTGGAAAATGCTTTAATTGGAAATTATCGTTTCACTGATGTCATTAAAAAAGAAAACACAAAACACCACCAAACACCACAAAATTAGAGGAAGTTCTCAAATTCTGTAGTTTTGGCAGATGTCTTTGCATCTGCTGTTGTCTAGAAGAAAATTGAAAGGTCTGGAGCCCTGAATTACTGTGCTTTTGAGATGGGCAGAACCTAGTTTCTTATGACAGGTGTCCTGAATGATTTTACCCTGTGTGATGGGGTTTACAGTGCTGACCGATGCCTGCTTACCTCCTGCAGATTGAGTACTTACTACATAGGGTATGTTTTCCTCTTGGAAGGAGTGCGTGTAGCCCTGGTTTACAGACCTTGGCTCCTTCCTGGGTACAGCTGTACTCCATAAATGCTGATTGGTATCACTTCCATTATCTCCAAGGTGGTTGAATCCCATCCCTGTGTGCTAGGTGAGGAAATTCCTGTCCCAGCCCAGAATGATCTGCGTGGTTTATGATGGGCCATGGCCCACGCCTGGAGCACACGCAGGGTGGGAGAGGGAAGCAGCCTAACCCCTCGGGTGCAGGGCAGCCCTGCTCCAGGAGCTGCTCCCTTAGCCCGTCTGCACCGTAATGTCCCTACAGTATGTTGCCTCTTCAGCTCCCTGAAAGCTGGAGCAGCTCTAGAGAGTGACCAGAAGAGTGAGAAGCTCTTGTGGGAACTGAAAGGCAGGAATTTTCCTGGAGTTAGGAACCTGCTGCAGGCAGCCTTTGACCCTGTAAGATGTTGGTGTTCAAATGGTGGTGTGTGGTTTGAAGTGAGCCTGCTTGCTTGCTGGTTAGAGAAGCAAAGGCAGAAGTGGCTTGTGATAAAAAAATGCTTTATTCACATGTGGGGAAATGCTTATTGGTCCCTTCTCTGCTGCACACTTCCTCCCAGCCGAGAAGACTGGTGTTAATACATACACACGCTCTGCAGGGTCAGTACTGTGGCAAACAGCCCCCCAGATACCACAGGGAGAAGTTTCTGGCCTGCAGTGACAGCCCTGCTAAGCTGCTTGTCACCGCTTCCCCTTGCTGCTGCAGGCCTTGCCCTGGGGCACACAGCAGAAGGGGGTAGCTGACCCGTGTGCCAGCAACCCGAAGGAGAAGTGAACTCGAGGACGCGCTGCTGCTCTCAGGGCGCTGGGCCTCTCGCCTGCGGAGAGGAGCAAGTCCCTGCGGCGGGCTGGTGCCAGGCTGCCCGGCCCCAGGGCTGCACACACCTCCCCAGGACTTCTTGGCTGAGCTCGTTCCTTGGCTAACCTGAGGGAAGCCTTTGCTTGCTGCCTGCCTGCCTGCCTGCCTGCCATGCCTGAAATGACCCAGACAAGCGGCAGAGGTGATGTGCAGCAAGGCTTCTGGGAGTGCTTGCAGAGCTTGAGGGCTCTGGGGCACCGTTGGTGCCTGCTTTCTGGGGGATGTCTGCACATAGGTACTTCATACCTTACCAGTGCTGTGTGTGCCCAGGCCCTGGGGCGGGCTGGGCTGGTCCTGTAGTCACCTCTGGTATTCTTGTTCTGCAGCCCTTGTCGGCCCAGTGAAGCTCTGTGATAAGGAGCGCTGCGCTCTGGGGTCACGATTTCGGGTTCTGCCAAACTGGGTGAAAAGTACTGCTCATGCCTTTCCCTCACAGAGTCAATGATTAACAGATCAATTAGGTCTGAGAAGAAACAAAATGTGTATGCTTAAGATAAAGCAGGCTGTGCATGAAATAACAAGGGATTGTAGTATTTGTTTTAAAAACAAAGTGGGAGTTATTTGCACTGGCCCGTGCAGGCTGGTACTGTGTGGTTACAGGGAGTGCTGCCGTTTTCGGGGTGAGCGTGATTCATTGTGGTCTGTGCCCTTCAGGGGTGATTAGAAGGTGGGAGGGTCTGCTCAGCTCTCCTGGCCTGTTGTAGAAGAAACAATGGAAGCATCAAAATGTGAGCCTAAAACTGAGTGTTGTCAGTGCCTCTGAGAGGAATCACCTTTGTTTCTCTTCTGTATCAGACCATGCCGTGAAAGTCACAAAACAACAGCTGATGAAGTCCCCAGTAAGGTCTGCCACAGCAAACTGGGTGGCTTTAGCGTGGAGGCATTAGGGCTTCTGACAAGAAGCATACAAAGCCAGCAGTTCCCTTAACTTATGTGTTTTGGGTTGGGGGTGTTAGCAGAGCTAGTCCAGTAGAAAACCTAACCTCTGTTAATGGGACACTGCTGAAGTGAGTTGAGGAGATGTTGGGTGGCTTGCATCAGTTACAGGCTTTCTGTTGGAGCACATCCAGAGAGGAGCCACAAAAATGATCCAAGGGCTGCAGCACCTCTCCTGTGAAGCCAGGCTGAGGGAGTTGGGGTTGTTCAGCCTGGAGCAGAGAGGGCTGTGGGGAGACCTGAAAGGTGCCTGTAAGAAAGCTGTGGAAGAACTGTTCCTGAGGGCATGGAGCAATAGGATGAGGGGTGATGGTTTAAACTAGAAAAGGGGAGATTTAGAGTATTAGGAAAAGATTCTTCAACATGAGGCTGGCAGATCCCTGGCACAGGTTGCCCAGAGAAGTGGTGGAGGCCCCATCCCTGGAGACATTCAAGGTCAGGTTTGATGGGGCTCTGAGTGACCTGATCTAGTGGAGATATCCCTGCTCACTGCAGGGGGTTGGACCTTTAAAGGTCCCTTCCAACCTCACACATTCTGTGATTCTATGTAAGACGCTGTGAGGAGTCTGAGGAAGGTGCTTAGTGCTGTGCTAACGCTGTCTGTGCCTGTGCTCTTTACAGGGGATCCTCTGCATTCAGTGTAATGCCCAGGCTGGGGTGAGCCAACGCAGATGAGCCACGTGCTCCTGATGTCCTCAGGCACTTCTGCACTCATGCTTTGGAGCTGATGTTCAGCTGCAGAGTGCCCAGAATGAGAGGGCTGGTGCAGGATATCTCCTGTTAATGAGGGGCTTTGCTGGCAGTGGTTACCTCCCCTTCCTTTGAAATGTTTTTACCTGTAAGTGAATAGTTGACCAACCTCCACCTGCTCTTCCCCTCTCCTGGACAAGCCCCACACCCAACTGGCTGATGAGACAAGCAGGGCTGTGTGGCTGCGGTTGAAATTTCTCTGGCAGTTTGTCTGGTGATGGTTATAGAGCTACAACTTCTGAAGCACTGATGAAGCTTACAAGGAAGTGATGGCTAAGCTCAAACTGTAGGCCAGAGGTGGTGGGGTTTAGTTAGAGTATTGCCCAGATGCTCTTGAAGTCCTCAACCTTTCAGTGGCAGCTCTATGTCCTCTCAAACCACCATCTGCCATGAGCTGGCAGTGGCAGAGTGCTGGGAGCCCTCCTGACTCTTGCTTGCTCTGGGGAAGGAATTCTGCCCTGGGAGGCAGCAGCTTCTCCAATGTGTCTTTTGAATGGAGGTCTTGGAGGCTTTCCTTCAACTTGGAAGGCGAATGGGAAGGTGAATGGGATGCCCAGGGAAGGCCACGGCTTTTTCTCAGAGGGTTTCTGCAGAGGTGCTTGTGCTGCAACGTGCTGCTGGTTTAGCTGACTCCAGCTTTTAGGAGAGGAGTTACAGGCACCGGCCTCTTTCCAGTGCTCTTCCACTGTTCCAGACAGAGAGGCACACCCTCTGAAGCCCATGGTGAGCCCCAGAACGGCTAAATAACTGTCCCTCCTCCTGTCCCAGTCCTGCCCTGGGCTGTTACTGGGCTGCTGTGCCTGTGTGCTGGGCAGCTCCATGCAGACCGTGCCAGCACAGGCTGCCTGGCAGGGAGGAGTGATGCCGCTGTGACCCACTTGTGCAGGGAGGCAGCAAAGCACCGGGCTGCCCCCTGCACCGGCCCACGTCTGGAAGAGCCACGGTGTTTAGTATCCAGCGAGGGGCCGGTCACAGCTGCTCTGCACGCTTCGGCCCTGCCGGTCAGCCTGGCCTGCCCACTCTGCTGCCGTCTCAAACCACTGATGCAGCCAGGGCCGGGCTGCTGTAGGTGGCAGGGGCAGCGGTGGTTGCAGCCCCGCTGCGGGCTGGGCAGCCCTGCAGCCCCCATGCTCCCCCGGAGCACACAGCCGCACTGGCTGCCACTCGCGTCTTCGCGAGTTGCCGACTGACCAGCAGAGCACTGTACTGGTCTGGGTGCTGCAGTGAGTGTGTCTCACGCGACAGCTCCTGTCCTTGAGCCTTGCCCCTTGGTAGCTCAGTGCTGAGCAGCCTTGTGTTAACTCTGGCAGCAAAAGGCAGCAGAGTTAAAGCTCTTCCCTGGGTGGTGATGAGCTTCCCTTGGCTGCAGCTACAGACACGGCTGCCTTCAAGCAGGGTGAAGATGGGCTTCCCTGGGCTGGCTGGAACGAGCCCTTGCCCCCAGCCCGTGGTTGTCCTGGCAACACGGACGGCTTCGCTCAGCAGATGCCTGCCAGAGGCTGGCCCAGGGCTCCCCACACAGGACCATGCCTTCCTTTGCAGGGGAGAGGGTACCCACCCTGGGGCCAGCCTGGGAGCTCCATCCAGCTTGGCTGCTCTAGCAAGGGAGCTAGGGGGTTGTGAGGTTCCCCCAAAGCAGTGTGACCTTATGCTGTCCACCAGATTTAGGAGCGTCACATGCTGCGGAGCTTTTTCTGGGGCAGGGAGGGTATCAGGTTCCCCTGGGTTTTATTCAGCCTAAATCTGCAAGGACTTTGCTCTGGAGTGTTCTCCAGAGGTCTACTGCCTCCAGACCCCCAGAAACCACGTGCTTCCCTAAACATCCTCCCAGGGCATCCCCGACCATTCTCCTAGCCCCCTTCTGCTGTGCTGGTCCAGATGTCTTGAGGCATCAGGTCTCAGTTTGGGTATGGCAGCAGCCCAGCTCTCCACAGCTCCAAAGCAGGACAGCTTGGATGGCACCTGGCAGCCACCTGAAAACCAGAGCTGCCTCAGGGCTCCAGCACAGGGAGCTGGTTCAGATTTGAGAAAAGCCTCCTCAGCTGTTGGCCATGAGAGATGGCAGGAGCCAGTGAGCATCCTCTCCCACCGGAAGGTAGGCAGGAGAGCATGGCTGGTACCCCACTCTGGTGGGGAGCTCCTGGCTATTCCAGGCAGAGTTCCTGGAGTATGAATCTGGGGCTGTGGGCAGGTAGGAGGGAAGGATCTGACTGAAGTCCTGTCTGCCTTGGGACAGGTTCCCCCTGTGGCTGGGACGGGTCTGTGATCCACCCTTTCAAATGGATGAAACAGTCTGTTGGATGACAGGTCAGGAGGCTGGGCCCACGAGTCACTGACCTGGCCTGTGCCCCTTGCCAATGGAGGGCAGGGCTGCTGGCCCTGGGTGCAGCCAGCCCTGGCCAGAGGCTGGGCAGCCTGTCCCGCCGCTGCAGCACTGCCCGGCAGCCCCCAGGGAGCCAGGCCTGGGGCCGGGAGGTGCTGGCGTTGGCTCCACAGGGCTCTGCGGCACCCGCAGCTCCGGGGAGGACAGCAGGGACCAGCCTGTCACAGCACGGTGGCACTGCATTCCTGTCTGGGGCTCTGTGGAGGAGATGAGCTTCCACCCGTGCTCCTGGGCAGGGGTACTGCCTGCCCTGGCTGAACGCTCGCAGAGCCCTGGGCAAGGAGGAACGGGGGTGCAGGGGCTCCGCTGGAGCCGGGCTGTGCTGCACAGCAGGTGCCTCCTCTCCCTGCTACTCCTGTCAGCAAGAGGGAGGCTGCCTGAGCCTGTGCTTACAGACTGTACCCCAGGGTGGATGTTGGGGGGTGAGGGGTGTTACTGGGCTCTTGCTCTGCCCCACCCTGACGGTGGCAGGATTTTGGTCTCAAGTAAGACAGACACATCATCCTCTCCCCATCGCTCCTGAGAGACCTGAGGCAGTACAAGGATGTTTTTTGAGCACAGCACAAGCCTGTGGGAGGACCAGGCTGATCACAGAATCAAAGGGGTTGGAAGGGACCTCCAGAGATCATCAAGTGCAACCCCCTGCCAAAGCAGGGTCCCTAGGACAGGTTGCACAGGTTGGTGTCCAGAGAGGAGATGCTCCAGGCCCTTCAGCATCTCCATAGCCTCCTCTGGACTCTCTCCAGGAGATCCCTGTCCCTTTTATCCCAGGGAGCCCAGCACTGGACACAACACTGCAGGTGGGGCCTGAGCAGGGCAGAGCAGAGGGGAGGATCCCCTCCTGTGACCTGCTGCCCACACTCCTCCTGATGCCCCCCAGGATCCCCTTGTCTCTCTCAGCCCCAGGACACACTGCTGGCTCATGGCCACCCTGTCACCCACCAGGACCCCCAGGTCCTTCTCCACAGAGCTCCTCTCCAGCAGCTCCCCCAGCCTGTCCTGATCCCAGCAGTTCTTCCTTCCCAGGTGCCAGACTCTCCACTTGCTTTTGTTGAACCCCATCTGGTCTCTCCCTGCCCAGCTCTCCAGCCTGGCCAGGTCTCTCTGGGTGGCAGCACAGTGTCCTGTGTGTCCCCCACTCCTCCCAGCTCTGGATCATCAGGTCCTTGCTGAGGGTGGATGCTGTCCCCTCATCAAGGTCTCAATGAAGATATTAAACAGGACTGGACCCAACCCCGAGCCCTGGGGAACAGCACTGGTCACAGGCCTGCAGCCAGACTCTGCTCCACTGATCAGCACCCTCTGAGCTCGGCCTGAAACCCAGTTCTCACCCCACCTCACTGTCCACTCATCCATCCCATGCTCTCTCAGCTTTGCTATCAGGATGTCATGGCAGACAGTATCAAAAGCCTTGCTGCAGTCAAGGTAGATGCCATCCACTGCTCTCCCTCCATCCACCCAGCCAGTGATGAGATCATAGAAGGCTGTGAGATTGGTGGAGCATGATCTCCCCTTGGTGAATCCATGCTGACTCCTTGTGACCACCTTCTCTTCCAATTGCTTGGAGATGGCATCCAGAAGAAGCTGTTCCATCCCCTTTCCAGGGACAGAGGTGAGGCTGACTGGCCTGTAGTTGCTGGGATCCTCCTTCTTGCCCTTTTTAAAGACTGGAGTGACATTGGCTATCCTCCAGTCCTCAGGCACTTCTCCTGTTCTCCAGGACCTGTTGAAGATGATAGAGAGCGGCTCAGCAATCACCTCCGCCAGCTCCCTCAGCACACGTGGATGTATCCCATCCGGTCCCATGGATTTGTGTGCGTTTATCCCTTTGAGCCGCTCCTGGACCTCCCCTACCTCAACCAGAGGGAAATTCTTCATATCCCAAACACTCCTATTTACATCCAGTGCCTGTGGGTCCCGGGGGGCCTTTGAGGTGAAGACCGAAGCAAAGAAGGCATTCAGTATCTCCACCTTCTCAGTATCCCCCGTTCCCAGGACACCCTCCTCATTCAGCAAGGGACCTACATTATCCCTGGTCATCCTTTTGCTATTCACGTATCTAAAAACCCCTTTTTATTATCCTTTCTGTCCCTTGCCAGCTTCATTTCCAAGCGGGCTTTAGCCTTCCCAGTCGCATCCCTACAGGCCCTGAGCACATTCCTGTATTCTCCCCAGGTGCTCAGACCCTTTTTCCACAATTCACAGACCTTCTGCTTCCCTTTGAGTTTACTCATGAGCTCCCTGCTCATCCACACAGGCCTTCTGCCTCCCTTCCCTGATTTCTTACTCAAAGGGATGCACCAGTCCTGTGCTTGGAAGAAGTGCTGTTTGAATGCTAGCCAGCTCTCACAGGTCCCTTACCTTCTGACAGTGTAGCCCATGGGATAGCCCCTGTTAGGTCCTGGAAGAGATCAAAGTTAGCTCTTCTAAAATTCAGGGCAGCAGTCCTACTTTTTGCTTCTTCCACTCAGGATCTTGAACTCCCCCATCTCGTGGTCATACATCCCACTGTGCCCCCAACCGTCACTGCCCTAACGAGCCCAGCCTTATTGGTAAGAACAAGATCCAGTACCTGCCCCACCTTGTCAGCTCCTCCACCTCCTGTGACAGAAAGCTGTCTTCCACACACTGCAGAAGCTGCCTGGACTGGCATGCCTGGCCCTGCTGCTCACCCACCAAAGACCTGGGGAAGTGATTGAAGTCCCCCATAAGGACCAGCGCCTGGGGTCACCAGGTGACTTCATGGTAGCTGCTTGTAGAAGGTTTCATCACCTGTCTCCTCCTGATCAGGGGGCCTGTAGTACACCTCCACAGCAGTGTCACCTACACCAGCCTGCCCCTTGATTCTCACCCACAAGCTCTCCACTGGTGGAGTTCAATCCATCCCAGCTGCTCTCACATAAAGAGTAACTCCCCCACCCCACCTCCCCAACCCATCTCTCCTGAAGAGCACAGAGCCACCCATGACATTGTGCCAGCCACCCAGGCTGTCCCACCACCTCTCTGTGATCACAATGAGATCATGGCCTTGGGACCACACAAAGATCTCTGACTCTTCCTGTTTCTTCCCCATGCTGTGTGCGTTAGTGTACAGGCACTTCAGGGAGGCAGCAGGTGCAGGTGTCCCTAACGGGATGCAGGAAGATTTCAGGTGGGGAACAGGTATTGGTGCCTCCAAGGAGGAGTGCAGTGAGGCCATGAGCTGCCTCTGGCCCAGGCTTCTCATGTGTGCAGCCACCTGACTTAGAGGCCTAGCTGCCTGCATGGGTCACACTCTTGTGTGAGGGCACATTTCCCATGCAGACCATGACAAACAGGCCCAAGAAAGCTTTAGGAAGGGAAGGTTGTGGTTTTGCCTTCAAACTGCTGCAGTTCTGGGTGTGACAGTTCAAGCTCAGTGAGGAGGAACCAAAGGTAAACTCCTCATCTGCCCCAGATGGGCCCAGCACTGGCAGAAAGAGCAGGCAGCACCCTGGCCTTGGGTGGAAATGCACTGGTGGTTCTGGAAGCTGGCAGGTCCTGGAGAGCTCTGCCCTGGACACCTCTACAGCCTTTTTCCTGCCTGTGGCCTGGACAGAACTGGCCACAGGCAGGTTCTTGTCATTGTCACTGTGCTAAAGCTGTAGGTTTTGTTTGTGTGTAGAGGAACCCATCCACCCATTCTCCAGGTCATCCTGCTGCTGATCCTGGAGCCCCTGGTCGTGGACACCGCTGGTGTTCCTCAGCCTGGGTGAGGGGGGCCCTGAAGGAGATGTGTCCCAGCTGTGCCACCACCACTGGCTCTCCACTCTCTGGCAGTGGCTTTCTCCTCAACTAGGCTGGTCAGCCAGAACCCATCCTGGCTGTTTCTGTGGGGGTGCTGCCTGGGAAGAGCAGGCTCTGGTGCTGGCTGATGGAAAAACACTCGCTGTCCAAGTGTCCCACACGAGTGAGCTTTCTCCGGCCTTGAGAGGCAGCCTTGAGAGTGCCCCACTGCTCCACCACTCAGCTCAGCTCCTCCCCACGGCCGTTCAGGTACAGCAGCTCAACCTCACTCTCAGACCAGCTCCTGTCCCCGGACCGTACCTTCTGCGGCAGGGAGCACTGCTCTGCAACAGCTTGACCGCTGGGCACTGCTGGGCCTGTGGGCAGAGCCTCTGTGAGGGGCCTTCAGGAAGGGTAGGAAATGCCAGAGAGAGAGGAGGGAGCTCAGGAGCAGCAGGAGAGGGCTGCAGGAGGAGGAGGTGCTCTGGGTTGTTGCTGCAGCCTGCAGAGGATGTTGGAGTAGGTGGATGTTTCCAGGACCTGTGGCCAGGGAAGAGGACCCGTGTTGGAGCAGGTTCTGTCCCGTACCCAGCACTGGGAGCTCAGGCTGACTGGGAGCTCTGCAGCAGGGTCTGGGCAGGGCAGCGGCTCCTGCTGGTCTCGGGTTCGCTGAGCGCCTCAAGCTGCCTTCTGCAGGGCCCAGCAATCCCTCCAGAGGGTCCTGGACCCGGAGCACAGACTGCTGGGGGGGCAGGGGCTCAGCCAAGGCTGAGGGAAACACCCCCCAGGTGTCACACAGCCCCTGCCCCTCCCCTGTGCTGCTGGGGGAGGAGATGGAGCAGGCAGGAGGGACGGTGACACTCTGGTATTTGTTCCTCACCACCCAAACCTGTTTTAATTGGTGACAAGGTAAATTCAGTTACCCCCAAGCCGAGCCTCCCTTGCCCATGATGGTAACAGGTGAGCAACCTCCCTGGCTTCATAGGACCCATGAGCTTTCTCCTCCTCTCGTCCCATCTTGCCCCATCTTGCTAGGTGGGACTTGGGGCCTCGGCCACCTGTGACCCCCACCTCCTCCTTCCCCAGCACCCCCACTGCCCTGGGAGGGCAGGGTCCCCTCCAGCCCCTCAGCCTGGGCTGAGCCTTGCCTGCCCCAGGAGGCACAGCTGTGCTGGGGCTGGAGGGTCCCTGCCTGCAGCCGGGCCCCGCGGGCACCCTGCGACAGAGGGGGCTCGGGCACCGGCAGTCCCAGGAGGGCAGCTCACTGGGAGCACTGGAGTCCAGACCGAGCCTTTCCTCTCGCGAAGGGAGCCGCTGCAACACACGCGGCCGGTCCTGGCTCAGGACACTGCGCAGGCCCAGCAGCCCCGGCCCCAAGGACCCTCCCTGTCCCGGGGGGCGGCAGTGACGGGAGGGGGCAGCCGGTCCTCACGGCTGCTGTGGCACCCAGCACAGGAGCTCAGCACCTGCCCTCGGCCTGTCTCCAGCACGGGTGCGTTACCCGCGCTGAGTGCGGTGCCTGACCCGGCTCTTTGTCCCGCAGTGTACGTGGTGGAGGAGCGGCGGAGGGACGACACGGGCGAGAGCGCCTGCCTGACGGCGTGCTGGACCGCGCTCTGCTGCTGCTGCCTCTGGGACATGCTGACCTGACCCCGCCGGCCGCCCGCCCCTCTCACCGAGTGCTATGCAGGCTCCCCACTCCCGGCCCGACCTCTTTCTGTTACTGTAATCAAGCTCTGCTTTGCACAGCCACGAGTCCGTCTGTCCGTCCCGGCGCCCGGGCAGGGTGGGGGGAGGGGGTGGGGGTGGGGGGTTGGGGGGGGGCACTCCTTGATTTTAGGAAAGGGAAAGAAAAAAAAAAAAATCCCTTTTTAACATTTCTAAGACTTTTGTTGTAACTTTGAAGAATGTGCTGCTGGTGAGTTCCAGCCACAGGCATTCTGGTGAGAGATTTACCAGTTGACACTTTCCCAGCCCTAGAAACGAGACGTTTGCAATAATTAATTAAAGCCAACAGTTGATTTTCTTCGCTAGGTGCCGACTATTTCAATAAACCTGTCCCCTGGAGGGTGTGTTCCCCCGTCACTGTCTGTTCTCAGCCTCCCAGTGTGCTGACTCTGCCGCTGCAACGGTGGCCTTGGCTTTGGGCAGCATCAAGCAGCTTTGGTGCAGTTTTTGACCCCCCCCAAACACCTTGCTGGACCCTGAGCCAGGGCTCCCTGGCCCTGCCCTTCCAAGCATCTCCTGTTGTGCGAGCCAACAGAGCAGCGAAAGCAGCTCGTGGAGCCCCCGTGGCTGACACCACTCACCCCGCACAGGGCAGCTGTCAGGTTTTCACCCTCCTGCTTGCTCAGAGCAGCACATGCAGGGCCCCATCTGGGGCTGGGGCCTCCCCAGCAGCTCCTGGGGTAGCAGAGAGCCGGGAAGGGTGGGCGGGGGATGTCCGTGCTGAGGTGCTGAGTGTGGGTGCCAGCAGCTCCTGGGAGAGACCAACCGTGCTCAGGGGTTTTGAGCAGTGAGCCCACCGCTGCAGGACACAGACCTGGGGGGGTAAAGGAACGGGTGGGAAGAACCAAGGCCATGCATTAATTAGTGCAGGGATTTCTAGATGAAGTTTCACAGCACATCTGGCCAGATGGGGATAAAGAGCTTTCATCTGCAGCACAGGGATGGTTCCCACCCTGTCCTGTTCCCTCTCCCTTGGGAGCAAAACTGCTCCTGGAAGACTGACAGGCAGTGGCTTTGCTCTGCACCACCTACAGATCCCTGCCTGGTCCTGCACCTTTGGGCAGCAGCTACACTCACCGTCCCTCAGCTCCTGTGTGCTGCACCCAGCCTCACTGCTCCCCTCGAGAGGGAAGGGTTGACCCAAATCGGCTGACCCAAATGAAGTCTGCTGCTGGGCTCCCTGCCCCGGGGACAGCTGCTGTCACCTCCCTGGCAGCTCAGCAGCTGTTGGGGTCCCAGAATGGTGGTCCCTGCCTCACCCCACCTTTTACTGCATTAAAAGTGGAGTATTAAGCTGCCCTGCGCCCCTGGCTGCCCCTGCCTCCAGCCCCTGATCACGGTGTGGTGGTCAGCCCACCCAGGCTGGCCTTGGCTGAGCCCCAGGAAAGAAAGGCCTTGCCCTGAGCCCTATCCCAGGCCCCTCACACAGGCTGGTTCTTGCTCTGCCTTGGGGAGGAGCAGGAGCCCTGCTCTGTGTGGGGTTTGCTGTCGGATGGGGCTGGGTGTGGGGTGTGCTGCTCTCCACCTCCTGCTCCCATCCCAAACACGAGGCTGCGATGCCGGGCCCATGTGGCTGCAGCAGCACACAGCCCCACTGCACCCTGCCCTCACTGCCCTTGTGCCCGGCCTTGGGGACACCGTGCCACCCATGCTCCATCGGGAAAGACGCCAGGTGCCAGCTGCCTAGGCCTACGGGTGGAAAAAAGCTCAGGGTGGTGGAGAGTTCTGCCAACCCCCAGGGAGCCCAGACCCTTCTCCAATCCAGTGCCAGGCCAGCCAAACTCAGCCCAGTCCAGTGCACAGCCATCCCTGCAGCGGGGCAAGGGGACAGTGACATCAATGACACACGACCATGGCTGCTGAGCCCAGCTGTGGGCTCGCCAAGATCAAGCCTGCACCCTGCCCCAGGACTGAAACGGATGGACACCTCGCCCAGGACCCATCTGGTTTGCCCTGCCCAGTGCTGCCAAGCATGGGCAGATGCTACACGTGTGGGTAGATGCCCACAAGCACCACAGCAACAGTGGGGAAGCAGCAGACATGGCAGCTCGTGGTCAGTTACGGGTCCAGAGTACCTCTGTGCACCCACAGGAGCACAAAGTCAGGAAGTCCAAGCAGCACCCAGCCAGGCCACTCCCCAGGCCTGGCTCACGGGGTCTGTCAGCCCCTCAGACACCCATCCACAAAGCCCCCTGCAGCACAACAGCAGGCAGGAACCCAACCCAGGACACAGCTCCCTTCTCCAGGGCTGGCCCCACAGAGCCTCAGCCCACAGTAAGGCTGTGCCCTCCCCCAGGTGAGCCAGCACAGCTCTCCACATCACCCTGTGGAGCTGGTGGGACACGCCATGGCACACAGGGAGAAGCTGCTTGGGACTGCACAGGACTTGCTACAGGGTGCTCAGTGGAAGACCCAAAGGTGGAAGTGTGGGTGGTTCTGGAGAGGAAGAAGTGTAAGAACAGCGAGCTGTGGGGATGAAAGGACGCTCTGGGTGCGAGTGGCCAGCGGTTCGGTACCGGCCCAGCACCTGCCCAGCGCAGGCCGAGCTCATTAAACTGCTCCAAAACTCAGCTCTGGGTGAGTGTGCACATGTGGGTGCACTGGGGGCATGTGGGGCAGCCCACGGCCCTTGCAGCCAGAGGATCAGCCATGAAGATGGAGCCAAACCAGCAGATGATGTGAGCTGGGGAGAGCTGGGTGGCAACACCCACAGCGTGACAGCACCCTCGTGTCTCCAGGGTGAGGGCACAGAGGGTCAGTAACTGGGCCTGGAAACTCCTGGCCAGTTCCAAGATCCCAAAGAGCTGCTGGCAGGAGGAGACTTCCCCAGAAGGTCCATTCCAGAAATGCCCCAAGCCGAGAGCAGCAGGAGGTGGCTGGGCTGGTGCACTGTAAGCACAAAGCACAGGGTGGCACTGGCCCTCCACGGTCACGCTGCTGCGCTGGAGCTCTGCCAGGCCTGCACGGCCCAGGATGAGCTGGGGCAGAATAAACCACCAGGAGCTGTGGACCCTGAGGTCCCTCTGATGGCCCAGCCCTGACAGATGCCCTTTTTCTCTACCCGTTCTGCCAGGCCTGCTCCAGCAGTGAGACTTCCCCCATGCCCAGTGCCGAGCAGCACCACACAAGGTCTTTCTGGAGGGCAAGGGCTACAGGCTGCTTTCATGTGAAGCAGGGCTCCCCAAAGGGCCCTCAGCCCAAACCCCATCACTCCTCCATCGCACCCCCACGGCGCCAGCGGCTGCTGAGACACCCGGGCAGTGGGCAGGGGAAAGGAGCTTGGGCTTCACAGCAGATTTATTGAACAGAGCTGGTGCCGTGGGGCAGCAGAGAGAGCAGCACACAGGCAGAGCTGCCCAGCACCCCTCAGAGGGCCTGGGGGGGATGGGGGGAGCTGTGGGGCTACTGTGCTCTCCGGGCCATCAGCATCTCCCGGATGTTATCTTCTGCTTCCTTCACGCTCCGCTCCAGGTACGACTTCTTCTGCTGCAAGGTAGAAAAAACAGAAGAGAGTTAAGGTGCACCCTGGCACCAAGAGCACGTGCCCGGGCCAGAGCTGCGAGCAGCCTGCTGAGGGCCTGCATGACCCTCCAGGCTTCCCAGAGTGGAAGGTTATTCATTTCCAGAGACATCCCAGGAGTGTTAATATTCAGCCTGGTCAGTATTTACACAGGCTGTGAATGTTCCCTCTGAAACCTTCTGCTCAGAGCTGCAAAAAGTGAGATCCAGTAACTGTAGCAAGGAAGGAAATCAGATCCTGGAATACGTGGGTCTAGAGAGGAACGCTCAGGCCTCCTTACTGAGGCAACAGCTAAATCCTTCAGCACTGGGGTAAGAGAGGTTCTTTTCCCAGCTGGGGCAGTTTTCCAAACCCAGACTCTCCTTTGGATCACAAGTTCCCTGGCATCATCACTAAGTACATGAGTTTCTGTAATCATCTCTAGTGAGCTGGGCTGGGCAGGGCAGCCCAAAGTTGTGCAGCCCACACCAGGAATTGAGCAGGCAGCGCTTCCCCTGCCAGGCTGGGTGCTCCCAGGTGACTGGGGA
Organism: Hypotaenidia okinawae; assembly: GCA_027925045.1. Classification (NCBI taxonomy): domain Eukaryota; kingdom Metazoa; phylum Chordata; class Aves; order Gruiformes; family Rallidae; genus Hypotaenidia; species Hypotaenidia okinawae. Next base: position 216,689 of record BSDF01000014.1, on the reverse strand, counting down.
AATCAACACTTGGCTCTCCGGAGCGTCTGGTCAGGGTTTCCAAACAACAGGCCTGACAGTGTCTGTGGATGCCAGGAGGCCTTGCCCTGCGTTGAGCGCAGGCAGCCTACCTCTCCTCACTGCCAGACACAGAGCTGCTTTGGTGGCAGCAAGGCAGACCACGGCTCCAAACACATTTCATGTTGGGCTGTGGGCCCCTCGGGAGGCTCCCCACAGCTGGGCTGGGGCAGGGCGGCGGGAGGAGCCCTAAGGGGCAGAGTGGGGCTCCCACGGGCACGGGGCTCACTGTCCTCACGAGGTCATCAGCAAAGTCTGCAGGGGACTGCTGCAGCACAATGCTCTCACTGCCCCACCGCTGTTAGAGCCACACACCAAGCACCTTCCTACAGCCAGGGGTGCTCCAAAGAGATCTGTGCTCCAGGAGCCCAAGGCTCCAACCGAGCACACCCTGCCACAGGCTCCATTCATCCCTCCCCAGCCACAGCAGAGCCTACTGTGAGTGACCTCCAACACCCCCCACGACTATCTGAAGGGGGACAACCAATCACAGAATCACAAGGTTGGAAAAGACCTTTAAGATCATCAAGTCCAACCACCCCTGTCCTGTGCTAAACCAGATCCCTGAGCACCTCATCTCCCCTCTGTTAAACACACCCAGGGCTGGGGACTCAGCCCCTCCCTGGGCAGCCTGTGCCACAGCCCCACAACTCTGCCAGGGAAGAACTTTGCCCTCCCAGCTGAGCTGACCCTGCCCTGGGGCAGCTTGAGCCCATTGCCCCTTGTCCCAGCTCCTGGCCCCTGGCTGAAGAGACCAGCGCCCACCTCTCTGCACCCTCCTGTCAGGGCAGGGGAGGTGGGGAGAAGGTCTCCCCTCAGCCTCCTCTTCTCAAGGCTGAATGTGGACCTCAGCACTGTGGCCGTGCAGCAGGGCTGGAAGAAAGGCTAAGAACACATGCTGGGTGCTCGCCCAGCTCCCAGCTGGCTGGAGCAGAGCAGGACCCATGGGTGCAGGTTGCCTTCAGCCAGCAGCACTAGCCTTCTATGGGGGACAGACCCAAGGACCTTGAGTACAAGCCAGGGGACATGGTCACTGCCAGCTGGTGCTCCCTGAGAGACTTCTTGACTCCCACAAGCCCCCAAGACAACACATCAGCAGCTGGGACAGTCCTGCTGCCATCACTCCCCCTATGTCCCCACACAGACCTGCAGTGACACATCCGCACTCTCAGCTGAAATGCCCATGCCATGAGGACATCTCTTCCAGCCCTTTCTAAACACTGAAAGGCTTTTATTTAAACTCTAAAGGTTGTTCACAAGAGCTAGGGCTGTGGGTAGGGCAAAGGGCTCCTTGTCCCTTGTCTCACGCAGGCCCCAGGCACGTGGGAACCCTCTTACTTATACAAGAGCTGCTTTTGAGGAACCCACGGGTGAGGAGGCACAGCCCTGGTTCCCTTCCCAGGCCTCACTGACGCACGAGCAGGACTTCTGCCACCACCGTGCCGTTCTCACACTGCCCAGACAGACGTCCAGGGATTTCACATCTAGGGAGACAAATGGGAAGGCTCTGAGGGGTGACAGGGCCTGGGAAAACCTGCCTGTGTCTGGGCCTGACCTCGCTCTGCTGCCTGGAGGAAGCTGGTGACTTCATTTATAACTTTTTTTTTTTAAATGCTGTTAAATTAGTCATGAAACAGTTGTGACTGTCTGTGCTCTGAATCCCCCCTCATGCCCACCAGGCACACTGTGTGGCAGGCTGGCTCCAGCTGCGGCCCGAGAGCCAGGAGCTGCACAGGACAGCGCTGCGCTCCCCACAGTGGGATACCAAGCACCCTGTCTGGAAGTGCTGCTGTGACTGCGTGGGGTCAACTGCCTTGAGGGCTGCTGGGGCCTGATGCAGCCCAGCAGCACCTGTGGCCCACACTAATTGATCCACATCACCCATCCCTGTGCAGTGGCACACCTCTGCCCTCCCAGGGGCTGGAGCGACACAGCTTATGGCCAAGGGACGTGCTTTGATAGCACCTCTCTTCTTTAAGCATCACCAGCAGACCCAGGCTAGGGAGGATTTGGGGAGTCTGTATCCCTTGCTCACTCTCCTTAGTGATGCAGTTCCTGAGATGAGGATCTGGGCTGGTCCTTCTTCCCAGAAGTACCAACCTCCAGAGAGACTCAGCCCTGGGCTCAGGGAACATCCTTGGAATGCCAAGAGAACCCTGCACCTGCAGCCAGGGGTTGCAGGCTTCCTGAGCTCTCTGGCAGCACTGGAACCAGGCAGCAGCTGAGCTCTGACCGGCTCAGTCAAGGAGAGTGAGGAGCAGAGGGCTGCTGCAGTTTGAAAGACTCATGGCACGAGTGAGCTGTTCCTCCCCGAGGTGCTGCGGCCCAGCTTCTGCTTTGGTAATTACAGGAGAAAGAGCAGGAGTTTGTGCTCAACCACCCCCACCCCCTGCGATTACTGGGGTCTAGACAGGAAGCGCTGTCTGTGCCTGGCTGCCTCCCCGGGCAGCCTGGGAGCCAGCCAGCTGACACACGCTGCCCAGCACCGGCTCTCTGCACAGAGACTGCTGACAGCGCAGCTCTGGAGTCACCCGGGGGCTGCTCCGTGCACCCAGAGCTGCCAGGCTGTTCCCTGGGGGAGGAACCCACCAGACTCCCAAACCCCTCCAAGCTTCCCAGAACTCACACGCTTTCAGTTGTACACGATGCTGACTGGCAGCCATAGCTATCCCCCTGTCCTCTGACCACACGTTTTTGGCCAACCCGGGCTGGGTTTTAGCTCCTCACCCAGGGAGCTGCGTGTTTTCCCCTGTGAAGGTGCATCACCACCCCAAAGCATTAACTCTGCTGTGTTGCAAGGCAAGTGCAGCCAGCAGCAGATTCCTAGAGCAATGCCAGGACCACACTGCTGGGTTTGGCCTTACAGAATGGCAGGCTGCTGCTCTCTGCGGCCTCTGGAGTTGCTTCTGCACTAGGAACTCCAGAAGCTCAAAGAGGCACAGCAGCACACTGCCCCTGCACAGCAAGCTACCCACCTGAGAGGCTGCACAACCTGGAGCTGCCAGTTCCGAGCTCCCATGCACAGCCCTGGCCAGCACTGCCCTAAACCATCCCCCTTCCACCTCCCAGCTCCTGCGGGCCTCAGGCAGGACAAGGCAGTTACCCAGAAGAGCAGGAGGTGCCACTGCCTGGGGCACAGAGCCTCTGGGTAGGGCCAAGAAAGGAGACTGACCTGGGCAAAGTGATGGGGCAAAGGTGACACGTGCCACAGCTCCCAGAAGAACTCAGGGCTCACAAGTCTGCCCACAGTTACATAGGGAGCGTGGTAAGGCAGCCAAGGAGGGATACAGACTGGCCAGCAGGAAGAGGCTGGCTGGACAGCTGAGAGGGGCCAGTTCTCCTCCTGGGCACACTTGCCACCTCCACTGGCTAGAGATGTACTGCCCACACCATAAAACACACTGCTGGCGCGTCACTGAAACTTAGAGGCACAGCTTCTGCACACCTGACGGGCCAGGGCAGCTGCCCCACAGCTTCTGGAGGTTTCCCAGACACCATTTTGTTTACCCAGCCAATGCACAGAACTCTCATGCCAGGAGGAATGACCGGGGGGCAGGTCCCATCAGTGTGCAAGAAGCCACTGCAGAAGGGAGGAAGGGGATCTTCAGGCCACTCCTGCACAGGACAGGCGCTGCCACCCAGGCTGGGACACAGTAACACAGCTACCAAGGAAGGCAAGCGAGGCCTGGGCCACACGCACGACAGCCAACAAGGTGCCAGATGGCAGGAGATGCCCCCAAAAAGGCAATGCCTCCTGGGCTGTAGTTTCAGAATTCCCTTAAGCAAATCCTGCTGCCAACAGCCACCTTCCCCGGGTGGGAAGGGCTGCAGCACTTGGGAGCAGGGCAGGCAGAACCACCACCCTGACAACCTGGCAACTACCCCAAAAGGACCCATTCTCACCCCAGTCTGCTTTCTGGAACTAGGCTTGTCATGCTAATGGCTGTATGGCACGGCGATCAAGGGTGAGAAAAGAGGGCCAAGAATTCTTTGGGCAGCAGAGCCAACCCACCAGCTAGACCTCCCAGCACCTATCCAGCCCTCTGGAGCAGGGCTCAAGGCCTTCCTGAACCTTATGCAGGAAGGACCTCCCTGCACCAAGCCTGACCCTTACTCTCCCATTCCAGTTTTTGGGAGTCTTTGCCACTTCCAGGCCTTCCTAAACCATATTTGGGGGGCAAGGGGTCAACCTGTGTGGGGTGTCAGTACTGCCACAGAGAGTAAAAACACTGTCTCCCATTTGAGCAGAGATGCAGCAGCCAAAAAATGGGCCTGGCTCCTTACCCAGCCCCACCAGACAGGCAGCACGCACCAATCTCCCAGGAGCCCTTCCCGGAGAGCGGGCGACTGCAGAGCCCCGCAGAAGGGAGGGCACTGCCAGGCCCAGCCCTGCCTGCAAGGAGAGAGGGGCCGCTGCCTTGCACGGTGACCCCAGCAGGACCAGCACCCTGCCATGTCTACTGTGAGCAGCTCTGCTCTCGGGCAGCACTGAGCAACTGCCCCAGCCCCAGCTGCCTCTTCCCCTGTGTGCCAAGCACAAGCTCTCGGCTGGCCTGAGGCTATGAAGAGCAGCACCCACAGGCCACCCCTCACTGCACGCCCATGGCACAAAGCAATGCCCCCCACCTGTTACCCCTTACCCCGCTCCCCCTGCACTTCACTCTCTGTCACAGGCCACACTCCCTCCCTGACCCGCTCTGTGCTATCTGCTTTCAGCAGCGGCAGTGGAAATACGAGCTTTAATGCAAACACAATTAGAGTTCACACCCCAGAAAAGAAAAAGGAGCTGTGGTTAACAGAGGTGGCCTGTGGCCTATTGACAGGGTGGGAAATCACCTCCTGCTCCAGCCTCCCACCTCTGTTCCCACTGCATCATGCTGCAAAGCAAGGCCAGCGCCTGGCTGGGGCAGCATGCTGACACAGCCAGCCCCACATTCCCAGCAGATTAAAGAGCCAGCACTCACAGAAAGAGGAAAAAAATACATTCATCAGCTGCTCTTGGCCAGGCTTTTGGTGATCAAAGCCACATGCTACCCCCAGCACTGTGATTCAGATGCCTCTGCCTTCGGAGAGAGCTGGTCAGCCCCTGGCCAGACCTGCATGTCTGTGGAGGTGTCCAGAGCTGGCAGGGCAGCAGCGGGTCCCAGCTCAGCACCGCTGCTGCGAGCAGGAAACCAGCACGCGACAGCCCCGGGCTGCTCATGCTGCATCACGCTCGCAAGAGTTTCCTGTTCCGAGGAGCAGTTTCTCATTCAACATCCATCCCTTTTGCTTTCCAAATTCCACTTCTCTCTCTTCGCCTCGGCAACAAAGAGAGAGCTTCACACCCTGACCTGCAAACACAAACGTGCTTAAAGCCAAACAAAAGCGTTGCCACGGCAATCTAAGGGTCTGGAATCAGAACATGACTTTCCAGACTTCTTTCTTTCTTCTGTTTAAAACCCTTTGTATCTACAAGGTTGTTTTACATCCAGCTCCTGAGGATGAAAAGAGCTGGCAGATTCCTTCCCAGTGAACACCTTCCTTCCCATGGCTTGCAGCATGTTTGGCTACCAGCTGCTGGCATCCCCACCCTCGTGCTTAGAAGACTCTCGTCTCTGCATGCTGCAGAGGCTTCAAGCATGATGCGGTGCCTCAAATAGGAGCCCTAATGCAACTCATCTTGTGACACCATCTCAATAAACCTGCTAGCCGACAGCTTCTGTGCCTCCCAGAGCTCCCCAGGCCATTGCTGACATTCCTCGAGAGCTCTGTGCACTCTCGCTTTCAGAAAGTGGATCAGCAGCAGATTCTGGGATAGAGCTGGGAACATGCACTGCTCTGGGGAAGGAGCCTCCTGGATAGGGAGGCAAGCTGTGCTGCCCACACGCTGGGGGCACGAGCTGCCCTTGCTCCCTCTACCACTGCTGTTAGAATGTTTGGAACCACCCAACACCTCCCTGTACCAGAGAACGGCCCCCTGAGCCATCATCACATGCACCACAGGCAAGGCAGAAACCTTTTGGTCAGCCCAAGATGACAGAATACAATGTACCTGGGAGGTGTGCCCCATTTAATGGGAGCCCACAAGGAGGAGGGAGGTGGGCCTGGTGAAAAGCCCCCAGCTACTGCTCCAAGAGAAACAGTGGGCACCAGCGATGGGGCGGGGTGGGTCTGCAGGCAGCCCTACGCCCTGACAGGTCCACCCAGCACCGGCCGTCACCCAGTGCAAGGCTGTGGCACACGTACGCATTGGGAATTACCATGCTACAGCAACCACCAAATATTTAGATAGACTTCAAGCCTTTCCAAGCAGAGTTATTGCTCTCAGGAAGTTGCCCAGTTTGCTCAAGCATGAGTGAACTGCAGTAGGAAGGGAGCGCAGCTGGCTTCTGATGACAGCTGCTGACAGAAGCACGACGATGCCATTTACCTAAGAGAAATGATGATTCAGATTTCTGGGTGTTCCCTTAGCCGTTCTTTCCAGAAAGTAATGGGGACCCTCAGTCATTTCAAAACCAGCTGGGTTAGAGTGAAGAAGGGAAGGCATCAAGCATATGAGTGTGCTCACCAGCTCAGGAGGATCTTTAGAAGCAGCTGGTGCAAACCCACCATTGTGATTCAATCCTAACTATAGCACCACCAGCAAGGGTCTCCCATTGTAGTGCCTTGAAAACATGAGGCACGTACTCTGTAGAAGCTCATTTGGGAAAGCACCCACTGCTTTCCATGCTTGGGAGCAAGGGAGGCCACCTTCAAGAGAAGAAGGGGCAAGAGAGGGATCTTATTAATGTTTATAAATATCTGAGGTGTGGGACACAGGGGGACATGGCCAGCCTCTTCCTAGTGTCTGTGGGGACAGGACAAGGGGCGATGGCCTCAAGTTGGAGCACAAGGAGAACAACTTCTTCCCGGTGAGGGTGAGGGAGCCCTGGGCCAGGCTGCCCAGGGGGTGTGGAGTCTCCTTCTCTGGAGAGATTCCAGCCCCGTCTGGACACCGCCCTGTGTGCCCTGTCCTAGGGACCCTGCTTTGGCAGGGGGTTGGACCCCATGGGCTCTGGGGGGCCCTTCCAACCCCTGTGAGTCTGTGATGGTAACGGGCAGGACACCCTGCCTGCGGAGCGACCTGTCTCAGCAGCCCCAGCCCTGCTGGGAGCACACTGCACGTACGTGTTGTCTCAGCCACGGGACAACATCTGCACAGAGGCAGCGGCAGCGTCTCTCCGCGGCTGGGATACAAGGCTGTTGCAGTGGTCCTGCACCCTAGCCCGCACTCCCGCACTGCTGTGAGAGCAAGCCAACGGGAATCCTTTCAGTAGGTGGCAGCAGAAATGTGTTTTACACTCCAAGGATCCTTCAGGGACACTCCTTGGCAAAACCACCCATTTAGAGGCGCGTTGCTTCAGTTCAGACACTGCATCTTAACCAGACTTACAGCAGCAGGTCAAACCCAGGGAACCCAGGGAGGGGAAACTCGACCCGATCCTGAGAATCCCCAGGCTTCGCTCTGGCAGAAGCATCCCTCAGTAAACTGCCTCTTGCAAAATGTGGTAAGTTCCCTAATTTGGTACTTTGGTTTCTGTAGTGCTGCAGAGCTAGAGTGCCTCGTTGTACCTCCTAACAGTGTGACTCGTGCAAAATCACACCACACCTGCCAGCCTTGCAGTCCAGCCCAAACAAAGCCATTTAAAAAAAAAAAAAGAAAATTACTTCCATAAATTCCAAAGTCCCAACAAACAGGCACCAAAAAGATGATGTAAGCTCCCAGCTACCCAGCACCCCCCTAATTCACCCCCCCATAACCCCAGTTGCTGCAGAGGAGAGCCACATCCCCGCTAGGAACACAATGAGAGGAGCAGCTGAGGCAGCAGGAAGTCGTGACGGCTCCCCAAATACCTGGGCAGCAAGGTGTGGCACCATAAAGCTGACTCAGGGCTGGGTCAGGTCTCCTACACGCACCAGCACGCTTGCTAAATAATCATTTCCTGTTCTCCCCAGGCAAGATGGAGGAGATGGGGGCAGGACACAGGTTTATCGGGCACAGACAATCCCCCTCCCCAGAGCTGCTTGGCAGAAAGGCCAGCGAGGAGCAAATGCCCAGGCCTGGTGACTAAGGCAAGGACAGTGGCACTAGTTTTGTGACTAAGTATTACTCATGCAAGGAGGAATTCAGAGAGGGAGCCACATCCAGCCTGGCTCATTGCTTTGGATACTTCTGCAGCCATGAGCACAAAGGAGAGCTTTGACAATGAATCAGACCCTGGTTTAAAATTACAAAGACAGATGTACCCACCAACTTTGTGTTAGAATGATTTCAGTGTAATCATAAAAGCAGCTTAACGCTAATCAGAGGAAACAAGCAGAGTTTTCAGATCCAGATGACTAAATGTAGGCTCCTGGAGGGACAAAACCACTTTCAGAGGCAGAAGTGGGTTTTTATTAACACATAATGTATTTTGCTTTCCCTGAATTACAGAGGAATGTGATCACACTGACAAAGTTTGCTTGAAAAGCTTTTTCCATTGGATTTAATATTTTTAATCTGAGCATTCCCCCCCCCCCCAAAAAAAAAAATTTCTAAAACAATCTCTGGGATACACTTATCTTGAAAGAATCTCTGTAACCAGCTTCCAAAGGATTTAAAAAGAAGCCATCTACGCCCAAGTTACTTTTTTGCTTGCTTTTAAAAATCTACACTTATCCATATAAAAATAAAGGTAGGAACAGTAAAAATAAAGAGTCATCACATTCCAGTTCTCCCTTCATGAAGCCTTTTGCCCTCCCAGCTCGTTTACATGATTACTTTGCAGTCTGCAGCACAGGGAAAACTAACAAAGAATTACTAATTAAGCAGTTGCTTGCAAAAATCTGGGAGTTTGGAACTCCATCGTGGTGAGTGAGAGCTCCAAAGGAGTGCTCCAGCCCCCCACACAAACAGGTGATGTTAGCGGTGTGCGTCACTGCCAAAAGCAGCAGCACCCACCGCTGCTCTTCACAGAAGCGTGGTGAGGTGTTTGTGTAAGCTGCCCCAGGCCTGACCCAGCAGCAGACAGGCTCTTTTGGGTAGCTGGGAATCCCCTCTTACGTGTGATAGTTTCTTCTTTCTGTGCCTCAGAGATTACAGCACCAGGTTTTGCAACCAGTGACTTGTGCACTAGTTAACACAGGACAAGCTGCTTACACAACCTGCCAAGTGAACCATTCCAATTTGATCTCTATCTCACAAGCAGAGGTAGGAATCATCAGAACCAGTCCTTAAAAAACCCACCCCTCCTTTCTTGTATCTACTGAGCAGCATTTGTTCCATGATTTTAGAGCTGCAAGGTGCCAGCTGCACACAGATTCCCTTCATCTAGGAAGGGAGGTGATGGGATTCATATGGAAGAGGAACAGCATCAAACCCAGGGAAAGCTGGGCTGGGAGAACACAGGCCTCTTGCTGGGCTTGCTTCTGGCAGATGCTTACAAGGCAGACTGCAAGGCTTTAACATAAAGAAATAAAGCATAGCAGGAATCCATCACAGCCTGGAGAGCAAGGACTGAGGCCTGTTATTCACAGCACCATCAGCAAAGGCAGTTTAGGGGACAGCAGGAATTAGCTATGCCCCAATTCCTCCAGTATTTACCTGAAATTTGCACAGTCCCAGTACAATGTCAGAAGGTTTTTCTCTGAAGAATAATGTAGCCTGACAGCGTTAGCTCTCTGTCCATTACACTCTCAATCTTCTTGCTGCTTTATTATTTTAAAGCCTGTTTTTCCCTCACTGATCAGAGTATTTTTCATTTCAAAAAATCAGGAATGAGAACTGCAAATTCCCTGTAAGACAGCCAGACCTAGGTGGGGAAAAGAGAGGGGAACGAAGCAAGCTTCTGCTCCTCACTTCTTTGAGATGAGCACCTCTGTGGAGGGCAGAGCAGAGCCAACAGTGCTGCCCACGTGGGCTTTGCTCTGCACCCCTGTGGGAGTGCCAGTGAGCGTAGGCATGGCCCACCCCTGTCCTCAGAAAGGGCTGAGGAAGGAGTCCTCAGTGAAGGGACAGACTCAGGCCTGGATGACAAAAGCCAGAGTCAAGACAAAGCACATTTCCCAGGAGTATCACCAAGTCCAAATGTTTGTCCCCAGAAGGACCTGCCCAGATACCTGCAGCTGCTTCGGACACCCAAAGCCATGTGAGATGAAGGCTGCTGCCTGGCCTGGTCCTCGCAGGGAGCCTAACGATGCTCTGCAGCTCACTTTGACACCCATATCCATAACCTGTAGAGCTCACACAGCTTCCTGCTAAGAGGTCCCTACAAGCCCAAATGCTAATCCTACATGTTAAGTTCACTTCCATACTCCACCTGTCCCCAAATCAGGTGTCCAGCCTCCCTCTACAGCAAGCAGAGGGAAAAGATCACCTCTAGTAAGGAATGACCCTCTGGAAGCATTCACTGTCACTCCTGACTGCAGAGAGCATCTGGGCTCCTGGCTCACAGATGGCCAGTGAGTTAGTGAAACGCCAAGGTGTGATTCAGAGACAAGAGGAGAAGGAGACACCACCAGCCTGAATTCCCAAACACCAGGTACTGTAAAGTCAGGAGGGGAGAAGGGGGAACACACAGCAACAAAAGAAAACCCACCAATGCCAAAACCCAACCCCACAACACACCACCTTCCAGGGCAAAGCAAATTAAGAAAGTAAAACCCAAACTACTCCTCAGCAGATATGTATCCGTGGAGCTTTGTACATGGCTGCTGCCAAACCCCCAGGTTCCACGAACAGCTCTGGCTTGGCTCCTGCATGAACAGCAGCAACAGAAGCCCACCAGCAACCAGGCCATAAAGCCAAGAGGGCTGAAACCAAGCCAGGGACTGACCTCATCTGTGCACACAGTTAGAAACAGGGGACAGCTTCTATGACAACATGGGTTTAAATTCATGTCCTCAGTACGTGCATGCATGCCAGCCACGGAATGAGAGAACAGCACACTCATGCAGAGTAAAATCTGCCCCAGGCAAAAGCACAGAGGACTATTCTTGAGGCTTCCCCTCTCCAAACCAAGCAGGAGCATTCCTTTTTTCCCCTTGTTTATTTAAAAAGCCCACCGCACATTCCTGGGCACCAGCCTATCCCGAGCCAACCATGGGAGGAGAGCTTCCAGCTGTAAATCCCAGGAAGAAATCGGTCTGGCTTGGGACCTGCCTAACAACTGGTACCTTCTGATGGTTGTTTAGTGGTCTGCAAAGCGCACCACAAATCTCCAGAGAGTTGTTTTCACATTGTTAAAGCCACCCTCTGAATTGGTCTCCACACTGAAAAGGCTGAAGAGCAGTCCAGAGAGCTGCTGCAGGAGCACGTCAGCCAAATGGGTCCATCCAAGTCCTACCTGCCCTGAGAACGTGAACTCCCAGGCTCCAGCACTTCTCCCCAGCCACACCTCACCTGCTTCAATCTTTGTTCCCACAGGGTATGAAAACATTGTTGTGGCAACCACCAGGAGACTCCCTGGTCGACTCATCAAGGGGGGCACCACCATTACGCCTCAGGGCAGCAGCAAAGCCATTTTAAAGCTCCTACAGAAAGAAGATTAGAGAAACGGAAGCTGCAGCAGGAGTAAGTGTGCATCTGGGCAGCACTAGGGAAGAAGTCTGTCTGTCATTGCTCCAACACAGGGTCACCATCAGGTGTTGCGATGCAGTGGCCGTTTAACTGTAGGAGGAGGTAGCCCTGCCACACCATGGAAACTGAGGAGCACAGCAGTGCCAGAGCACAGCAGTGTCCTTTCTCCACCGGGAATAACAACAAAGTTTTCTGCACGGGCAATTGGACAGGGCATTTTAGGAGTCACATGAAGAATTTCTGAATTAGCAATCTTAGCCCTTAGGTACAGCTTTCCTGATGGTGTTTTCCACTCCAGGCAGACAGAGCAGCAAAGAGCCAGCCCTTCAGCTCCGCAGCAGTAAGCTCTGTCTCCCATCCACATGGGGAGGCACTGACAGGGAAACAAGCACACACCAATTCTGCGGTCAGAGTTTAAACCCAAAGCCCAATTCAACCAGCAACCTCCAGGTTGCTTTTGCCCTTTCCATGCTGGAGCTAAATTGAGTGGCACACAGCAGACAGAGCTGCCCAGCAGAGCCTCCCCCTATTTGTTATTTTTAGCCATTTAGTCCGACAACGCCTGACAACTAAACATGCTCAATATAGCAGGGGAGAAAGGGGACTATCAGATATTATCAGAGAAAACACACAGCAATAATCACTTTCTCCACCCCTAATGAAGAATCAATTTTCCATGTCTTTATAACATCACAGAGCTTGTTCTTTTTAAAATGCCACATTTAAAAACAGAATCCATCCAGACCTGCAGTGGAAACGGATAACATTTCCTGAAACAAAGCATTGTTCCACCCTTCACATATCATGTTTCCTTAAAAACAAGGGAAGAAAAACATTACTTGGTTTTTCTCCTAATACTGCACAAACATTGCTGAGCTAAAAAGAGTCTGTGCTCATCCCTTTAGAATGCTTTCAAAATAGATTTAACACATATCCCCTCGTACTGCGAAACACAACAAGAATTTGATAGTATCAGGACTGGAAAAATTCAATCGCTGCTGCTAAGCAGGATGCTTCCCATGCCAGGATGGGAGGGAGCCTGTGCCATCCATCTCTCCAAGACCCAAGCAGGTTTCTCCAAGCCCCATCAGCACAGCCTCTAAGCAGGCATGCCTATTTTACCAGTAAGCCTGGGCAGCCTATGCAAGTTCTGAAGTTAAGAATGCTACATGTGAACATACATAATGTTATGTTCATCCCTTAGCTTGAAGAAGGAATGTAAAGCTACACTGCTTTTTCTGCAGAGTAACTGGGTAGGCATCTTCCCCTGTACACATCCATGTCCCCTGAGAGTCTGCAGAAGGCAGTTGCCCTCACTGAGTACATCCAATGGCTATTCCAGCCCAGCCATATTGTCACAGCCCTGGTTCTCCTTGCTGCTTTGCCACAGAACAAGCAGCAGGGAGGACTAAAGTTGCAGCATCACATCAGTTTTGTGATGCTGCCTTGAAAAAGGCAATGCACTGCTTCAGCAGCAGAGGAACCTGGGAGGGGAGCAAGGCGCAGGGAATAACTGCAGGCGGTCGTGCACTGCAGAGCTGGGAGAAAAGCAGCTGTCAACCCAGACGCAAAACCTCTCACCATTTTCAAAGTTAGCTCTGGTAGCTGTGAATGCCAGAAAACCCAGCTCATATCTCTGAAGCAGGTTAAAGTCCATGTTCTTCACAAAGCCAGCACACGGGAGCTTTCCTTGCTATGCAGCTGGACAGATTTAGAGAAGAGCTCAGGGCTGAACCCAGCCCTCTGGCTGTGCTGCTCTGCAAACAGCACCAAGCTGTTTGAGGGAAAAGCATTTCTCAAATTCAGGCTTGCATAAAAAAATACACATATTGCAATACCTTGGCAATAGCATCATAATCCAAGGCATAATTATCTCAAGCTCACATTGCACGAGTAACCAGATCAGCCACACTGCATGGACACTGAAGGATTAGTCTGGCCAGCTTGATTCAACTGTGCAAAGTGAGAAATGCAAGCCAGTAACTAGGTAGTTAATGTAGAACATAAACCCAAGTTTTAAAATCCATCCAGTTTTAGTAACAGGAGGAGGGAAGTTTTAACCCATCTTGGTTTGATATTTATTTTATAACGATGTAGCGGAAGCACAAGGTCACAAAGTTTCACATTCTTTCCTGCTGCCATCACTACTTATTTTCAGGACAGTAAAATGCCCTGCTCCGGTGATAAGCACTCTCTGACTCGGGCTCAGGTATTTCCCCTGAAATCTCCATTTCCAGGAGTTGTCAGTCTAAAAGCCCATCCTATTCCATAGGGAAGAGCAAGCCTAAGGAAAATCCTTTTCATAAAACTGCCAGCCACAAGCAGAGTAGTTAAAACACGGGCTTGAAAGTCCACTTGAAATGAACTGTCAGAAGCTCTGGCAATCTGAGCCCTACTATGTGTGGCTAAAAAGAAGAAACAACCCATGTGGCAGCCACCGCTGGGGACAGTCACTATTGCTGGGAACTCGAATTCAGCAGTTGTAATCAGAGACTCCAATAGCAGGGAGGTATGAGGCAGAAGCACACATATGCCAAGCAGTCAGCTCCCAGCCTTTGTTTGAGAACAGCAAAGGTTATAATTTGAGGGGAATTCCATCCATTCTGCTGAACTCTGCAATCAGAAAGTTCAGGAGCCAAGATCATTCCTCACCAGGAACGGGAAGAAACAGACGCACAGATGAAAGGCAGGGCAGCCAAGAGCCCCACAGGCCTGGCAGGAAGGAGCCCACTGGGCAGTGTGTAAGCAGATGCTAGCAAACACACTCCAACCATTCCCAAATCCAGATGTGTTGCTATGAAGTTCTCTGACCCAGCTGCAGGGCTGCCTTTGCACAAAGCCCTAACACAGCCACTTTTATCCCATAACCATAACAATGGCTGTGCCTTGTGTCTGCATTAATACCACGTTAAACTTGTAGCCTGTCCATTAGTTACTTGTTTCCCCTGCTCAGAAAAAGTTCTCACAGCCAGAAACACAAACCCCAGTAATACCTGGCACAGAAAACACTCCAAGCAACACGTCAGGTGGGGATGTGCTCACCCTACAGCTCCCCAGGCAAGGAGAGTTTTAAGAAGGAAAATACAAACTCAACCTCTACTTCAGCATGAGTAAGAGACAACAGAGAGAGAACTGCACAGGTGTGAGGAGGTTTGAGTACTGACTTCCCATTGATGCTTGTCCCTACTCAGCTGGTCTCCACACTCACTTTTTGCCAAAAGACTAACAGATGAGATAAGTTTTACACAATTCAGGCTTGGCTTCTTCTGTCATTCCCCCCAAAAAAATACAAACCAAAAAACCCCATCAAGGATAAGAGATTTTTATTAATTGTATTTGAGAGGCACTAGGAAAATAAACATATGCTAATGGCCTTGGAAAAGTACATTTTTAACATATCTGAAGAACTGTAAGCTGTATATGTAGCATGTAGAAGACAGTCAAGATTCACTAGACAACTTGCTTGAACACTGGACCTTGCACAGACACCACTTTATACTTCCTAGATATTCTTCTCTGCCTTGAAAACTCCAACCAGGTAAACACAATACAGAACTGCTCTGCCCACATCATCAAAACAAAGTCCCTTCTCCCCCTAGATTCGGTCTTCAACAGCAGGCACAAGTAGATGCCTAGGGCAGAGTGTAAGGACAGGGCAGGAGTATACAGAACTTCCTCCTCATACTTTCCCAGCCTCCAGACATTTTTAGCTCAGAGACTTCCTGAGCAAGATGCAATTTCTACATATTTGGTAATTCTCAATGGAGTTCTCTTCCATGAATTTGTGCAATTGTCCTGAGCCAGTGTAAACTTTTCATGCCCATAACACTGGCAGAGTTTCATATCACCTATCTGCTGCAAATGACCACACAAACATCCTGTTGCTCGTTTCAAACCTCCTACTGATCTCATTTGAATCCCTCACCCTCAGTTTCTGCATGAGGACATGGGGTGGAGCAAACAATCAAAGCCCCTCTGGTAGTGTATCTAGCAAAGGAACCCAGAAACACAAAGTGCCTCAGGTCACTTGCAACAGGCAGCACGTTTCACTTCCTTACACTCCTTCAGAATGAGAAGCCCCAGCTGAAATACAAGGAATGCCACAAACGGGATCCTGTGACCTTCAGTGTTCTACTTCCAGCAACATTACCTGCCAAACACTTACCTCTAATTCCTTAATTTTCTCTTCAGCTATTCTCTGCTTTTCTAGGAGCTGGTTATGAATCACTCCTTTAGACTGAAGGATAAACCTATAAGTAAAAGAGACAGACAACTGTTGAGTATTTTGACAGCTGTTGTGCACCCAGCTGCGTGCTGAGTTCAACCGCAGTGAGCTCTGCAGAGTATTCCTGCTTAACCTGCCTGTCCTGGACAGAGGCAGAAGAAATTGCTATGATAGCTCACACCAGGCACTGGGCTGGGCTCAGAGGTTTGCTCACTCATCTCACCCGTGATTTGGGTGGAAGAAAATGGATGCATACAGATCCCCCTCTAGCACTCAGTGCCTTTAAATTATCTGAAAGCAGATCTTGCACACAGAGGGCAATGGGAGTCTGTCATCCTGTTCCCTTCAAAGGGACCTGAATCACTTGATGGCACGTTGTCAGGAAGCTTCTTTCAGTGGGTAATAAGCCATTCAGGACTGGTTCAGTGCTCACAAACCTGCACAATAAAATCAAAGCTTTCTACAGAGAAAGGCTGAGAGAGTTGGGGGTGTTCAGCCTGGAAAAAGAGAACCCTCTGGGGAGACCTTACTGTGGCCCTTTAATATATAAAGAGGCTGACAAGGAAAACAAGGAGAGACTTTTACCAGAGCCTGACAGGCTGAGGGGCAGCGGTGTGAAACTGGAAAGACATGTTTTATGCTGAGGGTTGGGAGGCCCTGGCACAGGGTGCCCAGAGAAGCTGGGGCTGCCCCGGGATCCCTGGCAGGGTTCAAGGCCAGGTTGGATGGGGCTTTGTGCACCCTGGACTGGGGCAGGGGGCACCTGAGGGCCCTTTCCACGCAAACCCTTCTGTAATCTGATGACACAGAGCCAGGTACTTCCACCAGAAACACAGCCACAGTCAACCTGCCTTTACTTCAGCTTTCACTGCTCCCCCTATTCAGGGCTCAGCTTTAACACACCCCTCACTGACCTCCAAATTCCCACACTTCCTACATTCAGAGGGTTTTTCTGTGGGGTGGGAAGTGGTCATTTTTAACTGAGATTGCAGCCACTGGTTTCCACTTGTTCTGTATTTTTAATTGCCAAATGGATTGGAAAGATGCATCCATAACAAGTCAGTCTCAGTAATCCTGCCTGGCGGCACACAAAAAGCTGCCCAACTTGCTCAGAAGAGTGTCTGAAGGAGCATCAGCATCCAAAGCAGCTCTCCAGCATGTGGCAGTGGCATCCTACAAAGAGGAAAACTAAGTTCAAATGAATTTTAGGAACCTTCCGTGCTTGCCTTTCACCCTTCCAGACATAAAGAATGCAGGAGACAGTTTCACCCCTTCCCTACTTAGAAAGTCCCCCAGAGGACTTAGGAGGAGTCTTCACAGGTCATGCCAACAGTTCAAAGTCTCCCTCCAGCACCAACTAGGGTCAATGTCTTCCTGCCAGGTGACAAGAGCTCATGCTTGAACAGTTAAAAGCAGCAGCTTCAGACAGGGCAGAATCAGAGCGCGTTCCTGTCTGAAATCAGCTTGCAGTGCCATCTCCCATGACAAAAGACATTCTTAACGTGTTTATTCAGGGCCTGGTAAACACAAATGCGGATCTGCAGCTTGGCCTGACACCCAACATGCTCTGCAGCAGCACCCCAAACAGCCAAAAGCAATACTACCTGCCCTGGGCATTCCTGAACCGCATGGGAGCAGAAGAGCTGGTAATTAGAACAGATTGCAAATTAAAATTATTTCTTGGTGCCACTATTAACTGCACTTAGCAACTGCTTTCTCCTCCTACCCGTTCATCTCTTTTCTCTCTCTGCTCTATCTTTTCCATTGCAATTTTCTCAATTATCCCCCTTCTCCCCAGTTTCAGCTCATGCTTATTGCTAGTGTCACTCTGCTCATCATTTGCTCCTGCTCGTTACAACACAGCTCACTCAGACTCTCTCTGTCCCCTCAACCTTCCCCTTTCATTAGGTGTCCTCACAGCCCACTTTTACACATTGCTAATGTTTTCATCAGCCTCTTGAAATAAAATGTGGGGTTTTCTCAGTCCTGTGAAAATCAAGTTGGTGGCCACTACTTAACAAAGAAGTTATTTACATTTGCTATTCCACACAGAGCCTGTACCCAGCCAGAGAGGAGCTACTTTTTAGGACCACCAGTAACCACCTCACTCTGGAGCTCTTACACTGACCCTGCAACACCAGAAGAAGCAAACATTAGCCTTCCCACTCCCCCTGGTAGATTTTGGGGGAGAGACTAAAGTTTTGCCTTGCTTCTGCAGAAGCTGCCATTGAGGGGGACAGAGGGAGGAATCAAAGCTGCAAGGTGCCTTCAGTAAAACAGGGCATCAGCCGCACATCCCAGCTTCCCCTGAAACTGTGTATATGAACATTTCCTTCATTATTTCCTCTTTTGAGGGGGCACTCAAGAAGAACAGATTCCCTTCCCATTTACTTCCCCAAGCTGCACAGCAAGATCGATCATTTTGGTTTCACTGAAGCCTCTAGTCTAAGAAACCACGTCAAACACCAGCACAGCCTGATCAACACCCTGCAGCTGGGAAGGTCGGTGCTGGGCTTCAGGCCCTGAGCAACCAGCTGGCCCAGACCCACCATGGGCACTAAAACCTTTGAGCAAACAAGCGGCTGACTTCACTTCTATTCTGCAAATGTCAACAGCAGTCATCCGGGAAAATCTCATCCCTCCCACCCTCCTGCAATGCTTTGGCAGACATGCAACTGCAAAATAACACTGGGTGCCCAAAGTTAGTGCTGACAAGCCTTCTGCAGGAAGCTGGGTGCAAACACAACCACCCCAATCTTATTTGCCATAAAACAGTGGGCTGGAACCTGTCTCAGTTCACACACTGGCTCAGAAGTGAATCAAATGTCCCCAATGTGGCCAAGAGCACCCTTCAGAAGGTCTTCACCAGTACTAGCTTCAAGCTACCCTGCTGCAAGGCCATCAAGGTGCTGCTGTGGCAGCTGCCAAGGGCCATTTTTTTAAAGCTATAAATCCACATTAACTATTTAAATCTGTGGCTTTAATTTCCAACATAACAAGGACTCAAGGAAACCCCCACTCATCAGTGTCTTAGCTTTTAGCTGGGATACATGCGTTATGGAGATCTAGAGCAAAGTTTTTGCCTAAGAAAATAATGTGGTTTATGGTAGCATTTGGAAAAGGCAGAAGCTCGTTCTGCTCCTGAAGTAAGAGGTGCTGCAGGGCACCTGTAATAAGCTGCAGTTGCAGTTCTTCCAGTCACCCTAAGTAAAACACCAACTTGTTTCCCCCCACCCCACCCCGCCCCACAAGCTCAAGAAATAAGGTGGTATCATTCTGTTGCCCAGCTTTAGTTAAATGTGGCTATTTTATATGTGAATTTTCAAGGCCATGAAAGAACCCTGGGAGGTTCTGGGGACTTGGTTCTTCCCTGAGTTTGTGAACAAGCCTTTCCAACACATGAGCTTCATCCGCTGCCTGGAGATACATGACCAGTGGAGAACTGGCCCCATGTTACAGTCACCACATCACAGACCTGAGGAGCCACTTTCTGCTCTGTTACGCTGAGCTTGGCAGATGACATGACTAACAGCAAGCCCTTGATGCTGACCAGCCCAGAAGACCTACACAGACTGCTCTGACACAGTCAGACCATAGGAGGCTCTGAGAGTTTGGACATGTTACTGGGATGTTATGATGGTCCACAGAAGACAAGTAGCAAACCAAATGTTCTTCCAAAGTGAGTTCACTTCTGTCCACCACCTTTCAGTGATGAGTCTCAGCACACACTAATAGATCTGTCAAACATGACACCTATACTATCAAAGATGAAACAATGATTCAGAAAGGCATTCAGCACCACAGTGGCAATTACAAAGCTTAGTAACAATCACCTCTTCACACAGGACCAGAAATACCTGGGTCAGAACCGACAAGTTCACCACATCTCAGCCTGCCATCCATTTCAAAGGGAAGAGCTAGCAAAAACAGAGAAGGATTTGCCCTGTTCCAGATACTTCAAAATGTATCAATGTCCACAGATAATGGTAAAAAGCTCAAACCAAGGAAAATTAGAAAAGAAAGCTAGAGAGGAGTAGGGATCATGGGAACAGCAATGCTCAGCCAAACCTGGGCTGTCAACAAGAGCACCTCTCTGAGAAGCATTTGCAAATGGGCTGTAACTATGTGCTCTGGTCTGATGACTGCTAAATCTCCACTGCAATACAAAGAGCAAAAATAGAGCACCCAGGAACTGAAAGAGAAACCTCACTTTAAATATTCCCACTTGTTACTATTTTCCTCCCTCTATTAGCTCCACATCAGGATTTTTGTTTCCCTAAGGCAGAGAAAACAGCATATATATATATTCACTCTGAGACTCACTACTTGCTTCCTTCTGAAGGGATTCCTTACTTCTTCCCAACCGTAAATGCTGAGACACACTGCCCATCTGTCCAGTGTTTACACAGCACTCCACTGCACCCTACTCCAAGTGGCCTTTAGGCTGTGGTCCGGCTGGTCAGCGATACTATCGACTCCATCAGCTGTCTGCTGCTTTGTGTCACACGTACACACCCAGACAGTAATGCTCCTAGAGTGTAAGTAATTCCATAACTCAGCCTGTTTGCACCAAAATGTACTGTTTACTTGACTTTAAGACATAATATTAGATACTGAAAGATTCAGCTCTTAATGAATGAGGTTATGGAGATGTTTGTTCAACACACGCCGCTCTTCATTATGACATACAAGTCATTACATTTATTAAAGGTGGAGTAGCTGTGATGCTCATCGTTAAGGTTTTCCACTAAGAACCTCTATTTTCAATTACTTGTAACGGCAGTCAGCTCTGAGCTCTATGTCTGGAACTTGTGGTGGCAGACCTGACCCAGACATAAGCACTCTCTTCTCCTGCTCTGGCCTGGGAACAGGGTTCAGGTGCTTCGCCCACACAGCTTGCTGGTCTGAGAGGCTGTTTGTGTTACAGGGAAGCAGCCACACAGCAGGTCACAGGGCTCCTTCCTACCAGGCTGCAAAGTAACTTCCTACTTGGGTCTGTGCGGATCACTGCAAGAACCTGCACAGGGTGCCGGGGAAGCCTCAGCTTCTCCCCTGCCCAATACCAACATACATCTGCCTGCCTAATTTCAGAGAGAGAGAACTGAACAGGTAGGAATGTTGCCTGAATAATGATGACTGACTGATCTGAAAGTCCATTCAGCTGGCTCCCAGCACATACAGAAGGGCATTATAACTTCAGCTTTACAGTTCCTGTTGCATTTGGGAAACTCTCTACAAAAATTTACAATACTGAAAACTAACAGCTTTCTATAAAGCTGTAACATTATTCTAACATGTTTTTTGTATTTCTAAAAGGAAAAGAAAAACCCCACCCAAAATGCTGTGCTACAACCCAGTCATTTACATGTAATATCCTGCTCCTTGAAATGGAGCGTTTCCATTGCACTACTCCATGAGAAAAGTTGGGCTGAGCCCAGTCATGCCCTTATCTATTTAAAGACGCTTTTTAATTCTGAACTTGCACTGCCATTCAAGCTTTGAGCATCCTCAGGAGGGGATTACTGCATTATAAGTACTGCTCAAAGCCAATGGAAGAGAGGCTTCCAAGGCACTGATCCCAAGCGATCTCGCTTGATTGAACAGGAACCGGCTGTGCACAACAGCAAGTGCCCAGCAGTTCCCTTCCACCCTCCTAGGGTCCAGTTGTACTCTGTTAGCTATTCCCTCAGCAGCTCCTAACAGGCCCTGCTTACAGCCCTGCAAATTTCAGTTTTGGTCATCCTGGGTGAATTACCCACTTCCAAATGAGACAAAGCAGCAAGACTTTCAGAGAAAGGAAAACCACAATTATAATTTGTGCTGCTACCCTTCATGTCAAAGGGTTTCACATTTCTTGGTCTGATTTTGAATTCCCCATTCAACAGACCATAAGCCTTAACTACAGCTTGTGCAGAAGCAGATGGAGTTGGAACAGAGGAGTTGAAGCTTTTCCTGTATTTGCTTTTATTTTACCGGTCAGTCATCTCACTGGGTCACTCTCAGTACAGCTAAACCAAACTGTTCCTTCCTCCCTCCTCAGCCAAAGCAGCACACACTTTAAAGCAAAATAAACCCTGCATCTTATGTTGTGAGAGTCACATAGGAAGACTTTCCAGCAGGAGCAGTTTGCAGCTCCCATGGCATTTTACTACTGCAGTCAGAGGTGGACATGCACCAGGAGCTGTTTGGGAAGGCAATATGGGCTGAAGCGTGCTGGAGCATCTCTGGTGGGCAGCAGAACCTGCACAAGCTCAGCCAGACAGCACTGGAGCACCCACAGAGACCAGGATTAGCGACACTGGAAGCAGTCCAAAGCAAGTCTTATGTAGGCCACAACCAGGGTAACTTTTACTCAGATGAACATTTGTAAGCCATAAACCTATTTACTTTAAGGAGCTAAAGGAAGAGAACAAAACATGCCACGCTGCTTGCTTCCTCAAAGCTCTCCCAGGACAGGCCCAACAGGTCCATCCCGCCTGCCCAGGGGCCATGGGCTTGGGCTGGACTCCAGGCCACATTTACATTGAGTTTTCACTTCTTTTTTACTTTTTTTTTCTTGTTCTGTCAATAGCTACAGGCATATTATGTTACCTCAGCCAAGATAGTAACACAGCTTGCAAACAGCAGTTTCTGCATTGCCAGACACTTAACTAGACGGCAGATTTATATCATTGTTCATGCTTGGTTCTTTAAAAAAAGAAAGCAGGAATATACCTCTAAGGGTGTCCTAAATATAGCACAACCCAAAATAATGAAATAGTACTGTGGTTGGCTTTTAAAGAACATCCTCACTTCTTTTTGAAGGTTCAATTGACATAAATGGACCTAAAAAAAAAAAAAACAGAAGAATAAAAAGAAGAAAAAGGCAAGGAAATGCCACCTCTGTCAGCCAGGAATTAGTAACATTTGAGATCCAAACCCTGTGGGGACAACAGCGTAAACATGACTGCGGTTCACAGAGGGGAAATCACCATGACCATTTTTTTTATAGAGTCATAGAACAGTTAGAAGGGACCTTAAAGATCATCAAATCCCAACCCCCTACCAGGGGCAGGGACAACTCTCAGGGGCCCCATCCATCCCAGCCTCGAACACTGTGGAGGGGGCAGCCACCACTTCCCTGGGCACCCTGTGCCAGGGACTCACCACCCTCAGTGTGAAGAACTTTTTCCTAATATCCAACCTAAATCTACCCCCTTCCACTTTAAAACCACCTCCCTCATCCTATCTCTACATGCTTTTCTAAAACCTCCCTCCCCAACTTTCTTACAGGCCTTTTCAGGGACTGGAAGGTGCTGTGAGGTCTCCCCAGAGCCTTCTCTTCTCCAGGCTGAACAACCCCAACTCTCTCAGCCTGGCTTCACTTGACCTACTTTTCCTCACTGTATCCCTTGTTTCAGGGGTTTATCTTCTAATTTTGCTTTAAAGTACCTTTCTTGCATGTGGCAAGGATGACTTGCAGCTTGCTTCTGCAAAGGCAACTCCAATGACTGCAGTCTGGCTGCCCCAGCAGCAGCACTCCAAACACATTTCTGCAGTCTAGGTTGAACCGTGTTAGAAAGTTGCAAGCAGCAGAAAACAGAAACAATTTTCTCCCAATCATAGGAAGTCAAGATACATTTCTAAAGTCTCCTTTAAAACTCTCTTCTAAGAATTCCCCACAAATTCCTAAGTAAGAACATTAGAAACCACAAGCAAGAAAATGTTGGGGTGAACACTCTGGTCGACCAATCCTAAAGACATTTCTATTTTGAAACTTATCTTCTGTTGATAAATCTGTGATCAGAAAGGTGAACTTTACAGTAGGAACTGAAGTGACAGGGAGATACTGCTGTACTCGGATGGGCAAACTTAGGTTTAGCTTTCTCAGCAGCAGCCCTTCCCTTAGAACCTACCCAGGAAACCCAGTACACAACTATTCTGCAAAGCAAATCCATCCACAGTTGGAAGGAAAACAGAACTAAAAAAACAGAAAAGCTTTGTGTCTTGCCAGGAAAAGCCCTCTGAAATGCTAAGTGAGGAGGAGGAAGGCCCAGTATGGGCTGGTGGCTGTTAAACAGCACGGCCTTGGCTTCTCCACATCCAAACCCTACTACAAAGCATCAAAGCAATCCAGCAAACACCACCGCCGTGGATGTGTAGATAACCCAGCCAGAAGAATTCAAGCATCACACCAATACAGAGCTATTTCTGGATGCTAGAGTTAAGCCAGCACTAAAACAACCACACTCATTTCCTAATCACAGGAACAAACTTTTAGAAAATAGTTTTGGAAAAACAATACAACTTGGATGCAGCAGTTGTACCATTCCTGAGTCAACCGCTTCGGTTCTTGCGACCCTGGGTTATACTTGTGGAAAACAGAAACTTCCTCCCATGGCATTAGTTTCCTCACGTTTTACTCCAGTGTTTTAATGGAGGCACTGGGAATTAAACCTCCTCCTTTCAGCTTCCAACAGGCAGCTAGCTCAGAGGATGCTCAGGTGTCGATTTGCCATTTGTATTAAGGATGTTCCACATAAAATATATATACACTCCGTTGACCATAGGACCCACAGGACTAGAGACTGACTCTGGGCATCTCCACCTGAGAGCTGCGGACCCTGAAGTACCACCCCACTGGCTGGATATCCATGGACACCACACCTGGAAGGGCATCCCCAAGCAAGGCGGGGATATAGCGGGGATGCTCCCAGTACTTCTTTGGTCCTGTGATTTGGCCACCCTCCTCTGCTACAGGAGAGGGAAATTCAAGTGCCTGTGCTAAACCAGGGGAAAACTCCCCATGTTCTGGAAGAAGTGCTCTAGCACTTAGTACTTCCCCAGGGACTCTAACCCTCTATTCCAATGTTTCCTTTAAAGGGGGACGGGAGGAGGAAAAAAATACTCAAAATACAGTATTTTAAATCTACTAAATATTAAAATAAATGGAAACTCCCTGCTGTTTCAGAGTATCAGTGGAATTTTTAGTGCCTTCAGAAACAAGACACTAATATTCCATATTTTTTTGGCAAAGTCATTTGGCACAACAAGCCACAAAAGCAGGAAGAGCTCAAGCTCCCAAAAACATTTTCTCCCTGCCTAGCATGTATCCAAAGAGATCTGTGCACCACTGAAGCAACGGACAGGTTACATTTGCAAGACACCCCAGATTTCCTCCTTCTGGAGGCAGGGACAAAATGAAGATGGCCCTACTAGGGCTCTCACTCCCCACAACAGTCTGACCTCCAAACTGCTGCCCTGCAAGACTCCTTGAAGCTGCTGGCATTTATACGCCAGCACATCGCCTCTGGATCACAGCGGATCAAACTGTCTCTTCCAGCAATGTCAGTCTGCAGAGCAGTCTGGCTCTGTTCTGACTCCCAGTTTAGCTTTTGCCTCCTTTATGTTTATTCAGGTAGGTCCTTCCTCTGTGTTGTCCAGATAACAGGCAGGGGAAAAGTTAGAGATAAAGAAAAGAGAAAATGGAACAAATCTGTTTGGATGTCATACACCTAGTCTGAAGAGAAAGGTCCTCCTAAAGAGTTAAATGTCTCCATGCAAGGGAGACAAGCATCAAGGAAAAGCTGTTCCACTAATCCCCACAGAGTAGGTGGGGGGACTATAACCAACAGGTTTATTTCAAGTAGGGCTAAGAAAAAGACCTGGTGTTTGTGGGGGGTTTTTTAAGTTAGCTATTATTTTTATTCTAGGGCCTTTTTTTCTGCTGTTTATACATTTGACAAACACTGACAGATCAGATTTGTCCAGTCTACAGCAGTTCTCTGTCCCAATCTGAATTTGCTGCTGTTTCCTAGAACTGGGCAGATCACAACTCACATGCAAACCATGGAAATCTTTTCTTCTTCGAAGTTTCAATATTGCATGGAGAAATTCTGCTGAGCAGCAGGGCAGGAGAGCTATAACTGGACTGAGATATCCAGGAGATTACCAATGAGCAGCCCAGGGCAGCAGGAATAAGATCAAGAACTAAGTGGGGTAAGGGCAGGGGGCAGCGTGTCTGAGAAATCGGAAGATGTCAAGCTGGAAAAAAAGCCCATGCCCAAGACAAGAAGCTCCCTTTCTGATCTGAAATAGAATCTAGGACCCCTACACTCTTAGTATCTCACAACTGCACTCCCACACTCCTCAGAGCCAGGCAAAGGAGCCGAGTGCTCCCCCTCGTTTCACTGCTCAAGGCAGCACTACTGCTGCAGCGTACAAGCTACTACTGCATCACCCCTGCACACATCATTTTGGGTTTTGCTTTCTGTCACCGCTCTTTCAGAAGATCTTGCAACCTTTTATAGTCCCTCTCACACCTAACACTGTGACGAACACTGTTCAGGCTGCAACGAGACTGACGAGTTCAAAACAGGAAAACCTGAAAGAAAATAATGACTGGGTGGTGGAACACCTCAGGGCTCAGACACGTCACACCACGCAGCCTTTAGCTCCTCACACTATCTCCCAATGTCCCTGGAACACACAGCACAAACAGCGGTCAGGCAGCAAGACACTGGACACTGGCTTTTTTTAATCACATTTCAGTGCCTGATTGTCCTTAATACACACTGCTTACAGAAATGAACAATCTTCCCTTTTTCAATAGCTAGACAGAGGAGCTCCAACTTTATTAACTCTGTGTTGACCAGAGACCAAGAGCAACACCCTTGTCTCTGGGATTGATTTAAGTACTGCAGCACCTGCCAGCTTCCCAGCAGCTGAACTCTGCACAAAGCCTTACCCAAGGAGATGGGCAACAGAGAAGCCGCTTGGACTGTACAGGCCAGCCTATACTTAGTAACTGAACCGTAATGATTACGCGTTGCACATCCTCCAGATCTCTGAAAGCTTTCTTCAAGCAGGAAGCACCGTACAACTACCAAGTTGTACAGTGATCCAGACTGGGAGAGTTAAACACCAACCTCATACATGCACAAAACAAGAACACAGCTGGCGCAGCCGTGTGGAGCTGTGGGCAGCAGTGACTGCTGTCTTCCAGGGATCAGGACAGAGCTTACAATGGCACATGACATCTCATTTTCAAACAAAACCAAGAATCAGTAAAAGCAGGAACGCATTTAAACCCCCAGACCAATCAAGAACCTTTAATCCTCTCTCACATTTCACTTATGTAGGTTCAGTCACCAAAAATCTGAACAGCTCTTAAAAAAACCCCTGAAAATTGTATTATTCTAACAGCTGTCCTCATAAAACACTGTACTCACACCAAGTACATTTATAGGGGCACTTGCAATAATATGCTATATTTGAACATCAAGTTGTGCTACGGTATTTGCTTGATTTTTACATTCATATATTGAATTTTTCTAAGTGTTCTCCCATTTGTTGCAGAAGCAAACTGATGATAGAGCAATATCAACCCAAAACTTCCCATTTTAGCATGGCACAAGAAGCCACAGGACTCTCCTCACCGCGCCTCGCGCGAGTGCCGGGCATTCTTCTCCTGTAAATAAGGGTCTTGTCCAGGTTATTGGCTAAAAGAATGTAAAGGGAAAGGTCTGAAGTATTCAGACAGAATTCTGAAGCTTAAACTTTCAACATAGTTCTCAAAGCAACGTGATGATATCAGTTCACAAATAGCTTAAGCAGAAGTCCAGCACAGCAATAGATGTCTCAGGCTACGTAACAGGCCTTTCAAAAGAGTATGAAGTAACAGAATTGAAATGTATTTGGCAAGATGCCACCGCTCAGATGATATCCCAGCCTCAGGGATATGTACAGTACACAGCAATACATCATCTCCTACTATGTGGCACTGACATTTCTTCTGTCAAACCAAAAATAACTCCAGCAAAAGTAAGCTGAGCCCCACATGTGGAGGCCAGTACAGCCTCTCCACTACACACATGGTGGTACAAACCAAAAACAACTCTCACATTTGCCGGGGGAGCAAGGAAAGCCTCTCGGAGAGGAAGGGGGCTCGAGGCAGCAGTTTGGAGAACCAAACCCACACAACTTCCTAAGTTGTGCAGAAGAGTACATGAGTGAGGCAGACTTCCTGGCAGGACACAGCTCATCACCACAGTTCCTTAAACTTTCAAATTCCACGAAAGTCTGGAGTATCTTATCCTACAGAAGGGTACACGCTAGCCCACTGCACATACTCCAGTCCACCAAAGCAGGAGAACAATAGAGGAACTTTACCAGAAGCCAGATTCTGAGTAGCCACTAAAATGACTTAAAATAAAAAAAGGGGAAAAAAAAGTTGAGCACAGGAACAGAAGCACAAAACATACTTCAATGAATTTAACTACTCAAGCAAGCTGTCAGACGAGCATCAATACTGAGAGCTAATGCTGCTGCTGACCTCCAGCCTCCCTGGCTAACTGAAACCCACTAGAGTTGTAACATTTGCCTGCTACAAATTAAAATATCTGCAATTCCACTTCACAGAATATGGCTTTTTTGTTCAGAAGAACCATAATGACCACCTCCTTTGGTCTCCAGTGGAACACAAGAGGCCAATCTGCCCTTGGATTTAACACCTGCTCAACAGTTGCTTTAGTCTGCATTGCTAAAAACACAGATTTCAGCAATAAACTCTCTACCAGGGCTTGAGGGGGCTCCAGGAAGAGCCTTATGTCCTTGGCACATGTTCTCCATGCTAAGGAGCCAACTGGCAAGGCAGCCTCCAACCCCAGAGCCAGAACAGACAGGGCTCACAGAAATAGTGTCAAGCTGAGACAGGAGGTGGGGGGGACATAAAAGAAGGAGTGAATATGTAGGATTCAGAAGAGCCCTCTCAATCTCTATTTGAACATGGACTGGTACAATAAAGCTTTTAAATACCATCACAATGCAAATACTTTTTCTGATGCTGCCTCTACCACAGCCAAGGAACAAGAGCCTAAGCCAGCCTGCCTGGTCACGGAAAGGGAAGCAGAAAAAGCCCCCCCAGAAGACTGTCACTCCCACAGCTGCTGCACATGGAGAAACTGCAAAGGGTTTAGGACACAAAAAAGGAAGGACCTCTTACTCCTGAGATGGAAGCAGAAAGCAGGATAATGCATTTCAGCCAATGCTGAAACAGTGTCTGCAATCCCAACCAGCTTCCCAAGCAGAATTGGTTTATGATAATGCCAAATACACTCCCTTTTTTAGGTATCTTGAATACAGGATATCTCCATACAGGGAAAGTATTCTGTACTTTTGGATTTTAAAAAAGCTTTTTAAAAAAATATTGATTCCAGAATTATCTTCTGCTCTTCGTCTGTCCTCTCTGTGACAAAACCAAACAGAAACAACCCTTATGACTACTCCAAACACGAGTTGTCATGACACCTACAACCTGCCCAGGTCACGTCAGTTGCCTCTGATCAAGGGACCAAAAATCTATCTCCTTTTAACATACCAGCCACTAGCATCCCCAAACAAACCCCAAATTTAATCCACTTGCATTGGAAGCTTAGGTACTGGGAGCCAAGAAAGGAACTCTGCCATGCTAAACATCACCACCAGCATGGGTACACCTTCACCTGAGCACTCGCAGCAACAGGGAAATTACACACCACTCACGGCTTCCCAATCCTGCCCCCTCCCTACAACCTGATCTAGAGGTTGCATGGTCTGACAAACTGGGGCATTTCTGGTCTGACCTGGCTCACCTCTCAGCCCTGTGATCATCTACTTTGACATGAAGAAGGTGAGGTAAACTCAGGGTGGAGAAGAGGTCAATACCATCTTTTCTGGCAGCAGTGTTTCGCAAAACCACATCCCAAGCTGAGCAGAGTCATGACTGTTACCCAACTCACAGGAGACCAGAGAAGAATCATAGCGCTCTCAAATGAGAAACACAGAGCCCTATTGTGACACTTATCAAATAACCACGTTTCAGATTTCACACCACTTTGTATGGGCTTCTACCAGATGAAGTCAAACAACGTTGCGTTGTGAAAAGTTCATCAAAGCAAGTGACTTCTGTTTTAAAGTGTTTGTTTTGACAGCCATCCAACCCAGGGAAGCACACTTTTATGAGTGCACTGGGGCTACCCAAGTGAGCTTTATGCTCAATTCCAATGGTTTAAAATATCTGGGCAACACCTATTAAATCCATTCCCTCACATGATACTGAAAAGGGCATTTCTGTAGAACATTTGTGCAAGCAAAGCCCTGAGTACATGAACTGTGCACAAGGGTTTTTCAAGGAGTCTGATGCAAACTACACTGGAAATTACTGAAGCTGTACAGATTTGCAAGAGGCTTCTCACAAATGCTGTTTGTCATTAGAATGCTGCTCTACTAGCCCAGATTGCAAACTTCCCAGAGGTGCCAGGTGAGACCATTATGACCCACAGCAGAGCCAACAGGCAAAACCATACAAAGCAAATAACACTTATAAAAGTCCTTCTTAAAGGCAGCTGATACCTAACCCCAAGAGATAAAACCCATTAAATCTTGCTGCATTCCCTGGCAGACTGCTTGGTATTAAAAATGAAAGACAACTGGAAAAACTGATCAAATGAACATGCTGTGCAAAAGCTAGTGTGTTCTTTGTGACAGGAAGAGCCTCCCACACAGGGCAGCGGCCTAGAGGCCTCTCACATACAGATGCTGGTGTCTCCCCGTGCACAGGGCCCCGGCCGCTGCCCCCCAGGAAGCAGACGCCAGGCCAGCCCACGCAGAGAGCCACCGGCCGCCCTCAGCACCGCAGGGAAGCTCCGGCCATCCCGAACGTGCCGAGCAGGTACTCACATCCTCCCCACACCCTCATACATGCGGGTCTCATCCACCAGCATCATAACCTCCGTGTCGGTGAGGTGGGCATGCTTCTTCGTCTTGCTCAGCTGCTCGATCTGGATATCGGCCAGCTTCACCTTCTGCTGCGTGTCTATCACCTTGGCCTGCAGCTCCGTGAAGGCCTGGAGGCGAAGAGCGGCAGCAGTGAGGGGCGGCCCTGACAGGGGGCGGCCCACCGACCCCGCGCCGCTGAGGCCGGGCGGCAGGGCCCAAAGCAGGCCCGGACCGCAAGGGAAGAGGGAGCCGGGCGGGCACGGGGCGGGACACGGCGGGAGAGAACGCACGCTGCCCGCCGCCGAAGCATCCGTACCTTCTTCAGCTCCAGGTCCACGGGCGCCGCCATCTTCCCTCCTCACGGCGCCTGCGCGGCGGCGGAGTGTGGCACCGTCTCCTTCTGCGCATGCGCCTGAGCGGGCGGGGGCTGCGGGGTCGCCTGGGCGGTGTGCGGGGGTGAGGGGTTCGCTGCGTCCGAGGCGTGAGCCTGCGAGCGGGACGGGCGGCGGGCCCCGCCCTGCTCTGCGGGCCCGGGGCAGCGCAGACCCATCGAATCCTGAGTCGGGAGGGACCCACATGGACCTTCGAGTCCAACTCCTGGCTCCACACAGGGACAGCCAGGTTCAGAGCAGGGCACTGAGGGCAGTGTCCTGAACTCAGCCCAGCTCGGGGCTGTGACCCCTTCCCCGGGGAGCCTGTGCCAGCACCTGATCCCTCTCAGCACAGAACCTCTTCCTGACACCCAGCCTAAACCTCCTCTGTCACAGCTTCACGCCGTTCCCTCGGGTTCTATCCCTGGTCCCCAGAGAGAGGAGAGAGATCAGTGCTGCCCCTTCACTGCCCCTGTCAGGAAGCCACAGACAGCAATGAGGTCTCCCCTCAGCCTCCTCTTCTCCAGGCTGAACAAACCCAGGACTCCAGCTTCTCCTCCTAAAACTTCCCCTCCAGCAGGTTCCCCCAGGCAGCCCTGAGGTGCCCCCAGAGCCCCCAAGCCTGGCAGGACCCAGCCATGAGGGGATGCACTTGCCCCATTCTGCTGCCCACTCCTGAAGGCTGCCACAGCCCAACCATCCCTGCCCATGCTGGAGGAGCTCTGCCAGGCCCTGGGAGCCCAGCAGCCACCCCTGACACCTCCCTGCCACTCCTGACACGGGCACCATCTGGCACTGGGAGAGGGCCCAGAGTTCTCAGTGGGGAAGCACCAAGGACAAACAGAAAAGAAGTAATGGGTACTAAAAACAGAGACAGAGATGCTTCGTTAATAACACCCAGCAGCCAAACATGGCCTTGTCCACCAGACCCACAGAGAAGCTCAGGCTGGGGGTGCCGGACATCTCAGATCCTGTGAAATGCTGAGGGGAGTTTGAAATCACAGTGTGCTTGCCAAGCAGAGGTACCAAGGGCCCAGGGGCCATGAACTCCCTGTGGATTGGGGTGGTGGTGCTGCAGGAGATGCAGCACCGGCTTTCTGCTGCCCCCAGCACCCTGCAACCTGCGAGTGCATCACCTTTACTGCAGCCCCAGAGCTTTCCTTGGAATTTGCCCAGACAAACCTAGGTAAGGGGTGAGATTGTGATGAGGCCACAAGTGAAGGCAGCAAAAACTGAAGCGACCAGCATGCTGCTCTGCAGCCCAAGGGAAACATGGAGATCCTGCTGCTACAACCTTCAGGGACCCTCACAACACCCCTATTAAAAAGCAGAGTTCAGGATCTGATCTAAAGATCTCTGCTCTTGTTGCCACCTGCTCCCAGAGCACAGCCTCTCAGTGCCTTTCACAGCTCCTTCCAGCCACCACAGCTGCCCACCTGCACACCCCCAGCACTGCTACCCACCCAGTGCAGAGCTGGGCCTGGGAGAGAGTCCCTGCTGCCTGCATGGGCAACTGCATGCCTGTGTGAGGCCTTGTGCTGTGCCCCCAGCTGCGCGGGTGCCTGGGGGCACTTGTGTCGCCCTTTCTGCAGTGGCAAAAAACTTGTGGCAGCTGCTCACTGTAGCAAAGTCCATCCCAGGCTTTGGGCTTATTGGCTGTGTGAGGAGTTGGGCAAAGCCAACAATCCCAGTTGGGTGGAAGATCAGCTGAATGGAGCTGTGTGTGGGGCTGCTGCTACTGCCTGTTTCCGAAGGGAGGCAGTGGGGATGGTTCAGTTGCCTTCGAGGTGTCTCTTAGGCTTCCTTGTCCTTGCTCCAGTGCTCTGCTGCTTCATCCATCCATACCTTGCCATGCTGTGATGCCCAAAGGCACTGAAGGATGCCAAGGTGCTGGGGCAGGCAGGGGAGAACTGATAATTAGATTGACTAATGCAATATATTGTGTTTTTTTATTAAAGCCACAGCTGGGATTTTGGAGGTCTCCTAGCTCTGAACCTTGCTTTAGAGAAGAGACTGAGAAAAAGCATGGGGCTCTCCTCCCTCCAGGTGCGTGGTGTCTGTCCATGGCAGGACTGAGTGAGCCCAAGCAGGAGGGCTGGGGGACACAGTGGGTCATGGTGCTTAGGGGCTGGGCACACGTTTTGTCACCTGTAGACAAGCCAGGCACAGACATTGAAGGGATTCAATGAAAGATGCCAGAGGTCATGGCATGGAGTTAGAGCCAGAGGCAGCAAGCAGGTTCAGGAAAAGCTGCAGCTGGCTGGTGGTGTGTTTGTGGCTGGTGCCCAGAAAAGCCAGGCTGTGGAGCTGGAGCTGCTGGGGGCCACCACATGCCCTCACCAGGACTCCAGCCATGCTCAGCTTAGCCAGCTGCCCTAGCAGCCCTCTCCTGTTTGGTGGGGATGGCAGGGTGGTGGAGACTGCTTTCCTGACACCTCCTTCCTGCAGGCGCAGTCAGGTGAGCAGCCTCAGTTCCTCCCACAGTGCATGGGCATCCTGGGCAGGGCAGAGTCCTACCTGCCCTAGATGGGCTCTGGGACACCTCCTGTTTCCATGACTGCAAGGACAGACAGGCTGGGGAGCTGCCCCCAGGACTCCACCCCTGCCATAGCCAGGAAGAGAGCACACATAGGGCCTTCCCCAGTCCACCAGGGCACACAGCCAGCCAGCTTCCCACTCCTTACATCCCCGCAGTCTATTCTCTGTATCAGTCTGTTAAGTTACAGCCCATGGGCAGCCCAGCCTGCATCACCAGGATGTGTCCTTGCAGAAAAGGAGGGCAGCTGGGCTCCAGGCTGATGTTCCAGCAGAAAAGCATTCCAGTGGAGCTCTTCCCAGTGCCCATGGATGGGCTGGAGTGCCAGGCATGCAGATCTGCCCACCGAGGCGGCAGGGCATGGGAACAGCCCCAGCACTGCAAGGCAGGGACACAGCCACACGATGGGGAGCAGAAGGGGCTCCTGCACAGCAGCTGGAGACACTACTTGCTCAGTAGGCAGTGGAAAAGGCCAAAGTTTGGTGGCTCTCATTAAAGCAGCACCCTCATGGTGCTAAGGCGCAGGCTTGCACAGAGCAGAGCCAGTGACTGGCTTCCCTGGCTCCAGGACTACCTTTTAGCTAAATCAGGCAAAAACCCCAACACCAAACACCTCAGCAGACTGCTCCCTGCTCAGCTGGAGCAGAAAGCAGCAGCTTAGCTCTCCCCTTTGGAAACTGAAGTTTGCCATCTGCTGAAGGGAAGGGGAGGGAGGAAAGCAAGTTTCCCACAGCCCTTGCTCTCTGCTTCAACGTCCAGTAAAGCCAGCATCTCACTCTGGTCTCAGCTCCTGCTGGGGAAGATCAGGGAAGGTAGAAGAAGCTTGAGGGTTGTTTTCACTGCAGTCAGAAATCAGCCCTGAAGTGCCAGCTCAAATGATGCTTGCTGAATGGCCCCAGGAGCCTGCAGCCACCCAGGCACCCCTGGGAGCCCCTGCAAGGGAGGTGTGAGCCCACTCCTCAGGCTTTTAGCTGAAAACAAAGAATCAGCACCAATTGGATGGCTCAGCAGCCAGAGTGGTTTCACTCATACCAGATGTGGCTTTGCTTGATGAGCAGCCACCAAAACATCATTGCCCTCCCAGGGCACCAGCTGGCAAAGACACGGACCTCCAAAGCAGCATGGGCAGGGCAGGCTTGGCCACAGGCTCCTGTGGGACATATTCTGCCACCATGCCCATGCACCATGCTGCTTTGCTGCACCCCAAGGGTGGCACAAGCCAACCCAGCAGTGCTACAGTGTGCTCAGCACCTCTGCTGCTGCCTGCAATACCCCATTACCATGGGGCTGGTCTTCAGAGGTCTGGCTCCTTCCGACCTCCATCATTGCAGTGGGGTTGGACTAGATGACTTTTAAAGGTCCTTCCAACCAAACACATTCCATGATTAAATTAACAGCCCAAGTGTTTGTAACAAAGTGTTATTTATTAGAATATTACATTGCACTTAAAAAAATGAGTGAGGTCTGACCATGACCTTGACCTACAGGAAGGATGCAAGGCCAGGCCTCCAATAAATATAAATACTATGTACAGTTTATCTAAAATAAATATATAATTTAAAATGAAAAATATCTTGTTAAATAGCTGTTACCCTCCCACCCCTCCTGTGCCTAAAAGAAAGCCCCAAGGCTGGTTTCCATGCCCTTCACAGTTTGTTCCACAGTGGACAGAGAGCTGCTGCAGAACCCTCTGCCACTGGCTGGCCACTCTTGTCTCTGTGCAGCTGCTGGCCCATGAGCACTTCTGCCAAGTCCCCTCTGTCCCAGAGATGGCCACAACACTCCCTGCAGAGATGCCACTGCCTGACCAGCCCTGAAGCAGGTGCCGTCCTGCTGCTCCAGCAAGCTTCCACCACGCTGCGGCCTCCCAGGGATGGTGCTGGTTCCACAGCTCTTGCTTCTTCCAGGAGGTAGAAGTGCATTAGTGCTGACCCCTGCAAGACAGCATCAGGAGAGATCACACACACAGTCCTGGGCCGCCCTGCCCACCGAGCGGCTCCTCCGTGGAGGGGCCGAGGAATCTGCCCTCCCCCTGCCCCGACCATGGGCACCAGAGGCACAGCGGCAGCCACTCACCACCTCGCAGGACTGGACCCAGGAGGATGGGAGCCAGGATGCTGGGGAGCAGTGGCTGAGCATCCTGCCTCACGTCCACCCTGCTTCCCCTCAGGGACCTCAGCACATTTCCCCTGTGGACACATCCACAGCAACGCTCCCCAGGGCAGAAGGGACAGCAGTGAAACCTTATCACTGAATCCCCTTCCCCAAAATTCAGCTCCTATAACAGCTAAAAATACCCCCAGCACTGCTAGCAGCATCACACAAGTTCTCTGAAGGCATGACTTCATCCTCACAAACACTGTTCTTTTTAAAAGAGAAGTAGCTGTGACATGTATGGGCTCATCCCACACCAGGGTTTGGACCAGACCAGGGAAGCCTGTGAGCTTCCCAGCACCCAGCCACGGCCACCCCCGGGGCAGAGCACACCCTGCTGCTGAGCAGCATCACATGGAGCTGGCAGCAAGACCCCCTTGCACCCGGCTGCACAGCATTACGCTGGTACGAGTAATAGAGTGGGAGTGAATAAGGAAGAGGAGGTTTTTTTATATATATATATAAATAGAGGCAATATCTAAGAAGAGGAAATGACTCAGTGGGCCAGAGGAGTAGAAGCAGCAGAGGAAAAAAAAAAACAACATAGCAGCTTCCCCACTGCCAAGTGTCCCCAGAGCATGCAGTGACAGGACAAAGCAGGGACTTCAGGCTGGGAAGGAGGAGGTGGTGGTGGCCAGGGGTGTCAGTGGACAGGGACTTGAGCAGGAAGGGGAGGCAAGAGGGCTGGAGCCCCATGGGGCAACACAGGCTCTCAGGCCAAATCCAACAGGTTACTTCTCCAGGCTTAGACTGCCTCCAACACCTGCCTGAGTCCAGCATGGGATCCACATAGCAGTCCCAGCCAGCACAAACAAGCAGAGCTCACAGATGCCCACCAGCAATGCTGCTGCCCCATACCCACCCAGGGACTTATCTCACCAGCACCCAGCATCCTCAGTGATTCACAGTGATGCCCAGCTTGATTTTCTCTTCGTTTTCTACATCGTAGACACCCCTCTTGTGACACCTGTGAGGCCAAGCAAAGAGAAGCTCAGAGCATGGAGAGGTCCCTGCCACCCACCCTGCCCTGCACAGGGGCTTCCTGGGGACAGGGATCTGACAGCTCAGCCCCATCCCACTCACCTGAGCATCAGCAGAGCTGTGATGATGACGAGACACAGGGAGGACAGGACAACAGCAACGACAGCCAGTGCTGTGGTGTGGTCGTACGCGCTGGGGTGGTGCTCCACAGGCAGCGAGAGGCCATGGCATCTCTCCCCATGATATCCTGGCTGGCATCTGGGCAAAAGGAAGAGTCTTAAAGCTGAGCCCCCTGAGATCTCTTCTTACTGGCAGTCCCAAGCCCCTTGTGCAAGGGCCCAACTTCATGCCAGCTTCCAGGCAGAGACAAACTAAGCAGTTCAAGGAGCTACACGGAGCCTGATCCCTGCGGATTGCAGGGTGCAAGGTCTTGTGGACACCATAAGCCAGGGAGCTATTATCTTCCCCAGGCTACAGGCACAGGGCTGGGTGGCTCAGAGGATTGATAGCAAAGAACAAAGCCTCTTATATATCTGCGAGCTCAACCCCAGCCCACGTCAGTGAAGATCAAATATGCACCGCTGGGCATTTCCCATGGTAGCAGTGCTGGATCCAGGTGCCCTAGCCATTGGCAAATGCCTTCTCCTCTGCTTGACTTGTCTTTGCCTTCTACCTGTGTCCCAGGGGGGTGTAGGTGTGGGTTACACAGCCCTGTCCTTCTCTGGGGTCAAGGAACAGCTTGGGTATAGTTTTGGCAGACTGTTCCCAAGGGGACTACCCCTGGTTTGCCTTGCTGGTGCCATGGCCAAGAAGTTCCTCCTGCCCACACCAGTACATCCTGACAGCCACAGGAGCCCCAAGCTCTCATGGGAGATGCAGGGCTACAGTCAGGTTGGCATCTCAAAGCTGGACCTGCAGACAGCCTAAGCTGCGAGACCGCAGCCTCTGCTCATCTTCCTCCAAACCACCCCACCACAGATCTCCGTGTGGCAGCTCAGCCAGAGCCTCAGCCCTGGCAAGGGGTCGCTGGGTCTAAGCCCACACAGATTTTGATGGGGGATGGACATCACTCCAGAAGCACAAGGAAGAGGTCAAACCAGAGCCATGCCCACACGCACAAAGAACGAACACTAAAAATATCTCTCTGGCTTTTCCTCTGCCCGGCTGGGAGAATTGAAGGAACCGTGACTCAGGCTCCCCCGGCACGGCACAAGCCAGGACTCACATGCAGGAGGGAGCTCCCAGCTCTCTGATGTATTTGCATTCACCGTGGATACAGAAATCCTTGTACTTCCTCAGGCACGGGTCTCTCTTCTTCCCCTGGCCTTTGCCTTTTCTTCTTTTATTCCCGTTGCCTTTTTTCTTGGGTGTAACCAGGCCTTGAGGCTTTGCCAGGAAAGCAACTGGAAAACAGTTTGGGAAGGAGAAAGCAGCAGTCAGAGCACCTCCACGCTATCACCCAAAGAAAAGGCAGAGCAGCAAACCCCCGGCTGCTGCAGCCAGGCTCAGCCCTGGCACTCCTGCAGCCTTTTGTGCACTGATCTGCCCCGAGCAGAGGAGGGTTTCCTCCCCTCCCTTTTTTTTTTTTTCTTTTCCAGCTTCTTACAAATATCATGGCCTTTCCAATTCATAAGAACAATTCTCAAGGAAAGAAAGGAATCCGGGGGGGAGGGGCGGGGAGAAAACAGAGCTTTATGTATCTCAACAGTTGCTATTCTATGCACCAGTTTCCACTGAACACAGAAAACTGCTGATTGCCCCTTTATCTGGCTTTTATTTCCTCGATGAGTGAGTGCAGTCTTGTGTAAGACCCTATTCATGGCTCTGCTGAGCTCTCCTTCCTGCAGGCACAAGGATGGCTTGCACACCCTGGGCAGGATTAAGAGCAAGCCTGACTTAATTTTCGGTGTTGCAGAGCCAGGGCAGCAAGGGCAGCGTCCCCGTGAATTACGCAGGTATGTCTTAATTGCAATGCAGAGACCGTTTGCTTTCACTGAGAGGCCAGTGCCTGCTGGGAACCAGCACACGCAGCTCCTTGCCGGGACACAGACCGAAACCAGCAACGTTACTGCGATAGTTTTAAGACATGCAGATGCCCCAAAAAAATCAGCCCCCGGTTTGATCTCCCAAGGTGCCAAGACGCCGCACTGCTCCCTGCTGAGACAGCTCCAGAGCACAGCGCGGAGTGACTCCGGGGAAGCAGGAGCTGCTAAGCCCTGCTTGGGGAGGAAAGGGCGGCTGAGTCGAACGTGGCGAGCTCTAACCTGCCGAATTCCTTCTCAGCCACTTCCTGACATAGCCAAGCCCGTCCCCTCCTCCCTGGCAAGCACCTTCCCTGCCGCAACACACCAGCTCCACACCTGTCAAAGCCGCCTCACCATCCGACATCCTTCGCACTGTGCCTGGAGGAAACCCCGACTTCAGGAGCTCTGTGGCTTGGAGAAACACCCCGGATCCCTGCGAGCTCTGGGGCTCTGCCCCGGGCTGCCAGCACAGACCGCCCCCTCCCCTGCGGGTCACCTCCCCATCGGAGCCAGCAGACACACCGCTCTGCTGAAGACCCCACAAGCCACCTCCTCTGTCACCACCCGTCGTCCGCGGGGCTCTGTCCCCTAGGCAGCCGAAGTAGATGTAGAAGACCTTGCCGGTAGGAAAACCAGTCCGGCTCAGGTGATCAGGGGGAACACAGCTTCTCTCCCCCCACACATGCAACAGGGTGGCTACAGCACAGGGAAAGCGGCTTTCGACATAAAAAGGCAGGTTTTCCTAACCACAGCGCACACCAAGCGAGTGCTCCAAGAGACTGCAGCCTCAGTGACTATCCACTGTCCCCTCAGCCTGGTGCACAGCCCGCGCCTGCCAGGGTCCCCTCCTCCCGGCCACGCACGAGGAGCAGCCGGCAGCATCTCCCTCCCAGCAGAGGGGTAACAGTGTTTCCCAGGGGATTCCTTCTCTCGGGGTCGAGGTGGGGTCAGCCCAGTTTTCAGGGTTTTTTTGGCACAGACAGAAAGCGAATTAAAACTTGGGGAAAAAAGGGAAAGTGAACTGCGTGGGGCAGAGCACCCTCCCGGAGCCCGGTTATCGGCCTCAGCGCAAGTCACCCCTCCGCAGGCCGCCACGGGCCCCCCGCCCCGCCCCACGCGTGTCCCCCGGACACTCTGTGCCGCCCCCGTGGCCAGGCCCGCCGGCTGACCAGCCCTGCCTAGGTATGAGGAGCAGCCGTGTGTAGGCGGCGGGTGAGTCACAGGCATCCCCTCGCCCGCAGACACCACGGCCGCTCTCGGGGAAGCGGCACTGGCCCCGCACACCTGCGGGCGAGAGCTGCCGGGCCCCCGCCTCCCGGCTGCCCAAGGAGCGGGGTACTCGGGAACCCTCGGGACCCCCGTGTAAGGACTTCGGGGACTCCGACGCCCCAGCACAAGGCGAGGGGCTGCCAAAGCCCCGTTAC
This sequence comes from Hypotaenidia okinawae, assembly GCA_027925045.1. Classification (NCBI taxonomy): domain Eukaryota; kingdom Metazoa; phylum Chordata; class Aves; order Gruiformes; family Rallidae; genus Hypotaenidia; species Hypotaenidia okinawae. The sequence goes on along the minus strand of BSDF01000014.1, from coordinate 176,603 downwards.
TCCATCCCCCCGCGGGCTGGCGCCGCTCAGGGCTGTAGCCACGGCCGCCCGATAAGCGGAAACCGGAGAGTTCCCCGCGGCTTATTCCGAGGCCGAGCCAGAGCTGCCGCCGGGACACCCGCGGGGCTAAACCGAGCCCAACCCGACCCCTCCGCGCCCCTCCCTGGGTCCGACCGTCCCCAGCCCGCTCCGTCCCCGGGACCCGCTCCGAGACCAAACGCCCCAACTCCCCGTGGGACCCCGGCCGTGACAAACCCCCCCGCCATCCCCACCCGCGGCGGCTCTGCCCGTCCGTACCTCTCGGCAGCTCGATAAGGTCGTCCCCCGAGGCCGTTCCGCCGCCCTCCTTCTCCGGGCTGCTGCCGAGCAGCGGGGCCGTGGCCGGGACCGGCGCCCCGCCGCCCTTGTGCAGCACCTCGTTGTGCAGCTCGTCCCCGCTCAGGCCGCCCGCCGCCGAGCACACTGCGGGGAAGGAGCACAGAGTCAGGCGGAGCGGGGGGACCCTGCCCGACCCCCCCACCAGCGCCGGCCAAGGGCTGGGACCGCACCGCCCGTGACCGGGAGACCCCCACGCGTGACGGGCCCACGGCCCCATTTTTCGGCTGTCCCTACCCGCGTTGCCCGCGGCCGAGACTCCCCCCTGGGGAGCGGGGCCGTGCCCGCGTTGACCAGCGCCCCCGAACGCCCAGGACGCCCCCCGCGTGTCCGTACCCGCCGCCAGCAGCGCGTGGATCAGCACCGCCCGCCCGTCCATGACCCGCGGGCCCGCCCGATCCAGCTCCGCTCCGCCCGGCCCCGCACCGGCAACCCCTCTCCGGCAGCGCGGCCCCGCGGCGGGTACAAGGCTGCGGGCGGCGGGGCGGGGCCGGGCGCGGCGGGGCGGGGCTGTTCGACCGCCCCGCCCTCGGGAAGGGCTATCCCGGCTGCCTCCGAGGGGTCTCCCGCAGGGTGGAGCTGTCCGGGGCGGCGGGCGGCTGTGAGCGGGGAGGACTCCTCGCTCCGGGCAGCGTAAACCATCCACCACCGCCTCACCATGCCACCCGCTGTCCCCAGCCGGGGACACCGAGCGCCGGGGGTCTGGGTTCCGCGGGGGGGCTGGTGACCCCTCCCAGGCTGCGCTAAATCTGGGGAGGGGAGGGGAGGGGAAGGGAAGGCTGGGCTGGACTGGACTGGGCTGGGCTGGGCTGGGCTGGGCTGGGCTGGGGAAACGGGTCGGGACCTTTACTGACTGGTTTCGGACGGGGGATAAGGAGAGGGGGTCACGGCGTGCACCGTGACACGCGTCCCGTGGGGTGGCTGCTGGTGGGAGTTGTGCTGTAAGCGGCCCGGGAAGAGTTTTGGGAGGAGCACACGACAAGGGTGTCAGGCAAAAGGTCGAACTTCACGGTTCCCAGATAAAACCTCCTCCTGGGCTGGTGACCAGGTGACACCCTGATAGGGGACACACTTCCAGCCACCTGCCACCTCAAGCTGGCAATGGGAGAAGAAGGGTGGCAGCAGCCTGAGGTGGTGGCAGAGATCTTTTTGTCTCTGAGGCCACCTTTGTGCTCCAGTGAGACCCTGACCATTTCAGTCACGGCTTCATCTTGCAATCCCCTCTCTGCTGTCCTTGTCTCCTCGGTCCCAGCCTGTGACCATTATGTTTGGGAGCTGCCAGCATTTCTCTGTCCTCTGCCACGCTGGCAACCGCTTCTTGTGTTTGGCTTTGTTCTCAGCCCAGGTTACAGCCCAGAAGACACTGCTGATGCCAGTGCCACGCGAGCACAGGGCCCTGTCCTTCCTCGAGGTCTTGAGACCCCAGGCCCGCTGCTGGTCCTGGTTCAGCACGGCACAATTCAATGTTCCTGCCATTATTGTCAGCATCTCCAAGGAATACTGCCGGATTTGGCAATCCCCCCACTCACACCCTCCTGCTTGCTCAGACTTGACTTTTGTAATTGTTTGCTGGATGTTTTTCCTTCCGCCTCCTCCAGTCAGCAGCAGCCCGGAAGACTTTGGCAGCAGAGAGAGGCAAGTCAGTGGCCTGGCTGAGGGGCTGTGTCCTGTGGGAGCCCTGCGCCGTGGCTTCCTGGTAGGTCCCCACATGGGGATAGGATTTTGCCCCCTGCCTGTTCCCCAGCACAACCCCGAGGCTGAGCACAGGCAGGCAGCGTTTTCCAGGTGACCTAGCATCACAGGAGAGGGAGGCACCGTTCCTGTCAGCTGCCAGGGAGGTTGTTGGCACAGAGGGTTGGTGCCTGGTGGAGGGGGAGGGGGGTAGGGAGTGTTGGGGGACGACTGCAAGCTGCTGCTCTTCCTGCCTCCTGCTGCCTGTCTCCCTGCCCCTGCCTCGATGCCTTCTGCTGCCTGTTCCCCTGTCCCCCAGGGTCTGTCTCCCACAGCCTCTACGCCTGTGCCCTGCCCACGTCCTGCACTCACCCACAGCCTCCCTGCCTGCACTCCACCATCAGCCATGCCCCTTCCTGTGCTGTGGGCTGTGCTGGGGCAGCCTCTCTACGGGAAGGTTTGGGTCCCCTGGGGCCTTCCCAGCTCTCAACCATGGGTCCTGCTGTCAGGGGTCTCCCCACCCCAGCCAAGGGCACCCCCAGTGCCATGGCACCTGCCTTGGGCATCGGCTGCGATCACAGAGCAAACAGCCTGTCAGGCACAGGGCACAGGGCTGAGGAGGGAGGGGAGGCAGGCACAGGGAGCACAGCCTTGGGGGGCAAAAGGGAATGGGGATGGGAATGGTTACACTGGATGATCTTTTAAGGTCTTTTCCAACCTTGTGATTCTGTGAAAAGTCAAGGGAGAGGTGGGTGACAGGATCCAGTCCTGTGGGGCAGCATCCTCCTCCAGGAGGGTGGCCCTGGGGAGTGCTGTAATGGTGTTTTGGGGGCAGGAGATAGGGACACAGGTCAGGGGCACAGGGCAGCCTCCCCAACACCGCCCCCATGTCCCCATGCCTCCACACAGATGAGGGGGACTGAGGTGGGGGGCCTGTGGTAGCCCCAAAGCTGGGGGAGGCCAGGCACAGCAGAGCCATTGGATGGCTGGCCAGATAGCCCCTGCCAAGGTGTGAATCCCACCATCATCTGACATCCACCCTACTGTCTGACTCCCCTTGCCACATGACCCCCTGTCATGCCATGCTATTCCCCCCCCCCCAGGAGGTGCCCAGCATGTGACATGTAAACGTCCCACGCTGTGTGACACCCCCACCATATATGACTTCAATGCCATTTGAGCCCCGCCTGACCCCTGCTGCACAGTGACCCCTTCCCCATGCCAGCAACCTCCCCCAAACTGTGTGACCCCCCCGCGCCATGAACCCACCTCACTGCACGACCCTCCCACGTGTGACCCCCCCGCGCAGCCCCTCACTGCTCAGAGTGAGGCCCCGTCTCGGTGTGTGAACCCCCATCCCTCCGTGGGACCATCCCAGACAGCGTGCACCCCTCCAGCGCCCCCTCGCTCCCCAGCCCTGACCCCTGCCAGGGGGCATGGGGGGGCTTAGCCAAGCTGGGGCCACACAGCAGGGGTGTGTCAGCACCCGGGGCCCTGGCTTCGTCCCTGCCATGCTGCAGGCTGCTGCCTTCACCCGCACAAGGGGCGAAGGCCGGGCAGCGGCGGGGGATGGGCCCGGAGGGGCTTTGGTTGTCCTTGGCATCGTGGGGTCGATGGGAAGTGGTGTGTGTCTCCCTCGCCTCCCCCGTGGGAACTCCAGCACCAGGAGTTCCTCGGCCTCAGCTCCCGGCCCAGGACACCGGCCGGTTCCCGCACCCCAGGAGCCGGGCCCGTGCCCCCCCGGCCCCCCCCGCCCCCCGCAGCGTGACTTGAGCCGTGGCGGCGGCTGCGTCCGCGGCCGGATCCTGCCCGTAGCCGGAGGGTTCCGGCAGGACCTGCCCGTGCCGGCCGGGTGTTTGTGCGGCCTGCCGCCCTGTTTGCACTGCACACACCCGGCCGCCTGTTTGCGCGGGGCCGGGAGAGCCGAGCCCCGCGGCGGCACGGCCCGGGCAGCGCGACCCGGCTCCATGTGCTACCCGTGCCGCTCCCCGTGCGCAGGGCAGCCCGCACCCCTTGCCCGCACCCATTGCCAGCACCGCTGCCCGCACCCCCTGCCCATACTCCCTGCCCTCACACCCTTCCCGCACCCCCTTTCCGCACGCCCTCTCCGCAGCCCCTGCCCGCACCCCCCGCAGCCCCACGGACGCCCCCCGCTCGCCTGGATGGGAGCAGCCCCCGGCAGCGCCCTCCTGCCCCGCGCCGGCTTCCCCCGGCCGGGACATACCCCTCCCGCACGCGTCACCGCTGCCCCGGGGCCACGCCACCCTCCTGCCCCGGGGCCATGCCACCCTGCTGCTGCCAGCTCCGGGGCTGGCCGAGCAGGGTGAGGTGTGGGGGGCTGGGGGACACGCTGCTGCTCCCCAGGAGCATGGAGGCAGCTTTGTCCACACTGGTCACTAGGAGGCATCGGGTGGTCCCCCGGCCTCTGGTCTGGGTGGGCAGCCGGGGACGGCAGGAGCTGACCATGCCGGGAAACACAGAGCCAGCCCTGGAGTTTTAAGATCGTTGTTTTGGGCTCAGCTCCCATGTATTGGTTTTTGGCCAGTTCAAACTGGTTTGCAGCTTTTATAAGGTGTGGGATAGTGAGATCCCGCAAGCGCCGGCAGCTCCAGGGGTCATGCGAGCCCACATGCCCTGGGCGACCAGCACCGGAGAGGTGGCAGATGCTCACTCAGAGCCGGGACCAGAGGGGAACAGCCCCACAGGTCCCCGTGAAGCTTTAGGCTTCAGCATCTCCCCCTCTCGCATGACCCCGACAGCCAAGCCAGCCAGTGCCGCCCAGCAGCGCAGGGACGCGGCCTGCCCCCTGCTCTTCATCCAGCTCAACCAGCTCCTCAGCACCGCAGCAGGCCTGGAGTGGAGAGAGAAGGCCAGGTAGGCACACCTACAGTGGTCATGCTTCCTGGAGATGCTTTGGGAATCCCAGCCATCAAAAGCCCTGCTCTGATGGACCCCACCCCATCTCCCCAAGCTGGTGGTTCCTCAACCTCAGCTCCAAGCGTATATGCTTGCTGCCCTCTGTCCTCACTGGTGTCTGCATTGCTGCTGCCTAGCTTGGGGTGACTGATCTTATGAGAGAGGGCAGGGTGTCAGGCAGGGTGCAGGCAGCGATCCTGAGTGGCTGTAGCACCCTTGCTTCTGCTCCTGCCTTTGCTGCCTGTCTGACTCCAGTCGGGACTGGGATGGTGCTTTGATGCTCCCAAGATCCGGCTGCCTGACCTGTCAGGAGGGGGCTGCGAGGTAGGGCAGGGTGGGCTTGGCTGGGGGTGCTGACGCCCAGTGGAGAGAGCTGGGGAGAGCAGGGTGCTGGTGCTGGGCAGCACCGTGTCTGGGATGTCCCCACACCACCCCTCCGGAGCTCGGCAGGGCTTGGAGGGAGGGGAGAGGGAGCAAAACAACCATGCCTGGCTGTGACAGCACTCCCCAGCACCCAGCCCTCTTCTCCCTGGCATGGCTGCCCATCAGCAAGAGACCTTTCTGCTAGGGCACACTCTCCCCATGCAGCATGTGGAGCCACTCCACGGCAGTGTGCCCACCCCTGGGGACAAAGGGAAGCTCTCTCTGCACCCAGCATTAAAATACTTGGCACAGCCTGAGCATGGGAAACAGCACAAGGCATGTCTGGTGTGACTCCAGCGAGTGCTGCTGATGGCAGGGTGACCCCAGTCCCTGGTGATGGGTGAGTTTGCAGAGAAGGACCTGGGGGTTCTGCTGGGTGGCAGACTGGACATGAGCAATCCATTTCCTGGGCTTATTGGCGTCTGAGGAGGGGGTGCTCCCTCCCTGCTGTGCCCTGGTGAGATCCCCCACCCTGGGACACTGTGTCCAGCTCTGGGGGTCCCGGCATGAGACAGATGTGGAGCTGTGAGAGCTGGGCCAGCCCAGCCGAATGCTGCAATGGCTGGAGCAGCTTCTGCTGTGAGGAGGGCTGGGGGGTCATGCTGGGGAGGAGCAGGCTGCGGGGAGGCTGTGCTGAGACCCTGCAGTATGAAAAGGGGCTTAGGAGAGGGACGGAGAGCGGCTTTGGACAGGGCCTGCCAGACGGGCACCGGTGTGAAACTGGACAAGGGCAGGTTTAGGTTGGACATGGGAAAGAAACGTTTTACGCTGAGGGTGGTGAGACCCTGGCACAGGGTGCCCAGAGAAGCTGGGGTTGCCCTGGGATCCCTGGCAGGGCTCAAGGCCAGCTTGGGGCTGGGGGCACCCTGGGCTGGGGGTGTCCCTGCCCATGGCAGGGAGTGGCACTGGGGGACTCTGAGGGCCCTTCCCACCCAAGTCTTTCTGTGATGCCCTGACTGGTGAAGTGCCCCTGATCAGGAGATTGGAGGGTGATGCGGGTCCACAGGAATGGGGACAGGACTGCTGAGGCTGCCTGGCTGCCTCTGGCTCCATGAGCCCACTGCAGCCCCCCGTGAGCCCCTGAAAGCTTCCTCTGCCTGTGCAGCCCCATGCCACGCTCCAAGATGGACCCAAGCTTCATCTCTGGCTGCCTGGCACGGGACACAGGACTCTGCTGCTGCTGCTGACCCTGCACATCTCCCTGGGCAGGTGGATAAAGTTTGAGGAGAAGGTGGAGGAAGATGGAGAGCGCTGGAGCAAGCCCCATGTCCCAGTCCTCCGCCTGCACAGCCTTTTCCAGCTGAGAATGTGCCTACAGAAGGGGACAGTGCTGCTGGAACTGGAGGCCTCCAGTTTCAAGGAAATAATTGGTATGTGGGGAATGTAAAGGTCACTCCCTGGAACAGTCCCATGCCCAGGGAGGTACCAGGCCACCAGGAGGTCCCTATATAACAGCACCTGATAGGATACCTGGGGTGGACATCTGCTGCTCCAGCAAAGCAAGCTTTTCCCTGGGCAGCCCTGCACTGGGCAGCAAACCAGGGGGGACTCGGGACTGTCCCCATCCTTGTTGCAGACAAGGCACTTTCTGGGCAGCCCGAAGAAGCAGAGCTGCAGCCTGAGCTCAAGGTGCAGCTGGCAGCCCTCCTGCTCCGCCAGCCGCGGCACCAGCTCAGCACATCCCTGCTGCAGCGCCTGGCCCAGCTCAGCACCTCTCCCTGCCGAGGTAGGCCCAGGGCCTGGCCGTGGGCTGTCCCCCTGGGTGCCCCTCCACTGCCCTCAGCCAGTGGCAGTGACTGTGCTGGCCATTCCCTTTGGCCCTTCCTTTGCAGGGGGGCTGGAGGCCGGTCTGAGCCCCAGGCCCAGCTCTCTGCGACGCCTCTGAAGGAGCAGGTAAGGCAGAATGGAGCCGGACTGGGCCCAGAGGCTGCATCCTGAGCATCCAGCTGCTGCATCCTTCTCCTTTCAGCTGAGGAACCAATTTCAGAAGAAGATCCCACCAGGGGCTGAGGCAGCCCACGTTGCTGTGGGTGAAGTTGAGTTCCTGGAGAAGCCCTTCGCCACCTTCATCCGCCTCAGGCGAGGGGTGACCCTGGGCTCGCTGGCTGAAGTGGCTCTCCCCAGCAGGTGAACAGTGCCCCACAGCCCCATGTGTCCCCGTGTCCCCATGGAGAAGGCTGTCTCTTGGGTCAGTGTAGGGGGAAAGGAGCAGGGCGGGAGGTGTTTCTCCATGGTTGAGGGACGAATCCTTTGAACTGAAAGGAGAAATGGTCCGTGTTCCCCTTGTGCTGGGGACTTCCTTAGGGAGCCTGCGGAGGAGGTAGGCAGGGATCAGGAGGGACATTGCCACCTCCTGGTCACTCTGCCCAGAGCACCCATCGTCTTGGAGCTGGGTAGAGCAGGACATCAATTTACGTCCCGCGCTCTCCTTGGTGGGAGATCGGTGGCAGGTCCCCAGGACGTCCCCGTGGGGCTCGAGGGACTCACAGTCACCCCTTGCCCTGCGTTTTCTTTCCCCAAACAGGAGGGGAAGGGGAGCTTGTCACTGCCCATCTCTTTGCCCATGGTGCTGTCCCCTTCGCCTGTGCCCCAGGCTGTCTCCCAGATGCAGCCATTCTTGGGGCTATCTCCTGCCCAGGTCCACCTCTAGGACCTTAAGGTTCCCCAGTGCCTCGATGGAGATGCTTGGGTGAAAGCAATCCCAGGGAGCTACTGTCACCTCCCAAGCCCTCAGAGCAGGCTCCAGGCGGCCTCCAGCACTGACATCCCACATCAGGGCTACGGCAGGTTTTGCTTGTCCCCCTCCAGCCCTGCTGGTGCTGCCAGAGGAGCTCCCCTGCCCTCTCTGGAGCTCTGCTGGGGGCACCATTCTGCAGCCGCAGAGCGACAGTATGGTAACTGCTCCTGCCAGTTTTGGGAAGGAGCAGCAGACCCAGTCCAATATTTGGGTGGCCTGTCCCTATGGAGACGTTATTTTTCATCAACCTCTGGTGTGTGGCACTTCAGCCATATTCCTCGAGGGACACTGAGCCCCCTTTCCAATCTCCTGTGTTCCCATCGTCCCATTGAACCTGCTGATGAGCTCTCTCTCCTGATCCTGATGCTCCTGCCTGCTGCTGCCAGTGAGATTCCCATGAACATGACCCTATGGACAGCCAGAAGCTCACCACCACAGACATCCCTGGCTGAGGATGTCTCCTCCTCTGCCCCAAAGACTTGTCCTCCTCACCTCCGCCCCAGTCTGGGCTTCTGCAGACCCTGTGGTCCAGCCAGGGTTCTGGTGTCTCAAGGTTTCCAGTGGGGTTTCCTCACAGTGGCTACCCCTTAGGGTGGCAGCAGCCCCCAAGCTGCTGTCCTCAGCGTCCCCATGTGGTCTCCTCCAGGAGAAGCATGATTGCTCAGGAGATGCATGGCCTCACCCACAGGTTCCTCTTCATTCTGCTGGGTCCCCAAGCCCAAGGGAACGTGTACCACGAAGTTGGCAGGGCCATGGCCACACTGCTGACAGATGAGGTGAGCCCGGTGCAGCACCCATGGGTGGGATGGGCTTGGGGTGAGGCCTGGGCTGAGGACACCAGGGCTCCCATCCTTTGCAGGCTGCAGCAGGGAAGGCAGAGGATAGGGCAAGGTGGTGGCCTTCCTTGCCCAGGCTAAGAAAACAAAGGTCTGGGGTGGGTCTGTAGGTGCACCCGCTGCACCAAGTAGATGGGTGCCTTTCTCAGTGACAGCTGCAGGCTGGGAGGCAGGCTCCCAGCAGCTGAGCACAGGGTTTAACCACCACATCTCCCTGCAGCTCTTTCAAAGGGTTGCCCGGCAGGCTGAGCATCGAGAGGACCTCATTGCAGGAATGGAGGCATTCCTAGATGAGCTGGCTGTGCTTCCTCCTGGGAAATGGGACTCCAGTGCCCATATTCCTCCACCGAGCTGTTTGCTATCTCCATGCAGGAGGTAGGCTGAGGGGAGGGTACCTGCAGACTCTGCCAGTGCCTCTGCAGGGTCCCAGGAGGAGAACTCTGTGCGTGTCATGGACACCTCCATGGGGATGAAGCCACTCAGGAACCAGTGTGATTCTCTAGCCAAGCCCTTTCGCAGCTCTGGCTGGTGACCACAGCTCTGGTCCCTGCTCAGTCCCAACTGGCAAAACCTCCCTGCCCACCCTTCAGGCAGGAGCTGCTGGGAATGCTGGGTGTCAGCACTGGGATGTGAAACTCATCCTCTGGGCAGGACACCTCCATCTCCGCCCAGCTCCTCCAACAAAACTAGTCCCACTGGGGCTGGATCCAGGGCTTGCTGGAGGAGATCCTATGGCTGGTTGGAAGTTCTTTGAAGATTGTCTAGTCCAAACCCCATCTCTCCTCCTCCTCCTGATCTTTCTCCTCTTCCTCCTCATTATCAGGGAATGCACAAGGTCTTCCCAACCCTGCTTGCACTCCTCTTCATCTTCCCTGTCCAGTCCCCGTCCTCCCTGTACCCTCACAGTGTCCCCTAGATGCAGCCCAGTCCTGAGGGCTGTTGTCTCAGGCTCTGGTGTGCCACAGGACCACCATGCACCCACCAGATTGGCAGTCCCAGCACAGTGGGGACGTGGCAGCAGCTGCAGACAGAGCTGGCCTGGAGTGTCTGGACTCCAGGGAGGAGCTGGAGAGGACGGGCAGGTGGGTGCCTGAAGGATGAGGATGGTGGGAGGTGCAGTGGGATGCAGGGCAAGGTGCTGTGCCTCCCCAGCACAAGGCCACTGTGTCCAAACCACTCTGGGCTGGTGTGTCCCAGGGAAGGGACTGTCCCCTGCTCTGTAACTCGCTCAGGTGTGGTGGCTGACTGGGGGTGTGGGGCTGCTCCATGGTCTCCTGCCACCACCCTAGGCTTTTCGGGGGGCTGCTGCGAGACATCCGCAGGAAGATGCCATGGTACCGCAGCGACTTCTCTGACGCGCTGCACCCCCAGTGCCTCTCAGCAGTGCTCTACATCTACCTAGTGACGGTCACCAATGCCATCACCTTCGGGGGCATGCTGGGGGAGGCGACTGCCAACATGCAGGTGGGTGCAGCTGCAGGGTGCCATGCACCAACCCCATCCACCTCAGCCCCTGGGCTGCCTGGTTCCCACCTCCCACTGGTGTCCAGGAGCCAGCGGCAAACCCGGGACATCCTAAGAACTGCTCACATCCTGCACCCTTCCCCTGCCTCTCTGGTCCCCAAGTGCTGACCCCAGGTCCTGCGGTACAGGGAGGTGTAGGGACTGCAGGGAGCCCTGTCCTTCCTCCGTGCCTGGAACCACTCCCCTGCATTTCAGGGGGTGCTGGAGAGCTTCCTGGGCACGGCCTTTGCTGGCTCCATCTTCTGCCTCTTTTCTGGCCAGCCCCTGACCATCCTGAGCAGCACGGGCCCTGTGCTGGTCTTTGAGCGCCTCCTCTTCTCCTTCAGCCAGTAAGAGCCCTGCGAGGGGCTGCTCTTCGGGCCACTGTCCCCTGGCCGGGGCACGGGCCACCATCGTGCCAGGTGGCTGTCATTGTTAAGGCTTTGGGTCACTCTTCCCACCAGAGACCATGGCCTGGACTACCTGGAATTTCGCCTCTGGATTGGGCTTTGGGTGGCCTTTTTGGCCTCATCTTGGTGGCCACTGAGGCCAGCCACCTGGTGCGATACTTCACCCGCTTCACCGAGGAAGGCTTCTGTGCCCTCATCAGCCTCATCTTCATCCATGATGCCTTGAAGAAGATGTGGAGCCTGGCAGACACCTTCCCCATCAACTGGCAGTACCGGTTGGATGATGTCACCTCTTACAGCTGCATCTGCAACCTGTCTGGCCCCGGTGAGCCCAGACAGCCTCAGGGCTGGTGGGGAGCAGGAGGCTGCTGCCCTCAAACACCACAGGCACCCTGGCACCCAGTTACATGGGGCAAGGTGGTGGGGGAAGCAGGAGGGTGCTTGATGCCATTCTTGCCTGCCCAACCATGGTGGGGTGGGATGTGCTGCGGGTGAAGGTGGGCATCTGTGTGGGTGAGTGGTGCCATTTCTAGCTAGGTCTGTAAATCAGAGGGTGTCTCCTGGGACCAGGAGATGTGTCCCCACCAGTTCTGCAGCTGGGACCCACACTGTGTACTGGCAGTGTCAGTGCTGGGCACAGCCAGAGCAGCTGGTGCGTCAGCCATGCCTTTTGCAGGGGTGTTCCAGCTCAGTGCTCCCTTGGCATCAGCAGGTGCTGGGGCCCTTGGGGAGAACCTGGGCAGCTGCTCCGATGGCAGAGCAGTCTGTCACCCCCACGGTGTTTGCACCTTGCACCCCACCCTCTCCCATCCTCTTGCAGGTCACAGCTCTGCAGGGAATGACACACTGCTCCCCTTGTCCGTGGCCCCCTGGCAGGTACTAGCCCCTTCTCCCAGGTGGGTGGGCCCAAGGTTTCTGTGTGTGACCTCTCCTCGCTGCCTGCCCCGTCCCTGCAGCCTCCCGCTGCCCTGGCTGGGCTGAGCAGGACCCAGTGCCTGGGCCGAGGCGGGCATCTCCTGGGGACCAGCTGCCGCTATGTACCTGACATCACCCTCGTCTCCTTCCTGCTCTTCGGGGGCACCTTCCTCTCCTGTGCTGCTCTCAAGCGCTTCAGGACCAGCCGATACTTCCCTGTGGGTGTAAGCATCCTCCAGCTGCTCCTGTGGCATGGCCACCTCTCCTGGCAGTGAGGGGATGGCTTTGGGTGCTGTGGCCCAGGGGTGCTCCCAGGGCAGCTGCCCGCCCCGGCCAGCCCAGGCCAAGCCCTCTCCATCTGCAGGTGCGGAATCTGGTGAGCGACTTTGCCATCATCCTGGCCATCCTCACCTCCTGTGCTGTCGATGCCACCCTGGGCCTGGAGACCCCCAAGCTCCTTGTCCCCAGTGAGCTGAAGGTGCAAGAGGGGTGGGCACGGTGCTCTCAGGGGGTGGGTCTGTGCCCCCCACAGCAGCCATCCTGACATGCTGCTGCTGTCCTTCCTGCTGCTTCACCTCAGCAAACAAGAAGGGGGTTGAAGTGTAGTCAATCCCACGCTCTGTAAATACCCTGGCTCCAACCCGGCCTAACCACATCAAGGTACAGCTCACGCCAGAGTGAGAGGCACAAGCTCAAGTCTGGGCTTGGGCTCCCCACCCTGGGTGTGAAGCAGGTCTGGCAGCACTTCAGAGCTGCCCATGCTCACTGTCACCAACTTGGTCTTGCCATCACCAGTGCTCAGTGCCACTTCCACCTGCTCCCAGGGATATGCTTCTGGTCTCTGGTGCCCAGGAGCAAGCCCCTGCTTCACCACATCTGGGGTGTCCTCTCTGGGGGCTGGGGATTGCACTGCCCAGAGCATCCCCAGAATGAGAGAGGATGCTCTTCCTCTCTAGGTGGAGCACCCCTGTGTGCTCACAGGCTCCAGCCTGGGCACCTGGGACTGGTCCCATTACCCAGCTCTGCTGCAGGTCCCACAGCTGCCATGACTGTTCTGCTCTCCACAGCCCACGAACCCAGTGCGGGGCTGGATTGTCCACCCCTTCGGAGCCAACCCGTGGTGGGTCTGCCTGGTGTCTGCCGTGCCTGCTGTCCTCATCACCATTCTCATTTTCATGGACCAGCAGATCACAGCTGTCATCCTGAACCGCAGGGAGTTCAAGCTGCAGGTGAGCAGGGCACACGGGGTGGGCAGGACCCCACCAACAGCGAGGACCCAGGTCCCAGGTGGGCCTCCTGTGCCAAGGGAGCAGCCTGGGAAGAGCAGCGCCCTGAACTGCCTGGCAAGGTGGGGAGACTCTGCTGCCATCCCTCTAGTGCTCCCAGGGAGATGGCTCACCCAAGCCCCTCTGCCTCTCCCACTGCAGAAAGGGGCAGGCTTTCACCTGGACCTCCTCTGTGTCTCCCTCCTGATGGTCGTCACCTCTGCCACTGGCCTCCCCTGGTACGTCTCAGCTACCGTCATCTCGTTGGCACACATGGAGAGCCTGAGGAAGGAGAGCACAACCTCGGCCCCTGGCGAGCACCCCGAGTTCCTGGGCATCAGGTCTGCAATGGACTACTCTCCTGGGGAACCCTTGGCGATGGCTGTGGAGGCAGGGGACCCCGGCCCATGCTGACCAGCAGACCCAGCTCAGTCATCACTTGTGTCTCCCTGGAGATGTCCCCACTAAAGCTGAAAGAGCGGAGACCCTGGGGGCTGGGAGGGCCAGTGAAGGCTGTGGGCTGCTGAGGGACCCCGGGGCACCAGTAACACCTGTGATGCCTCCTCACAGGGAGCAGAGGCTGACTGGCCTGGCTGTCTTCATCCTGACAGGTCTCTCTGTTTTCATGGCACCTGTCCTCAAGGTAGGGAGCTTGTCTGCTGGGTTTGGCCTCTTTTCTGGGGGAGGGTATGTGTATCCTGCAAGGCTGGTGTTTCCTCACCTTGCTCTGCCCTGGTGAGACATCCCCCCCCTCCGCGACCCCAGGGTTCAAGGCCAGATTGGATGGGGCTTTGGGCACCCTGGGCTGGTGGAGGTGTCCCTGCCCATGGCAAGGGGGTGGCACTGAGGGACTCTGAGGGCCCTTCCCACCCAAACCCTTCTGTGATTTTTGTGGTGGAGAAATCAGAGCTCAAGTCTGGCTGCTTCTTCCTCTATTTTTTTTTGTTTTGTGGCTGGTGAGATACAGGATGGTGAGGGGTCTGTGGGCTCTTGTCAGCCTCTCCCGGGGAAGTCTTATTGCCTCCCTGGCTCCAGGATGAGGCTGGCTTGGTCCTTCATGAAAAAGATCCTTATGATCCCCCCGGCACACCTGCAGCAGCTCCAGGATCAGCAGTTTATCTCCAGCCTTAGGCAAACAGATTAATGCTGCTTCTCCAAGGGCCCTCGTGTGATGCTCGGGAAGCCAACCCAGTCCTGGGCAGTCCCTGTGTCCCTGCTGAGATCCATGGCAGCAGCAAGTCAGGCCCACCTCCAGCCTTGGGAGAGACCCAAACCACACTGAGCAACGCAGGGGGCAGGGGACAGTTTACAGCTGCAGGGAAGAGGTAGAAAGGCAAGTGATGTGCTGGGGACACAGGACACCCTGACATTCACAGACCCTGAGCCAGAAGCCACATCCCTGAGAAGCTCAGCGTTGTGTTCTCCATCTCCAGCCCAGATTGGTCCCACCATGTGCTGGAAATCAGGGCAGGGAACTTGGCACATGGTTCTGCTCTCTGAACACTGCCATGGCCCCACATGAGCAGCACGGCTGGGAGCACAGCAAGGCTGTAACGCCCTCAAAGCCGTGACATGAAACTGGGCTGCTGGAAACAAAGGAAGCACATGCTGCAGCCACGTGTGTGGGGTTTGGTACAGGAGAGGACCCTCAGCAAGCACAGCCCCCTCGGGGAATCATACCTTGCTGAGCCCTTGCCCCATGTTTTGCAGCACATCCCGATGCCGGTGCTGTACGGGGTCTTTCTGCACATGGGGGTGGCAGTGCTGAACAGCATCCAGGTGAGCGGGGGTTGTGCTGGGACTGCTGGTCGGGGCTGGTTTGGGGCTCAGGGGGCTTGCTTGGTTCCAGCTCTCAAGGCACAACAGAGCCTGGATTTTAGCTCTGCGTGTTGCGTAGCCTGGTGTGGGTCTCTTCCCAGCCAGGCCCAGGAGAAGAAGGGACAGAGGGACCTTTCTGGGGCAAAAGAATGGGAAAGGGAGGTGTCTGGGATGCTGAGGAGCCTGAGCAACTTTCTCCACTGATGGATCATATGGTTTGGGAGAAGTGGAGGGATCAGTAGAGGACCCAAACTTACTCTCAAAGCCGCAGGGACATCCTCATCTGGGAGCAGCAGACAGAGCTGGGACCTGCTGGTCCTTTGTTTATGGCACTGCTGCTGATGTGACAGTTCTGTTCCTTCCCTGAGAAGCCCACAAAGAGAAAAAAAAATCCCCACTCCAGAAAGATCTACTCCTTTTTTTCCTCCACAATTCCTACATTTTCCTTCCAATTACCCTGCTCTGGATGACAGGCTGGGAAAGTCCCTCCCTCCCTCTGCCTGGGGAATCCCAGGTGTGCTCTGGCAAAGGCAGCTGCCTGCATGGAGAGGAATCAAGGGGTTGCTATCGCTCAGTGAATCCTGTAAGGCCAGCTTGAGTCTTTTCTCCATGTCTGCCTGGGAAGTGCTTCCCCGGCATTGAGCAGTGGTGGTACCATGACCCCTGGCCTTGCAGATAATCTCACCCACCCAGGGATCATGCTGAGAGCCAGCACAGGAGGCAGGAGGGCTGGCCCGCAAAACCCAATGCCAAAAGCCCATCCTGCCAGCCCCCAGCCCAACTGGGAGATGGACACAAGCTGCCCCTGTGGAGAATGGCAATGAGCAACACGCAATCCCATATGAATTTTAGGTGAAGCCGTTTTATTGGGTGAAATCCCACAGATTATATACCTTTATTACTGCAAACGTGGCAAGCTACAAAACTGCTAATGGGTAACACACACTGTTCACACCCCACTGATTGGTTAGTGATTATAACGAGTTCTGATAAACACATCTTATAGCTAAACATTGTTAGTTTACCTTTGATGCCTAAAGGCATCCGCACACCTGCTGTTTTGACCATCTTATTATGATTGGTTCTTAACATGTTCCATTACTCCCAAGTACCTTCCCATAACTACTTCTTGGTTACGGGCAGCCTGCACCCCTATCAGAAGGCCGCTGTGTTTTGAGAATGTGATTATTAAGATCCTCTCAGCATGAGGAACTTTCCTGTCTCATGGGAACATGAGGATATTGTCAGAGCCTAAACCTTGGGAGAAGAGAGCCAGGCCGCTGGCAGGCCTGCTGCCTTCCCCAACACGCCCCAGAGCTGGGAGCGTGTGACCCACATGCCGTCCTCTCGCTGCAGCTCACAGAGCGCGTGCGCCTGCTCCTGATGCCAGCCAAGCACCAGCCAGACCTCCCCTACCTCCAGCACGTGCCCCTGCGCCGGGTGCACCTCTTCACCATCACCCAGCTGCTGTGCCTGGCCCTGCTCTGGGCCCTCAAGTGCACCACGGCCGCTCTTCTTTTCCCAGTGATGGTACGACATCCCCTTTCACCGGACAAACAGCTTTGGTGCTGGGACCTGGGTGCTTTGGTACTGGGATGGGTGCTGCCCACGTCTGCCCTCAGCACCGCCGGAGCCCCGGCGCTCGCCTGGGGCACGGGCGCTGCCCGGGCAGGGGTTCATGGCCGTGCCCGGACCCCGGGACCCGGCAGGATCCCCGCGGGACACAGCAAACGCGGCTTTGCCAGCTGCCTTCCCGGCCGGGGCTGGGCCCGGTGGGGCTCTGCGGGCACGGGTCAGCGCCGCGTGCGGGAGAGGAGACGCGGCCCCTCCCGGGGGCGGGGGGCGTGTGGCGGCGCTGAGCCGCCCCTCGCCCCTTCCCCAGCTCCTGGCGCTGGTGGGGATCCGGAGGGGGCTGGAGCGCGTCTTCTCCCCGCGGGACCTGAGCTGGCTGGACAGCCTCCTGCCCGCCGCGGCGCCGAGGGAGGCAGCGGCCGGGCGGCCCCGGCGGCGGGCGGCGGAGAGCGGCGCTGACGAGGACGTAGGTGATGCCCGGGCACGGCGCTCGGCCCCCGGGGGCGCTCCGGCGCGGGGGCCGGGCCGGGGCCGCGGCTGCCGGGAGCGCTGCCAGCCCCGCTCTCTCTCCTCCCCCAGGCCCAGCCGATGCATGGCCGAGGCCCGGAGACATCCCCGTGACCTCGGGCCGGCTGCTCCGGGGTCGTCGGAGCGGCCGGCATCGGGCAGGGACGCGTCCCCGGACCCCCCACCCCCGCGGCTCCCTCTCACGCCCGCCCACCGACGGCGCGCGGGACCCTCGGCCGTAGCGCTGACAGAGGCCACGTGGCCGCGCCAGTGTCGTCACGGCGGGCGGGGGGGCAACGCGGGCAGAGCGACGGCGCTCTCAGCCTATGGCGGCCCGCCCTGGGGACGGGAGGGTGGGAGGGGAGGAGGCCGGCCGTGCGCCTCAACTGGCAGCGCCCGGCTCCAATCGCCGCTAGGGACGGGATGGCACGTGACGGTCTCTCGCGCTGACAGAGACCTTCGGTGGGTTCGAAGGGGAGGGGGGCCCGGAGCACGGTAGGAGCCAATCGGACGGCGCCAGGCTCCGCGCGTTGTGAGCGACATGCTTCGCGACCAACCGAAGCCCGGAACTCTAGGCTTCGCTTTGACCGACAGCCCGGTTGCCCCATCGGCGCCCGCAACTCTGGCAAGGTACGTGACTGATGTTCCAGAAAGCCAATCAGCTCCCGGTAGGTTCAGGAAGAGAGGCCGGAGGAACGGGGCGGGGCGACGGGGGAGGGGGAGTCTAACCGCCTCGGCGTGCGCTCTCAGGGCAGCATCCTGGGAGCGCGTGACGCGTCCCGGAGTGGCGGGCGCCATGCCCAATAGCGCGCCGCCATCGGCTGAGCGCGCCCAATAGACGCGGGCCGAGCGGCGGGTGGGCGGCGCGGCGGCCGGGTAGGGTGTGAGAAGTTAGTGGCGCTGCTGCGGTGCCGTGAGGGGACGGAGACGGCTGGGCTCTGCGAGCGGCGGCTCCGGATCAGCGCGATGCTCACGGACGGCACCGCCGCCCCCGTCGGCGATGAGGAGATCGACTCGGTCGCTCCCCGCGCGCCGCCCGCCGCCGAGCCGCCCGCCGCGGCCGGGCCCTCCCCGCTGGGCTTGCGGGCCGTGCGCCTCTTCGGGGAGGCCGGGCCCGGCGGGCCGGGAGGCCCCGGCGCGCCCGCGGCCGGCGAGGCCGCCCTCGACTTCAAGCTGGCGGCCGCCGTGCTGCGGAGCGGGGGCGGCGGCGGCTCCGGCAGCGACGAGGACGAGGTGTCCGAGGTGAGCGATCCCGCCGGCGGGCCCGGCCCTCCCGTCCGCCGCTTCCTGACAGGCCCGGCCGGCGGCTGGGGCAGGCCCGCCCTCTCGCTCGCCGCGTCGGGCCCGCTGCCGCCAGCGGGACGCTCGGCGCCGCCTCGGCCGGGCTCGGGGGTCGCGGGCCGAGCCCCGTCGTTCTCACCTCGCCGGTCTGGGCCTACCCGCCGCCGCCGCCATGGGCGTGAGCGGCCGCACCGGAGCTGCGGGGGCGGGGTCCCGTCGGCTCCGTACGGGTAGGGCGGCCCAGGGCCTTCTGCTGAGGCGGGGGAGGGGGTGGGGGGGTCTCGGCACCGCCGCGCCTCCCGGCGGGCCCCGGGGAAAGGGGGTTGGGCGCCCCGCCTGCTCCCTCCTGGAGCTCGCCTTTGCCTCTGTGCGTGCGGAGGGTGGGGGAAAGATGTCTCCCGTGCTGCTGCCTCCTGACCTCTAGGAGTGGTTTCCACTTTGAACCAGGTTTGGAGGAGAAGGTGAGATCCTCCACCCAGCGGAGAACAAAGTAACGCCTCTGATCCCCGGTATTGCCGCCCCAAACTCGGGAGGGAGGATAAGGGCTTCCCAGGCCCTGCCAAATCCTGTGTACGCACACACATGCACACACGCTTTTGTGCAAGAGAAATATTTCTTACCCAATAAGATGGAAGAGGAGAATGGAGGTGACTTCTTTTGATCTTCCAAACCTGCTGAGAGTTTTAAGGGAATGGTGTGGGGGAGGGACTGGATCCTTGTCCCAACACAGATGGAGTACTGGTGGGCCTTTAAAGTAGCAACTAGTACTGCTTTAGGTAGCCTAGGGAGAGAAGATAAATGGAGGCTGTTATCTGTTGCTACCACTAACTCCCCCTATACTGGGGGGTGAATCTTATTTCCTTAGTTGCCTCTTAGAAAGAAGACTTATGATCACGGTGGGCCACGATGGTAGCCCTCGTGTAGTCTGAGTGGCAAGTAGGAGAAAGTGGTTTGCACTCAGGAGCTGACTGGGCTTCTGATGTTCTATACTCCCGTGTCCTTTGCCTGAAGAAGAAGATGGTAGGCAAAGTGATACATGCCATTCTTTCTTTCAGGCCCTGGAGTGGGTACTTTAGTGTGTGTTTACATTTCTTCTGAAGAAATGGGAAGAATGGGGGCCTGCATTCATCCTCCAGTGTCTAAACTTCTTCTGTTGATGATGCTCTTTGTCCAGCCTTCCTGACAGGTCTTATCTGAATAAAAAAGTGATTGAACTGATGTAGGTTCACGTTTGCACTTTGCTTGTGACCACCTAATCTAAGTTAGAGATAGTGTGAAGAGCAGGACATTTAACTCAACTAGAAATCTGATGGTCAGGCAGCTGAACGCTTGCATGTGAGTGTTGCTTGTGTGATTGGTATCCTGAGCACGTGATGACATCTGATTACAGGTACAAGTACATCCATGATTTGGGCAACTGAGGGGGCAGTAGGTAGAGTAGGACACAAGTTGTAAGTTAGGAGTTTCTGCTCTCTAGGCTGTCTTTTATGTCCTATTTTAATGTGTCTGTGAAAATACAGAGCAGTGTTTACAGAACCTGGGAAATGTTGGGAAATGAGCTTTATCAGAGGGCTTGTGGCCCTTCATGATGTGAGCAGAGAAAGCTTATCCTTTTGAACCTGCCCCATCATTTAGAGGATGTGAAGGTTGAACAGCCACAGTGTTAACTAGGTGCTCTATTGGTCTTTTGACTAATAGCAAGTGTTAAGAAAGACAGCCTGTTATAAATAATGTGTCTGTCAGGCTGGCATGGAGGTCAAGAAAGAGAAGTTCTCAAACAGCTGGTAAAGTAAAACTGCTAATTTGAAAAAATTGGGAGAAGCTTTCTCATTTAAAATATATAATAATAATTAAAAAGAAAAAAAGTTGGGATTAAAACACTTTGAGGCTTCCAGAATACATGTAGAGGAGTTGGGCTGATCTGGGACCTGACATTGTCTGAGGAGTTCTTGTGTCCTGTGTGTCTGGTGCTGGAGAGTAACCTGGGGAAGAAGCATGGGTGGGTGGGATGTGCCTCAGAGCATTGCTGGACTACAGGATATGGGTAGGAGGGCCAGGAGTATATTTTTAATTTTTCTTTTTTCCCTGTATGTATGAGGACTAAAGAAGCACCTGTTTTCAGGAGGGGGTTGTGGGGTGGGTTTTGGTGGGCTTTTTTTTTGTTTTTGTTTAAACAAAAGGCACTGAATCCCCTGAGATGGAATATTGCAATCCTTGAACAGCACTGCTTTGAAAACTCAGTGACTGTTTGGACTGTGGTCTTGTGCCATGAGTCACTGATTTGGGTGTATGCCTTTACCAGTGAGTGGAATTAGTGAGAACTAGAAGGGAGAATTAAAATAAATAAAGTGAGCATTTGCCATGCTGCCTTGTTCTGTGGTCTTTTTTTGTTTTTTCTACTTTTGAAACCATAAAAATAATGGGACAGTATTTTGTAGGCTCTGCTGTCTCTGTGGTGGTATTAAGGCTTTGTATACTTGCATTAGTCTGAGTTTAATACACTAAAATAATTGGATTAGTCAGTGGCAAATTAGAAAAGAAAATCATCAGGGGAAGTACAGGAGGAGTAGTAATGAAATGTTGATCTGGAGAGCGGAGAGAGTAAAAGATTTTCACTTTTTTGAAAATGTGTTGCATTTCCTGCATAAGATGTAGTTTACAGCATGTAGTCATGTAGTTTACAGCAGGAGCACTGTCCCCATGTGATAGATGAAGGTGGTGAAGAGAGTGCACCACATTTATCCTGCCTTGAAGAACTGGGAGGAGAATGAAGTGCTCTGGTTTGCCAGCTCAGTGCCCGCTGTGGCAGTCACCAGTCTGCTTCCCAGTTGGGAAGCCAGGGGCTGCAGCGGCTCCTCTGGATGAGCTGTGTCACGTCTGTGAGGTGAAATTGAAATGCAGCTGTGTAAAGTATTTTTCTAGAATTACCAGTTAAAATTATCACATGCAAATAGAAACAGTTGCAAGCTGAAGCACGCCCTTGGACATGGAGGGACAAGGCTGGGAGGCTTTCTGCCATTCCTGCTCCGAAGAGAGAAGCCATGCTTTTCCTGGGTGTTTGGAGAACTCTCCACCGCCAGTTGCAGTCTGAGAGATGAGATGGCTTTGACACTGGTGTAAATAGCTGCTTGGTTGCCTTCTAAGCTTGATCAGGGTTTGGATTTGGACACAGCCTGTGATGTGTTGAGAGTGAGATTTTTGTTGTAATTTCGAATGTATTATTGCTGCTCCTCATGATTATTATGGGGTGTTTTTGCTGGCACTCAATATCTGTGCCTTTAGCACCACTTTAAGCAGCCTCCTCCAAACTAGCTGTGCAGGCTGTAGGTCAAGGGGGAGGTGTGCTGGCTGGGCAGCCAGTGACAGTGCACCTACGGGAAGTCCATGGAGCCCTCAGTGGTTGAGGGCTTCAGGCCACAGAGCACAGGGGTTCTTACTGACACCCACTGTTGCAGACTGGGCTGTAGAAATGTGGAGTTGAAGCAAGTGGTGAATATGGCAGCATTAGTGCTCGCAGGGCTGTGTGGTTTGCTGATCTGTTGTAAATCAAGTAGGAGCAGCCAGTTGTGCTGACAGAAGTACCAGAGGATCTTGGAGCTCAGTTCAGTAAGTGGCTTTTGGCTGTGAGTGTAGAAATGCACCAAGTCTCTTGTGTTCTGTAATTCAAGGGCTTGGAGGCCTTCAATGGCAACTGGAGCACACTCACCCCTCGGCTATGGAGTCAACTCAGCTCTCGGCTTCCTGCTCTGGAGCAGGCTGCTTGCCTCTACCAGCTTGCCTTACTTAAGCCTGTACCTATTGCATAAGCCTCTGGGGATATTTACATAAAGCATAATTAAAAATCAGACATAACCTACCTCCTACAATGAGTGGAATTAATAGTCAAATGGCATGTGCTCCAGATCAGTTCAATACTTGGAGATTTTTGTCTGGGGCTTAACCTTAATGTTCTTAATTTTTAAACTGGGTTTTGAATTCAGACTAAATACATACATGGTTCACTAACATAGCAACGACTTTGCCAATCTGAAATGAACCATCTAATGTGGCACTGCTTCTCATAGGCAAGATACTGTTGACTTCTGAGGTTAATTCAGTGCTTGCACTGAATTAAGTTTTCTGTATTATAAATACTGTAAAGTAGTGTAATTTTCTTGGCCATTCAAAATTTTGATGTAAAATCAGATTTGAAAAAGTTAGGAGAAATAAGAGGTGGAACAAAATGGAAAATATTCTTCAAGAATTACTCACTGATTAGAAAACATCAAGAGATAATGGGTTCAGCTTCCTAAAGTATTGAGATGATGTCTAAGGATGCAGAAAGCTGGTTAACAGGGTGTTTGTTCATTGCCAGCTTGATTTGGCATCTTAATTGTTGGAAAAAATTGTAGTGGGTATCAGTAACTTTAAAAGTCTGGCCTGTGGTAGCCAGGAAGAGTCTCTCTAGCTCTGGGTGATACTCTTCAATCATGCTTTGGGATGAACTGATTTCTCGAGTTCTCGCAGAACTCCGGTTTCCCTTCCGTGCAGTTTGACCCAGTTGCTTGCATGACCTAAAATAAATGTCAGCAATCGCCTCCTAATGATAGGTGTAGAGAGAAAAGATGCAAATACTACTGTATAATTATATAAATATGTGGTGCAGCCCCTTGGGAAAGAGAGATTGACCAAATTTAGCAGAACATCTATATTTGGTTACAAATTTGCACATAGGTTTCACTAGTCAACTAGTTACAGTCTGGGGGGGTTGGGAGGAGGGGGTTCGTTTGAGCATTGAGACAAGGCTGGTGAATCACCAGTTCTTGTGTTCTGATAGAGCTGATACATTTGGGCTACGTAGCCCCTCCCCTGTGGTCTTGATATTGGAATGCTCTTGTCTCTCTTCATCTTGGAGGATCCTGACAATACCCCTGTAAGGACAGGGGGATGATGCTGTTGTAACATTGTTGGTGCTTAGTGCTGGGGTATTCACTTAAATCAAGGGTGGAAGGAAGGAGGGTGTAAAGGCACTCCTTGTTCTGTGCATGCACACAGCCTGGCCTCTACAATGGGGAGCAGCAACGGCATTGAACTGATGTGCTTTCTGAAGGAGTTTAAAAGTGGGATTTAAACTGGGGTCTAGACCCTGCAGGTGAGGAGGCTGCCTAGTTTTGATCTTAGTGGGTCATTGTCAGTTACTGTAACATTTGTGAATGTTTCTTGTAAGTATCAAGCTGTTGTCAGGGGTGTAAAACTGACTCTTGGATTTAAACCAGTGTCAAGTGACTTCTAAGAAAGGTTTATTTTCCCATATGTAAAATGTAAAACTTCATGAAGCAAGCAAAATAACTTCTACATCTGTGCTGGTGCCTATTTGCAGGACTTGGTGTTTAAGCTGTGAAGCCTCCATCTTCAGTAGGGTGCTTTCATTTTCCTTTCCTGATAGCAGCCCATGTGCCATGCAAATACCATCTCAACTCCTCAGGTAAAGTTTATCTCCCTGATGGGAATGGTTATGTGAGGAATGGGATACTATAAGCAGAAATTATTGATTTGTTCAAGTCCTCCTGTAAATTTAGGAAGTTTTTGAATAGTGCCTGGCCTCGGGGGTTATCTTAAACAGAACCTTTGTCAATGATACCTCATTTGACCTTGGTCTTCTGTGATAAACTGAAGATTAGTTTAACTTTCACATCATACCAACAGTTCTTTGCAGTAACCTTGTTCCTGCAGTCTGTGCGATGAAGCCATGCTGCCTTGAGTAAGACAGGAAAATGGGTACAGGTATATGAATATTTAGATTTAAGAGTTCATTTAGTTATGATGATAGGCTTGTGTGAGCTCTAACCTTCTGGTGTACCTTATTAATAGCTAGTTTCTGGGGGGTTAGTTGGTTTTGTTCCTCCCTGACATCAAACTCCCTTTTTGTTGTCGAGGTGCAGAGATTTCATGCCATGTGTTTTTGGAGGAATGCTGAGCAAGTGACACTTATGGAAATTCATCCTATTGGAGGATAATGTCTTCCTTTCACTCTTGCAGCTCATTACTTAACGCTACCTAAGAAAATATTATTGGAAGGTCTTATAAAATTCTGTTGAGTTTTCTCAAATTTTGCAGCGTTGTGTATCTTCAGTTTAAATGCACACAGAAAACCAGGTTGCAGTAACATAGAAAGAAAAGAATTGGTGCTGTGCTGGGTGCTGTTACTGCTTAATTGTTTTTCATGGGATGAGACTGGTTACTCATCTTTGCTTTTAAGAGGGACTTGTGCTGCAGATTGTTTGCCAACCTTTGACTCATGATTAGCTCTTCCAAAGTGTGCCAGGATCTGGAGCAAAAGTGTCCTAGTGCTGAGAGGGGTTACTCACAGCTAAGCTTCTGTGCTGTACTTGTCAGAATGCAGCTGGTGAGTGAGAAGGAGTGTGTGTGGCTGGCCCTTCTGAGCAGTGGAGGTCTTGAGAATTACCTGACTGTATACCTATACCGCAGGAAATCATTCCTCATTTGTGGAGTAAAAAACTCTGTTTTACTAGTTGTTGGACAGTGGGAGAGCTGAAAAGCACCTCTCTTGTGCCCGTTTCATGGGTGTTAAGCTTCAGCCAGGTCTGTAAGTTATTCTTACTAGCCTTCAGTAAAACCTGGAGATTACTAATTAACTAAGATTTTCTTCTAGGAAAATCCCTGACCCTGTTGAACTCTTCCCTTTCCAAAATAATGAATAAAACTAATGGCATCACATGGTGGGTAGGTAGTAAATTGGTTGTATTTGAAGCCAAGGGAATAAACAGAGATCAGCTTTCAGGGCTGAAAGGGGTGTACTTCTGAGACATATTCCTCATCATGATGGCTTCAGAGCATCACCTGTTTGGAGTATGTGTTCACCCACAGTGTGACAAGGTGGCTGGGGAGAAGGGACTCTCTGAAGTGGATACTCATCACCTTGGATCTGTTGGGCTAAACTCAGTACCTTGTATTAACGTACATATTTTCATTGGGCTTTTTTTTTTTTTCTAAAATGGTTACATTTCAACGCCCTGTCACAGCTACACCTTGAGTTTCCAGTGACTGATACTTTAGGTGGGGATTTCTGCTCTGTTATTTATCATGATAGTTTCTTTTAAATGGCTAATTGATGGATGGATAGTCACACTTTGGTTTCTGCTGGTTTTGCAGTAGTAGAGCATGCACAGGCCTGTTTGTACAGGCCTTGAAAAGACAGCTACTGCTAACCTGAGCTCTGAGGAGAGCAGAGCGCCCAGTATGATTTTCAGTTTGGTGTGAGCCTCTAGATAACTCCAAGTTAATTAGTCAATGTAAATGCAGAGACTCCTCTCTTGTCTGAAACATACAGGTTGGCCTGAGAATGGATGATTGAATTCCTAGACTGGGCTGCATTGACTGGATCTACTTGCATGATTTTACTTTTTTTTTTGGGGGGTGTGTGTGTGTGGGGGGGGTGTTCTTGTTGAGCACCATGTCCCTTTGGATTGATAGAAGATCTTAAAAGGTCATTCTCAAGAAGGTGGCTTAGAAAACTTGCCATCATGGGTGGATGTGAGACTTTGTCAGCAAACAAATGCATTTGTTCATCTTCTGTTTTGAAGCTTCCTTCACTTGGATTTAATATCTAAGCAGGGATCCCACACAGCAAACCCTAGCTAAGTGGGTGCAGTAATCCTGCTTCAGTATTCTGATTTGTCAGAATATAAACTACACCTTTGAAGTGAGGGAAGCAGAGGGGCTGCTTCTGTAGGAGTAATAAATATAGCAGGGAAGAGGAGGGAATCTTAAAGCATGTGGGGAAGATGGAGTACTGAAAATGTGCTTCAGAGCAGACTGAGTTTTGGGAAATGAGTGCTTAGTGTAAGTGATGTTTATTTTTGTAAGATTTACTGTTTTCTGCTCAATGGTTTTCTTCAGTATTCTGACTATAGATGCCAAGAACAAGCACTTGATTTGCTGGGATTCACGTGAAATTTAAATATACTTCAGGTGTCAGTTCCAAGCCAGTTGCAGCTCTTTTTGACAAAAGGTGTTCTGGTACATCAGGAAAACTCAGTCATAATTCTTTTTATTGGACGTTGAATATGTGATGGCTGCAGGCTGGTTGGGTTTTTTTAGTAGTGACTGAGAAGAGTAATGCTTTCTTTTCTGCTGTACAGAGAGACTTTTCAATATTGCCAGTATTGCCTCCTGTATCAGGAGGACTCAACCTGTGTGTTCTGTTGCTTTGGTTTTTTTGAGGGTTAACTGTGGGTGCAGTTGTGTCTTGGGCTTATTGTTGTGAACAGTGTTTTAATGAAAATGATTTGGAAATGTATTGTTTGTGGAAGAACCATAAACCAGACAGCTCTCTCCAGAGACATGTGGTAGTGTGTAGTTTGTAGCATTCAAAACTACTTAAACTGGCATAAGGATATCTAATGTCAGTTGATTGCTTAGGAGGGGAACAAGTCCAGAGGAGGCCATGAAGATGATCAGGGGGCTGGAGCACCTCTCCTGTGAAGCCAGGCTGAGAGAGTTGGGGTTGTTCAGCCTGGAGCAGAGAAGGCTCCAGGGGGACCTTGTAGTGGCCTTCCAGTACCTGAAAGGTGCCTGTAAGGAAGCTGGGAAAGAACTGTTCCTGAGGGCATGGAGCGATAGGATGAGGGGTGATGGTTTAAACTAGAAAAGGGGAGATTTAGAGTATTAGGAAAAGATTCTTCAACATGAGGCTGGCAGATCCCTGGCACAGGTTGCCCAGAGAAGTGGTGGAGGCCCCATCCCTGGGGACATTCAAAGTTAGGCTTGATGGGGCTCTGAGTGACCTGATCTAGTGAAGATGTTGCTGCTCACTGCAGGGGGTCAGACTGGATGGCTTTGAAGGTCCCTTCCAACCTAACATGTCCTGTGATTCTAAGTTAGGTAAGTGGTAATACCTCTGTGAACCATTTGACAGGTGCTGGCTTGTGAATACCTGCTCTACATCCAGTATCGGTGCAAGAAAACAGAGCAGTCTCTGGCACGGAAGCGTAGCCCCATAAAGCATTCATTCTGGTGTCCTGCTCTATCTGCATGTTTCAGGTGCTAGCCAACACTTTGCAAACTGACTGCTGACGTGGGGTGCCTGGCCTGAGACTTGTGGCTGGGGGCTGAACAGAGCAGAGAGGTGCTGCCACATGAGTGTCAGGCCTTTCTCCTTCCTGGCTGTCTTGCCGGTTGTTCTGGTCAGCTTGAAGTGATGCTGAGATCAGTTTGGCTGCGTGCTAACACATGGAGAACATGTGGCATAGCTGTATCCACAAGCACTGGATTTGTGGAGTGTACTGTGTGTGGAGAGGTACTGTACTTGTCTGCAGTGACAAAGCACAAAGTCGTGTCCACCTTCCTTTACTCTGTATCTATAGCAGTGCTTGCCAACCAACCTGTGTTTTGAAATGAGCTTAGCACAGCCTGGATCCTATAGTCACTTGTTGCATTATCTGATAATTGCTTAATAGATATTAGAATAGAGGCTGTCCTTTAGATAATCCCACCTCAAGTTAGTCAACTTCCTATTGTAATTAGAGCTTAATAGATTTACATCCCTCCTCTCCCCACCCTCCAAATGCAATTTGCTGCCTACAATGCTGCTGTTGCAGACTGCTAAGCAGAGGCTGTGTGAGTGTGAACAGATCTGCTTAAACGCAGGGGAAAGTTGGGTTTGTGGCCGTGCAGGGAGCTGAGCTCATCTGATGGTGCTCTCTTCCTAGAAGAATGATGGCCCAGCTTATGGGATGCTTTTGTAAACCCAGGAAATTCTGTAAAGTGGTAAAAAATTATTCCTCATGCCTTGAGTTTGCTCCCTCTTTGATGTATTTAAATCAAGCTGTGAAAGTGTCTGACAGCTGCCCAACGTGTCACAGGATGAGCAGTGGCTGGAAATACTTCTTCAGGTATGCTAGCATTCCTCTATGGAGGTGACCATGTCCCCAAGCACCCTCAACTCCCCGTGGTTGTTGTGATACTTTGTAATCACAGGATCTCTAGGGCCTGCTCTGGAAGATGATCTCTTGGTGGTTTCTGTCTTGGACTGACATCACTTGTTATTTTTTATATTGAAGAAACTGTCTTCAGAAATGACAGGTCAAACCTAACAAAGCAAGGATGGTCTTCTGTCATTAATGATGTCTGATGTCATGAATGATGTCATGAATGTTTGAATATCTAAGCTCTTTACATTGCTTAGATGTTGTTCTTATGTGCTGTCTCTAAAATACTTCTCAAAAATGCTTTGGTTTTTTTCTCCCTCTAGCACTGAAGTGCCAGGAAAGAGCAGGGTGCTGGGGTCCTGCTGAAAGGTTCTGTGGAAATACCTGCCTTTGTGGATGCCTCCCTCTTTCAGGTTCAATAGATGGCGTAACAGTAGTGCAAGGAAGCTACCTGCAGCAGGTGCAGAAATGTTTGGCTGGCATGGCTGGGGTAGGGGTTGGCAGTGTTAAAAGTACATGTTAAGGTAAACCAAAACCAGGGCTTTTGCTGGTGTGAAGAGTCTACACCAGCGGTGTGGTCTTGTCACAGGAAGCCCCCTAAATGCCATGTCAGTGACAGAGTCCTTCACTTTACTTTCTCCTTGGAATAATTATTTGTGATAGTTGTGAAGCTGGCATTCTTTAAATTCCACATATAAAGGGGTTTGATGTCAAATGTGAGAAATAAACTTATTTTCAGTTCTGACTTAGTGTTGCAGTCACTCAGTTCCTGTCAGCATCCCCCAAAATGTTTCAAGCACAGGTACAAGTAGTAATTAGGTATTGGCATTCAGTAGGATAAGGGACATGACAACATAAACTGTCAGAGGTTAGTTTTATCAGACAAAACCACAATACCTTCCTAGTGTGATCCTAAATCAGCGCTGAACATCTTGTTGAATGAGTTATGGAATGAAAATAGTTCCAACTTCATCAGCATGAACTTTCAGCCTGATCTCCAGGCCCGTATCAGCCCTAGGGAAGCAAAGACCCTGCTGCATCTGTTCAGATTTATTTAGACCTATATCCAAATAGAATTGTTATAGAAATAGCTAGGAAGAGTTACCTAACACAGAAGAGATAGCCAGATAGTTGTTTGTTTGCATAATCAATAGGAGTTCAGGAGTCCCAGTCAACGGCTCAGGTCCTCATAATTTGTAGATTGTCTCCAAGAAAAGTGTTCCTAGCTTGGTGTGTCTGGAAAATGCAAGTTGAAGGAATTTGTCCTTCCTGGCACTGCTGTTTGTGAAGATAGTCTTCCCAGAAGTACGAGCTCAGCACAAGTGGAAGAGAAGGTACAGTGTGCTGTCCCTGCCGCAGCTCTTACCTGCAGCATGCAGCTAAGACAGGAGGCTTTTCCATTGGCAGTAGCCTGTGTCAGCAACAGGCTATTTGTGAGCTGGGCTATTCTGGGAGAAGTACTTCTATCCTTTTTTTTGGAGGAGTTCAGTGTGAGAGAGATGAGTTTTAGACTTTGTGTTAGAAACGTGTTTCTAACTCTGTATGTCATTGCCCATCTTGCAAGAATTGCTGGTTCGTTGTGATGCTGGTGCTTGCAGAGTCGCCTTTACGTACCCCTGACCTGAGGTAAACTCAGTCGTGGTATGAACATATAAATACTGATGTAGTTGAGCCCAAATAGCTGTGAATGTAGCTGCTGTGGAGGGGGGAACCAGCGGTGTAACTGGATCTGTGGAGCTGTGAGGCTGCTGGAGTCCTTGGCAGGGCTTCAGGAAAGGTCCATCGTTCCTCCGGATGAGTGTGCGACACGACGATGTAGCAAAGTGTGCTGATGGTCAGCACCCTGTCCTTAGAGCCCATGCAGCCACCAGCTTTTTTTGGGGTTGGATTGGGAATTATTACTAGTTGCAGTTGTTTAGGTAGTTAGAATAATACCTTGAATCCATATGTTCCTAATGAGCCTTACCAAGTAAGATGCTTATTAACTGCCCAAAGCAGCTCGCAAAATAATCCAAAAATAGCACAGTGACCAGTTACTCTATCACTGGCTGCAGATCTGATTAGGATAGAGCAGAAGGCCTAAATTTTGCCACATGAGCAATGTATTAAGACTTCCAGGAATGCTAACGTGAAGGCTGTTTCAGGGTTTTTTGTTTGATTTGGGATTTTTAATGAGGTTTTTTTGTTAAAAATTTTTGATATATTCAGGGATTTTAATTTTTTTTAAAAAATATATTAATAATGTGATCACAGGTCACTGCTATTCACAAGAGAAATCTGATTGATTAGGTAATGTCTTACTCAGTTATTAATGGTAGGTGATCAACCATTCATTCTTTCTTGCATTGTGTGTGAGGAGCCGCACTGATTTATAGAACCAGAAAAATCAGCTGCTCTGACTTGGAAAGCATTGACACTTGTTCTGTGGTACAGCCATGGTACAGCTATTCTAACGTTTCACATGTGGATTTTCAGTATTTTCACACTCCACTTCTATTTGTGCTATGGGTATGTGATTAAGCTCTTACTAAAGTCAAAACAAAACCTAAAAATTGATGCTCAAAATGTGCAGAGATAATGAAAGCAGCTGCCTTTTTTTTTTCTGTGATATAAAGCTAAGAAGAAAATAATGTATATGAAGCAAGATTTCTGTATGACACTTTAACCATGTGAGATCCTTGGGAGTACGGTTGTGAACCTAAAGGGGAGCTGGAAGGTGGCAAGACTGGCGTGGTGAAAAGCACAGCCTGCACCATTGCTACCCAGCTTGTACCCTAAATAAAAGCTCTACCTGTAAGCAGCATTTGCATAGTTGATGTTAACCAGACAGACTATAAGAGGTTCCTGTAAGCAAAATGTACTCCCTGTTGGTGGGGGATAGAAGTTCCATGCAAGTTGATAAGAGTATTTGTGAATGGTGAATTAACACTGTTCCAGGTTCAAGAGGTGCATTGGTGCAGGTAATGTCCTCTCAATATATACTGTTGAACTGGGTGGGGGCAGCAGCTGAGGAGAAAATGGTCCATAAAGCCCAAGGTTTAAAACTTGCAGCGGGACAGGAAGGGTTCTGGCAGGGTGATGCCTGGCTTTGCCTGGGTGTTTTTGGGCTGCTTCTGAGGCTGGAAGTTCAGCCTTGCAAGAAGCTGCTTTGAACCTTCCTGCAGTACTTGTTTGTCTGTTGAGTTGCATGAGGTGGTGTGTTCACCCCGTTTGGCCTGGCCATACAGGGAAGGCTGCTGGTACGTGCAGCGGTGTCACCGAAAATGGAAACAAGTCCAATGGAAGTGTGTAAGGAAGTGTGTAAGGAAGTAAGGAAGTGTGTAAGGAAGCTTCTTGTATGTAGTTCTCAGCTGTACATAACGGAGTGTCCCTCACACAGTGGGGTTTTCTGCTGGCCACGGGGTCACACAAACACCATTGCAGTAAGAAGAATATTTCTGGCAGAGTGTCTGGGGGGTTGGGGGTGGCAGGGAGGGGTGGAGAAGAAAAACCTTGAAGCCCTACGGAGCTAAGGGTGAATTTTCCCAGCAGTCAGATTTGCATCAGAAGGGATGCCAGCACAGTCCTTAAGCTGTCTAGGTGGATATAACCTGGAATTTGAGCTCTGCAGAGGGCGATCTTTCTGTAGGGAGACATTTCACTGGGAGTTCTGAAGAGCTGTTCTTTGTTTCTAGTAGAAGTCTGTATCACTGGTTTAGGTCACTAATTGTCTGCTTGTTCAAGTATCTCACAGTGACAGTTCTCTCTCTTCAGGATCATTAGCTGGACTAATCTAGAAGTCTTGCTGCTTCAAGACCTAAATCATAGGCTAATGTCTTAGCTTTAATATTTGTGCCTTGACACACGGGATGGAATACCCGTAATCCAGCCAGTATCATGGCTATCCATGGAGATGTAGAACTGGTGTTCTCCCTGGTGCCCACTGTATTCCTGCATTTGCCCTGGGCCCCCGGAGTGGCTGGACACCAGGGGATGACACTGCAAACCTCTGCCTGTCAAAAAGGGGAAGAGATTAACCGAAGCTGATCCCTAATAGCAGTGCTCCGTGTAGTCTTAGGCCTCCTGCTGATGTGTTTCACACAGTGGGGTACTTAATGAGTTCACAGAGGGTCTGATTTGGGGGTTGTTGAGTTTCCCTTTTTTTTTAAAGTATAAACTAACCCTTTGTTAGGGTGTTGTGTGATAGGGCTGTGTATGATGATTGTTTACTGCTGGGGTGAGAGGGAGAAGTATTAGGGAAAATAGGAGGACTGGGGCATGAGGTGGGAAAGGGCAGCAATGGGTGAATAATGAGCATATCTTGTCTACAGCATTATTTGACACACTGATAGTGTTGAACAGATAACATCCAGTTATGAAATAGTGTTTTTATCTTAAAATATTACCAAAACAGGGGAAACAATGTCTGAACTTAGGACAGATTCTGCAATGTAATTCTGCTGTCATTAGAGTATGAGTCAGGTATCCTCCTTGTTTACTCTGGCAAGTTGTCATAAAACTACTGTGTGTACGTTGAGCAATTCCACGAGCTTGTAGTTGGAGATTGTGGGCCACTGGTGGGACAGCATTGCTGCTGCTTGGTTGGAATACCTGCTTGCTTAATTATTCTATGTATCTGTTCTTGTCTAGAAAACATTAATGACTGGGGTAATACTAACTGCCAGCTTGGAAACAGATGTTCTGGGTCTGAATTTTAGTCAACTATCTTGTTTCTAATCAAAGCAGATAAGATCCTTGTGCTACATTAGTTGAAATTACTGTTAAAATAGAACTGAAAGGTACCTTGGGAATCCATGTGGTCCCTCCCTGGGCACAGATGGGTTCAGCTATACAGTAGTCATTACTGATGGCTTTTTTAATAACAAGGTGGACAGGCTTCTGGTGATGAAGATGCTACAGCCTCTTGTGGCAGTCTCTTTTGGTGGTTACCTGTCCAATGTGCATAACATTTTTTCAGTATTTAATCTGACTTGCCCTTGGTATAGTTTAAGATTTTGTTAATTGTATTTTTTACAGCAAACAGGTCTTAATGTAGAATTTTTTTCCTTCTGTGGATTTCTCTACCTTTTTGCTGGTGAGCAGATGATTTTTACTGGTGTGTCCTATAACCTGTCCAATTAAAACATGATTATGATGGTACAGTTAGTTTGGTTTATATTTTTTCTGATATGCAAAGGGAAGTATAAAATTTCAACAATGGTAAAATTCTTTTTCTAACTTGGCAAACAGGTTGAATCATTTATTTTGGACCAAGAAGATCTTGATAACCCAGTACTTAAAACCACGTCGGAGTTATTCTTATCGAGCGCTGCAGAAGGTGCGGACTTGAGAACTGTGGATCCAGAAACACAAGCAAGACTAGAAGCCTTACTGGAGGCAGCAGGTAATTTTTTTGGGTATTATTTTTATGAACCTAACTTGTACACAGACCTGTCAACCTGTAGTTTTGACTGTAGCAAAATATTCCCAAGTCTGGAAATCTACCATGGTGACAGGGAGTAGAACATGGAAAACAAGCTCAGAGGGGTTGGTGGTTGCTTGGTCCACTCTCTCTGTATGGAGAGAAGTACAGTTAGAAAAGGTAATTTGAATTAAATGGTATTAATTGACCACATGATACTACATGTGCTACCTGAGGGATTAAGGGGGCTGTGTGGAAGAAAGCAGATTTGTGAAAATGACTTTTTTTTTTTCCTCTGGCTTTTATATATATTTATAATGATTCATTACTGCAGAAGGTGACAGGTGAAATACTTGTTTCTCTGTTTTGTCTTGCACAAGCATATTTTTCCACTCTAGTTCTGGGATACCAGTGTTTGCAAATACATACTTAAAGTTCATGTTTTGGACCCAGGCTGGATGGACACAGTGCCATTGCAGTTGTTACTGCTGTAGTGAAAGCTTAACTAATTTCAGCCTTTCTAAAGGTTGTCACTCGGGTATTTGCAATGGATTTGAAAATTACTTGTCAGCTTCAAAATTCCAAGGATGAAAAAATGTAAAACCCTGCTTTGAAACAAATCCTGTTTGGTCATTGTGGGTGCAAACTCAGTCTGGTGGTAGTTTGCAGAAACTGGAGAATTCAATCTTCAGCTTTAACTCACTTAAAAGCTAGATAATATTGCATTTGTTTGCAGGTGCTTAGATGTAAAGCTGTGTACAGCCTTAAAGGGGAACTTCATTCTGAGAAGGCAAAGGGCTCCCTTTGTATTTTGAATTTGAAAACAATCCAGTTTACGACATAGCACAGCTTTTGTCAGCAGAAACTTGCAACTGCTTAATTTAATGTGGTCCCCTAAAATTACTCAGACCTGATGTGACTTGGGGGTCAAGCTTTGCTTTGCAGGGAAAACAGACTGTTTCTAGGATAGTCCAGATACTAAGAGAATCTGGATAATCTAATCCCTTTGTAAACACTTCTTAAAATAGAAATCAGTTTCTCTCATGTACCTGCTGACTGGTGTGCTCTAAAACCTACTGCTAGCTTTATAAATTGTCATAGTAGCGTTAGGAGGGTGTCAATCCCTAAGGTGTGTGTGCTTACATCTAGGGTTGCAGTGTTCAAAACATTTTCATGGTAGGTGACAAATTTAGGAAGTACCATTGTTTTGTGTAATTCCTGTTGGATGCTTCTTTAGATTTCTGAGAGGTAGTTTGCCACTTGTCCCCAGGATTAGGTGACTTGTTTTTAATCTGAGGTTGCTGTGCTTTGATTCACCAAGTCTTGGTGTAGGTATATAGAAATGGAATCTGGAAAGAGCAAAAAAGAATCATTGTTTTGGGTGGGGTCTCCATCTCCCTCTCTAAAGAGACTGTATGAAATGAATGCCACTTGATTATGTGTGAGATCAGAAGCCTGAAAACACTAGAGGAGCTCCTTTAGTTGAGCAGTACTTGTTCTCCCAACTGTGAATTTAAACACTGAAAGTATCATTAGCCCAACCTAAAGGAGACACTGAGAATCCAGCAGTTCATTAACGAAAGCCCTAACTTTCAAGTGAGTCAAAAACCCACTGGTGTTTCTGGGAGATGATCTGAACCTTCACTAGATTAGCTGGTTTGGCTGAAAACTTTCTAACTTGAAGTAAGCTTCTGGATTTCCATCAGGGTGGCAAAGCAAGTGGCCTTGTGTTAGTACTTTGTGTTTTGCAGGTTGCAAAAGTGGTTTCTCCTGTGTCTTTTCA
Source organism: Hypotaenidia okinawae (assembly GCA_027925045.1). NCBI lineage: Eukaryota > Metazoa > Chordata > Aves > Gruiformes > Rallidae > Hypotaenidia > Hypotaenidia okinawae. The sequence goes on along the minus strand of BSDF01000014.1, from coordinate 141,261 downwards.
GTCACAGTTCAGTCCCCAGTGTTCAGGATGGGTTGCAAAGGTAAATGACAGGACTCTTGCTTGGCCAAGTAGTTGAGCTGTGGCCTTGTCTGGTGTGATTTCCAGAGTAGCTTGGCCTCCATTGTGGTGATCCCCTTTGCTGTGAGAGGCTTAATCCTACTTTACAATGCAGAGGAAAGTGGGTGCTGGGGTTTCACCCATGCAGGGGTTGTGGCTGTGTCGTTAGGATCCTAATGAGCATGGCTGCAGAACCAGTTTTGCTCAGTCTTCACAGAATCCTTCTGTGCTCAGATTGCACAGGGACATGCTGGTTATTAATTTGGAAGGTAAGTGCAGGCAGCTGCAGTCAGGTGATGGTGTTAGAGAATGATGGAATGGTTTGGGTTGGAAGGGACCTCAAAGTTCATCTAGTTTCAACCCCCTACCATGGAGGGGGAACACTCTTCAGTAGCTGTGCCGTATGTCCACACTGTGTTGGGTGGGCAATTGGCTGATGGGTCAGGCCCAGAGGGTGCTAATGAAGGGGGTTGCATCTGGCTGGCAGCCACTGGTGGGGTTCCCCAGGGCTCCATTTCAGACCCAGCCCTGTTTAACACTTTCATAAACCACCTGGACACAGGACTAGAAGGTGTCTCAAGTAAGTTTGCAGATGACACCGAAGTGGGAGGAGCTGTTGACTCTGAGGGTGGAGAAGCCTTGCAGGGAGAGCTGAGCAATCACCAACAGCATGAAGTTTAACAGGGCAAGTGCTGGATTCTGCCCCGGGGAAGGGGCAGCCCTGGCTGCACATCCAGCCTGGGGGATCAGATGCTGGAGGCCAGCCGTGCTGAGAGGGGTGTGGGGGTCTTGGTCAACAGCAAGTTCCCTGAACGTGAGCCAGCAGTGTGCCCAGGCAGCCAGGAGGCCAAGCCCATCCTGGGGTGCATCCAGCACGGCACGGCCAGCAGGTCCAGGGAGGGGATTGTCCTGCTCTGCCCTGTGCTGGGGTGGCCTCACCTCGAGTCCTGGGGGCAGGTTTGGGTGCCACAGGACCAGAGGGAGAGCGTCCAGAGGAAGGGCCACAAGGATGGGGAAGGGTCTGGAGGGGAAGTTTTAGGAGGAGAAGCTGGAGTCCTGGGTTTGTTCAGCCTGGAGAAGAGGAGGCTGAGGGGAGACCTCATTGCTGTCTGTGGCTTCCTGACAGGGGCAGTGAAGGGGCAGCACTGATCTCTCTCCTCTCTCTGGGGACCAGGGATAGAACCTGAGGGAACAGTGTGAAGCTGTGACAGAGGAGGTTTAGGCTGGGTGTCAGGAAGAGGTTCTGTGCTGAGAGGGATCAGGTGCTGGCACAGGCTCCCCAGGGAAGGGGTCACAGCCCCGAGCTGGGCTGAGTTCAAGAAGTGTGTGGACACTGCCCTCAGTGCCCTGCTCTGAACCTGGCTGTCCCTGTGTGGAGCCAGGAGTTGGACTCCATGGTCCATGTGGGTCCTTTCTGTCTCAGGATATATTATGATTCCATGAAGTCTTGCTTCTGTCCTCCCAGCATCCTGCGCCCACTCAAGTGAGATTCTCAGTGTGCTTGGGTGAGGCCCTCAAGCCCCAGTGGGGTTAAACTCATTTTCTCCAGATATTTGAAGAAGTCAAATAATAATATTTCCAACACAGCATCTCCTTCCAGTCACCTGCAGCCAGTCAGCTCCTGTGTCTCACTAGGAAACCCCTACTCACATGTGGCTTCTCCCATGCCTTTTGAGTGCTTCCCTTTGCTCTCTGCCAGCAATGGGTCAGGCCTAGACTCAGGGCATTGCCAGGCTCTCCAGAGCTGGCCCCTTGCTTGGAAACACCATTTGTCAGAGAGAGCAACACTCACGTGCCCTCTGGTGACGTCAGTTAGTGCCTATGTTAGTGCTGGGATTTCCTGTCCTCTGCTCAACCCCCCTGGAGATTCTATGATTCTGAAAATGTTTGTATACATTATGTTTAACCATCATAAGTGCTGCATAGTTTTTGGCAGTTAAGCTTCTCTTTTTTCTGGTTCTGAGAGGACTTAAAATATTTTGTGACTTCTGGATGTTGAGGGTGACAGCTTTGATTTTTAGCAAGAGGCTGAGCCATAGCACAGCGTCAGGTATATGCATAGGTACATACATATGTGCACACCAACAGGTGTTAGAGTCCTTATATTTGCAAGGTCCTTAGTTAATGAAGAGCCATCTTTAACCTGTCAGGGAGTGTATTGTTTCACAAAAAGCTAGTTTTCCATTCTGAAGGCTGAGAAACTTCAGAAATTGAAGATAAAACTAATGAATCCTGTAATTTGGGAAGTTACCGTAGACAAACCATGTCTTTTGTATTCCTTCCTACAGCTTGACTCCTAGTAGCAATGAAGGGATTTATAGGGAAAATAACCTAGAGAAGGAGAATGGAGATATTCCTGTTATTCAGGCTGTAATTAAACCAAATCTTAGTATTCTGACAGTGAATTCATCTTCTGCAGTACAAACACTCAGCTCCACTGTTAATTAGGGTACTGTTGGTTTCTTAACATTTTCCAGCTCTGAAGAATCGTGGCTCTTTTGTGGATCTTCAGTAAGGTTGCCTACTACATTTCCTTTTTAGTGACAGAATCTGGGCTGGATGATGAGAGCAATTTGCTGCTGGGAACTAATGGTTGTAGTACTTGGAGCCCTTGCCCTTCTTGGCAGGTTCCTCCATGGGTCCCTCTAGAAAAGCTCTTAAAAGGCAAACTCACCCCCAAAGAGTTGGGGTACGTGTAACATGTTAAAGCTGTTTTGTTTTCAGGTCCTGCCGATTACAGGCATCAGGAAGGGAAAACTACTTGCTTATGTAGTGCAGTGCTCTTCCTGGAGCAGAGGTTGTTTCCCCAAGAGGTCAGAGATAGGTCTTGGTTGAAGCATGTGGTCAAATAACAATTGCAGTTGCCTGTTTGATGTTTTCTGCACCCAAAGCACAGAACTCCACAGAAAGATGTAAGATGTCAGAATGTGAATCCTTCAAGTTGAAATACCCTGTTCCTAGTGCTTCAGCAAAGTTTTGCTGAGTTTTCTTTAAAGTGACTTAGAACATTACTGACCTGATAGTTTGAGGAGGTGGCTTGGGTGTGTTTCTTCTCAATCTGAATGTTCAAGCATTTTATTCTGCATCTGTATTTTGATGCTTCATCATTAAAGTGGTAAAGAAACTGTCTAGCATCAGAGCACTTGATATTCCTCTGGAGTATCTACATGGAGAGTTTTATTAGTAGTGAGTTCTGAAGCAGTCCTACTGTTATTTGTAAAAAGGCTTGTGAGGAGAATCAGGCTGTTTTGGAGAAGAACCAGGTTCAGCCAAGGGTTTGGTTAATAAAACGAGCATGACTAGGCCATTCTCCTGTTCAAACAGGGAGCAGAGTTATAGACATCCTTCTTTTCTGTTAAAATACAAGGTGAAAGGTGACTAGAACCCCTCACATAGATGAGACTTTGGGGGATTAAATGCAGTGTCAATAGTGAGAGTGGAATCTAGCTGTAATAACAAGTATCTGTTAATACCTGGTGGATATTGTTAGTTGATTGAGGCATGAGGGGCTCATGCTGCTCCCTGGAAAGCTGGTGGCAGGACATGTGGGGGAGGGATGGGTTGTGTGTTCCAGAGCTGGGGAAGGCAGAAAGTGGAAATAATCACCTGCTCAGTGGAAATACAGAACAGAGGTTAAAATATGAATGGGCCCAGATAAAATCTGCCTGCTTTAGGATGAGCTGAAAGAATAGAGTGAGGTTCAGCAAGTGGAAAATGGAATGCTTTCCAGTGTGTGTCTCAGGATTTACTCACTTGTGGAGCTGTTCATCAAATGGGTGGAGTTTGGGTTTGTTGTTGGTGGGTTTTGGGTGTTTTTATTACCAAACTTATTATTCACTAATGACAAGGGTGTTTAAGGGGATGATTTTTTAATCAAAATAAATTATATTTGTTTCCCTCAGTATTAGAGGACTGGAATGTGACAAGATAGACCTGTGACCCAGCACTACAGGGGAGTGAGCTGTAGTTTAAAAACAGTTGAAAAGCTGCACAGCTTGCTTTCATAGTTCACTGGAAAGACCCCTTGGAGAGCATCTGAGACTGGGCTTCCTCTGATCAGTAAGATTCACCTGTGGACCTGGTCTTTCTCTTCTTAGGGCTGATGAGTAACTTGTAACTTCATTGGAGTTGGGTGTGTAAACCATTAGAAACATAATGTCTGAAGAGTTCCCCATACTGTTGGACCATAGAAGTTGCAGGCTGCAAAAACCGTACAGTTCATGTCTGTCTCTCTAATGGCTGCACCTCTGTGCTTGGCCCTTCTGGACAGGTTTTGGTGTTCTTGAATAAAGCAAAGAGGGGTCTTTCCTGGGGGAACCAGAGAGAGGATTGCTGGAATTTGAGCAAAGATGGAACTTTGTTATAGAAATATAGCAATTACAAATCTGAAATGTGTCAATTCACCTTCAACACAGCAAGAGTTGAACTTAGTCCAACTATTTGCCTGGTTTTTGTTTTGGTAGGCTTTTTTATCAAAAAAAGACTTTTCACCTTAATTTGATCTGATCTGAAATACTTGGTGTTATATAGATGGAGTATATGGCTAAAGTAAGAGAAGCAGTTTTGATTAAGGAAGTTTGAATAGGTGTTTCTTTAGAGATCAAAGCTGTGTTACTACTAAAATCATCACTGTTTTGTTAACTGGAAAACTTGCCTTTTGAGTTACTGGCACATTACAGTGACTTGCTTTCTTTCTTCACCATCTGAAGATTCAGAGTGGGAAGGAATATATGGTATGTGAAATGTACAGATGTGTTATGCTTTTGTGTAAGTTGGGTCAACTGTCTGAATTTTGTGCATGCAGTTGAATTAATAATAAATTTCTCTGAGGTTTTGCATGATTTAAATATTTTTTTCTAATCTAGTAGGCTTTTAGATTAGAAAAAGTCTACTCTAATCCTGCTTAGTCAAATTAACTCCCATATTTGAAAGTGTGCACCAATTTCATATTTTGTGGCTCTCTTTCAGTTGGATTTTGCTGTGAAGAACAGTTTCATTGTCGTAACACTGAACTGCTGTTAGGTACCAGACAGCTACGTTCCCTTACCAGATCTGAACACCAAACTTTTGGATTCCTTTGGCAAAGACGATTCCAAAATGTTAACTCTTCAGCAGGGATGGGGAGTGGGAAGAGATGAGAAAACCAAAGTTTTATTTTTTGAAGTATTAAAATTGGCCAGGGTGTTCCTCAGTCTCTTAAGTTGTCTGCATATGTGTATCTGTCTACCTGTATCTGCTATATATATCTCAGAGGTCATTGTCAATCAGCCAGTGCTTTGTGACTGCAATGTAAACAACTTGTGCAGTTCTACTTTTAACATAGGTGATGGGGATTTTTAAAATCCTGGATATGTGATTTAACTCCTTCTTTCTATTCAGTGACTGTTGTGTTTTATTCCTCTGCAAGGTGAAATCACCTTTGCTCTCCTGTGTCAGGCTGTGGGTGTTGCCATTGGGTATTGTGTTCAGGCCTCCGTGTGTTAGTGCTGGGAGGGAGCTCAGCCAGAGGAGGGAAACGGGCGTGTTTGGTCAGGAGAAGAGCAGCAGTGCTTTAATGCCCGTCCTAGGGAATGCCTCTACCAAGAGGAGCTCCTATCTTTATCTTTTGTTTGTTTTTCTTGGCCTTTTTTAACATTTAGGCTCCCTTCATCCCAGTGACAGCAGTGGGGGTCAGTTTGGCAGTGGGGTGCACTGGGCTCTGTGCTCCTGATGGGTCTTGGCTTAGAGCTGGCTGGGTGGTTCAGCTGTCTGTGCTGGGAGCTGGTACCCTGGCAGGGTACTAGGGGTCACCTGTGGGACAGCTAGTACTCTTGTTGACAGTACTCCTAAGCAAACTTTTTGTTTTGGTTGTCTTGAGGTTTGCACCAGACTAGGTAAAGCAAGATCTTTACCAGCAGTAGCAGGTAAGCTGGTTATGTGTGTCTGTGCTGTTCATCAGGTACCAAACCCCCCAAAACACTAGCTCACACCAAATGCGATGTGCCAAATAGTGCTGGTGACCCAAATGTCTTGTCACAAAACGTATCTTATTTGCTGGGGTATGGTGTTCTGCTCCATTCTTGGGCACGTGTTCCCTCCCCAGACAGATGGCTCCTTGTGTGATTCTTCCTGTAATTCCCTTAACCTGGTGCACTGCAGCAGTTACTCTGCTTGCAACTTTGAGTTCATCCAAATGTAACTCTTCTCCCCAAGTACTTAGAGTGAGGAAGCAGTGAGGAGGTAGACCAGCCTGTGTCTCTTGCTTGTCTCTTGTGAGAGGACTCTAGTTTGTTTTTAAAAGTTCACTTACACAGACTTAGGTTTGAAGTTTGTGTTCTGGTTTTTCTGTGTTTCAGTCCTGTGGTGTCCTTAGCACGTGATGTTGAAGCAAGGGTTTTAAAGTGTCCAGAACACGGATTGAGTATGAAGTAAATGCTTTATAGTGTGCAGGAGATCACATTTGAATCTCCCTACACAGATTTCAGTTCTTTTGACCTGCACATGGTGATGTGCGGTGGCAGTAGCCAGTGCCAGCCACCCAGCAGAGTACTTGAAAGACTGGTAAGTCAGGTTGGTAGTCTCTGTGTGCAGTAGTTACTCCTTCTGGAGCTGATTGGGAGGCATACTGGGAAATGTAACATAATTATATTGGAGGCCCGGCTGCTTGCTACCTGTTTATGTAAGAGTTGCTTAAACTGGCTAGTCTGTGTGATGCCATGAGTGTCTCTGGACATGTGAGAGGAATTAACTGAGCTCGTGTTGGCAGTCCTACAATACATTGTTCTTCTATTGGTTTTATAATGGTAGTAAATACTCAGGGTTTTTTAAGTGTCAGAAGCAACAGATTACAGTGAGTCACGGCTTAATACTTTATGGTGTAACAAGTGAGGCTACTGTGTGTTTTCAGTTGGTAACTCACCTTTAACAAAATATCACAGTTGTGTATTTGGGAAGAAATTGCAATAAACAAGTTTCCAGGAAAACAAAGTTTCAAGTAGTGTATGCATGATACAAATGATTGAATTCTGTTTATTTCTAGATTATCCTGCTAGTTTTCACCAGGTTAATGAAAACTGAAGTTCTGTACATATACTGCTGTTCCTCTTTGGTTCTACATATGGAAGCCGGTGGCTGTCTTGCAGAGGGGCATGAGTAGTTTCCTTGCCTGATGAATGATTTTTCTTGAATATTCAACACATACTAAGAAATTCATGCAGTGCTCTCTCTTTTTTTTTTTTTTTTTTTAAAAATCCTTGTTGTATCCTTCAAGCAAACACTTGCTGTGGGACCTGGAGGCCTGTGCAGCTCTGTAAGGACTCTCTTCCCCCTGTGTGGCAAAGCATTATTTCTAAACCAGCAATTACTACCTTGTCATTTAGCTAATTCTGTACAGCTGCTTAAAGCTCTTTGAAAAATAAGGCTAAAAGAAATCTTAGTAGCTTTACTTCTATCTCCTCCTCTTCCTTCTCCCCAGGCACATTCAGGTGTGCTGGTGCTGTTCCTGGCGAGTGGCTTTCTGAACTGGTTATGGAAACTGCCCAGTGCAGGAGGCTCCACAGCTGCCAAGCCAGCCACGGGCCTTGGGATGAGAAGGGGCTTCGGTCCCTGGTGTTACCTGCTGAAATATGTCACTTGGGGGTGAAAGGGGCATTAAGCTGCTTCCCCTTCCCCAGGCAAGGAACAAAATGGTAGTAAAGCAATTGTTTGGGGTTCTTTTGTGTTGTTTGGTGTATGTTGTTGTGTTGCTTTACTTTTGAAGTGGAGTTGCTTGTTTTATGCATCCTATCCCAGTTTGGTGGTCCCCTTTCAATGCAGCCATTCCTAGAACTGACTTGAAGACTGGGTTGTTGTTTGAGCAATGCTTTATTTTCTGCCTTTTGGTGTTTTTACTTTTACTAAAGAACATAATTTCTTTCTTTGCCCTTAACTCATTATTTACTTTCTTCCACTCTTGTTCTCCTCTGGAGTCCCTGTACATGATCTCTTAGCTTGTTACCCCAAATTAATCATGTTACTCAAGCTGAGATCTCTTGATGCATGGAGAGTAGGAGTGTTATTTCATCTGTCCTGCAAGCTGTGCTTTTGTTTATATATCTCTTTGTTGTCTGCCTTTTGCAGGAGAAATATTGACTTACAAGTCAAATCCAACTTTAAATCTTCTAAAACTTTTCTAAAGAACTGTTACTTGAACAAGTTGCTCCTCTGTGTGTGCATTTGATAATTCCCATGTGCAGATATATGTAAAAATATAATATATATGGTGACACTACTGCTTGGGTATATCCTTTACAACTAAAATCTTGAATCTGAAACCATGATAAAAGCTAAAATTCTGTCTTTGCTTTCAAAGAACTGGGTGGGTTTTGAGTAGCAGATGAAGGCCAAAGTGAGCAAGAATATTCTAAGCAACCTGGCTTGACATCCATCTGGCTCTGACTTGTACTGCCATGGACAAGCAAGTAGCACATTTTGGAAGGCACTGCAGGGTATGTAGGACAACTTAGTAAGGAGGAGAAGCTGCTATGTGGCTGTGCTTTTGGCTATTGGCCTTCTCTTGTTGTGAGCACATGTGGTGTCTGATCATCTTATTCTGGCCCTGCAGTTTAGGAGGGGGTTTTGGTCTTTACACAGATAAGAGTAAAGAAAGACCTGGGGGGAAATAACAGAAGAAATTTGCTTTGTAAAATATTAGTTAGCCAGAAGCTGTCCCTTTGGTTCTTGCAGCTGCTCTTCAGTGTGCTCCAAAAGTTTGGTCGTGTTCTGTGGGGCCACACTTGAGTTCAGTGATCTTTGATGGATAAGCTCCAGCAGAGCTTCAGAGGCACAGACCTAGGTGAAAGTGCCTCTCTTGGTGTTCATGTGTCCTCTTCCCTTTTTGGTCTTTGAATGATGCAGGAGGAAGCCACATGGAATAAAAAGATGTGAAGTTTTTTATAACGCAGTAGATGGCTGTGTTCTTCCTTCAAGTTGGGTCACAGTCAAATAAATTCTCATTTTCTTTCTGTCAGCTGTAGCATCCTGATTTTTAGTTGTTTCATACTCTGCAGCATTCCCAGAGATCCCAGATTTCCAGGATGTTTTGTTATGAAGTGTATATGTAATGACAGTGCACTGAAAGGCTGTGGTGGTTTTTTAGGTAGAAGAGCAGTTTTACCAACAGTTTCTTCAAGGTTTCTGGGTTTATAGAGTGGTCTGTGCTGTACACCATGAGGATGGTGATGGTTTTTTGAACAAGTGGTGTGCTTGGACAGCCTCTGGAAATACTTTGGTATTTTGGTTTGCTTTGCCATACAGAACTGGCATAGACTGGGGGCTGAAAGTCCACGGGCTTCGGTGTTTAGTTGATGATGTCACTGGCCCTCAGACCTTACTCTTAGCTGTTTCCCACTGATTGTGTGAAGTTTGGAGGAAAACGTTCAAGTGGGGTGTTGGTTTATAAAGAGCATTCAGAGGTTATTTGAGTTCTCTTCCTGCATCTCTTGTGCATGCCATTCATCCCCTGGTGATGCTTTTCCTCCCCAAGTCATACATTGCTCAAAAAGCAGAAAGTAATTCCACATTTCCACTACCAAGTATGTGTGTAAAACAATTTGTTCTCAAAGGTCAGAAGCCCCAAAGCAGATTAGACTTAAAATATTTGGATTAGTTAGAATCCAAATCAAGGAGAGAAGTTTTGTGCACCTTTGTCAGCATGAATGTTTTTCTTCTCCTGGTGTTCCTCAGGCATACGTTGGGGTGTCTTTGCTCTGTGCCCTCCCACAGTGTGTAGTACTCTTTCTGTGTTCCTCCCTGGCATGGTTCAGTAGCAGCCTTAGCCATTTGAGGTGTAGCTTTCAGGTTCTGGGATGCCAGTATTTGGCAGAATTCAAGTGAAGAAATACCAGATTTTCTCTGAAGAAATACTAGACATAGAAAAACCAGCTAGGAATTAGAAAATCATTGTGTAGTGCTAGCCTCTGTATTTTTCTGTAAAATAATGAAATAAACCTTGTAAATTTTTTTTTTCATATTTGGTGGCATAAAGTAAAGGTTTGTTTTGCAGTTTTCCTTGCAGAGGTCATGATTTCCCCTTGTGCCTCACTCACAAAGTTCCTGCCTTTTCTAGGTGTATGGGTAAAGACACTGTGGTCTCAATTTGAATACAACACATTCCCCAAGAGTGGCTTGGGGTTTCAATGCTACTTTGTCCAAGCAACCAGAAGCAATCTGATTATTTTTTTGACTCAGTCTCTATCTTGGATGCTCTCCTGGAATACAGGGTTGTCAGAGCTGGTGCCCAGAGCTCTGAATTTGGAGCCTGGCTCCTTTGATTCCTGCTGGGGCACTGGGTAGATACCATTCTTGCCTGTTCACTTAGTGCTGTGTACTGTCACTGTGCTCTGAGTGTATGTATGTGTTCCCTCATGCTTCGTTTGCCAGGGTGTGAGCAGGTGACTGCTCATCTCTAGGGGAGATGTGCTGACTCTGCCGTTCGTGCCTGTGTCCGTTTAAAAGCTAAACAAAGCCAGGCAAACAATTCCAGCTCATGGCTGGAGTTTTCCCTTAGCTAATCGCAATGATACTGGCAAGCAGGATACACAGCTAGAAGAGCACTTGTTCTAAGTGCATGAATGTATTTGCATACTTGCTGGTGCTGTGGCCCTGGAAAGGATCCTGCAGGAGGAGGTAACAAGGGAGGTGAGAGAAGGCTGTGATGAAAAAGGCATCAGGCACTCCAGTAATTAGCTGCAGTTTTGCTGCCCTGGCAAATCTTCCAGTGTGTGTGTTGATGTTTCTGTCTATGTTAAGGGTGGGAAAGAACCCTCTGAAAAAATAATCTATGACTTGGTGTTTCAGAGATTCACAAATGAAATATGTTGCCATTTAATTGCAATATACACTACTTCCCACTTCATCCTAAAGAAGCTCCAAAACAATGTTCAGAGTAATGTAGGTGTCTATAAACTAGTGCTTAGTCCTTACTTGTCCTTTATAATTTGTGCTAAGTTGGCATTGTGTTTTGAGCATCCCTCTCAAATGCAAGATCATACACTTATTAAAATCAAAACCCACTTAGAAATGAGGCCCTGGTTGCCATGGGTAAAAGTGATTTTTTTTTTTTTTTTTTAAATTACAACCCTTCGTCCCCCCCAAAAAAAAACCCCAAACCCAAATACTGAACAGAAAGCCCCCCAGTACCACGCTAAGTACCACATATACTGAGGGGGATGGGCAGGATACTGTGGCTTTTCTATAGAGTGCAGAAGTTTTCTCAAAAATAGATGTCTAGATAATATTAGATCTTTACAGGATGAGAACCTAGAAAATCAGGTGTGTGCACTGTGGTGATCATCCCTGGCTTGACATGGGCCTTACAACTGTTGTAGTTACTGGGTTGCAGCTTTCCAGGGCTCGAGCAGTCTCTTGAATACTTGCTTTGCCTCCTTCCTCTCGCAGTTCTTACCCAGCAGTCACTATGGATGGGAGTCAGGTTTTTTATTTGGGTGGTGTGTGGGGGTGTCCCCTCTTTCCCCTGGGCTGATCTTCTCCCTTTGCTCTTAATGAATAAACAAAAGCTGTCTTCTCCAAGGGCAAATTCAAATGTCTGTACTTGCATTCGCTATGTCTCGCAAGCCAAAACAGGTTTGAACAAACCTCCTCTGTAGGAACCTCTTTTGCCACACACTGAACAGATCTAGTTTAGCTTCAACTTCTTGCCCCACCCCTTTTATAAAAAGCCGAGTTCCTTGAAACTAAACTATTTTTTTTCAGTGCAAAATCTTGGGGCTGGGGAAGGTGCTCCTTTCTCTCCTTTCTATCTTAGCTCTCTGTCTTGTTGCCTCTTGAATGCACTAGCTGAGCGGATGCTCCAGGCAGCAGGGATGCTCAGCAGGGTGATGTGTGTAAGAGCTTTTGGTGGGTACCAAGTAGCTTTCTTGCTTTCATTGGCTGTAGTATTTCGTAAGTGTGAGGATTGTACTCACTAGGTTTTGGACCAGGGCTTAATTCTTCCAAAGATGCTTCAAAAACAAACAAGAAAAGTGAGTGATTGAGTGAAGCCTCCAGACCCATCTAGACAAGTTCAGCATTAATGTTTGTTCACTTCATAATTTTGTTAGTTTTGGTTGTCTTCTAGATGAAATATTAACACATTCTTGTACCTGAATACAGTTCTTCAGGCTCTGTGCTGAATTGCAAGCCCTCTCCTGTTCTCCCTCTGAGTTGTAGTTTGCTTTGCTTAAAGTTAGCTCAGCCACTGAATTGCTGTTTAAATGATGACTGCAACAGAACTGTCAATTGTTTTTTCCCCTGTGTTACTGCTTTTGTCCCAGTGTAGCTGGTTCTTTAAAGCATGAGGTAATCTGAGAGGCAGATCTCTCCCAGATGCTTAGCTGCTGTGAGATGGGTAAAAAAGCCATTTGCTATTGATGAAGTATCTGTACCTGTGATGTGGGAATAATTCATGTATACCTCTGTATTAACTGGGTGTAATACGGGATCAAAGTGCACTTGGTTGGGTGATCAGCATGATCTGCACATACATGATGAAGGTGTGTAAAGATGGGCTTTCTGTAAGGAATCAGCAGTGTTGAGACATTTATCTGGGAACTTGTCACCACATTAGGCAAATGGGTCTTTGTTAGAGGTTTAATAGGAACCAAATCTTAGAAAATTGAGAAGTTAGGTTTCTTTGTAAAGGTTTGTGGTTAGGGAACATCAGAACTTGGGCATTGTGGATGAGTGGCACAAGAAAGGTGTGTGACAGGCTGAGGGCATTTAGTGGGTCTTTGCTGTCACCGTCAGGCAGGAATCTTCCGTTCCTGGCTCCCTGGTTTCCTCATCTTTTCAGGTCTGGTGGTGGTTAGAAAGACAAGGCCATTTGTTGGTTAAATCAATCTTGCTGTGCCAGTAGAAAGCTCCCTCTTTTCCCAAACAGGAGTGCAGTGAGGTTGGTGGGAGTGCCTGGGGAAATCCAGGGAGAGGAGGAGCACAGAGTCAACTTCCTGGCAGTGGCCATGTGTTAGATTGGCACAGAAGAGCTCATGTTATTTCAGGTTTGAAAAGGTGACTCAGTTTTCATACAGTGAGAGAAAATGGGTGCCTAGAGAAAGCATGCAAACAAATCAAACTGATAGAGAAATTCAGAGTCACGCTGTGTCAGTCTGTCATGTCAGGAATTTAAATTAGATGGGGAGAGTATGAGGAGGTAGTTAGCCAGGTATCTTTTATGGGATTATTCTTTCCTATTTGAACTCTCATATGGTAACAAATCTCTGTCACAATGTTTAAACCAGTCTTCTATTTTAGTGTTTTAAGTTAAAATGTGGGTGGTATTCCATGGCTGTTAAATACCAGTATTCTTCCTTGCAAAGCAAGTAGGTCCACTGGGTTGGTGGAGAGGAGTTAGATGAAGTTGCAGACTACTTAGGGAGATTGGTATTCTGCTAGAAACATCTGTAACCTATCTAGAGCTGATTTTTTCATTGCTGATTTTCCTTACAGGGCTTCTAAGCTTTACTGAAAGTACAAGTTGCTGGTGAATGACCTGACCAGGCAACCTGGTATTGATGTGACATGAGACTGAATTGGAATCCAGTAGGGAAACTGTCCACAGCAATGCAGAGGTTAATGCACGGTAACTGGTTAACCAGGAGTTCATGAGTGTGCTGAAGGGTAGAAAATTGATTTTTGGATTTTGAGATACAAGCACACTGATATAGAAGGGGATTATCCCAAAAAGGAACCCTTGTCATCAAAATGTTACCAAAATACCAGTAAGAACTAATTGTAGCTGGAGAAATACTTGCCAGCTTTGGATTCCAGAAAAAGAAACTCCTGCTTCAGTTGCCATACTGGAAAGCAGAGAGAAATGTCATTGAGATTCCCAGCTCCTGTTTGCACAACTACACTGAGTGGATGTGAGAGCAAATACAGTGTGAAGAGTTTGCAGTGTCAAGCTAGTGAAAAATGAGAAGCTGGAATTAAGGGTGACTTTCTCTAGTGGCATGTGTATGATGTGATGGACTTCCCCCTGTGAGTATGGTTGAAGTGGGTGAGTTCCTGGTGTTTTTAGGAGTGGGGGGTTGTGAAAAGAGGCATGTTTTGAGATACAGATCATGAAAGACAACCCTAGAGAATAAAATGATATTTCTGCTTTTGCCAGAAAATGCCCAGCAGATGATCTGAACGCGATTTTTTTTTTCAGCTAGCACTGAAAATGTCATTTTTGGGTGTGCTGGTTTGCTGTCAGGGTCTGAATTTGGGAATTGGAAGCTCAGCTGCTCTGGGAGCCAGTGGGGAGCTGTGATGGTGCCACATGAAATGCTGTAAAATGCTAATTACTCCAAACCCCACCACACCCTCACACTGCAGCTCTTAATTTCCTGCTAAATGAGTTTTATTTAGCACATCCAAATACTAATTGAGAAGAATAAAAACTCCACCTCGCTGCAGCCAGTGAATTCTGTCTTTGCCATCATCTCAGTGAGATGGGGGAGGACCCACAGCTCTGTAGTGACAGTTTGTATCTGGTGTATGGACAAGGATCAACCTGTACCCAGCGTGGTTACAGTAGCAGTGTGAAGGGTACACCAAGGCTCTCAGTGCATGGAATCCAAGATCAGCCTGTAGTTCTGATGCTCAGTGATAGAGGTCACAAAGGCATGTACCCAAGTTTAGTAGGACTGAAAGCCTCAACTTTGGCTTTGGGTTTTTATTTGTTTTCTAGTGTTTTAGAACACAAAGCTAAAATAAACCCCACTGTATTCAGTGGCCACAGTTCCCTGCCCAGATCTAAGGGTGTTGAAGTGGCCGCTGGAAAAACAGAAGAGCATTGTGGTTAATGCTGTACTGGGGAGGAGAACATAGCCTGTATCTACACTGAAACGTCTTCTAAAGGAGACGTTCTGCAGGACCAAATGCGTTTTTCAGGGAGGTGTAACTAAGCAGAGTGGGGCATTTGGGCATAGAGAAGGTGAAACTTCTACAGTGTTCAGTTAGTTGTGGTTTATGTAGGTTGCCACTACATAATGCAAATGTTTATTCTCTGTGGTTGATATCAAGACATGTTTTTGGTTTCCCCCAGTAAGTTTTCTCTCCATCAGATTTGGAAATTGCCTGCCTTTTCTCCTTCCCCAGTCAAACCAAATCTGTCTGGTTTTATATGCCTTTTCCAGTGTTTAGGACATGTTTCAGCTGTGCCAGGATTTTAAACAGTAGCATGTCCCTTAATTGTCTGACTGTTTCATCCTTTTGGGTCTGAAGTTAGGCACAACCATTGTTTCCTTTGTGCAGCAGTGGATGCTTTCTTCTTGCTGCTGGTGTCACATTAAGCCATCAAAACTGCTGGCAGGAGAATTTTTTTGTGACTGAACAAGTGGACAGTGCAGGCTTAGGGAAGGCCAGCTCTTCTAGAGCAGAGACCTCTTGCAATGATCCTGCGTGAAGTGGCCACAACCCTTTTCCAGGACACCCAATGGACCAACCAGCCAGGCACAGCTGCTCCAGTGCATCCCAGAGGTGCCCAGTTTAGTGAGTGCACAGGATGAGCTCTGACATACCTGAGTGACAGACATGACACCCCTGAAGCAGAGGTGGTGCTGTGTGAAGGTGCTTGAAACCTTAGCCTGGACAGAGGTATGGCGGTGCTGCTTGCAGAGGTTGGCTGCTGGTAAAACAGCTTTTGATACAGGCTGGTCCACTAAGATCTGCAGGTACACTGGTGTAAAGGACTGAAGCAGTAGGAAGGGTCGTGCCTAGCTTTGGCTGCACGTGAGGTGATACCTCTGCAAAGTTTGGGTTTGCCTGGATGCTTTGACTGGGGGCATCCCATGAGTCTGTTCTAAAGAGTTTTTGGAGTGAGATTTTTTCAGTGAGAAGTAGTGATCTGCTTCACCCACTGTGTCATGTCAGAAAGGTGCTTCACTCACCTTATTGTGTGACCTGCTTCCAGCAGAAGCACTGAACTTTGTTTTGTTTCAGGAAGGTGTTAAGAGAACTGAAAACTCTATTCTGCATGAAAGAATCCCTTCTAGGCAGTATGTTCTGTGGTGAGAAAATGAATGGTACCTCTTGCTCAAGTCTCTCTTCTAATTTGAGTTCCCCCTCCCCCTCCAAAACCTGGCCTTTGCAAGTAGGGAGGGAATAGTCAACAGAAGACTTGGCCCTTGTCCAAAGTTGGGGGTTTTTGTGTTTCTTATCTAGAAGCTAGCACCTTAGGGATGCACGATTTTGAGTTGTTATGACTTCATTGAGGAGAGCTTAAATATTTATTCTTTGGTTTTGATCTTAGAGATTTTTGTGGCAGAAGACAAGCTCTGGTTTGAATACATCACATTGGCTTTATAGTACCCAAACTGGTAGCTTTACCACTAAACCCAACAGAACACAGCCAAGGAATCAAACCTCTCTGGCAACAAGGAAACTCCAGGGTTAGTTACCATTTCGATCTGGGAATGTCACTTCGCTGCATCCAGCAGATTTCAGCTGAACACAACTAGAGGAGACGTTCTCCTACCTCAGGTTTCCTATTTGATTTTTATGAAGTGATAAGTCATCTGCTGAGGAAGCTCCCAAGCTGCAGCCTGCTCAGGCAAGCTCCTCGTGCTGTGTGAGAGGAGTGCTGGTGGTGTGAAAATCATGGCAAGCCAGGGGCTCTGGGTGCCCTCTGAAGCACTGTGGTGGTAGCACAGACTTTGATCCTCCTTCCCAGGGAATGGCACTCGCTGTAACCTGGTGGGTTTTTCCTTTGTGTGTTAGGACTGCTACAGATTCCATAAATGCTACTAGGTGGCACTAGGTGAGGTTTAAAAGCTCTGGAAAGCACTGTTCTAGAACGTTTATGGGTCTCCATTTCTTGGAGAGGAACAGTATTTCAGTTAGGATATGGCCGGTGGTAAGACAAATCCCACCTTAATTTGTAAATAACTCAGGAGCACAAAAACTGCCAGTCACATACAGTCCTGGGAACTGCCTTAGGTGTGATTCGGGCCTGTAGATACTGTGTGAGTTCTTCAGAGGCTCACCAGCATCATGGAGATGTTTAAGAACAGCATGCTTAACTTCAGAAAGAGAGTTTGAAAGTGAATCTTCTTTAATGAAGAGATTTGTTTTAAAAGCCAAATACCTTACTCAAAAATTCCAGTAGTGTAGTTTCATCTGTACCCTGATTTAAAAAAGTGTTTTCCTTTGCCCAGCAAGTAAAGCCTCTGCTGTAACTAATGTTCTTCAGCTTAGTGTGAATTATAGTTTTAACAACACTTTATCTTGAAGTTATAAAAAGCATGAGTTGCAGAAAGATGACTATGCTAGTATGAATTATTAGTGCTTTTCTAATTCCTCTATACAAACAGTGCTGTTCAACTTGTGGCTTCTTCCTTGAGGACTTTATTCTGAGCAGTCAGCATGCAAGGAAACATCTTAAAGTATTTAAATTATCTTAACAAATGTAAACATTGTGTCCCTCCTTCTGATGGTGTAAATCAGATATCTGATACAGAGGCAGTGAAGCCTGAAAGCAGCTGTTCCTTTTGGTTTGGCTTTGGACTGGTTTTTCCAAGAACACACAGAGCCAGCACAATCCTTTCTCTCTTCACATGGGCTGGGATAATCTGTGGTTTGTATCTGCTGAAATCCTATTTGCAGCACTAAGTTGGTCTGTCTGTCCATTGCTGTCAGTGAGAGGCAGATCTTTTGTGTGTGTGGCTGGGGCCTGTCAGAGAACTGGTGACACAAAACTGTACTTGGTGCTTCTGTGCCATGTTTTCCCAAGCAGAGGTGACGTCCTGGGAGCATCGGGCAGTTGGTGAAGCCTGACCTGGGGCAGGGCACAGGCCTGGCAGCGCGGGTGCTCCTCGGGCTTATTCCCTCACTGCAGGCATAGGTTACTTCTCTGAGGCAGTTGGAGGTTTGGAAGCCTTGCTTAGGTGTTAACTGTGGGCTGCAGGTTAGAGCTGATGGATCAGAGAGGAGTAAAGTGCACCCTCTTTTCTTAGTTATATGGGGAATTGGAGAGTCACTTGTGACTTTTGTGGACATCTGGCCTCCAGCCAGGGTCAAACCACCATGTGTTGACATACCCAGGGCAGGAAGCTGCCACCACACAGCAGCAGCAGCGTGCTGTTTGATAGCTGACTGACACTGTCTCTGGTTACTTTCACTGCTGATAGAAGCCACAGAAAGTAGTATGTGGTAACTTTCTGTGGATGCCACACTACTGCTTAGGATTACCAGAAATAAATTCATAAAATGTGGATAAAAAAGTCCTGAGGAATCTTCTTTTCTTTAAGAAGTCTTCTCTTGGGCTCTGTACTCTTAACGTGCCTGAACTGAGCTCTGATGGGCTGTTAGGGTAGTTGTACCTATGTTGAGAAGTCGAGGTAAGCCACCTGAGACCATACCAACCAGGGTATTCTCAGTGCAGCTTGTCTCTGCCTTGTCTGGTGGTAGTACCTGTGTGATGTGCTAGGAGTGATGCTTTGCTGGAAGCGCTGGCACAAGGCTGTAGTGGTTCCTTTGAATGGACATTCCAATAGAGAAGCTAAAACTCACATCTTTCCTTCTCTGAACCCTCCTCACCTTGTTTGAGGTGCTACTTGTACACCATGCTCATTAAAGCGGGTTCTTGACATGCTGTTAAAGGGAGGACTTACTTCTGGGCTACAGTCCTCACTTCATTCTTCTTTTGGCCTTTTTAAACTGTTGATATTTGCATCAGAACCTGCCTTTGGGGGACAGGTGATGTAAGACCTTAAGGAGACAGAGGATCCTTTTAAGCTTCTGGGATGAGCAGGTGACTCCACATGAGCTGATGATGAGTTAAACTTTGTGGTGAATGTGATATCACAGACTGGAGGCATTAACAGGTGAGTAGCCTCTGGTGTGTGTTAGAACACACTGTGTGCTGGCACTGACTGGGAAGGAACATAGTCACCACTGCATCTGCTGGTTTCTGTGAGGGTTGTGGGACACTACTACCAGTTAGCTAGGATGTGTTGATCTTTTGAACAGTCTCCTTTAATGCTCAAAGCATATGTTGGCACTAGTGTATGAGGGGACCATCCTGGTTTAGCCCCAGCAGTTGCTTTTTAACAATCATACTTGATTAGAATCTGCACTTCAGTATTGTCTCTAACCTTGATCCAACTTCTTTTTGATGGTCTGTGGGGACAGGACAAGGGGTGATGGGCTCAAGTTGGAGCATGGGGAGTTCCACCCCAATGTGGGGAAGAACTTCTTCCCAGTGAGGGTGAGGGAGCCCTGGGCCAGGCTGCCCAGGGGGTGTGGAGTCTCCTTCTCTGGAGAGATTCCAGCCCCGTCTGGACACCGCCCTGTGTGCCCTGTCCTAGGGACCCTGCTCTGGCAGGGGGTTGGACTCGATGAGCTCTAGAGGTCCCTTCCAACCCCTACGATTCAGTGAATATTCATTTTATCCATTTAGGGGTGGTAGAACAGCTGATGTTCCTGTGAGAATGTTCTTTTTCTTGAAATAAAAGGGAAGAGAATATTTGTGTGAATGTGGGTATCTGACTTTACTGAAGTGAACTTGAAGCAGCTCTGGCTTAGGTTGTTCCTGTCAGTTCGTTGGTTCTTTAAGACTTAATCATAGCTTTCAACTTCTGTGTTCACATTGTTTAAATACACAGACATGGTGTTTAGAGAATGAATCTAATTCCTCAGGGCAAAATTGCACCAGTGGTAGAAGGTATTGTTCTTTGTGGAATTTCCAAAAACACAGCCTGGTTGTGTTCCAGTGTTTCTGAGTTTGAGGCCAGCCATGCTGAGAGAGATTTTTGGGGTCTTGGACAACATGAGCCAGCAGTGTGTCCAGGCAGCCAGGAGGCCAAGCCCATCCTGGGGTGCATCCAGCACGGCACGGCCAGCAGGTCCAGGGAGGGGATTGTCCTGCTCTGCCCTGTGCTGGGGCGGCCTCACCTCGAGTCCTGGGGGCAGGTTTGGGTGCCACAGGACAAGAGGGACACAAAACTATTGGAGAGTGTCTAGAGGAGGGCAACGAGGACGGTCTGGAGGGGAAGTCTTAGGAGGAGAGGCTGAAGTCCTAAGGTTTGTTCAGCCTGGAGAAGAGGAGGCTGAGAGGAGACCTCATTGCTGTCTGTGGCTTCCTGACAGGGGCAGTGAAGGGGCAGCACTGATCTCTCTCCTCTCTCTGGGGACCAGGGATAGAACCCGAGGGAACGGCGTGAAGCTGTGACAGGGGAGGTTTAGGCTGGGTGTCAGGAAGAGGTTCTGTGCTGAGAGGGATCGGGTGCTGGCACAGGCTCCCCAGGGAAGGGGTCACAGCCCCGAGCTGGGCTGAGTTCAAGTGGTGTCTGGATGATGCACTCGGTGCCATCTCTGACTTCTCTGGCCTGCGTGGAGCTGGGAGTTGGGCTCTGATCCATGTGGGTCCCTTCCTCCTCTGGAGATGCTATGATCTTTGACTTATTAAGCTGAGGAAGACCACACTGACAGGTTACCAGCTCATTTGAAGTTGCCCTAAAGTTCTAACCTTGGTAGTTACGTGGTAGAAAGTATGATAAACTGAAAGTTGAAAAAGAAACCCATGCCTCAAGTAAGAGTGTTTGATGTAGATGCATAGGTAGGTACCTGAGCAGGCTTTTCCCTAGAAGGTTGAGCTACTTGCTCAAGTACACCTTTGTAATCAACTTTAGACTAATTTAACTACGTCAGTAGTATGGCACTGATGTGTGGAGTGTCTATCCAGCATTATCAGCTATTATTCAGTCATGCTGTTTGCCATAGTAGCTTTAGGGGGGAAGAAAGTCATCTGCACCAGACTCAACCTAGTTATGTAGTAGTCAATTGGATGTTTTATCTCTGCTAAACTGTTGAATTGTTGACTTATTTAAACTGGTGGCAATACCCTTTTCAGATGCAGCCTGAATCTTTGTACCATCGAAGCAGTGGTTTCTGGCCCAGTAGAAAGGCTAACCTGCTTCCAGGTCTTGAAATTCATGTTTTTGTCTCTAATTTAGAGATCTACACTCTGTGTTGATGTGTTGGATGGGGAAGAGCTAGGTCGTCTAATTCAGTTAGGGGAGAGCATAGATTATAGAATGGTTTTGATTGGAGGGGACCTTAAAGATCATGCAGTGTAATGCTCCTGCTATGGGCAGGGACATCCAACACTAGCCCAGGTTGCCCAGAGCCCCATCCAGCCTGGCCCTGAACCCTGCCAGGGATCCAGGGGCATCACAGCTCCTCTTGGCAATTTGTCCCCAAGATATTAAAGAGGTCTTTCTCCAGTTGTTGGGTAATGTTGCTGGCCTTGTCTCTGTCAGGGTTGGTGAATGCACCAGCACGCAAAGGCAGGCTGGAGGCTCTTCCAGCACCTTGTGCCCGGCAGTGGGTTAGCTGTGGCGCCTGAGGGGAAAGCAGTAACACCGCAGTGGAGATGGTACTCTGTCCTGTCTGTGTCCTTCCTGTAGTCTCTTGTGTAGGAATGTCCTTCAGTAGTGACTTGCAGGGCCCCTGACAGGCTTTAGAGCCATACTGGGAGCCTACCGAATATATTTTGAAATTCGCCTTTTTGGCCTTTGCCTGGCAGCCTGCGTCACGGTGGCGGGGCTCCGCGGGCCGCGGTGGCGGGGCTCCGCGGGCCGCGGTGGCGGGGCTCCGCGGGCCGCGGTGGCGGGGCTCCGCAGTGTTTTGTGTATGAGCGTACTTTGAATTTTAGTGGTGAGCTGTACCTTTGCCCTGTGAACGTTACCATCTCCCAAGGGCCAATGTCTGTAGACTGTTCTCAGTGGGCAAAAAAACAAACCCAAACCAGCCCATGGTCCATGTTGTCTCTTCAGATGTATGCTGTCACGGTGATGAGCATGTGGAAAGCAGAGCTACACAGCCACTGTAGTGTTTGTATTCATGAAAACTTGAGTGGAGCATGGTCTTGAGGGTGCTTTCGGTGTTTGTTGGATGGGAGGAGATGAGAAGAGTGCATGTGGTACTGTCTGTGTGGGTGAGGTGGTGTAAATGCCTGGGAGGGAGCGTGACATGAGCAGATCTTTGTGACATGGACACATAATTAAATTAGAGATGGAAAGAGGATGAAGTGTTGCAGCAGAAAGATTCTGGCTGATCCGGTCATCTGGAACCATACAGGTAATTATTGAGGTTGTACAAACCAACCCACAAAAAGGGGGAAAGAACCAGCTGTTTGCAGTGGTGATTCCTGTACGCTGTCTCCCTTTTGCCCCATGTCTGCTCTTTCATCTTCTGGGGCTGTTGATCCATTGTGTTATGTATGAGATACACATAAACTGTGTGGAATGACCAGCTAGGGGTGGCACCTGGGATGAGCTCTTGCTGGTGAGGTAAATCAAATGACACCTTCAGCTTAACCACACCAAGGACTTTCCAGAGAGCACAGCACCACAAAGTAGGAAACTATAGTGATCTCTAGGTTTGTTTTTACTGGCTGGAAGGAAGAACCCGTGACCTGTGGTTGCCAAGTCCTCCAGGAAACCACCAGCAGTGATCCCTGAAGATGGCTGCTTTGGAGCAGGAACTCTGCAGTGTTTGGAGCTGGTTTGACTTCAAAGGACACAAGTCCCAGATCTGTGGTGTGACTTCTTGCCTTCACAAATCCTGTGTGTGAATGCTTCAATAAGTAGACTTTGGAGAGGAGGGTCAAGGGCAGGTTCTGCCTGTGTGGGTGACCTGTCTGATCTCGTAACTGAGTGATTGCAGGTGGCTGAGACATGCAGTTTCCTTTCAGATAGACAGGTCAGGTCTCCATTTTATTTTTTTTTTGGGGGGGGGAGGAGGCAAGGGCTGTGTGTGTGGCTGTTTGTTTGTAGGTGTTTATTTGGGTTTTGGTTGGTGGGGTTTTTTTACTGAATGACTTATTTCCCTTTCTCTTGCCAGCAGTACAGTTGTTTACAAGCTCCTTCATGGGACCCTTCCAAGAACAGGGATACTGCTGTTGTGCTGCTCGTTGTAAACTTCAATCTGTGCTTTTTGAGCCTCAGCTCTGGTCATTTTTCTAAATCCTGTGGATTTCTCTTGAGTACTTCTGCGCTTGGCTTATCGTGGTGTTCAGCTTCGGTTGCAGCGCTCCTGGATGAGGCCTCAGTGCTCAGCTGTGAAGACTTAATTCCCTTTCTTCCTAAGGCAGTACTTTTATGTACACAGCAAGCTAGCATAAGCCAGTGCTGCCACCAGAAATAGCTAGTGTAAACATCTGTGTAGTTACTGTGAGCTGTCCTGTGCGAGCAGGTCTGTGTCAGAACTCTCACGTTTGCCGTGTGCTCTGGATAAACTCCATGCCCTGGTGTGGTTTTGCAGTAGCTGTTCTCTGCTGTCCCACCTGCTGCAGCTGCAGAGCCAGCAGGGCTGATGTCTGCTTCTAAACCTACAGCAAATCAGGTTTACATTAACAGCTGGTTGCTTATAGGCTCTATATTTAACCCAGAAGGGTTATTACTTCAAGTCAGTAGCTGGGAGAGGGGTCACATGGCCCGTAGCCTCCAAGGATGTGGAGTCGGGAGTCTGTGGCCCTGTGATCTGATGGCTCTGCAGTGCACGAGATGGGTGTGACATGGACAGCTCTCACTGCAGTCTGTCATTTTGTTGCAGAGTGGATTGCTTACTGTAAGTTGTTTTTCATAACCTCTTGACAGTGCTGAAGCGATCCAGAGGTGGGATGTTGGAGCCAGGACGGTAGTGCTCTTGGACCTATCCAAGTGTCTGAAGCAGCTCATCTCAACTGTTGTAACCCGTGCCCAGTTTGTCAGACCAGTAACCTCTGGCACCCCGCTGCAGGTGTTTGCTCTGGTGGCCGTGGGTCCCTGCCTGCAGCACTTGGAGCATCCTCTGCCAGCACCGCAGGGCAGTGCCGCAGCAGTGACCCGGGGCAGTGCTGCAGCGTGCCCAGCCTGCGCTGCCCTGGGCTGCCTGCGGGGGGGGGGGGGGGAAGAGGGGGGAAGGGGGGGGGGAAGGGGGGGGGGCGTGGAATTTTGATAAGCGCTGATTCTTCCATCAGTGAGAAACAAATGGGATGTTCTCCAGTTGGGGAAATAGGTTATCTGAAGCTGATGTGCAAAGCTTTCAAAGTCTGATTTGAGTACTTACTCTGTAATAATGATAAGCTGGGTTGGGAGAGCCATGGCACATCAGTCTCGTGGAGGAGTGTGCACATAGCAAATCTTCTGAGGCACAAGATGGATTGTTTTCAGAGGTTTATATGCAGTTTGAGCCCATTTAACAGCTAAGGGATTGAAAAATTACTGATTCATCCCTGGTGAAGGTGGCCAGTCTGTAAGCCAGTAAATACTTGCTTTTGTGTAGCATGTGAAAGTTTTCTTGTGTGGGTTGTTGGGAAGGGCACGATGGTGTCCAGCACTGCTGCTTTTTTTTTTTTTACAGTGATGTTGGCATATGTAAACTAGCTTGCACCCAACTGTGTAAAACCCATGTGGAGTGTAACTCCACAGCTATACCATAAGTTTTAGCCATGTGAATGAGTGGGATGATGCCTTCCCATGGCGCCGTACTGACCATCAGCTTTGGTCTGGCAGCAAAGAAACTGGTTTTTTAAAAAGAAACTGGTATGGAAGTTCCTTGAGTCTGAGCATGTCTGGTGTGGAGGGGGGCATTGAGTTAATATATTTTGAAAATGTTTGAAATTTTGTTTCATAATTTTTGTGCCAGTTTGGAACATTTAAGTGCTGGGAGCTGAAGCTAGTAACTTCTTAGGGGTGGGGGTTTTTTCCCTACTCTTAAAAAAGGAAAGGTATATCAATGCTAAGACTGCTTCATTGTGGCTGGATTTGGGTGGGAAAGGGGTAATAACTTTACAATTTAAAATGTAAAGTTTTTCACAGTCAGAAATTATGAAACCAAGCCTCTGGAGTAACACCTGCTTCAAAACTTCTGGCTCTGGACTTAACCCTTATTCCTCTGAGATGTCATTTTGAAAAATACAGACTTTTTAAAATTCCTCAAACGTGTGAGTTTGGGAGTTTGAGTCAGGTAGTGAGGCTGCCAGTTGAACAGTAGCTTTGTAATTGGAGTGTTACAGTTAATGAAATGTTCAGGTCTTAGACAAGTGTTAACAGTTAATTTGAAATAGCTGATTTTCTGGCATGTGTGTAAGTGATTTTGAACTAATAGTGCATGTGGCTGGAATCTAAACTCGTGTCTCTGCATTTCTTTTGTGTGATTTGGTACTAACCTGCCTGATGAAGGGATTGGTAAATTGTCCACTGCCGATGGCAAAGCCTTCGCAGATCCCGAGGTTCTCCGGAGACTGACCTCCTCTGTCAGCTGTGCGCTGGATGAAGCTGCCGCTGCCCTGACGCGGATGAGAGCAGAGAACAATCACAATGCAGGACAAGTGGACAAGTACGTATTCCTTGCTCCTCACCCCTGCTTTTCCCAACTACCTGTATATACTAAATGTATATTTTTAATTTCAAATTAAGCTAATTTTATAGTGAGTACTTGGTACTGGATCTGCTCTGCTGTTAGTAGAAGCAAAGTTACTGAATCTGAAGGTGTCATTCCAATCCCATCAAGATACCAGCTTCAAAATGGAAGAAAAAAGTACAAAGGAAATGTTACTTTCTAACCTGCTGCTCTTCCTGGGCACCAGACATCTGATCCTTTTGATAAGGGGTGAAATCCTTCCATGTAAAAGAGTTGGTGGTATTCTACTGCCTCAGTATACTTTTTTGGAGAATAATGGATTTACTTCATTGTATTAAAAGTTTGAAGGTAATAGAATACTCACAGGACAGTGATTTGTCCCAGGTTCTTGCTCAGGAGCTTAGGGGAAAATGAAACTGAGGTGGTTTTTGTATCTGATAATTGCTGAGGGTGGCATTTAACTCACAGTATGACAGAACTGAGGATTTGTCCTATGTCATCAAAAGAGTTCTTTTACACTGATAAAGCATGTTTTTTGGGGCCCTGAAGGGTTTTCTACTCTCACAAGTGATGTCAATAGTTCTAAGCTGTAGGGATGGTGAGACTGCATATGTTGTTGAACTTCAGATCTGCAATAAAAATCTTAAGCAGACTTCAGCAACTCCCAAGTGCTTCCAACAAGGGCAGTAGTCTTGAGTTGTTGCTCAAAATGTAAATCCAAATATAGAACAAACACAGTTACATTTCTTAAATGAAGATAGAAAAATTACTTGTGGATCCAAACAGGGAGAGATGAAACTATTCTGGGGAAGCATGCTTGAACATAGAGAGGAAGCATACAAGAGGTGGATGCAGGCCAGGTGGCCCATGGGGAACTTTGTCTCTATGTCCAAGCATACAGGGTCGTGATTAGGAAAGCCACAGCCTCCCTGGAGATGAATTGGGCAAAGGGCATGAAAGGCACCAGTGTGAGCAGGTGACCTGCAGAAAGGAAGTTGGGAAAGGATGTGGGCCTGCCTCACAATATGGCAAGCACCAGGTGATGGGTACACAGAAGGGAAAGAGGCAGTGAATGCTGCCTCTGCCTCGGGCTCTGCTGGTGAGATTTGCGTTCAGGACTCTGAAGGCCCTGAGAGGAGGGGGAAGAAGGAGGGCTTGCCCTTGCTTGGTATTAAGTCAGGGAGCATTTAAGCAGGTTGAGTGTAATCCAGGGAACAAGTTCGTGGGACCTGATAGGAGGCACCCATGAGGACTGGAGGAGCTGACTGCTGTCGCTGTGAAGCCAGTCACAAGTTACTTGAAAGGCCATGGGGAATGAGGGATACTCCTGAGGACTGGAAGAAAGCAAATGTCACCTCTGTCTTCAAGAAGGGCAGGAAAGAGGATCACACACAGTCCACTAGTGTTGATAACAGGAAGCTCTTCGCTCACACCAGGGTATCAGCTGTGTTTTGGTTCACGATGGCTGAAGGACCATGGCTGCTTGCACATACTTGATAAAAGTTGTATCATCAGTTGGACAAGTGCAACTTGGTACTGAGCATGGCTTGCTCTTTTTAACTTGCATTTGGCAGTTTCTTTGCTGTTCAGGCTTTTTTTTTGTACAGCAAAATACATGAAGGACAGGTGACTTGATTTGAAATCAATCAGAGGTCACCTCACCTTTTCCAGGATTTGTTCAGTGTCCTTCCCTAGGTCTCAAGGGGAATAGCTGCTCTCTTCACTTCAGAGGTTAGCCATGGTAGTGATTACATGCTTCTGAGCTTTTAGATGCTGAGAGCTCAGGATTTGTTTTGTCTTTTCCTGCTAACTTGCAGCTTGTAATTATCTCTTATGGCTTTTTTAAAGGATGAGTTAGTGGTGTTCCATGTACAGTTTGTGGTGTTATTGCTGTTTAAAATAGGTGCAGTTCAGTTGGCTTATTTCATCCATCTGAAAGCTACTGCAAGATGCTTTTAATGGTACATGAAAGAAAACACAGTAAACCTCTGCAAGGCTCCTCCACTCTTCTTCCTTTAAGATGCCATTTTTCCTTTGAAATAGCTGCTTATATTGAGAAACCGGTGTTTTCAATTGGAAAAAAAAAAAACCAAACCAAAACCAAACCTTTATGCTGGTGCTGAGAGGAAATAGTCTCATTCCAGGAGAGACAATGGTCAGCAGTTTGTCTTGTTGCAGTAGCAGTAGCAGCAGTCTCTGTGATGCTGGGCTTTTAGGTGTTTAGCTTTATCTCTACTAGAGATGTGCCTTGGTACCCATCATCAGCACCTTGTCTTGACCTTATCTTCACCTACAACTACCTGCCAGGAGGGTGCAGAGAGGTGGGCGCTGGTCTCTTCAGCCAGGGGACAGGAGATGGGACGAGGGGCACTGGGCTCAAGCTGCCCCAGGGCAGGGTCAGAGCAGATGGGAGGGCAAAGTTCTTCCCTGGCAGAGTTGTGGGGCTGTGGCACAAGCTGCCCAGGGAGGGGGCTGAGTCCCCAGCCCTGGGTGTGTTTAACAGAGGGGAGATGAGGTGCTCAGGGATCTGGTTTAGCTCAGGACAGGGACAGTTGGACTTGATGATCGTAAAGGTCTTTTCCAACCTTGTGCTTCACAGCCTCCATGCAGCTGGCATTCCACTGAAGTGTGAACAGCCTCAGTGAGGTTTATTTCTGTATCTTGAGCACACCCCAGATGACCTAGTTTTGAGCCTTTTTCTTTGCATCTAGTCTATATGAGAGCTTAAGTGAGTTAGCAGCTGATGAGGACAAGAGCTAATTTAGACTAAGCAATGTCTTGATCTCCATTTTTACCCATGGAAATAATGTAATGTGTATATACACACACACTGAACCTGTAAGGTATATTTTCTAATAAGGCTTAGTACTGATATCATGAGTCTAAGCACTGCCTCCTTGCCTAGGAAAGCTACTTGCAGATTTCCTTTGAGCTTACTCTGTGTCACTGATCTTCCAGTCGCAGTTTGGCAGAAGCATGCTCAGATGGCGACGTGAACGCTGTCCGGAAGCTGCTGGATGAAGGAAGAAGTGTCAATGAACATACTGAAGAAGGGGAGAGTCTCCTCTGCTTGGCTTGTTCAGCAGGATATTATGAGTTGGCACAAGTGAGTAACAAATAGAACCACAACTGAACCTTTGTGAAGTGATGTATTTGAGTTTAAATATTTGAGCGGTTCTGATTTGTATTTTTTTAATAATCTAAACAGAATATCAGTTAAATACCAGCTTATTGTGGGCTCCCAGTTATCATTTGTGTCTTTAATAGAAAATGCTGTTATTTTTGACTTGTCAGAAGAATGTATATTGTGTTTTATGATATATTTACTCTCCTGGCATTGTTCTAGATGCAGTCAAGCTGTTCTGCCAAGTAGACATTACAGCAGGGTCTAAAATAGCAGCAAAATCAAACCCTAAAGTGGTTACCTTCTAAAAACCCATGTCTCAGTCCTTTAAGAACATCTGTATCAACAGTACATTGATTTGTGTGAATTTTTGGCTGTTAAACTACACAGAAGTCGTGCTGTCTGAAGATGTGTAAGTGACACTTCTCAGGAAAGGGCTGGCTTCATGTGCTGGTGCCAGGCAAGAGCACAGGGAGAAAACTTGACCTGGAAGCTTGATCGGAACGTGCTGCTGTCCTTATTGCCAGATGGATTTCTTTCCTCTGGTTCTGGCTGGTGCTTTGCCTCAGTGACTTTGGACAAGGCCAGTATTGCACTGTAACTTAGTGTTGGTTTTAGCAGATATGAACAAATGTAGCAAACCAGCATTTCCTGAAGCAGAGCACAGCGCAGGCAGTAATTCCAAATGTCCTGGGGGTGCCACTGTACTCCACTTAGGGGTATTACTGCAAGGGGGTGTCATGGCTGGGGAATCCTTCTCACAGTCCCCACTGAACTACAAGCAGAGTGCTGGTGTTACAAGCCATTAATTCAAGTGGCCTTTCTTCTCTAGGTGCTGCTGGCAATGCACGCGAATGTTGAAGACCGAGGGAATAAAGGAGACATAACCCCCCTGATGGCAGCTGCCAGCGGGGGCTATGTGGATATTGTGAAACTTCTCCTGGTTCACTGTGCAGATGTCAACGCACAGTCTTCAACAGGTAACTGGGAATGAATAAAACTGAACATCTGTGGGTTTTTTCTGATAGTTCCTGTCATGTGTTCTTGTGAATGAAACTCTGAGGAACAGGCCAGTGGGTAAGTTTAGAGCCTTACCCGGCCACTAACAACAATTGCTTTTAGCATAAACTGGAATGGATGGCACTATTCCTGTGAGAACCAATGTGGTGTGCTAGATGACCACAAAAATTGATGAAGTTCATGTTTTTTTTCCTCATCTGTATAATACAAAAGTACTCAGTAAGAAGGCCATGGGACACACCTGGTCAAGACCAGGTTTTTCGGTCTATTGCTGTTTGCTAGAGAGGAGAAACACTTCTTTGAGCATTGAATGTTGTGTACATTGCTGATGCTTGACCACAGCTGAACTAACCTTGCTGAGAGTATCAACCTGCAGTGGGATTCTGGTGATACTGAGGTAGAACTTAAATTTCGTTCAAATTTTTTAAAAGTCAGTTGTGTGAATTATGAAATGTCCTTGCTGTGTGGCTGTATCAAAGAGAGCTTACAATAAAAGTGCCTGTAGCATTTCAAAGGTGAGCCATATGTGATTGATTTGTCACTTACAGAACCAGTTTAAGTTAGGAGTTTGTTTCATTCAGCCAGTGCAAGTGTTTTGTGTTTGTTTTTTTCCCCCAAGGCATTACAGGATACTGTCTTAGGTGAAAAAAAACCCAAACTCTACAGTGAGCATAAAGAACACTCACTGATGTCCTTGTGTGTGTTTGATCCTCTCTGTGTGCTGATGTAGGAGGGATAAGAACCAAAGAAAAGCCAGTACTACAAATAGGGCTTTTTACCAGTAAAACTTTCATGTTCTAGTTGCATTGAGATTTTATGCCCAGCCTAAAATTATTCACTGCAATAACATTGCTGCGAGGTAACAGGCTGCTGCTAGTGATGTTTGGAGCTGGTAACACTAATTTCTTGTCCTGTACTAGGAGTGGGTGATGGAAAGGGCTCTCATGTGAACTCCTCCTTCTCTACAGGGAACACGGCTCTCACTTACGCTTGTGCTGGGGGCTTTGTGGACATAGTGAAGGTGCTATTGAAAGCTGGTGCTAATATAGAAGACCACAATGAGAACGGGCATACACCCTTGATGGAAGCAGCCAGTGCAGGGCATGTTGAGGTTGCAAGAGTCTTGCTGGAATACGGTGCAGGAATCAACACTCACTCCAACGAGTTCAAAGAAAGTGCACTTACACTCGCATGCTATAAAGGTATTGTCTCTTGCCTTGTTTTCTGCTCTTGTTTAAATGTCTGTTGTAGGATTTATCTAACAAAGCTTCCAGCCATACTTGCAGTATTTTCTCAAGTGTTTTGGAATAGTGGATTTTGGTTTTAAACTCAAAGTTAGGAAATGCCCATCCATGGTATAGAGGTATTAAGCCCATCTCCTTGTGTCCATGTGTGGTGGACATGTGTTCAACGTGTTACGGATGAAAACTTGTGACTGGCTGCATCCAAACTTGTGCTTTGATACACCACCACCCTCCTTTCCCCTCCCACTGCTGCATTTCCCATTTCAGTCAGATTCCCCTCACCAACTCTCTGTAAGTTCTGAAAACATCTCTGTTAGTCATTAGGAAAATGTGAAGTCAGAACAAGTGGTTCTGAAGTCCCTGATGGGGTGAAAATGCCGGTGTTATTACTAGGTGCTTTTCTTTACGTGTAGAAGGATGCCTATGGATTGTTCTGTAGTAGGAACTTTTATGGACTTACTTTCTATAGAAATTTTAGATAGCAAAAGAACTTAGTGCCATGGGAACCCAAGATGCTTCAAAGCTGGTGTGGCATTTTTCTTTGTTTTTCCTAAACCTCCATAAAATGTTCAACAGGGTTTTTTTTTCTCTTAATAGAAGCTTTTAAGGATGCATATTACTGTCATAGCAACTCTAGGTTTTGTACCTGTGGTTAGGATTGGAGCATGCCTACTATTTATAACCCACCTGAAAACTCACACCTAGATTTTTTCATGAATTTCCTGCAGTTCCTTACAGGAAACTTTAGCAATAGTACCCCTGGATAAGTTGGAGGGGTCTTCTTTGTTTCTTGTGACCTAAAACTTCATAGAGTGATGTAATCTACGGTCTTCACCGACTAGAGGTTGCCTGTATTATCTTTGACAAAATAGTTGAGCTACCTTGTTTCCCTGTCACTTTATGCAAGCCTTGTTTTGGAGGAGGATGGAATTTGTAACTTGTAAGAGACAAATTCTAAACCAACAGAAGCTGCAATAGAGTTGGAAACAAGTATCAGTAATGCTCAGGAGAAGTTCTTAAACATAGTGTCAGATAACATAATATAATGCCTGTATCTTAGTTCTTAGAGTATGTCTGTGAATGCTCTGGTTAAAGAGCTGAAAGTTAAGTTCAGACCTATGTGGACCTGTCTCTTGGGTAGTCCTTGGCTGTGTGCTGCCTTGGGACACTGCAATGGTATGTGACTCTCCAGCTGAATAAGGAGTAAGCACAGGCTTGTATAGCTCAAAGTCCCAAGGAAGGGTTCCTGTTGTGTCAGCTTGAATCAGAGAGGTCTGTCTTCATCTCATGTCCTTGGGGAAGACTCTAAAGTCTGGCTCTCTGGTTTGTGTTGGTGTTCTTTAGATTACTTTAAAAAGACCAGGTTTGTGAATTACTGTAACAATTAAATAGTTATGAAGTGTTTTGTCTGTGCTGCTGGAAGTTGATGACATTAAATGCTTATTTATTTTGATCTGTTTCATTTGAAGGCCATTTAGATATGGTTCGTTTTCTGCTTGAAGCTGGAGCTGATCAAGAACATAAGACAGACGAGATGCACACAGCGCTGATGGAAGCCTGCATGGTAAATAGCCTTAACTGTCCTGTCCCCTTCTCAGTGAGAGAGGAGTGAAGGATGGTTGTGAGCCTTTGTTAACAGGCTGGTTTGGCCCTTCAAGGGACTGTGTGTTACTGTTTATCATAAGAAAGCCTTTGCTGTAGTTACAGCAGGGGCCAGCTCAGAACTTTAGTTGGTCATAAGGAAAAATGTCATGTGTTGATCTAAATGCTCCCTGTGTGAAGTGTAGGGGTAACTGGTCTGCAGTGCAGTAAAGTAGTAGGTTGAGCCTAAGTCATGGTTTCTTCTGCAGTGGAAGTGTTAGTTTTCCATATCTGTCTGTATAAATAAGGTGTCTCAGATCATCCTGGTGTGAGCATTCCAGAAGTGTGCCGAGCTGGATGACTAATCTATTACACTTGTCCTTTCTCCTCTGCAGGCAGTGTTTTGCATGTAGAGATGGTATGCTGTCTTCTAGGTTTGTGTACGTTCTGCTTTGAGATTTTTATTTCGAACTAAAATGATCAAAAGTAAGTGTAGTTCCTGGTTCCTGTGCAGCTCATAAATCTCAAAGCATCCAGTGAGGAGAAGCTTCCAACTGTTTCATCTTAGAGTGTGCTATTGTGACAAAGCATATATACAACCATTTTTTTTCCAGACCTTAGGTGACCTTTTATCTGTTCTTCAAGCTGGGGAGCATCTCTGAAGAAAGAGCAGGGACCTTGTTTTCATGGGAAGCACAGAGAAAACCTGAATTTGCTCCCAGTAGCCCATAGTCCTTAGGCAACAAGCTGCGGTGTTCCTCCCATCTTCTCAGAGCTGGCAGGTCAAGTGCTCTTTTAATGCAGTTGAGAGGTGATGATCCAAGTGACCAAAGTCAGATTATTACGTCTCAGACAGTGTTTGAAGTCTTTTGATATTGAGATGGTGATAGTAACCTTGAACAGCCCTGCCTGGGTGAAAGCCTGTTCCAGGAAGGCATTCCGAGGGTCACAGTTGCAGTGGGTGTACACTGCGCCCTACAGGAGGGTGCAGCACGCCTTTCATTAGGCCACTGTTCAGTTTAGGTTTAGTATTTTCCTGACACAGTCCAAGCACTGAGTTGGCATGGAGGCTGGGCATTGCCTTGCTTGGGGAAGATAGTTGTGTAGGTGCCTGCAGTTTTTTAGCTCTTGGAAGTTTCAGACTGTGTGATACATAGTGTGTATTGACCTGTGATAGCAACAGAGAGGAAATCACCCGTTGAAGTCTGGAATCCAAGTCAAATGGAGGTTGTTCCTTGGTATCTTTTGGCTGTACCCTTCAGAAGGGAACCATTCCACCAAATTATTGTGGCTTTCCAGTCTCCACTGTTTTCCACCTAAGGCCTACTGCAGATAGGGGAAGCTGAGGTGCCTGGTCTCCCATCACCAATTATATCATGTATGTCCATTGAGTTGTAGTGCGTTCTGCCAAGATGAAGTGCCCCACCTAGGTTTAGGCCTTTAGTTAGCTAAGGTGACTGTTAGCTTTTAGGCAGCTTCTCTGAGAACAGCCGCCTGTCTTTGATTCACGGCCTTGATTGCTGTCATTCCCAAGCTACTTACTGCCTGCTTCATGGTCAACTTAAGACAAGTGTTGACAGGACTTGAGTGTTTGATACCTCTCCTGTCCCCTCTTCTGTACCTCTGTGATAGCTGTTTGAGTGACAGGTTGAGAATTTGGGTGAGAACAGAATGGGGAACTGGTAGTTTACTTGAGGGTGCTGTTCTCAATAGATAAGAAATTCTCTGATTTTGGGAATTAGTGGAATTTTTAGCTCTAACTTGATAAATCACCCATCTGTATCAGTGCCCTAGACTGGACAGCTCTGGCTTGAACCTTGGGCAGAGTTTTCTTCTAATGTTGTGGCTTTTGGTTTTGTTTGGTTTTGGTCCTTTTTCCCTTTAGTATTGTCTGACTTGATTTAGATTTCCACCCAACAACACAACTTAAAACATCTGCTCTTTGCTGAAGGAAATGGGCGCTCTTTGTGTCACCAGGAAGAAGTACACGTTGGTTCCCAGGCAAACTCTGTCAGTATGCTTGGGGCTAGTTTAAAGAATGAATCAAGCTTAACAAATCCCAGGGCAACCACCAGGTCAGGACATAGGGCTGTAACTCATCAGAGCTGCCTGCCTGTGTTTAATCCTCCTGGGAGAACCCTGCGTCCCTTTGGATGGCAAGTGAAGTGTCTGAGGCAATGCACCTAATGCCTGTGCAAGGCAGCAAGGGCTTTTCTCTCCACTGACAGATACGACAGGAATAATTTGATTCAAGTCTTTTACTTGGAGTTCCCTTTCCATCCTTAAGTTACCCTACTTGTTGTGTATCCTGAAGAAAGGTGTGGTATGAAGTGTCCTTCTATTAGACCCCCAGGCCTTCTGTATCTCACTGGTCACTCTGCACAACTTGACCCTTTCCCCTTCATTAGGTGGAGTTTGAGATGTTCAGTTTTCCAAGATTGTTCTACAACTTTATACCCAACTGATGTGGGAGGGAGAAACCTTGGGAGTGTTTCTTCTTTCCTAATGCCAAGACTTACTTTTCCCCTTTTTAGAGGTATTGTGGTTCACTACAAACTACACCTTAGATAAAGCATAGATTTCTGGTACTGAGGCTGTTACAGCTAGATTTAAGTGACAGCTGCTGCAGCTGCAAGGTGTGTTTATGGGCTTTGATTGCTGGGGGCTCAGACACTGGCCCTGGCAAGCCGAATTCTCTTCCTCTTTGGCAAAGATTTCTTCTTCCCCAAGGCACTTCCAAGATTTAGGTATTCACTCCTCTGGCTGCCCACCTTAGTGTAAGCGGCTTCAGTTCCTGCTTTCTCTGCAGCAGCTGGGTGGTGGTGGTGCTTTGGGGTTGGTTTTGTGGTGGTTGGTTATTTTAGAAGCCACAAATCAGATACAGAGAAAAAGACTTGTTTTTTCAGTGCTTGTATTGGGGTTTAGTCATGGAGCTGCTTTCATTACTTACAGCACTTGTGTGCTCTGTCTTTCATGCTGGATGCTTAAGAAGACCTTAAAAACTCCATCCCCCAAGAAAGAAGGAAAAGAACCCCACCATCTACGTAGTGCTCCGTTCCTCACACATTCCAGCACAACGTGGTGTAGATAGGAAGAGAAATGTCAGTTGACTCCAAGTATGCAGTAACTGTATCACAAATCAACCCTGGCTTTGTAGGATTGTTTTCAGACCTCGTGTGATAGCGGTTGCAGGCACAGCATGGAGTGATTGCAGCTGTCTGACTGATGTCCACCTTTGTCTGCAGGATGGGCACGTGGAAGTGGCTCGCTTGCTTCTAGACAGCGGTGCTCAGGTGAACATGCCTGCGGATTCCTTTGAATCTCCACTCACACTGGCTGCTTGTGGTGGACATGTGGAGTTGGCAGCTCTTCTGATTGAAAGGGGAGCTAACCTGGAGGAAGTTAATGATGAAGGTTACACTCCTCTCATGGAAGCTGCCCGGGAAGGCCATGAAGAGATGGTAGCCTTGCTGCTGGCACAAGGTGAGATAGCTGTTGTTTCCCAAGCCTTTGAGATGAGGAATGCAGCGCTGCCTGGTTGCTGTTAGGTGTTTGTTCTGTGCAGATTGGTCTGATGCATGCCTGGTCAGCTAACGTGACAGCTTTCTTGTTTCCTAGGGGCAAATATAAATGCACAGACAGAAGAAACGCAGGAGACAGCCCTTACTCTGGCATGTTGTGGAGGCTTTTCTGAAGTAGCTGACTTCCTTATTAAGGCAGGAGCTGATATAGAACTTGGTTGCTCAACACCTTTGATGGAAGCTGCTCAAGAAGGTCATCTTGAATTGGTGAAATACTTGCTGGCAGCAGGTATGTGTATAGTGCAAATGATCTAGCCCACAGATTTTAGAGACTTGGAGATACCTGGAGTTGACGGTGGCAGTGTTATAACAAGATACCTTCTCAGGTTCCTTAAGAAGAAAAATGCAGATGTTGCACCTTAATATTGTTAATACTGTTAACAGAGGGAGGTGCCTCATGGAGCACTGGATTCCATGGTGCATCTAAAACCCATCAACTTTCATTAGGATTGTTGTTTCCAGCTGTTAATCCAGATAATACTTCTTTTTATGTGCTATTCCTGCTTGGACTGAGCCTGATGATCTGCAGCCAGTCTCCCTGAATAAGTACTGTAGGAGTTGTGCCCTGAGAAATAGTGTGAATGACAGATACTGGAATGTGAGGAATTTCTGTGATGAGTTCTTAGAGAATAATAAAAACCTTGCTGGAGCTGGGGGGAAATGACACTTCTGTGCTCATCTGTCAGTTTGAAGTTGGTGGAAACGAAAAGGTAGTAATACTGATTAAATTAAGAAACAAAAAGCTGCATTTTGGATATCTTCCTTACTGTGGGAGGTGATTTATTTCTCTACTTTTCAAGGATAAGCAGAAAACTTTCTGGATTTGTCTTTGTAGAAAGTAACACTCCCTGCTTGTCAAGGGACAGGAACAACTGTGTCTCTGTGCAGCAGCACCAGCACGTGGCACCCATCACCAGCTCACTTGGAATGCTGCTTGCACTTCCCTGCTCATGATGGAGGGGGTTAGCTGAGGAGGCCTGCTTTGGCAGCAGGGAGGCTCGAAATATACCTTGCCAATGCCATTAGCCATTTTTTTTTACTTTCAAGGTGCATACCTGCAGGAGGATAGTGCACTGTGTAGCAACACTGCACATAGCTCTCCGGTAGCTGCATGTGTGAAGCAATTCACAGGATTTTGACAAAATGGTTTTAAAGCAACTTATTTTTAAAGAGCAGGAAGGAAATGAAATACACAGAGGGGTATGGTCTTGTAATACCAATCCTAATTCACTAACAAGCATTCTGGCTGGGTTTCCATCCCAAGCAGCTCCGTGTTGAATTGGCAGTCTAGACAATTGTCAGGATTCACCTGTATTTGTGGTAACAACTGAACTCTTCCTTGCTGTAGAGGGAGCACAGGAACGAGTGAGCATGTAGGTTGAAGTGCTTCCTCTGCAGGTCGTGCTTTGCCAAGCCTTGGCTTATCCCCTCTCCTCAGAGTATATTCACCATGAGAACAGTTTGTGCCACGAGAGAGGTGTGGGACCTGCTGTCAGTAGGCTCTGGTGTTGCCACAAATAAAGTGTCTGGTTTCTGTGTTTATCTAATGTGCAATACTTGGTGAGATGTGAAGTAAGCTGGGACTGCTGTGTTTGTAGGAGCCAATGTGCACGCCACCACAGCGACGGGAGACACTGCGCTGACCTACGCCTGTGAGAATGGACACACTGATGTTGCAGACGTGTTGCTTCAGTCTGGTGCAGATTTGGTAAGGCTTCTGCTGCAGCTTGTGGGGAAAGTACTTGGCTTTCAAACCATTTGCCAAAGCTTCTAGACTAACAGCGGGAAGATTTCAGTGACAGATTTGTACATGGGTGTGTATAGAGGCATGAATTAAACCATTTCTTATTGGGTAGTCTTTCACCTGTTAAGTGAAAAGTTTTAGCTATAGCTTACACTTGTGATGGTTTATTATCTTCAGTTCAGTATAATCTGTAAATGGAGTTGTTGAGGGGGATATATTTCAGTGTTGCTTTTATTCATTATGCTACTTCATTATTCCAAAACGCTTGTGGATCAGACTTTACCTGCTCCACTGCCCTGAATTTAAAACGTTTTAGCATTAGGACCTCCTCCTTCTTTATTTTAGTGCTGGTTTCTGAACATTCTAAGGCTCCTAACCTTTTCAAACCACAACACAAACCCCAAATGAAGCAATGTTTGTTTTTTTTAAATGACCCCTGGAATAGGAATCCTCTTTTCCAGAAGTTTTCTCTTGTCACTCCTGGTTTCAGACGTTGCTGTCACAGTGGTTATGCTCTGTGATGCCTTTAATCCTGACTACATTGGTCAATTGTCTCGACTTTTTTCATGTAACATAGTGGGACACCTAAAACTGCCTCTTCACCAGCTGCAGGGACAGGATGTTAGTTTGGCTTTGAAGCAGTTGAAAGCAATCGGAGTGTCAGTCTTCTAGAGGTGTTCAGAAGACTTGTGTCTAGTGAGGTGCAATCAGGGCAGACAGTTCTTTTGGTCCCATATTGATTTTTTACTTCCCCCATTTTCCTTTATTTTTCCACACTCTCTGCCTGTGGGTGGTTTTTGTGTTGGGTTTTCTCTTGTTCTTTTGGGGGGCGGGGGGTGTTCCTTTTGAATAACAAGACTGTCAGGAGAGTTTATCATTGAACCTGACAAATCAACAACTAAAGTTACTTCAATTTCAGTCTTAAATGCAGTGCTTTATTAAGTTTCTTTTTACATAGATAAATGAATGCTGTGAATGTGAATTAATACTTCCACTCTTCTTGGTGAATGTATTTTTTTGGGCCTTATTAATTCTTCTGCAGTAAAG
Organism: Hypotaenidia okinawae; assembly: GCA_027925045.1. Taxonomy (NCBI): domain Eukaryota; kingdom Metazoa; phylum Chordata; class Aves; order Gruiformes; family Rallidae; genus Hypotaenidia; species Hypotaenidia okinawae. The sequence continues at coordinate 102,519 of BSDF01000014.1, read as the reverse complement.
TTTTGCTTCCTCCTACAAGGGAGGAAGGCCATGTTAATGGGGTGGCTGTTTGTGGGGGTTTTGGCACACTTGTACTTTGCTCAACTCAGTGAGCATCAGCCACTTTAATAGAGGCAGGTTAGATTTGGGGAGGGGGCCTTATTGGGTGTTAAAAAAAAATATCGAAGAACTTGGTTATGAAAAGGTTTAATCCATGAAGTGTCTTAGAGCTGTGGTGTTTAAGTTGTTTCCTCCTTGTAGCTAAGGCCAGTGATGCTTCTGGCCTCTGGCATTTAGTTGTGGGCAGTGATGCTGAGAAAAACCTCCTGCTTTCCTCCAGTTTTATTTTACTCCCAATCACACCAGGTAGCTGCCAAGAGTGGTGTAGGAAGGAAGCAAAGGAAGATTGCACACAGAAGACCTGCCCTATGAATCCAACCAGTTTTGTGTTCTGATCCGGAGAGGGGAAGTGCCTGTGCTGCTTTGGCAGGTGCTGTGGGGTGGGAGCAGTTTCCTTTCAAACCTCTGTCTTGCTTTGCTTTAGTAGGTGTTGTAAGGTGTGTCTGAGTAAATCTGTGTTTCTGTCTGTACTGAGTAGGCTTTCTGAAGTATGTTGCTTTACTGCTGGAATATGGAACAGCTGCTCTGGTAGTACTGTTGGAGAGGATTCTTCTAGATTTTAATTTTCATTAGTAATTTAAAAGAAGTGAGACAATTTCACCGAGTTGTCTCCAAGTCTGTGATGAAGCAGGGAATCCAATGCAACTCTGGACTTAGACCTCTGTCTTTGTTTGTCTGGTTAGCTTTGTTCTTCTGGTGTTCAGACAGAGCAAAGGAAAGTTCTGCTGCAGTTGCTTCTTCAGTTCTTCCCAGGATTGCTTTCCCTGCTGTTCCATTGTGTTCCAGAAACCTTATTTCCATCTGAGGATATAATGTCATCTTTGTGTCATGGTCACCAAAGAGCTGGACATATCCCATCTTACTGTGTTGTGGAGCAGTCTTTTCAGAGGACAATACTGGTTATGTCTTCAACAGTGATATAACACAGGGCTGAGGGCTGTTCCCTGACTGCAAGGACAAGTGGCATCCACTGACGTGTGCTGTGCAGCACGGGGCCTGGCAGGTCACTGCATTCCGGGCTCTGCTCCTGTGTCAGAGAAACCAGGGGCTTCCTTGCAGCCCACCAGATCTGTGCTGTCATAACACAGTACTGGGAGCATACACTGGACAGCTCTGGATCACACAGCATGAGGTCTTGAAGGAGTTCTTGAGGTTCTGAGGTCGTTGACACCAGTGGTCACTAACCTAATGTCACATTTTCCACACTGCTTGTCTGTAACTGTCCCTGGTACCTCCTGCTCAGTGCTTCTTGAGGGGGCAGCACCGTGCCAAGGGAGACTGTGAGGAAATGAGCAGAGGGAATAACCTGTCACCCCATGCCTGAACTTGTCTCTTGGCTCTGTTTTAATTTGTCTGTAGATATGTAGCCTCTGCTGCGTTTTGCTGCTGGTACTTCATTGTTTGGTCAGCCACCTGCATGTTCTGTTCTCTCCCAGACCAGGAGGGCTAGAAGTGCATGCTCTGAGGATTTTTGTTCTCCCTGAGTCTAGATTGTGGGAGGAAAGTTGATCTTTCTTCCAGTATTATACTGTTAGGTATAATACTGTATATGCTAATATGTATTAAAATACTATTTTAATAATAATAAAACCCCCAAAATACATAATAATAGCTGTTTTATATATCTACAAAGCACTATAATACTAATATATGCTGTTGAGAACAATAAACACTGTCAGGATTGGTTGAGATAGGTTCTACCATTTCTTTCCAATCCAGAACCTTCAGTCCGTGATTTGGAAAGCATATTAATCTGCCTTAAGACCTCAAGTCTTCCCTGGCTATTCAGATCTCTCTTCAGTTGCCAGGAGGTCAGGACTGAGTGGGATTTGAGGAGCAGAGTTTGAGACTGCAGGTGTGAACAGGAGCCTCTTTCATGCTGGGTTAGCCAAATCAGCAGGAGGCAGGAGATTTGTCAGGGGGTTTCGTGCATTGTGCTCATGAAAACAGAAGTCTTCCCACCGTGCTGAAGTTACCCAGCTCACTCTGTTGCTGTGTGTTGCTTGTGTCTGGTTCAAGTTCTCAGTCTCAGAACAGAACCTTGAGCTAAAGCTGGAGCATGCTTTGTGAAGAGGGTGGTGAGAGGAGACTCCACCAGGTTGCCCAGAGGAGCTGTGTGTGCCCCATCCGTGGCACACAGCACACGGGGCTGTGTTGGATGGGGCTTTGGGCAACCTGGGCTAGTGGAGGGTTGTGGCAGGGGAGCAGACTTATATGCTGACAGTCCTGTTCAACCCAAACCATGCTGTATACATAAGTGACTTTGTCTGAGCTGGCAGTGGTGATTACCACCGCTTCTCAGCACCCGAAGACTTGTTTTTCCTACAAGCTTACACTGGGAACTCTTGCTTTTCAGGGCCTGATCTGCTGGCCTGAGATACCAAATACACAATTCAGTGCAAGAACCAGCAAAGACCTTGAGAGCTGGCTTAGATTCATTAAGGAATCACTTTGAGTTGGGCTTACCTTCTCCCTAAAGCTGCAGTGGCAAGTTGCTCTAGAAATGAGCAGTGTCAGAGTACAGAGTCCTCTGTCTGCTGGAGAGTGGCTCAACTGTGGATGGGATTTGGATGAATTTGTAGCTCCTTGTGACTGATTCCCTATGAAGTCTGGCTTGTTACCAACTCTTCTGACGCCTTTCTTTAAGGGTTCTGTCTTCCCCATGTCCTTACAGGGACAAAGTGGGCCTGTCAATCAGCAGCAAAGCTCGCTTGGCAGGCCTGCACCTTCCCTTGTCAATGTATGCATTTTGAAAATCAACTTCCTTTTGCCAAATATATGACTTAATGAGGCACATCTGAAGACTTCAGCCTGTAATCCCATCTGTGCCTTAGTTGCATTCTGGTGCCTTTATTGCCTGCAAGATGGGAGACTTTCAGGGGCTGAGTGTGAGCTCCTGCCACTGGACCAAGCATTTTACTTGGTTATAAGCTCTTTTTTTTTACAGGGGCAGAAGAGCTGCTTTAGAGTTTTTGATTAATAGGAGTAAAATTTTGGAGAGTAGAACTCTGAAATACAATTTCAATAAAGCAAAAGTGATGGTATGGTTTAGCATCAGGGAGAAATAACCACGTCTGTAATACAGGTCTTTGCCTCTGTTGTAAGGATTTCTCATCTCAAAGGGGAGAGGAGACCACCTTGTTTTTCCTGTAAGAGTTTTCTACTTTTTTTTTTTTCTCTTTTGTCTTTGTGTCTTTCCCAGCAGTTACCTTCATCTCAAAGCTTGTGTCAGGTAGGGCATGTGGGGAGCATGTTATATTCCCACAGGAGCGAGGGTAAGGACTGTAAAGCTCACAGTGCTGGTGATGGGAGGTAGTATCACAGAGTCACCACGTTGGAAAAGACCTTTAAGATCATAAAGTCCAACCATCCCTGTCCTGTGCTAAACCAGATCCCTGAGCACCTCATCTCCCCATCTGTTAAACACCCCCAGGGGTGAGGACTCAGCCCCCTCCCTGGGCAGCCTGTGCCACAGCCCCACAACTCTGCCAGGGAAGAACTTTGCCCTCCCAGCTGAGCTGACCCTGCCCTGGGGCAGCTTGAGCCCATTGCCCCTTGTCCCATCTCCTGTCCCCTGGCTGAAGAGACCAGTGCCCACCTCTCTGCACCCTCCTGGCAGGGCAGGGGAGGTGGGGAGAAGGTCTCCCCTCAGCCTCCTCTTCCTCAGACTGAATACCCCCAGCTCCTTCAGCTGCTCCTCAGAGGATTTGCCCTCCAGCCCCTTCCTCAGCCTGGTTGCCCTTCTCTGGAGTCTCTCCAGGACCTCCATGTCCTTCTTATAGTGAGGAGCCCAGAACTGGACCCAGCACTCGAGGTGCAGCCTCATCAGTGCCCAGCCCAGGGCACAATCCCCTCCCCAGACCTACTGGCCACAGTATTTTTGATACAAGCCAGGATGCCATTGGCACTGCTGGCTCATGTTCAGCCTGCAGTCAACCAACACCCCCAGGTCTTTCTCTTCCTGACAGCTGTCCATCCAGGGTACTTAAAAGTATCCTACTGTTCAGCTGCATACTTTTCTATGATCTAGGTGTGCCTGCTGGTGTGCCTGTTACCTTCTAACGTCGTAGTCAGATGCGGATGAGATGCTGCATGCTGGAGATCCCACTCTCTTTGTAAGACTGCTCTTGTCAGGGTTTGCATCTTTGCTGGTTTCAGTGTAGCTGACAACAAAAGAGAGTTCGTGTTTGGACAGCAAGAAGATCCCAGATTTTCTCAGCTGGGAAATACAAAAGAGTTTTAAGTTGATATTTTCTGATTGGGGCTGTCTGCATCTGTACACAGCACCGGAGAGTTGACCTAGTGACGGAGTGTTTACCTGTCTACTGAAGATAAATGGGTGTCTTTATGAAATGGAGAGATGGAAGAGAACCCCTGAGGGAGCTTCATCCTTGCATTCTTTCCATTTTACACTGTCAGGCTCCCCCCCCCAAAGCTCTTCATGCTTGTTAAAGAAAGCCACGTGTGGGATTCTAAAAGACTAAAGCTGGTTACCCAGTATCCACCTAATGCCAGTGGCAACCCTCCCAGAAACCAGTGCACCCAAGGCATGCCAGACTGCCTCTTGATTCTTCCCCTAGGACAGAATATTTTTTATAGATGTGTTTTTGTCATTGCTGGGACTGTTGATTTCAGCTGATAACATCCCTTACTCTGATGTGGCTCCTTAACTAGAAACTCAGTGTCCTTGATGTGTGGGTCACTGTGTCTGTGATGCAATGTGCGTAAGGCAGCGTGTGAGCACATACAAACACATCCATTACATTATGGATTTGAATGAACCCATGCTAGGGATAGCTGTGTTGTCATTACAGTGAGGGGTCTGAGAACCTGTCATGTTTTTCCATGCTGGTTTTTGTACCACTGGGGGAGAGGCAGGGACTTTGGAGCTTTTAGACTTGGCCCTCAGTCTTCTCCAAATACAACAAAAGGTTATAGGACACGTGAAGCTGATTTTTCTACTTAAAACCTTTTGGATGTTGTGTTGCAGTCTGAATGGTGCCAAGGACAATGAAATCCTCTCTTGTACCGGTAGTGAACAAGAAGTCATGTGGTGTTTAATGAGATGCTGTGTATGACCTGTGTGCTCTCTTCATGACCTTGAATGGCTTGTGGTAGGAGTCTTACCTGATGAGAGCTGCCTTGCTTGGTCTTACCTTTGTGCTTGCTTGCCTGATTCCAGCAACATGGAGTTTTCAGCTGGTGGGTCTGATCTGCCACAGTTCACATTCCAGGTCTTCATGACCAAGAACAACATTTCTTTGTAGAACACGAGCCGTGAGTTCTTCTTTTTCCTTCCGCAGGACAAGCAGGAGGACTTAAAGAAGACTATTTTGGAGGGCATAGAGCCGAGCAAGCATCAGGTGAGGTTGGCCTTTGATGCTTGTAAGCTGCAGCCTCAGGATACATGCTAATAACGAGCATGGCTTTAAGGCACCTGAATTCCTTCAGAAATACATAGACTCGCTGTGTAGACTAGACATGTCACCTTTGTCATTTTTCTCTTCTGTTGGGTTTTCTAAACCCATGTTTTCTAAAACCCAGTATCTGGACCTTCACAAACACAGCATGTACCTCACTGAGGCTTTTAGCACAAGTAGATACCTTAAACCTGTTAGTACATACCTAGCTTCCTAGGAGGGCTTCCCTTTTTAGATATTTACATTAAATTAGAGGCCTAGCTGAGTGTTTGGGTGCCTCTGAAATCCTGCATTGCTACGTATCTTACCTCAGGAAGGTTGTCTAGGATGATTAGATAGGTGACTGTAGAATACTGTATGTCTTGATAGGAGGTCAGTATTGAAAATCAACAAAGTGGCATTGTGTTAAGGACTGTGTTGTTTGGCTATTTTCTTGCATAAATAACTTAGTCTAAACAATTTTGCTTAAAATAACATGTAGACTTGTGTTAAATATTCACCGTTGTCAGGTATGAGAGGCTTGGTAAAGAATTGAAGAGAGCAGTTGGACCTTTGCTTTGATAATGCAGATTTTATTCTAGAACTTAAGTAACATACTGCATTGGAAACACTTGAATGAGCTGTCCCAGTGAATACTACTTGCTAACCATAAATACTTGTGAACCAAGGAGAAGGGGGGCAGGCAGGAACCCTAATGTAGCTTATCTTGGAACTGCCTAAATCAGAGAACTCGAAATCGAGAATAAATTAAAAAAAACCAAACCCAAACCAATGATTGTTTTACTCTGCTCTCTGAAGTACTGATTTCTCTAGAAAGAAAATCACATACTGACTGGAGTCCCATCTCCTTTTTGAGTCCCAGTGGAACAGGTGCATGCAGTGTAAGCTCTTACTCTCTTACCCAATTTGCTGAACACTCTTGATTTCACTTTCCTGGTGCCAACCCTGCAGAAAATCCTTCTTGGGCATTCTCTCCAGTCAGAATGAGCAGGGGAGCACATCACTCAGGGGGTTAGAGAGTGCCTTTCCTAGCCAGAGCTGCCAGCGTTGTTCTCCTTTACACCACCTCCTGGTCATACAGGCTGCGGGACTGCTCAGCACTGGAGCAGTGCAGAGAGAGGCTGCGGCTAGGGAGGGTCTTGCAGGCCTGGCCTGCACTGGGGAGGGTCCTGCAGCACAGGCAGCCAGGGAAATCGTTGTCTTTCGAGTTTTCCTTACAAAATCAGCATTTGCAGGGACTTCATGGAATCATAGACTGGTCTGGGTTGGAAGGGACCCCAAGGACCAGGGAGTTCCAAACCCCTGCCACAGGCAGAGCCACCAGCCTGTAATAATACAAGGAGGAAGCTGGTGGGGGATGCTTTTGGACAGCTTTGAGTTCTCTGTCCTGATTTTGCTTATCTATTGCAGCTTAAAAATAATAAACAAACTGTTTAAATTTATGGTCATTCCAGGTAAGAGAAAGGGTGTGAGTAGGCACAGGCACTGCACTGGCTCAGATTTGTGCTTTGGCTTGTTCTAGAAGTTTTGCCATGAAGCCTGAGTTGATGCTATCTGCTGGCCCTTGTTAGGCCTGAGTAGAGTGCTAAACTCAGAATTAATTTCATTTTGAAATAAAATATGCATTTCTATGTTCCCATGTGAAAAATACCATCAAGAAAACACAACTTTTGCCAGTCTACAGCAGGTGGGCACACAGGGGCCCACGTTTGGCTGGGCTGGTACTGCAGGTATGGGAAGTGTGTAACAGTTGAGGCTCAAGTTCTGCCTGCTTGGTGGGGTGACAGTTGGTTAAACTGGGCAGCATAACTGAGCTGCATTTCAATGAGGGAGCCTTCTGACAACTGTGTTCAAGACTTCAGCAGATGGATGTGTGTTAGGAACAGGGCGTGTTGCAAGCCATGATATCTTAGTTACCTGAAGTGCTGTGTTTCAGTGCAGTATAGAATGGCTTTTCATTACATCAGTTATAGCTGAGATCACCTAAAATAAACTTTGCTTCTTGCCATCTTTGCTATTGCATCCGTGGGGATTTAGAAATGTGTATTACATTGTTTGGGCAGTAGTGCTCCTGTCCTGCTTGGCAAGTGCAGTGGTGTTAACTAGTTCTTTGCATCCATAGCTGCTTTGTGAAGGATTTTCTAGCAGCACCTTAGGTTTACTCTGCATAAGGCTGACAGCAGCATCTGGCTTTTTATGATCTATTGGCCGTGGCTGGGGAAGGAAAAACTGTGCCCAACACTAGAGCGAGCAGCAGTGCTCCAGGGCATGCTGCTGATTCTTGCACATCAGAGCCACATACTAAAAGAATTAGCTTTATATGGCCTGCAAATATTTGATGTACGGACAACCCCAAAGCATGCATATGTTTAGCAGCAGCTATGCAGTCACTTGCCCTGGGAGAGGAATCTATTCATGTTAAAATAAAAAAAAACCAACCCAAACCCCCAACATGCACCTGCAGTAGGGAGCCTGGGGGCTGCCTGCCTGCCCGTGCTTCTGCACCCTGCTCCCAAGGAAAGGGGAAAAATGGGAGCACTGATCTGAAGTTAATCTGTGCAGTGATACCAGATTCTCATAGAGGTGCAGGAGCAGTGGGTTTCTGCTGGAGAAGGGGCAGTGTAACCCCTGTTACAGCAAAGGGCTGGTTTGTATGTTCCATGCAGGGTTGCTCTCAAAGCATACCAACAGCAGCGTAACTTACGGTGCAGCTTGCAAGCAAAGCAAGCCATATGTCAAAGGACATATGCAGAGAGCTTATGTTGGTTTGAAGGAGTTGATTTGCTCTGTCAAATCTATTCTTGTCCTCTCACACTTCTAATCAGTACTATCATCAGATATACCTGCAATTCCAGAAGTAAAGAGTGAATTTAGAGCTTGCCTTCCCAGATATTTAATTGCACCAGCAAACACATGCACAGAGTGTATTATTAATCAGACTGAACATTCAGAGCCCAGCTCCCAGGAAGGTGGTTCTCTCCCCTTGTCTCTGCAGGCTATGTGCTAGTCAGCATTCTTTGTGCTATTGATCATGCCTACAGTGCAGGCAATTCTTTTAGCTTTGTAACTTCTGTAACAGAGTCATATTCAGCCACATCAGAAACTTTTTAAAATTAGAAAATTGTTGTCACTAATTCCATTTTTGTTGGTTTGTATCATCCCTTTCTCATCTTCCTGTTTGATTTTTTTCTAGCCCTTGTTTTCAGGTACTCATTGTGACTTGCAGTGATTCTCTCATTTGTATTGCTCATCCTCTTCAGCGTTGTGTTTTAAAGATATTTTCTGTGCTACAGACATTATTGCAATCTGAAAGGTTGGCCATGCAGCAATGATTGGTCTCACAACTGTTGGACCATGGTTATTTGTACACTTACTGGGGCTGGGTGGTATTTGTGTTAGGTAGCCCTCCCTTTTTGAGGAGGAAGCAAGATGTTACTGTTCTCGAGTGTTAAGTGAACCCTAAAACAAAGGGGATGTAAGCAGGGAAATACCCTCGTGTGATAACAGCAGGGGAGTGGTCTGAGAGCTTCCTGACAGAGCGAGTCAGTGTGTAAGGTAACGGGAAAATAGATCCCAGGCAGCGTGTACTGATGATAGCTTATAAGATAGGCCTTCTTCTGAGACAGGTAATTCTGATCCCATCCACAGATGGTTCATGTGGTGGTCTAATTTTTTGCCCATTTATACATTTTTATTATTTCTTCTTTACAATAGGAGCATGAATCTGAAGGTGGGAGAACCCCGCTGATGAAGGCTGCGCGAGCTGGTCACTTATGCACTGTGCAATTCCTTATCAGCAAAGGTAAAGTACTAGTTTAACTCACTCACAAATGTAAAACGCTGCTTTACAAGCCAGTATGTTTGTGATCTTTCTTCAGAATTAACCTGGTTCTGTCTGTGTGAGCATTTGTCAAGTTGTTAAGGGTTTTTTGAAACTCATGTAGCTCATGATACAATGAGCTGCCAGTTACTTTTTCTACTCTGTTGTATAGACTAATGAATAGATTCAAAGCACTGCAAATATTTTCTCTTTCTGGATCATCCTCAAGTACTGTCTGCAGTGGAAACACAGCACCCTGCAGTGCCACTGACAGTGCTTAGCACAGACTGAGAGGTTGTGCTTTGTGCACTCTAAGTGTTCCCTCTCACTCACCACTTCAGAGCCCCACTGGTAATGTCACTGCTGCCTCTTTACAAGAGGAGGAGGACTTGTAGAAGCCATCAGTCAGTCATGATCCCTTGTTTATTCCTTAAAAGCATATACAAATTAGGAAGATTAGAAAAGTTTATTCCAGAAAACACCATGCTTGATAGTTCCTTCTACAAAGAACTTCTTGTTTTTAATTCCAAACCCTTGGCTTTGTAGGTGCCAACGTGAACAGGGCTACAGCGAACAATGACCACACGGTGGTGTCCCTGGCGTGTGCAGGCGGCCACCTGGCAGTGGTGGAGCTGCTGCTGGCTCACGGTGCAGATCCCACTCATCGGCTCAAGGTATGGAGCTTACTGCAAGGCACTGACCACGGGTACTGAGGAACCGTGTGGCTGAGTTAATGTGCGATTTTAAATGATCTGATCCATAACTTCCATGCCACACCATGGAGGAAAGCTCATCTTCTGACTTTTTATTTCCAAAAATCTCACTTCAGGATGGCTCAACAATGCTTATTGAAGCTGCCAAAGGAGGACATACAAATGTTGTTTCTTACCTGCTGGATTACCCAAACAACGTGTTATCAGTCCCTGCAGCAGACTTGTCTCAGCTCACACCTCCGTCTCAGGATCAGTCTCAGGTAAGGCATAAGGACTTGTTTTTAGAATATCACCACGAATGCTGCCAAGAAGCATGTCCTCCATGGGTGACTCCTGAAGTTAATTTGGATGTGGATATACAGTGGGAATAATTTAAAATGTCTATGCATTGGACAATGGGAGAGAGGAAACTGGTGGGTATTGTCAGCAGTGTCCTGAAGAGCACATAAACGTTGTTCCCTTTCCTGCTGCTTAGATGGGATAGTCCCAAGCAGAATATCTCAAATGAGTATTTTCTGGGTTCAGTTTCTTCAGCTTTTTGTTTCAAAGTTCTAAACCCTCATGACAGCACCCCTCAGAAGCTGTTGCTGATTTTCAGGGTTGCACAAAAGAAAATATATTGTGTAAATTCAGAGCTCTGCAGGCTGGAGAAGCAGCTTTCCAGTGAAATTCTTGATTTAAAAGCCTAAAGATGTCCCCAGTTTCCAAGCCAGCACAGCCCAGGGTTCTGTGAAGAGCAGAACGCTTCATTTCTGACACATGATCCACAGTGGAATAACAGAGGACAGGTCATACCAAGGGGTAGCATAGCATGCACAGCTTGGGAAGGCTGGAGTGGGGGTCTGCTTTCCAAATGTGTCTTTGTATTAACACGTCACGATACAGCCTGTTCCGAAGGGTTGTGTTAAATCTGCGCGTGTGTGTGTCTGTTGCAGGTTCCCCGTGTCCCGGTGCATACGCTCGCTATGGTTGTACCTCCCCAGGAACCTGACAGAACCCCACAAGAAAACTCCCCACCTCTCCTGGGAGTGGTGAAAGGTTAGTATGTGCCCACTCAGAGAATATTTGGAAACTGATAGGCTGGGGACGATTTTATTAAAGTTTATGTGTAGAATAGTCCACTCTGTCAAATTCTGATCACCTCTAATGAACTATAACTTACAAGTGTTTTATGTAGTGCATAGTTTTTGCTTATTTTATTGCATTCTACAGTGTATTAACATTGGCTATTCTAGCTTTATTATGTTTATTCTCATTTATTAGTTATGATTATTCTAGTTTTGGGGGGGAAGAATATGATTGTGGCAACTGCTTTAGGGTAGGCTGATAAAAAGTATCCATAAGCTTTAGGTGTGGTGTTAACTTTTGAATATTGTGCACTGGTCATCTAGAATAGTTGCAACTATTGTACATAAACTGGATGTATCAACTTTTTTCTATTTCTACAGTAGCAATGGAAACATGTTGGCACTGTAAAATGCCAGTGCAGGAGATTATTTTCTTCTATTAGAAATAGTACTCCTGTAAGTAACCATAACATCAGGCGTTTTACTTTGAATGTGGTTGAACTGACCAGTTAAAAGTACTTGCAGTCCTTTCAAAGGTGGGTTTAGCAGCTCATTTCCAGCTCTGGATTCTGTAACCTGTCCTGTGGCTGCTAAGTCAGCTCAGAGAGAGAAGCACATTCTCAAGTGGAAGGTTATAAACTACAGCTCCTAACGACTTAGTTACAAATACTGTATTTATCTAAAGCTCTGTTAGTCAGCTTGACTTTATTTCTTTATTCCAGAAGTGCTCAGTACTTCCTAAAACAAACAAAACCACCCAACAAAACCCCAGGGGCACAAATGAAGAGAGGGGAAATAAATGGTGTACCTGGAGGTGTTGAGGTGTGCAGCTGTGAGTGTCTCCTGTATGTGCCATATGTGTACCTTTCCAGATGCAGGTACCAGGTCCTTTCCCAGGATGTGCTTTGGTTTGGATGTCATAAAATGAGTACCAAACAGATGAAACAGACATCTTCTGGTCCCAAGAAACCAGCAGGAAGTGATGTGCCAGCACCCCTGCCCTGACAGCTGGCTAAGCAGTAGTATTCTAAACAATGTCAGTGTTCTGGGGGTGCGGCTTACGGTGTGTGGGATCAATGAGAGAGCAGCTGGTGCTGAGCCAGAAGATGGAAGTTACAGGTTTACTCGAATGATGGAAAGCTGTTCAGACTGGTTGTAGTTTGCGTTGTAGCCTGTATTGTAGAAAACAAACACACACCACTTGGTTGCAAATGTCAGCGGATGCTCCAGGCCTGGCTCCGGCTGTGCGGTGTTGCTGGAGCTGTTCCCAGCGTGTCAGGGCACGCTTCATGCGTGTCGGGGAAGCTCAGCCAGGCTGCGTCATGGGCTGGTGAAGCACTCCTGAGAGCACCATGTGCAGAGCTTGTGTATCTCAGACCTTCAGGGGCAATGGTATCTCTGTGATAAACACTGTATTATTGTTGTAGTGATGCCACTCCAGCTGTGATAACCAGCGTTCTTCACTGAAGCTCCTTTCTTACCCTCTGCACATGCGTGGCTTTACTACAGCAGGCTCTGCTTGTGAAACAGGCAGGAGAGGAGGTGCCAATAAAGGAGAGCTCGTTATTTTTGTGGGAGGGGGAAAAGATTCTTCAATTCTTCTGTAACAACAGTATTTGTCCCAGGGAAGATGATTTCCTTGCCTCCATGGTTAGAAGTAGCCCCCTGAGTTTTTGTACTAACCCCTCACTACTTGGAGGGAGGAGAGGAGCCACCTTCACCCCAGCACAGCCCACACTTCAGGCCTCTGTTTTGCCAGACATGCAGTACGGACAGCTCACTTCCTGAAGAGCTCTTGGGAAGTTGAGTGTAAAACCCTTATATGTTGGTGTGATTTAAATATGGTGTGAGGCTTTTCAAGAGGAATTCGTGGTCTAATGTTGACTTTTGTTATTCTTCAGTAAGCTAAGGTGGCACTGGGATACTTACCAGTTTAGCAAAGGATTTATTATCAATCTTTAGCAACTGAAAAGAAACGTATAAGAGTGGATGGTGGATTTAGAGAGCATCAGGTAAAGGTGACACACAGATGGTAACCTCCCAAAGAGCTGAAGAAAACTCTGGTGACAGAAATAGCTCATGGGACTGAACGTGGGACCTCAACTCTTGTATGCCAAGGAGCTTTAGTGTGCTACACTCAGTATGTGTCTGTGCCCACATGAAAGGAAAACACAGGGAAGTTGAGCTCTTTGGACTTTGGTGGAAAGGGCAGGAGATCAGTCCCCTCCTTGATGCTCTGTACTTGCTGCTGCCGCTGCTCAGCAGAACCAGCAGCTCAGCTTGACCAAACCAGCCGTGCTGCTCCTGCGGGAGTGGGGATGGTCCCGCCCTGCCCCGCTCCAGGAAGGGTGTGAGTGTGACTGACGGCTGCTGTGCCATGGGCCAGGGGCTCTGTGTAGCCAGCACAGGGGGTGGGCAGCAGGGCTGCTGCTGGGGTTCTTCAGGAAATCAGGTATAACAGTGTCTCCTTTGGTAACTCTGTCTAGTTTGTGACCCCAAGCTTATCTTTAGCATGTGCAGGAGATGAAACTCCTCCCCCACTGAAAAAGCATGGGGGTTTTTAGACACAAGACCCAGTAGACTGAAGTTATTCACATGAAAGCTGCCCACATCTGTCCTGGGAAGGAGACCAGTTTCCTTGAAGTTGAGCAGGATGTTTTCAATCTTGAAGCTTTCAAAGACAGACTGTCATTATACAGGAGCCACTGTATTCCTGTGTGAAGTGTAGCATCCACATGGTTTGGAGAAAGGAAAGAAGAACGAATTCCATGTAGCTTCAGTAGCTACAGATGAAATCAATGTAGTTTGTACTCTGCTCCCTCCCTGCCTTTTACGCCACACTGAGCTGTGTGCTGGCAAAGATCTCACCTTGTGCCATTGAATTGAAACACAACATTTTCACAAAATTCAATATCATCTTACTCCTGTTGATGAGGCTGTTGATTGCAGACTGCAAATCTCTCTTGAGTCCTGAATGAAATCAAGGTTTTTTTAAAAAACATAAAGTGCAAGAACGTTGGGCAAGCTGTTCTGTTAACAGAGCCCCAGGACCTGAGTGTGGATTTATGCTTCCTGACACATGTCGCCTTGGGATGTGAGGAATAGACTGAATCTGGGTTTGGTTCTGGGTTTTCTTTTTTGCTGGTGGCTTTGTGTGGGGTGTTGTGTGATGCTGGGTTGGCTTATTTATTTCTGGTTGGTTGACTTTGTTTAAAAAGCTCCAGGCAGTGTTACCTATGGGAATGACCTGATAGCTCCTGCAGGCCTTGGTTCCAGCAGGTGGTGGCTGTGACTGTGCAGATGTGGAACATGTGGCTCACTGCTTTTTGCTTGCTGTAATTTATTTTTTTTTAATGCTGGAAAAATCTTTTGGATTTTAACTGTTTGGATTTGGCTCCACTCTTTTCTTCTCCATTTATCAACTCGAGACACTAAGGAGCTGTCAGCAAGTCCCAGAATTTAATCTATTAAAAAAGAAAGGATAACTGCTCAGGTGGTTGGCAGCAGGAAACCTCTCCGCTGCAGTGTGAGTTGTGTTGATAGAAGCTTCCTGAAGACTATCATGGGCTGTGGAAACAAACACAAACCTTCTAGCCTCATGACGTTCTGAAAAGACATTAACAATATACTAGTGATCTTTGTGTTGCTTGCTTTGGAAAGTGCTAAAAGGACTAACTGGCACATTGGCAGGGACAGACTCGTACTGCAAGATGTGCACTAGGCTGCAGGTACCTGCGTGTGCTACTACAAGGGTACAAGCAGAAGTAGATGGCACATCCAATAATAATATCAGTGGGGTCAGTGACTTAGTTTTAGGTGGGTTCATTTTGGGCTGGTAGAGTCTCACCTCTGCTGTTCTGTTCATTGTGAAAAAGGGAACATAAATTACTTCTGTCTTGGGAGAAGATGGTCTGTGGATTAGAAGTCAGGGCTAGAAGAGTGATTTCCTTCAGAATCTTAAGCACTTGGGATGAAATATGGTATCAGGCTTTTTTCTAGGGAGTGGCTCTAGAAAGAGTAGATGTGTGTTAAGCAAACGGAAGCGAGGACAGCTTCACTGCTTGGTGGAGCCACCCAAGGACTGGAAAGATGAAGGTCCTTTTTCCAAAATGTTGCTCGCTATCTTTTAATGCTCCTGGCAGCCAGAAGGCATTAGAAGCTTCTCCTCTGCATGTTGCTGTCTGCTTGACAGGCTGGTCCTGGTGCTTGAGGGTAGCACATCTGGGTGAACACATGCAACGCGGGGTCAGCGTGCAGGAGGCTCGCATGTGCGACGTTCACCTCGTCTTTACTGGAGAGAATTACGAAGTGAAGAGAAATGGTGGGAAGCTCCATTTGGGCAGAGCAGGTCTCGCCCCGAGCTACATGTGGTGGTTCTGTGGAGTCCTGTGCATGCTCTGCAGGAATGGTGCTGGTCAGGCTGTGGACCACAGCCCGTGGGAATAGGAATGAAAAAGCAGTTGGCGTTCCTGTTTGCAGAAATAAATTGCGGGGTGGCTGTTTGCTCACTCGGCAGCTCTCCTGGGGTGCCCATAACCACGCTGGGCTTCCTGGCAACTAGAGAGATGTGTCCTGTAGCTGTGATGACATGAGGGCAGGGGGTACTTGTGTAGCAAAATCTGTGTTTTGTTGGTCCTTGGTATTCATTTCATACTGAACTAGTGTTCTGAGAGTGGCCAAAGCAGCTGCTGCAGAGGCTGACAGGCTGCTTCATCCTGCTAGCCAAGAGTGTAATGGTGTTCATAGTCACCTGCTCAAACAGGCACAGTGCTTCTCAGGGTATTGTAATAATATCACTGATAATTGATAATTATATCTAAACCAAATTGATTTGGTTAAACCAGGAAATAGCTACTTTAAAATACTTTCAGTACTACAATATTATATTACAGCGCTTACATCCTTGAAGCTGCCGTCAGATTCTCTTCCACCTCTGGGTTGACTTGGCTGTTGGGGTGTGCATGTCAGGCTTGGCAGATCTTTCTTTCTGCCCCTTGTCTTCTTCCAATATCCCCCAGGTTACACATCACAGCTATTTTCTGGCATGGGAAGGGTGATTGGGAATCTGGAAAGTGGCCCTGCTGACTAATGAGAAGCTGATGAAAGTAAATCTCTGCACCTCTGCGTTTGATTACCCAGCTCATGACTTGCTGGTTGCCTAACCCTGTCTTCAGAAACTCTTCCAGCTTTTCATGGTCATTCCTACTCTGAGCTGCCTGCAGTGACACCAGCCTTGGCTCCACTGCCCCATCCAGATCTCGGTACAGGGCTGTACTCCTGCTCTTTGCTTTCTCTTATGCTTACAGAAAAGCCAGAAAAGCCAGGCTTGTTTCTTCCCCAGGTAGGACTGAACTGAAAGGGACTTGCGTATTTGGCAGCACTTTGAACTGCAGCTTTTCTCTCCAGAGCGATGGAAGCTCTTCAGAGCTGTCAGGTCATGGAAATGGGTGGTGATAGGATGGCAGTGATAGATACAGTAACTGTAGGAACGACATGAAACAGCAGTGCAAAGGGTTCTCCTCTTAGTTGCATCCTGAGGGCAGTGTAATCTGCAGTTAGGTTACTGTGTATTTCTGCTGTGGCAGCAGTGGAGCGGTTGAGTTTCAGAAGACATCAACTTTTATTAGTTTCTAACAAAGATACAGCCCAGCATGTCAGAGATCTTCGGGGAGTGCAAATCTATTTTTCAAGAGTGGTCTGCACAAGTCACACATGTAAAAGAATCTGTATCCCTAAGGAGGCTGCAGAGCCCAGCAGGTTAGAGCAGGGTGCACAGTCTGCCCCCAGCCAGCAAGCTGCTGCTACACTTCAGTAAAAACTTTTATTGGCTTCTGAAACATGAACTTGGGACTCTTGGGTCAGAGATGAAATACTGGTGGTTGGAAGAGGCATTGAGCAGGAGCTGCTGACCTGTGTGTGGCAGGGTGTGAGGTGCTGGGCTGGAGATGGAGCTGGCTGCAGGGGCTGTGGGGTGCTGGGGTCCTTCCCATGGTCACCAATTTTGTTGTGTCCCTTAAACACACCCACACTTTGCTTCTGCTGCAGAGGCTGGTGGAAAGATTCAGCACAAAGCTAGTTCAGTTCTGGTTTAGTATTCGCTGCTTCTTCAAGAGAAAATTCCCTCAAGAGGAAACCTCCCCATTTGTTGCTTTCCCATGGAGTTCCTTGGAGAGGCTCCTGTCAGAGCGAGGGGCTCGGCTTCTGACAGCAGCGCCAAGCAAAGTCAGTTGTCAATTGGAGACTGGGCACTGGGTGGGATTTACATCTTGCAGACAGGATTTTGCTTGACTCTGTGATACTTAGGGAACTTCAATGGCTCAAACTGTACATCATTAATTCCTCTCTTAACAATTGACTGTATGAGGCTGCTTTGTAAATAGTCGAGGTTTGTTTACTTTTTAAAGCTACATGTATCACTGTTTAGGTATAGCAAATGTCTGTTAGGGCAGAAAATGATATGATCAGGCTTAAAGCTTAAAGTTTCTTCCACTGAAGTCATAGTTACAGTTTCAGCGCTCCCAGCAGGTCCGAGCAGAGGCTCTGGGGGAAGCAGCGCTGCGGTGCTTGGAGGCAGGAGGCGCTCAGAAGCGCTGCCCTAGCTTGGGGCTCCTTGCTAGGCTTGTGGTGAAAGTGGTTGTTTCTAAATCTTAATGGTGAGCAGAACTGTTCGCTTGTTCCTGGAGAGAGGCAGGCAAGCCAGCCAGTAATTTTGTCTCCCAGCTTTTAAAAAGGCGTGCTGAAGCTTCAGCACCTCTCGGTGTGAGGAGGGGCTGCACTGTCAGGCTGTGTGCGCAGTGTGAAGCGTTTGGAGAGACCCTGGTTCAAGCTACTGCTCTGACTGTAGGTTAAGCCTTCCCTCAACTGCAGACTGCTTTGGCTTGTGATCTGGCTGTTGGAAGTTAGCCTCCAGAAAATCCTTTATTGCTTTGCACACCAGAACAGCCTTGGGCCCTCATTTAAGTTTCCTTGCTGCTCTTGCTGTTTCCAGTCCCCAGCTGCATTGTCAGGCACTGTACAGATGCCTTTATTCCTTGTGAGTAAAACAGCTGTGTTGAAAGGGATTTTAGGATCAATATTGAAAATTGTAGCTATGTGCTTTGTCCTTTCTTGTCTGTAGTGGAGCTCAGGGTTTACCTTTCTGTGCTTTGACAGATGTGCAGTGCTAGTTGTACAGGTTTTTTTTATTTTCTTTTCTCTTTGGGTGGGTGAGAGGGGAGGTTTGGGTATCTTCAGCATGGCATTTTTTCAAACATTTTTCATGTGCTTAGGTGCATCCAAGCAGAAGTCAAGTTCCCTGCAGGTAGCAGATAAGGACCTACTGCCACCTTTTCACCCATACCAGCCTTTGGAATGCATAGTAGAAGAGACCGAAGGCAAGCTGAATGAACTTGGACAGAGAATTAGTGCTATTGAAAAAGCACAACTTAAATCATTGGAATTAATTCAAGGTGAACATTTAAATAAAGATGAGATTGAAGAAATTAAAAAGAACAGAGAAGAACAAGCTCAGAAGAAGAAGAAAATAATGAAGGAGCTGCAGAAGGTGGAAAGGCAGTTGCAGATGAAAAGCCAACAGCAGTTTACCAAAGAATATTTGGAGACCAAAGGTCAGACAGACACACCACTTCCCCTGCAGCAGCAGTGCCCGCTTGCTGGGGTCTTCTCAGAAGTGGAAGTCGATAAGGGTCTGCCAGAGGATAACTTTTCAGGGTTACCTCAGGCTGACGCAATCTTGTCTAAAGATGACGAGCAAGAACAGTCTCCAGCAGCTGCTGAACACGTAGAGCTTGTCCCTGTCCAGCCTTTGCCAGCACCGCAGTGTCATTGTTCTGGTAATTTAGGTTATAATGGGACGGAGTCTCTTGACCTTCAGAAAGCTGTAGGGAATCAGCAGGATGTAGGACAGCAGCAGCAGACTGCTGGGCAGGGGCTCTTAGTTCAAGAACCAGACGGATTAATGGTTGCCACTCCAGCACAGACGCTTACCGACACTCTTGATGACCTAATAGCAGGTGGGTTAAGAAATATACCTATTTTTGCATTAATTTGTGTGCTCAGTTTCCCTCTCTTTCCTTCCCACCAACAATATCTTGGGGTTTTCCAGTTTGGGAATACTTGCTTGAGAATAAAGTTCCTGATTAATCCTAACAGTGACTTCCAATTCTAACATGAGACTTTTAAATATCTTTTTACCAAAGTGCAAAGCTTCCTGTACTGGACACCTGTTGCAGCCCTTTGGCCTCATCTTTTTCTGTGCTGCTTTATAAAGCCTTAGCATGAGTCCTTAGTAGCGCCCATTAGGAAACCCAAAAGTGTGAGTTTTACATCATCTGTGGAATTTTCTATACACACATATACCTGAGTGACTTTCTTCAGTGTAGTAGCCAACTCTAGAGAAAGCCAAATTATTACCATTGGTATGGACAGATGTGTCCTCCTTGCTCAAGGTGTTGCTACAGCTTAAATACAACCTGGAATCTGCACCCAGCTGCTCAACTCTGTAACGGCTTGTGTTTTCAGCACACCCTCTAAAGCCTGGGTGTTGTACAGAAATACCTGCTTGATCGCTATAACATGGCAAAAGCCTGTCCTGTTCTCTGGATGAAAAGAACACCCAAAGTTCTTCCATTTGTTGGTAAGGGTGTAAAGAGGAATGGAAGTTTCATGCCCAGGGTTGTGGAGAAAGATGTATGGTTTTGGTTGACTTTTTGTTTCTTGGCTGTGCCTAGGACTGATGTGCTGCTGGAGGTGTGTAGGTATCTAGCCAGTGCTCTTTGGTCTGTAGTTTGTTTTTAAACTTCGTGTTTCTCAGCTTTTCTTTGCACCTCCTGTCTGTCCCTAAGGCCTTATTTTCCTGTCTTTCCCACCTCTCTGCCCTTCACAGTCACTGCCCTGCCCTCTTAAGCTCATGTCAGGGCTGTAGAGATGTGTGGTAGAACCTTTCGATAGCTGTTCCTGTCCACTTTTAGAGAGGAATTGCATCGAGTTCATGCAAGTCAGGACTACCTGTGAGTTTGCAACATCCCATGGAAGCCAAAGGTAGTGGGATAGGGTGGTGTGTTGTACCAGCTCTCTTCTGCTCTATGGTGTTGTTCAACCAAAGCCCCCTGTGCTGCAGGGAGTAGGTCTTAGTTCCCCCTTTCCTGGCATTTCCTCCCTCCCCGCTCTGCCGTGCTCTGTGGTGTGTCCAGCTGACAGAATGGGGTTGGATTATTTTTGATTTCTATTACTCAAGAGTGTGTAAGGATGGAAATGTGAACGGTTAATGTAAGGCAGGACAGACAGGAGGAGTAATCCTCAGAGTAATTCCTGTTGCTGACAGTTCTAACGTACCCAGCACAAGACCAGGTAGCAGTGCAAACCCTTTCCTGGTTAGCAGCTGCGCATCGCATCCAGAATGGTCAGTGCATCCAAAGTGAGCAACTGCTGAGACAACTGTGTCACTTGAGAAAAGATTGCAAGCAACCAGAAAAACTTTTAGCTTAAAAATCATTTAAAACCCCTTGGATGGGTTGGTTCACTTTCTGGAATGGTGATTAAAGATGTTTTTTGCCAAGAAATAAAAAAGCCACCCAAGGAGCAGGCTCTCCTACAGCTGTCAGGAACAGTGCTTACAGAAATGGAACTCAAGGCAACTTGAGCTGTCCAATTCCAGAGGCTCCTGCAAAAGCCTATTGATGCCGCTGTATCTAAATGCATTTCCTTCTGAAATGCCTACATTTGGTTTCCTTCCCTCCCTCTAAAAATGTGTTGGAAGAGAATTAGCTCATTTGCTCCCTTTAAAATCCAGGGGATGTAAGAGGTTGACCCCCCTATAACTTCCAAGCTGCCGTAGCTCAGCCTGGGGTACATGTGAGAGCAGAGTGTACCCCTGCACGCGCCAGTGCCCCGTGTTTAATGGCACCCCACCTTTCCCCACAAACTCCCATCAGTCCTTAATGTAGTAAAGCAAACTGGAGCAATAGAAACTGGTCTGAGAACCAATTTTTGTACCTGTGTGCTACAGATGCCAGGTAAAATGAAGGGGCTGGTGCTTGATGTGTGGGCAGAGAGGTGCTTTCTCTGGGCTGTGCTGCTGAGGGGTCTCCGGTGAGCTCCGTGCCTGTGGAGCTGTGCTGGTGTGCTGAGCGGCTCTTGGTTTAGGTGTGTGTATGAACCCATGTGTTCCTGCAGAGTGTTTCAGTTTGTGTCAGATCTCCTTCAGGAGACTAGAAATGTGAAATCAGCTTTTTTACTCTCCACTGGAGTACTGTTTGCTGTTGCCCTCACTGGTGGCAGCACGAGAGGCAGAGCTTTCAGTCTAGTTGTGAGGGACAACTTGTGTTTCTATAAAGCCCTAAATCATCAGCTTGCTGGCTACCACTCTTTGTGACAGCATACACAAATGGAGTCTTTGTCTTGCCAGTTTGATGGCATCATTTGCCAGCTGCTGGGTGTTGAGATGGGTGATGTCAAGGGGATAGTGCTGGAGGGCTGGCTGGCAGTCAGTCACTAGTAGACGTGCTCCCGAGACCCCTTTATCACAAAGCTATGGAGCAGTAACTGGGTAACCTTCAAGAAGTTGGGTAAAACCTAAAAACAAAGCTGCTCTTTCCATTCCAGAACATTTTGGTTGTACTGGAGCTTATCTAGATACGCTGAAGTGAAAATCTTGCAGCTGATTGAATCTTGGAGGGTGTGATTTGTCATTACAGTCAGAACTCTGATTGTGTTTATGAAAGAGCTGGGTACGTTGTGCAGTCTGGAGCAGGAAAGCAGTACATCATTATGGATCACATCTTCCAATAGAAGAGGTCATTTTGGATCTAACTCCCATTCCTCACTACACATTTGGTTTCTTGAAGCATCTTGGTTTGCATAGTGAAGAGTTTCATTTCAGTTCCCATTACGCATTTACCATAGGAGACTTGGCAGCATCTGAACTGAGGCTGTTGCTGGTTTAGGGTATTTGGGATGAGGAATATCCTTCATTGCTGGGTTTTGTCTATAGCTGGAGTATTTCTATTCCTGATGATCCACTTGGCTGGTATTTCTAGTCAGGAGGTAGCATCTATCTCTGTCTGACTCTTCTCCTCCAAGTTCCCCCGTGTCTCCTGGAATTCCAGGTGTGTTTTGAGAACATCATTACAGTTCTGGCTGTGGTTGGGTTCACACAAAATTGTGATGTTGTAAGCTAATGATTTGAAAGGTGACATCTGAGATACTGTGTTTAGGAATGCTATTTGGAGTAAACCTGGTTCCAAGGAAAATCTGGAGTGAGAAATGGTGACTTGTAAAAAGAGACATGGGTACCGATGTGCAGAAGCCTCCTCTCAGTAACTTGGGAACTGAGAAGCTGCACGGACATGCTGGAAGACGCTTGGTCATGGAAAAGGATCGTTATCTCTGTCCTGAAAATCCCAGATCTTCTGAGGAAAAAGGAGTTGAAATCCAAGTCCGGTGTTCATAAACATCCATGCTCACAGCATGGCAATGATTAGGGAGACACAGTTTCAGACCACAGTTGCAGTCTCATCCAGAGCTGCTTCTTTGAGGTTCTGCCAATGCCTCAAGAGTCATACTTGGCAAGAACTTTGTGTTTTTATCTTCCTTTTGTTTTACTTGTGTTTCCCATTATACTTTTTCATGACTTTGGAAAAGAATCATCCATATCTTTGGACACCTATCTTCAGCTTCATACTGATTCAAAGGAAGCCCTGTGCAAAGTTACAAGCCCTTCTTGAAACGTGGCATGCCTGAATTTTGTCACCAGTAGAATTCTTTTTTTAACTACAAGTCTTTTGAAGATTTAAATCTATAGAAACATCCAACAATCTACGTCACAAAATAAGTATTTTATAAAGACTCAAAGCAGATATTGTGAACATTGATTTTTATTTGTTCTTTTAACCAATGCCTGGCTATCAGTGTGTTTCTTGGTACCCTTTCTGGTAGAAAGACAAAACACCCATTCAGGAAGAAGCAATCTGAATGTTGGAAAGTTTCCTCCTTGCCTTCTCAGAGGAAGAAAGCTACACATTTTTCTAATTCATTAAAATCCTGTGGCATGGTGTAGAAATGAAGCTCATTGTCTCCCATGGTTGGTTTTATGCTCTCCAGCTAGCCTTTCCCTATGGCTGCTCTCCACTGCTGAGCCCTCCTCATGAGTTTCTGGAGCTTTGAGAAGGACCAGTGATCAGCAAGATACCTGCAGCTTCCCTGAAGCCCTGTCAGACCATGAAGCCATCCCCCAGGGCAGCACTGGGCTCTTCCTGGTAGCAGGACCAGAAGCAGGGAGGTGGCCCTCCGATTGTGGCCTTGCCCAAGACAACCTTGTCTCCTTGAATGGGGCTTATGGGAGGAGTAGTTGTCCCTCCTCTCATGATTGAGGTTGGTAATTCTGAAATGAACTCCAGTAAATGTATGCAAAATGATGTTGGAACTGTTGTTGGAAGGTGATCTTTGAGTTAAGAGTCTCTGTGGTTACCTTGGGCTGAGCTGGGTC
Source organism: Hypotaenidia okinawae (assembly GCA_027925045.1). NCBI lineage: Eukaryota > Metazoa > Chordata > Aves > Gruiformes > Rallidae > Hypotaenidia > Hypotaenidia okinawae. Next base: position 78,916 of record BSDF01000014.1, on the reverse strand, counting down.
AGCCCCATGAAACTGGAGGTAGAAGCTCTCGAGTATGTTTGGTGCCACAGAGCTGGGATTACGTGGATGCTCCACTGGAACTGCTTGCCAGCCACTCTAAGGAAACTGATTACATTTACACTTTGCAAACTCAGTAATAAAGGGGATGATCAATCAGGGGATGTTGTAGGAATGCTTGCTGTTAGATTTTATTTTACACAAGGTTTTGGGGTATCAGTACAGGGTTTCTATGAATTTCTACTGCCTTTGGTCTTCTATTTCATGTTTAACATCCTTGTTACTGTGTATGTAAGTGTTTAGTGCATACTCATATGGTTCAAGCACATGATGAAAATCTGAAGTGTACAGGAAATACTTGGCCATTTTCAGTCATGGTTGTGAAATGCAGAGGATGTGTGGAGCAGCAGCACTGAATGTATGACATTGGGGACCCTTCAAGTGGCTGAGGTGGAGCCCTGCTGTCATCCCTGCTCTGCATGCACAGCATGTTCCTGTGGCTGCAAGATCTGATAGCACTGAGGCACTGTCTGTCATGAGGAAGGACCTTCTGATTTCCTATGTAAGCCCTTAAGAGGGGGATTTGGTGTGTTTTGGAAGGAATGATCTTTAGAGTACCAGACAGCATCTTGCCTTTCAGTGCACTGAGCAAGAAAACAGCTGTGTCTGTCAGCCCTCATCTGCTGCTGGGATTGGCAGCCTGCAGTGAGCAGGGGAAGCCTGGGAGCTTTTAGATCTGAAACTTAATACAAACCTGGTTTGCTCCTGAAGGGTGTAAGGTGAAGCACAGGTCTACTCCAAATTCAGATACAATCCTTTGTTGTTGAAACATGGTAGTCAGGGTTCAGTGCTGGGTTTTGCCTCCATGCCAAGGAGAATGGGCTACTTAAGAGATATGATTGGAACCTGTCACCTCCCAGAATTTCCCTGAGAAACACCCTCCTTACCTTTCCAGCTGAAGTGACCCAGCTAAACTTGCTCCAGCCTGTTCCCTTTCACACCTGTGCAGCCTCAGTTATACTGAGGGTTTTTTCTAAGGCTCCTCTGCCTGGGCTGCTTTCCTGCCAGTAACTCCTGGTGTGGGACTTGGCAGTAGAATTGGGGAAGCTGAGCTGAGAAAGGCTTGCAAAGAGTTCTCGAAGCTGTGTGCAGGTTGGAGTTCATCCTGTGTCTTGCCTTGGAGCTCCCAACACTTGGACAAGAGCAAAGTGCTGCTGTTTGCTTCTCACCTGCAGTTGGTAATATCTTCCACGAGGTGCTTCATCCAGGGATACTACAGAACACCATGTATGTTGGAATAATTAAAGCAAAGCAGGTGTTACACCCATCAGAGCTGCACAGTCCAGGAATTTGGCAGTGCAACAGTACCTGTCAGGTCCAGCTGCTTTGCTAGAACAGCTTCCTGCGGCTCAAGTGCACTTGTAGCTGCTGCCTGGGTTGGTTCAACCTCCCTGCAGAGGGAGCCCAGCTGTGCCTGGGGCTTGGCTGGGCTCCCCTGGGCTCTACTGTGGTTACAGGCGCAGGTCCTGGCCCTCTGATGTCCATGGGCAGGGGTATTTCTCTGCTCGTTCTGGTAAGGATTAACTCCCAACTCCTTGAATAAAATCCGAGTCTCAATTACAATTTTTTAGAAACTGTTGTTATTTTAAAACAGAAGATAAAGTTGCATTGCTTGTGTCCCTGAGCTGCCCTAGACCTTCAGGATTAAATCCTGTACCGACTGGGGATCAATCAGAAGGAATTTTAGGGAGCACAGTTTTATGCTTTCCTATTTTTGTCGCCTGCCCCCTCCTGTCTGCTTCTCTTCCACCCTTCCTGGGTTGTTTTAACTCTGAGACCTGATTAATGGTGTATGGTTGCTGTCAGTCATTGTTTTGCAAACCTTCTCTGGGAACGAGGTGTGCACTAACCTTCACGTGAAGAATGCTTGAGTTCCAGAGGGAGCCTGCATTTCTGAACATCAGGTTGGTGTTTAGAGATAAATCATTCGCCTGCTTAGACTGAGCATACAATTGACATCTAACAGTGAAGAGTCAGTGAGAAGCAGAACTAACCATCTTCATAATTTATACTTGTAATGCATACAGACTAATTAATACAATTCTTCTCTAATGTGACACAGTTTGGAGGGGACACTTGTGCTGTTTGACTGCCTGAAGGCTGTTTGTGCAAGATCCCAGCTCATTTGGTTTTAGGAACACTGAATTTATACACCTCGTTACTGGTTTGATGCTAGACCCTTGCAGCTTTACAGGGCTCAAGTGTGGCAGTCTGAAGAGTGGATTACTGACTCAGTCTTACTTTTCAGCTGTGAACAGCAGAGTACCCAGTGGCTCCACCAGCTCCTCGCACGCTACGGAATCCCCCACGCCTGAGCCTTGTTCCCAGGCACCGAGCAATGTGCCCTCGCAGTCCGTGCTCCCCATGTATCCTTCAGTTGACATCGATGCACATGTGAGTAACAGCCATTGGCTTTGAGTAGATTTACTCTCTGGTAAGTTCTGTAAGGAAAAAAATCAATCTAGTACTGTCTTTAAAATGCTCAAGTTTTAAAAGGAGTTTTGATTTGTGAGTATCTGCTTCTTTCTCTCCCCAACCACGAAGACTGAAAGCAATCACGACACTGCTCTGACGCTCGCCTGTGCGGGAGGGCACGAAGAGCTCGTGTCTGTTCTGATAGCACGTGGTGCCAATATTGAACACAGAGACAAGAAGGGTAAGCTGAAACAGTAAAACAGTTTGACTGTGAGCTGCAACTTGAAACCACAAATTGGGGTTCTTGGCTTCAGAAAAAGCTTGCAAAATCTGTAGAATCACATCGTGGTACTTCACGTGTCAATCCTTGCCATGGAAGCCAGACACTGCACGCCTTTGTCTGGATTTTGGAAAGCAAGTGGATCTGAATGGCAGCTGAAGCAGATTTGCAAAACGTGAAGTGCTTTTGTTCTTATGATTCCCACTCTACAAAAGGCCCCAGCATACTAGACAGAGCTGCTAGTGGGGGTAACTATCAAATTCTTGGTTGACAGAACTAATGGGGCCTGGTTGTTGGGTTGTGTGTCATACTGTTCCCAGTAACAGAGTTCAGTGGAATCTCAAGTTATGAGCTGAGGGAACAAAACTGCTGTGCCTCTCTCCTGGGAGATCTCACTGACCACAGGGAAGGAGCAGTATGCACAGTGTGGATGTGCTCATGTTTTTATTAGAGGAATGCAGTGGAAAGCCATGATCTCTCTCTAAAGAGATGAGTTGGTTGAGGTTTAATCAAACTGATCAATGTAAGTACTGTTTAGAGCTCTTTTGAAGAGGCTTTAATGGTACTTGCCTGGACAGGGTCAGAAGAGAGCTAGGAGAGAGTCTGAAATTGCAGCCTGTGCCAGGACACCCCCAGGCTGAGGAGGACATGTCTGATCACCAGAATTAACCCTCTGGTGCCTTTCTGCTCTTAGTAACGCTTTTGAGTCTCTCAAGGCTGCTCTTACCAGGATCTCTTGTCACTAGGTTTCACGCCGCTGATCCTGGCTGCGACTGCAGGACATGTCGGTGTGGTGGAAATTCTTCTAGACAAAGGTGGGGACATAGAAGCCCAGTCTGAGCGCACGAAGGACACTCCGCTGTCGTTGGCCTGCTCTGGTGGGCGCCAGGAGGTAGGGACATACTTATCCTCAATGGGTTCCACTTGGGGTTTGTAGACAGACTTTGCACAATGCCTTTTGTCGATGGTTTAATAAATCACCCTTTTCCTGGCATTCTGAGTGTAGCTTATTTAAGTCTCAGTCCTCATGCAAGAGGAAAGGGAATTTATTCTTTTCTCCCTTGTTTTGTTAGCTACATGTGGTCGTTCTTCTGGCAGTATCTCCTTGGAAGACAAGTGCTCTTTGGAGGGAGGTGAAGGTGTTTCAGGAAATCTCTGATCACTGAACACTGTGCTCCTGCGTCCTGCCTGCTCTCTGCAGCAGACACTGGAGCTTTGTGCTGACAGAACATGGCTGCAGTGGCAGTGTACAGGCTGCTGTGTGCAGATACAGTGCAGTGTGCATTGTGCTGATCTCCTAAAGATGCTCCAGTTTGCTTTCTCAGCTTGCTACCTTTTCTTCCCGCCCCCTCTCCCCCCCCAAATTTGTTGAATTCTTACTACTTCAGCCAGGGGTATACCAGCTGAGGAGATGGCATAGAAATGGCAAAGGGCTCTGTGCCAGATTTGGGAGTGATAAGGTTTGGATTTTGTTAAGGATTAAAGCAGTTGGCCCAAATGGGGGAGTTTCCACTCTGACTTGAGAATTGCAGATCTTCCAACAGTGAATGTGCTGCTCAGAAATAGCAGAGATAGGGGAGGTGGTGCTAATGCTGTGATAGATACTTACTGAACTGCTTAGGTCTTCTGTTCTTCATTCCCACCACCACCCCACCACCCCCCTTGTGCCCAAATCTCTTACCTTTCTGGCTTAGTGACTTCTGAGGCAGCCTTTTTCTGTCTCACTGAATGCCACCTAGCCTGTGTTAGTAAAATGAGTCCCACTGAAGTGCAGTAATGTTTTAATTCCCTGCCCCCACTTTATTTCTCTGAAGCAGCTTCTGATAGAAGAGAGAGTTTCTTCTGCTGACAGGGCTGTATAATGCAGATGGTCACACTTGACTTAAGGTTCATTTGAATTAAAATTGGGGGAGTTCTGGAAGAGATGCTCAGACAGCAGGAGACGTTATGGGAGTGGGGTCGATCACTTGTTTGCAAACTTAAGGCTCACAGAAAGAGCTTCACTTTAAAGCCTTGAATTTTTGATTAGGTAAAATAATCCTTCTGGAAGACAAGTGTGGCACTGCTACAACCCACACTGATGAGCTGATGCATTCAGCAGTTGCTAAGTCTGTACAGTGCATGTGTAAAAGTAAAGCAAAAGACAATAGAGTTTTTCCTGTCATATTTTATCTATTGCCAGTGGGAACTGGTGGCATACTGGGAAATTTGAATGCTCTCTCCTCCTGTGGAGGCCACAGTATGTCTCTTGACATGCATGCTGTCTTTTCAGGTGGTTGATTTGCTGTTGGCCCGGGGAGCAAATAAAGAACACAGGAATGTGTCTGATTACACACCGTTAAGCCTTGCTGCATCTGGTGGCTACGTTAATATCATCAAGATTCTTCTCAATGCTGGGGCAGAAATTAATTCAAGGTAACATGCTGTGTACATGAGATATGGGGCACTCTAGCACACTGTGCAGCTGGCTGTGTCCTGAGGCAGAGCTTGGGATCTTGGGTGCTTCCAAACCTCCTTGCAGCCTTTCTACACCGATGTCATATCCTTTATGTTCCTGTTATCTGGTGCTTTTAAATTGCCTTTAACTATCACAGACTTCACTGCTGTCAGACCTGCCTTTTAAGGGATGATTATAGTTTGTAAACCTATTCCTTCCTTTTCCCTCTACCATCCTTCTCAGCTGTAGAAATCAAACTACTTCCAACAGAACTAGATAAAGGAACCAACCAAAGCACTCAGGGCAGTTCCATGTGTTTGAAGACCTCTTTTTCAGTAAGAGAAACAAATCACCACAGCTATGTCTCTTAAACATTGTCTTTGCTAACTTTAAGAAAGCTTACAGATACTCTATCACTAGAGAAGGCTGTAAGTGCAGCTGTGCCAGACACAGGTTTGTTCTGAATGAATCCAAAGCAGCTTTGGGTTTTGTATCTGGATTTTCCTTGTTTATACATCACAGTTGTCTGGTGCACATGGTTACTCTGGCTTCTGATCAATTAAAAATGTCTTATTTTAGGTCCATGTCAGTTTGTATATGTCACCTGTTCTTTTCTGGCTTACAATAAAACATTTTGCCCCTCTTAAACATGCTTACACTTCCCAGAGCATTCCCCTGGCTCTGGAACCTGAGCTTGTTCCTTTCCCTTTAGGACTGGGAGCAAACTGGGCATTTCTCCCCTGATGCTGGCTGCTATGAATGGCCACGTACCTGCCGTGAAGCTGCTGCTTGACATGGGCTCTGATATTAACGCCCAGATTGAGACCAACCGGAACACAGCCCTCACCCTGGCCTGTTTCCAGGGCCGAGCAGAGGTGGTCAGTCTGCTTTTGGACAGGAAGGCCAATGTCGAGCACAGGGCGAAGGTGAGCTGGGGATCGCCGTGCTGTATGACTTCCTTTAACAGGGCTTTCTCTGAGCTGTCAAGTTTCCTCACATTTCCCTGTTACCTCGAGCCTCTCCGGACTCAGATTGCTGGTTAAATCCAATGACTTATTGCAGAGCATGTCATAAGTTTGGCCTTTGTTTTTGTGTGTGTTTGGTTTTGTTTTTTTAAAGCATCACTCAATTCTGTGTGTCAGGGAAAGGCTGACTGGTCCTTCCAAGTTCACCATGAAACTTAAGTCTGTAGTACCGAGAAACTTCTCAGGTTTAAGCTTGATGTGGTGATGCTCATTAACAGAAGGGTTAGGCATGTTTTTACGTATGAGTGAAGTCTAGGCAGAAGAGAATAGTTTTGCTTACAGTGGTTCTCATATAGACCAGATCACTTGTCTGCAACAGAAGCTGTGCAGTCGAACTCTGTAAAGATTTACGCTGCTGTAGAACCTCCAGCCTCAGTGCTGTGACTTTCTCTGCCTCCAAAATGCTCCACAGACCCCATCTTTTGGTACTGTGGGACAGCTTTGTGTCTCCTGCCAAAAAGCAAACTCTTAAAGCTTGTGTAGACAGCCAGACCGATTTCCCCAGCACAAAGGAATCTTTGGTAACTCCTAAGGCTGCTGAATAATTGCTGTGTCTGTCTATACTGCCTGCTTCTGGAATGACTGTGGCTGGAGAAAAAAGGGATGTGGATAAAAGCCAGCTCTTAAACGGTCAGTCAGGCATGGTAGCAGCTGGGGTGAGTTTATTTAATAGTCTGGCTTGGGAGTGAAGCCCAGCCCAGATCAGGCTCAGCGATAAGGGAGGCTGGAGAGAAGCTGGAAAGCCAGTTTGACTTTTTTCATAGAAACACTTGTGTCCTCACTTGTATCTGCCCTACCAACTGGTTTAGTGATCTTCTTGTTAACTCTGGGTTTGCTCCTGAGACAGGTATCTGGTGGCTGTTAGTCAGCAGTTAGCCTGGGTTTGTATGAATCGAAGTCGAGAGGTATTTGGGTTTTTTGAGAGACTACTTGGAGTTAGTCTCCTAAACTAAACACAAGCAGCTAAATAAAACAAAGAAAAATCCAATTTATCTGTACAGAAATCATTTCTGTCTTACCCAGAGCACAGACTTCACACTGTGGTAACTTACTCTCTTTACAGACTGGTCTCACACCTCTGATGGAAGCAGCTTCGGGAGGATACGCAGAGGTCGGAAGGGTTCTTCTTGATAAAGGAGCAGATGTTAATGCTCCACCTGTGCCTTCCTCAAGAGATACAGCTTTAACCATTGCAGCAGATAAGGGTCACTACAAGTTCTGTGAGCTCCTGATTAACCGGTGGGTTATTTCCCTCGTTCCAATTGCCTTGTAGGTCTGAGGGCAAAGGGAATGGCAGTCTTTGGGAGCAGGATGTTGTGTCTGTCCCCTGCTCTCCAGTGTTATCCTGGAATATCCTGCTACTCCACTGTTAATTAAGCTAAGCAGGCAGTTGGGACCACAGGCAAGAAGGCAGTTTCTGGCTTGGCAGTTCTGTTGGCTGAATATTAATCCAGCAATCCCTGCATGAACATTTCCCCACTGGCTCTTGGGGGCCAAAGCCTGGGAGGAGCTCTTGAGCTCTTCAAGCATAACCCTGTGTGCTGCTCAAATCTCAGGGGTTTGCTTTGCCTTGGGGGTAGGCACCACGTTTATGACAATTAAAGGGCCCAAGGTGCAGCAGCTCCATCAGGCGGGTGCTGCTTTCTGCAGGGGGGTTTGGTAACCCCTGTGCCGCAGCTGAAATGGCAGATTTCAGGGGCCAAATGTCTCCAGCTGCCACGTTTCAGCAAACACACGTACACAGCCACATATGTTGCACTCTGGTCTGTCATGGTCTGACTGCAGTGTTCCTCCTGTCTCCTTTCACGTGGTTACACTCTAGAGGAGCACACATTGACGTTCGGAACAAGAAGGGGAACACGCCGCTGTGGCTGGCAGCCAACGGCGGCCACTACGACGTGGTGCAGCTACTGGTGCAGGCAGGAGCAGACGTGGATGCTGCGGATAACCGGAAGATCACACCCCTCATGTCAGCCTTTCGCAAGGTAGGAGACCAGCTTCAGTTTGGGTTGCAGGGGTAAGAGTTTGTAAAACAGTTTCTGATTTGGTGTCTGCCATCTCAGTGCTTGCTTTGGGAAGAACCAAACGTTACACAACAAAGTCAGGGTTTGGCTAAGCTGCTTTAGTCACAGCCTGTTACCTCACACAGATCTCCTTGTTGAGAGGAAATAAACCTGTGTCTGTAAACGATGCTCACTGTATGGTTTCCAGTGGTATGCTGGCCAGTAGATTTCACTCTTTGAAACTTAACTGCCTTGTGATTGCCATAGTTCCTCCACTGCATTGCTGCAGGTTATGGTGCTTGTTTCAGTCCTGCTTTTGAGATGAGCTGAACTGCAGTCTGTAGTAAAATATCCTGATTCCTTTGTGCCTCTCCTGTTTTGTTCCTAATTTGTTGTTGAGCAGGAGACTTTTTGGGGTGTGTTTTGTTAGCCAGCTCTTTTGTCACTGCCTTTTCTTCGCAGGAGGAACATCACTTTGTGATGGCTTCATCAGTTACGGTTTTGAGTGCAAGGGACATAGCTATAGGAGGGGAACTGATTAGCTGCTTTGCCTTTAATGGCACACCAAATACCAAAACACAGCTTTTTTTGACAGTGATGCTGAGCTTGCCACTGCTGTCTCTGTAGCTTTCAAAGAACATCAGGGACAGTAGTTGGGCAGTTCCTGTGTGGCTTTGTAATGTATCCCAGCAGTGGCTGTAGCCAGCAGTGGGGGGAATGTGTTTGCCAGGATAATGTGGTGGCTCAGTTACCTGGTCAGACTTGCCTTTTAATTGACCAACCAAAGTTACCTCCATGGTGTCAGTGCATCAGGGTGGCAGGTGAGGTCTGAGAGGGTCTGAGCAGCATCCTCTGCCCTCAGGACTTGTGTGGCCCTAGATTTTAAAAGAAAAGTGACTTAGGGAAGAGCTTGTCTTTGCCACCCTGACGCAGAGCAGCAGCAGACGTGCTGTTAGCACTGAATAAACTGACCACCTGCCCAGACAGCAGCTTCCCAGCAACATTCTCTTTTATTGTTTAGTCTCTTGCATTGGAATAAGAGGTGTCAAATGTGTGTTTTGATGACAAATTTTGCAGTTGTACACAGGAGATGAGAATTTTCTTTGCTGTTCCAGGGCCATGTGAAGGTAGTTCAGTTCCTGGTGAAGGAAGTGAACCAGTTCCCTTCAGACATCGAGTGCATGCGCTACATCGCCACCATAACTGACAAGGTGGGTTTCTGCTGCGGGGAGAGCCTGGCCCTTCCCAGCAAGAGTGTCAGGGAGACATTCTGAAGTAGTCAGAACTTCAATACACGGGTTTGTTCCTGCCCACTTGATTTGGAGGCTTGTGTGTGTCTCCTTAATACAGAACCACAGAAAAAAAAGGGTGTTAGAGTCCCTTTCTGTTGCCATAGTTTGTATGTGTATGGATGTAGGAGAACTGATCTCACATCTGTAGAGCAAGCCTCACTTTCCAATTATAGTTCTTTACTGAGGTAGTAAGACAAGTTTGCATTCCAGGACCTGCTGAAAAAGTGTCACCAGTGTGTGGAGACAATTGTGAAAGCTAAAGACCAGCAAGCTGCAGAAGCTAATAAGAATGCAACTATATTGCTGAAGGAGCTCGACCTGGAGAAAGTGAGTAGAGAGCTACCATTGTGGGGTGTTAACTGTTTGACCTGTGTGCTAATACATGGGCTGTGTTTCCTGCTGGTGCTTCTGGGGCAGTAGTTCTTCGTGCTGTGTCTCTACAGGCTGTCCTTTCTCTCATACACAAAAAGGGAAGCATATCCTGAGGGTGGCAAATTAGCATTGACTTGGGCTTCAGCCACTTCATTGTCCTTCTTCAGGAAGCTTGGCCTTGGCCACAGTTACCTTAGGTAGTAGCTTGCTCTCATTACTTCAGCATGGGTGATGCTGGGATAAGGGAGGCCTTCAGTCTTGATAGCCTGGCCCACAGTATGTTACCTGTTGTGTAGCATAGTCTGCAGGTGTTTCTATGGACTCTTACTCAGTGCTCCAGCAAGATCCTCCAGGCTGCCTGGTGAGCTGTGGGGAGATGAGCAGACAGTAGAGAAACCAACTTCTGCCTCACTGAGGATGCTGGGAAGTGTCCTAGAGCAACACAGGCACTGCCTAGACACTCATTAGTGTGCTTGCTTCAAGAACTCTTGCCATTTTTGATGAACAAGTTTCAGGTTGGTTAAGCTGCTGAGTTGTTAAACACCTGCTGAGTGCTGTGCAGAGCCAAAGGTCAGCATCCTTGACCTGAATGCTTGCATACATTAAACAAAGAGGTTAAAGGGACAGCAGGCTTTTTTCCCATAAAGATCTTCTTGAATCAAAGATGTGAACATTGCTGCAGAAATACTCATGAGGTTTTTAAATGTTTCCTGAGAATGGACTGACATGAGACACTTTGCTGGTTTGCCAGTAAAACTGTATTTGTAGATCATCTCTTTTGGTTGTTTGTCTTTCCTTGGAACAACAGGAGTAGTCGTCCCAAAACTTCTATAACGTCTGCCTGGCTTCTGCATAATGATTCAGTGTGTGACCAACTCATTCTAGTTCATTGTGGTCTCTTCTTTCTGCCTCCCTCCAGATTTCTAGGGAAGATCTGAATTATATGTTTAATTTAGTCTATGTGAAAATGTTTAAATGTGGACCTTTTCTTCTACATAGTCAAGAGAGGAGAGCAGAAAACAAGCTCTTGCAGCTAAAAGAGAAAAAAGAAAGGAAAAGAGAAAGAAGAAGAAAGAGGAACAAAAAAGAAAACAAGAAGAAGATGAAGAAAACAAGCCTAAAGAAACTCTGGAGCTTCAAGAAGATGATGATGAAGAAGAAAATGATGATGAAGGTAAAGAACAAGTGTTTCTATGAACAATGTAGTTATGGGGGTGCTGCTTTTTAACCATCTAGGAAAGGGAATCTGTATAAAAGTGGGCTGCTTTGGTACCCTGACGTTGCATAGTTTCTGCCCTGGTTCTTTCCTCTGCAGAGTTCCTGGCAAAGCTCCTTTGTTTGCCTTTCTCTCCCTATTTTTTTTAGGAGGGTGGCCTTTTGTGGTGATTGTTGGGTTGTTTTTCCCCTTTCTCCTCCTTTGATCCCAGAAGTCTTCCACTCTTGGAGGCTTTCCAGCTGAATGTGGAGCAAATGTTCTGACAGCTCAGCGAGGAGCATAGCTTCAGCTCCAGTGTCTTCAAGCAGGTCACTAATTTCTAGATTTTGTGGGTTTTGATTGTATGTTAACTGTTTTTCTTCCAGTGGAGCAAGAAGTTCCTATAGAGCCTCCCAGTGCAACTACTACAACTACGATTGGAATTTCTGCAACTTCAACCACTTTCACAAACGCCTTTGGGAAGAAGAGAGCCAATGTGGTGACCACCCCCAGCACCAACAGGAAGAACAAGAAGAACAAAACGAAAGAGACTCCTCAGAACATGCAGATCATTCTGCCAGATCAGCACATATCTCTAGCCCAGCAGAAAGCAGATAAGAATAAGATCACCGGGGAGCCGAGGGGCGGCGGCGCGAGCGGGAACAGCGACTCTGATAACCTGGACAGCACCGACTGCAACAGCGAGAGCAGCAGCGGGGGCAAGAGCCAGGAGCTCAACTTCACCATGGACACCAACTCCTCGGAGCGCCGCTACGCAGCGCTGCTCATCCCTGCTCAGGAGGAGAAAACCAGCCCCGCAGCTTCGAAAGCACCCATGAGGTGAGGCTGCCGTGCCCCTTCACACTGTTTCAGAGTGCTTCCTGTGCTGCCACACGTTTGTTAGGGTTTAAACTTTACACTAGTGAGAACATTCCCAAAGTCTTGAGGGGCTGAGTTTGCTTTTTTGCCTACCTGTTTAATACCCCCAGGTTTATGGAATGCAGCCTCTTCAGAGTGGAAAGAGAAGATTTTGTCTCTGTTTACACAGCTGGCTGGTTTCTAATATTGCTTTAGCAAACTAGCCAGTTTTCTCTCTGTGCTATTTAAAGTGTCCATGTAGCACTGTCAACCTTCTAGAATACATTTAAAGTGAATGTGCTGGCCGTTAAAAAGGAAGGGCCAACTTTACTTAGAACCTACTTACAGAAGTGGTTTCATTACTGTTTTATTGTTTTATGGTATCATCATTAACTCATTTGACTTGCAATCCCTTTGTTTTAAGGAGGGAAGAAGTTGATGATGCTGAGCAGTTCACCTGTCAGGTTGATGGCCAGTTTGATTTGACCTTGTCCGGTCAGAGGTGAGTCAAAAGAACAGTGAGTGTACAGGGGCCACAGGAGTGATCTGGAAGATCATTCTGTTGACAGAGAATGAGCTCCTGACATTTATAACATCAGTTTCTGGATAGGTCGTTGGTCTGACTCACAAAGCTTAGATCCCACCTGAGTCTGTAGGCTCATTTATAGAGTCTGATCCTCTGCAGTTTTCTTTGCCCTCACTGAGGGAGGAGAGAGAGGGGATAGGGTGTTCATCTGCAGGACCCCTGGCTGGCTGGGAACCCACCTTCAGCAGCAGTGTAAATGATGTGGTCTCGCAAGAGGGCAACAGGCTGCTGTTCCAGCCTGCCTGAGGCACTTGTCTGACTGGGAAGAGAGTCAGGATTTGCTTTCCTTTTTTATTTTTCCTTTTTTTCTTTAATTTTTCCCCCTGAGATGAAAGTTGGGTGCAGAGTGAATGGATTTTTAGCCCATGTAGCTGGGTGTGTGTGTTTTGGATCTACTCATCGGAATGTTAGAAAATGGAGTTTGTATCTGTTCTGTTTTATGGGCATAAAATGGTTCTGCCTTGGACCATTTGTCCAAGGTCTACCAAAGCCTTGGGATCGTTGAAGCTCACTACAGTGGGACTCACTAAGTGTGGACTTGCGGCTTGTTGGTAGCAGTGCTCCTGTTAAAGTATGCTTAAGGAACAAGGGCAGGATGTGTAAATATCAAAATGGGGCTAGTACATTTTCTTACCTCACCCAGGTGCTCTTTCACACTCACACTGGGCAGACTTTGGACACCAATTCTAGATTTGCTCTTCAGTCATCAACGTGCTGATGACAGGGTTGCTGTAACTGAAACTGAAACTCAGGCTTCACAGTGATGCTTTTCTGAAAACAAACCTAGATATTTCAGCCAAAGCAGAGAGAAGCTTTTCAAGTCTGCTCTAGAATGGATATCCCACCATGGGCTTCATTCTTTTCTTGTTCTCTTTGCCTCAACCTTACTATTACCTGAGGAGAAGTGATGTTCTCCCTAGAACTTTCACATGCCTTGGGCAGGGGTGTTATCAGAGCGCTGCAACTTAGGTAAAGAGTCCATGCTGCCTTTCTAAAAGCTGTATTGTCTGAGTGTTGCTTTCCATGGAGTTGGGGTGCCTGACTGGCTTTACAGGGCTGGGTCTCTGCTGTTGGTGGAACAGTCTGACTGCAAAACGACATGAGGAACATAAAGTGCATGTGATGGGAGCAGTGGAGTGATGCCTGGTGGGATAGCCTGAGGTCCTCTGCCCGTTTCCCAGCCCTGCTGTAGTTTGCTGAGTTGAATCACACAAGTTATGTTTCAGTGTCTTGTGCCTGTGTTTCAGTGCTGCAGAGGAATGTGTGAGCTAGTGCTGCTCAGATCAGTGAGCCTGGCAGGAGACTGCCTGTTTTTTCTCTTTTTCCCCCAAACACTGTGTGGTTCGTGTTGCTGGACTATTGCTGCAGCTGTATGGATGCAGGTAGTGAGATTGGAGTGCTTGCTTCCATGTTGATGTCACTGGGACTTAAATACATAAATATGCTCAAAACCATGTGCCTCAGTTACCCATGAAATGGGGTGTGAGGAGTGGGAGCATTTTTCAGGGAATCTGTAACAAGAAGAGCTGAAGAACAGATACTTTCAAGAACTTCATAAGGAAGAATCAGTATTGCCAAAGCACCTCTTCTTAAAAAGCTACTCAGGAAAGAGAACATAGCCCAGACATATGAGCCAGGAGGTGCCCAAGTGGCTGTGTACTGCATATTATAAACTGCTTTCATCTGATGTCCTTAGTGCTTCTGGTATAACTTCATTCAGTTTGGCACTCCACTTCTTGGATGGATGGTGTTGGTTGTGGTCTGAAAGGTAAAGCACACCCTATGAAGTCACTCAGCAGTTGTTTCAGGTAGAAAATAAGAGTGAAAACAGCTTTAAGCTGCAGAAGTGTATACTGTAATGCTGTCCTTTCACTCTGCAGTTTGTAATCAGTGTGTTTCTGTTCCCAGGCTTGATGGTGAAGGTCATTCAAATTCTTTGTCAACTACTTACAAGTCCGTTTCCCTGCCTCTGACCTCTCCAAATGTAAAGCTCAATCTGACTAGTCCAAAAAGAGGCCAGAAGAGAGAAGAAGGTTGGAAAGAAGTGGTTAGAAGGTAAAGACTTTAATTCTGTGTTTAAAAATTGTCTGTGAGCTCTTCAGCTCATAAATTATTCTCAAATACAGAATATCCAGCAGAAGTTTGTTTCATTGCATAATTAATTTATTTAAAAAAATCTACTGCTCCTTAGTCTTGCAGTGCTGTGGAAACAGATCCCAGGCAGGGTTTGTAGTAACTCTGCACTAACGCTACATCAAGGTCACTTGAACCTTTTGTTTTGCACAAGGTGATGCTTGGCACTTCAACTGTCACCAGTGGGTAAAGGATGTGGGGGTAAAACAAAAGGGAAAGAGAGCAGAGGGCAGTCAGAAGTCCCCATAGCAGATATGATGGTTTGCACATGAACCAAAGGCAGGATGGATGTTAGTAGAGGATAGGTGGATAGATCTCTTCAAGGCTGAAATTCTTTGTGCTGATCCCGTGGAAGGTTCTGTCCCCTGACAGGGAGTGCTGGAGCTGCAAATAGATGTAAAGAGCTTCTGTAAAGTAAATTTTCCCTTCAGAAATATGCCAGGTTTTGTTATATGGCTGTTAACAGCCCAGTAGTTTTTCTGTACCCTTTGGGATGTCCACTGCTTGGAACTGGAAACAGTCACCTGGCTCTCCTGGTTGTGTTGTTCCCCTTATCAAAGGGGAGCACAGCATGCACCCCCTGTGCCATGCTTTGGGTACAGCTGTGGTGCCCCCTCACCTTGTATTCTGCAGGGGCAGTGACCAGATGAGGCTCACTTGGGAGGAGTTTGGGCTGTGTGCCAAGAACAGGATTATCTGGGGGATTTAATGCATTCAGATTAGTGGAGGCCACAGACTGTTCTTAAAGGCAGTTTAATCTGAAAGTTGAAGGGTTTAAACCATCTGCTTTTGGTGTGTTGGTCAGTGGAGTTCTTCACTGTGACGTGGCCTTGCTAAGTGTGTGGTTGCAGGCTGCCTGCCACATGGTGAGTCATGCAGGCACGAAGCCATTAAACAGACACAGCCTTCTCCAGGGCTGCACAGGCCGTGCCACTGACCCGGGAGCTGCTTCATCTCCCCTCTTGGCTCTCTTGAGCCTCATAGGCTCAACTCACTCGCTTGGTTGGGTGTTCTCTGCTCTTCTGCTGGAGGTGGCATCCAAATCCCAACCTCATCCCTGAGGAATCAGGCTTTATGTCATACACTGTGTCCAGTGGTGTTTGCTGTGTCCTGCCAAAGAGCTTTTTGAGGATTTGTAGATGCATATATGCAAAATGCTTGGGAGCTGCATGCCTTCCTCTCCTAAAGTTCTCCTGGTCTCAGCAAGAACTCTTCTCCTCCCCTCTCCCTGTGAGTAACCCCCTGGCTAGAAATGATGTCTGTCAAAGATGTAACCAATGAAAACATCCCTTCTGCCCTTGACAGGCAAGTAGGCAGAGTTTTGAAAGACCCTCCCCTAGCAACACTCTGCAGCCAACACCAATTGAGCAATTTCAGCTGCAGAGAGGAGGGCGCTGCTGTTCGGGAGCGAAAAGGTACTGTTTGGGGCTCTTCTCAAGGTAAAAACCACTGAGCTTGGCTGGTAGGGAGGGTAAGGGCAGTGGGTGATGGGTGGGAAGGGCCTGGGCACTGGAGGGGAATGGCTCCAGGGATGGGGTGGGATTCCTAGTGGGCTGAACTGGAAGCAGATCAAGGTACTGTTAGGCATTCTGTGAGCTCTGTGGGTGTATCTTGGAAGCTAGGTGATGATGGAAACTCTGGTTTGGGGAAAGAGTCGCTGGGATGTCTAGCTTGAGAGAGGAGCCTTCGGGTGCAGGGAAGAAAAGTGCAAGGAATGAGAGATGGATGCATGCTCCAAGGACCTGGTTTCTGGAGGTGGAGAGGGGTTGTAGCATGCGTTCCTGGGAGGGTGGCGTTGGGGGTAAGAAACAACTTGGCAAGCTGAGGTGATGCTTGAGGACATTTCCATGTATTTAGACATGTTTCAAACAGAAGGGGTTTCCTTTGAGTCCTGTTAAGTGAGAGAATTTCCCGAGGCTCGAGTTACTTAAAAATTTCCAAGGCTGCAATAGCTAGGTGATGCCAGCAGCCTTTGCTGTGGTTGGTGGTGGTAATCTGTGTGGTGTTTGGAGGCACCTGCTCTGTGATCACAGTGGTTTCTGAAGCCCCTTTGAATCCCCTTTAACTGTCCAGTATTGAGTTACTGCACACCACTGGCAAGCTTGAAAGCAGTGTATGGGCTTGAGAGGCTCAGCCTTTAAAGTCTGGGGACAGCGATGGCCCAGAGAGACCTTGGCTGGGGTCTGGATGCAAGCATAGCTCATGTTCAAAGCCTGTCTGGTACTGTGTGCCTGCACTGACCCACCAATACCATGTGGATTCAGAAAATCCTAAATTGCCTGACTGTGCTGAACAGATGGGTGACAGTGCCATGGCCTGACGGTGAGCCTGCTTCTGAAAACAGGATGCCTTGCTTCCAGCAGGTCCTTCCCAGGTCCTTCCTTTAACTGTCTGACATCCATCTCTGTGTGGTGTCAGCATGCTTCCAGATCCTGAGGTCTGAGAGGGGTGAATGCTAAAAGGCTTGTGAGTATAGGTGGTATTACAGAGCTGATTGCTGGGAAAACACTGAACCACCACACTCCCCTTGCTGTAAGTGACCAGGTAGCTAAGCCACGGACTGCAATATTTGAAGCAGTTCTACTTCTGCATATGTAGGTTGATAAGCTAAGGATCTGTCTCACTTTGAAGGTACACAAGCTAAAACCCAAAAGTGTTTCTGAAGCAGTGTGAGGCACATACATCTGTGTTACAACAGTGGAATAAAAGCTTCTGGAGAACCCTCATCAGGTACTGAGGATGATGAGTGATTTGAGTGGGGGAGTTTGAGATACTCCAAAGGGTGAAGAAAAAATATCAGCAGAAAAGCATTTGCTGCCCTGAAATTTAAGAACATTGCTTCAGCCACCTGTCAGACAGCAAGGGGGTTTTAATGCCTTTTAAAGTGTTAGTGCATTTCACAGACTTGTCATTTTTGTGATATAGGTCAAAGAAATTATCTGTCCCAGCTTCTGTCGTGTCTAGAATAATGGGAAGAGGTGGGTGCAACATCACAGCCATTCAAGATGTCACCGGTGCCCATATTGATGTTGATAAACAAAAAGATAAGAATGGAGAGAGAATGATCACTATAAGGTATAGTATCTAGAAATTAGTCTTGAGTTAATCCACGGTGTCATTTACTAAGAAGCTGGACAGGACATGTTTAGCCTCTTGGTACTGGAATAGCTCATTTATTCCCACTGCCGGGATACGCTGAAGGTCTGCAGGTCTGCTGCTTCAGAGATACTCCTTAAGGGGTGCAAAAGTCCAGAAATAGCTCATTGGAATAAGCATGCAGTGGGTGTAAAACTGAAGCTGTGGGGTGTTGCACAAAGCGAGGCTTCCTTTTGCAAGAGGTAAATCTGTCTGTTTAATCCAGGGGTGGTACGGAATCAACGCGATACGCTGTGCAGCTCATCAACGCCCTTATCCAAGATCCTGCCAAGGAACTGGAAGACTTGATTCCTAAGACTCACATAAGAACACCTGCTTCAAGTACCAAATCAATCCATGCAAACTTCTCATCTGGAGTCAGCACTGCCACGGTGTCAAACAAAAACTC
The DNA here is from genome assembly GCA_027925045.1 of Hypotaenidia okinawae. Lineage (NCBI taxonomy): Eukaryota > Metazoa > Chordata > Aves > Gruiformes > Rallidae > Hypotaenidia > Hypotaenidia okinawae. The sequence continues at coordinate 60,719 of BSDF01000014.1, read as the reverse complement.
CTTTCCCCTGGGAGCGCCGCCCCTCGTCACGTCGCAGTCATCCACACTATCCACCTTCCAGCCTGCCAACAAGCTCAACAAGAACGTCCCGGCCAACGTCCGCTCCTCCTTCCCGGTGTCTCTCCCTCTAGCTTACTCTCACCCTCACTTTGCCTTGCTGGCTGCCCAAACTATGCAACAGATCCGACACCCTCGTTTACCTATGGCCCAATTTGGAGGAACGTTTTCACCTTCACCGAACACTTGGGGACCATTCCCAGTGAGACCAGTTAACCCTGGCAGCACAAACAGCTCTCCAAAACATAATAGTTCGAGCCGTGTAGGTAGTCAGAATGGAAATATTTTGCAGACAGAGTCTCCTGGATTAGCTACTTCTAACTGTCCCATTACTGTCTCTTCTGTAGCTGCTTCCACCCAGCCGCTGTGTGTAACCAGTAACCGGACTCCCTCTGCTGTCAGGAAGCAGCTCTTTGCTTGCGTTCCCAAGACGAGTGCTGCAGCGACAGCGATCTCGACTGTGACCAGCACCTGCAGCACTCTGCCCTCGGCTTCCTCTGCCCCTGCAAACAATGGGCAGGTCCCCACAGCGTTTCTGCCGCCCAGCGCCCCGCAGGCGCAGCACCCGGCGCTCAAAGCGGACTCCTTCTCGGCTGGCGCTGCACCCAAGGAGAAGGTGCCGACGCCAGAGCAGCCCCCGGCCAGCGTGTGCACGCCGACTGCAGGTGCAAGCAGCTGCAGCATGCCAGCTAGCAGCAGCTCAGGAGTCACTGAAACGCACCCGTCGAGCAGCCCTGCACCGCTCAGTGTCCAGGATGAAGTACTGCCAACCAGCATGTCGGAGATCAGCCCTTCCATGTCAATGCCTTTCTCATCTAGCTCAGAAACCGCTCCCTTAAACTTAGCGTCACCCAGGTCAGTTGTTGCAGATAATCAGGAAAACAGTAACTTACCTCAAGTAGCTGTACCAGCACCTCGAGCTACTCACAGGATGCAGTCCAGAGGTTCTTTCTATTCAGTGGTACCAAATGCAAATCTCCATCAAGATCCTCAATCTATTTTTGTTACTAACCAAGTTCCTTTAACACCATCCCAAGGTCCACCTGCTGCAGTGCAGCTTTCGTCAGCCATGAACATTATGAACGGTTCTCAGATGCACATTAACCCAGCAAACAAATCGTTGCCTCCTACTTTTGGGCCAGCAACTCTCTTCAATCACTTTAGTAGTCTTTTTGATAGCAACCAGGTGCCAGCCAACCAAGGATGGGGAGACTGTCCACTCTCTACCCGAGCAGCAGCTGACCCATCTTTCACTGTTCAGTCTACCTTTTTGAATAACTCTGTGCTTGGACATGTGGAAAATGTGCATCCTGACAACTCCAAGGCTCCTGGTTTCAGGCCACCTTCCCAGCGGGTTTCGACTAGTCCTGTAGGTAAGTCATTAAGATCATGCACTGGACAGAAGTTTTTTCTCCAACCGTTACACCTTGATCTTCTCAAACTGATTGAGAAGTAGTTTACTAATGACAGTTTGGTGACACTAAGATAATGAGGATCGCTTGTATTTCCAAGTGCTCTTTAAAATATTGATGTTGTTTCCCCTCTTCAGCTCTTGTAGGATGTTAGATGTTGGGAAGACTGTAGATGTTGCATTGCTTGTCCTCTGTAAGATGCATTGAGCTTGGCTTTTGGGTTGGAAAGGAACATAGAGTGGGTGACACCAACCTGAAACAGCTGGGTCAGTGCTCTGGTCAGTCTCCAGCTGCAGGAGTGACTGGGTGCAGTTGTTCTGTATTTTGTGTGAGACTCCAGCTTGACTCAGTGAGGGTATACTCTGTTCTTTGTGTCTCCTGATACCACCCTGGGATTTTAATAAGCTCCTGTTGTGGTTGGAGGAATTGATGTGGTTTTACTGGGAAGTTACAGTCCTTTTGCTGTAAAGCACAGCAGGTGAAGCACACCTGAGTTTATTTGCAGTGGGTAGAAGTGAGCTCCCTGTGCTTGCAGTGCTCTGCTGAAGCGTTATTTCCACCTCTGTGGTCAAACCATGTTGCAGGCAACGGGCTGCACCTGTCTGGCCACAAGTATATGGCCTGTGCCACTGTTCTCCCCTTCATCTTCCCGTGGTGGCTTTGGCTACCCAGCTGCTAGGCACCATGGAGAGCCTTGCTTTGAAGCTGCCTTGCCCCTGCAGTGATGTTAGGTGTTTGAGCTGATGCTTCAGAACCCAACAGCTGGGCTGGGGCAGGTGGTTGGGCATTCAGGGTGAAGGGGAAGGCGGTGATTGAAAGATGTGCTGAGGACAGGGATTTTCAGCATTCCCATCCCTCTCATGGTTGAGGTACCAGCGTGCAAGGCTTGTGGAAACCAGGACACTTCTCTCTGAGTGGCTCTCACCACAAACCCAGATGTGTGTTATAACTGGAGTCTCCTTAATAGCTTCATTTCCTTAATCACTGAATGGCTCTGCAGAGTGAATACCTAAAGCTCTTGTGCCATGTCCAGTCCCAGGGAAGCACAACCAGAGGTAACTAAGGCTGTGAGAGTAAGGTAACAGGCCTGCAGGACCTTGTTTGCCAGTCAGAGGCCTGCCAGAGCCTCCTCAGCAGACTCCAGAAACACCTTGCGTTGCCTTAGCCTTTCCTCTGCAGTGCTCTCAACTGGGAGCTGTCTGCTGCTGGAGTAACCCCTGGGGAAGGGAAGCTTGTGGCCAACAGGAGCTGCTGGTTATTCCAGTGATGGCAGAGACAGCTGACTGGGGCTTCCCATGGCAGCAAAAGGTTTAGCTGTTCACCCTATGCTAAGGTCATCTATTTGTCACCCAAAGATGTCTTGGTCCTTTATATATCCTTAAGTGATTGTAAGTATTTAAAAGGTAGTGTCAGTCTGTTTCTCCCTGAGTTAGGTTTGGTAGATACCCAAGGAGAGCTCCCATAGTTGACTTTGGGGAGACAAGTGTGAAGTTGTTCTCAGCAGAAGCATACTGGGACAGAACATGTTTTTGCTGAGCTGGAATTTGATCAGGATGTTGTGAAGTGAAGACAAACTGCAGCTAGGCAGATGTGTTGCTGAAGGTTTGTCTGGCAGGGGGTGACTGACCACTCAGGCCCTTGGTGGATGGATTTAATGCAATTATACCTAACACTGCTTTTTACTACCTTCATTTCAGAATCTGAATGGTCTGTTACAGGAGGAGGGGTTAGGGGAACCTGGGGGGGAGAATGGGGTGTTTTGAAGGTCTGACAGTGAGGAAAGGAGTGGGGACAGGAGGCTGGGGACCTCTCTGCCTTCCCTTGGTGTGGAAGCGTGGTCCTACTGTCTGCCCACCCATCTCATTCACTGGCTCTTCCTAGGGTCACAGGCCTTCCTGCTTGGCTCAGACTGATGTTGAATGAGGGACTACCACGGCTGTGTCCACAGGGTTAGGTGGCAGGTCTGAGGTTTGGGAAAGGGGGAATGGACCAGTCGCTGCAGGCTTATGCTTTTGCCAAGGGCAGTGTGATGGACAAGGAACAGAGAGGTCTTGCCTGCTGATTTGATGCACTTGTGTGTGATGAGGGGAGTAGTAATGGCCATCAGAGCTGCTGGACATCAGTCCTCCAGTGTCAGCTGTGGCTCTGCATCTGATGGAGCAGAGGTCTGGCTTCTGTGCCTCTCACACAGTTGGGCTGTGGCAAACTTCTACGGAAAGTCTGTGGAGATTTACTGTAATTCCACTGTGTGCTACACCAGCTTTTGCTGAAGTTGTTACCTCCTGATGGAGTGTGGGTACTCTGCTTCTCCTGTGCACGGTGAGCTCAGGCACAGCTTCAGTTTTCTCTGACTCACAGGGTCTTTGGAGGCACAGACACAGATCTGCCAGCTGTGGATCTGTTCTGGGAAGGGCCTTTTGGCTCATGTCTTTAGATCTCTTGTCCCAGCAGCTGGCAGATTGAGGGCAGACTTACCCCAACTGTTGGGGGGCTGTGTAGAAGACCAAATGAAGTCTGTCTGTAACTACTTGGTTCTGCACTTTAAGAAGGGGCTTGAGACCTTGCTTGCTTGGCAGTGAAGGGTGTCTGGGTTCCCTGTTGCACACGGAATGCCCAAACCCCGTGGCTGTTTCTCTGTAGCTGTCAGCCCTTGCTGGGTCTGCACCAGTGCCTGGGGGCTTTGAGAAACTGCATTTGGAGAGAGTTTCTGTGGGAATGCTATACCAGTCTTGAAAGCTCAGCTACACTCCTAGAGCGTTTGAATGCATGGGCTGAGTAACTGTGTGTGTGTGTGTGTGTGGTGTCACAAAGGGCTTTAGCACTACAGGAACTGATTCTGCTCTAAGTATGTGAATAGGGAGCTAGTTACTGACATCAGGATCCTTTCAAGTTGCTGTTAATAGAAGCTGGGTTTAGTACTGAGCAAAGGTGGAGGTTTTCCACCCACTTTCATGAAAGGCAAGAAAATCATAAATTTTCATGACAACCTGGAAACTGACTTCCCTGAATTTGTGTATCCCTGGCTGTCAGGCTTCCTTCAACCCAGCTCAGTGCTCAGCAGTGCTGGAATGGGCTGTGCAGCCATTGCACTGGGAAAGCTATGTACCCATCTTCCTGTGGAAGAGACGTTTTTGTCAAGGTCTCTGCCTTGCTCTCTGATCAGGACACTGGTGGTTACCCCTCCTGTACAGATGGGGCAGAGGCTGGGGATCCTCAGGGCTTTGCCAGCCACCTGGAAACTTGGTTTTGGTCACCTTGGGGGCCTTTTGACTACCTCCAAGTTGACTTTTGGGGATGGGGTCAGCTAGAGGGTTCTGTCAGTACTGTGTGGCAGACACTCAGGGCGGGCCCTCAGACAGAGGTGCCACAATCTACTCACATCTGTCTGTGCTGGTGGCTGGTCTGAGCTCTGGACAGATGCAGATCAGTCAAACTATGGTAGGAGGCAGCCTGCATAGGCAGCAGCGTCCTGCTTAGTCATGGAGTCCTGTGCTTCACCCTGTGACAGCCCTTGAGAGACTGTCCTCCCCTGCTCAGGTCCTTGTGCTCTCCTGGTGGTTTATTTCTCCTTGTCTGTAACAGACTTCTCTTTTTCCAACCTTTGGGTTTGGTCTGGTGAGAAAAATGCCTCTCTCAAATCCAGCAAGTGGTTTCTGTCAGGTGAGCAGGTTGGATCTGGCATTTCTGGAAGCAGTAAATCGGGTCGACCTGGCTGGTCATACTGGGGGTGGGGGAAGCCAAGCCCTGGCTCTCAGGAGCGTGTCCAGGCAATGGAAGGTGACCCACGGTATTGCCTGTCACCACTGCTGTTTGCAGACTGCTGCCTTGTGAGTGGGTACAACCTTCAACCTTGCTCTGCAGCAGGATAGGCTGGTCCTGGTTGTGGTCATTTGGAAATGTTGAAATGGTTTGAAACTAGTCTTGTTTAATAGGCCCTTGAAACTAAACCCAGAGCACAGGGAACAGGTGGCCATGCCTGTCCCTGCTTCCAGGTAATCACAGGTGATAAAAGCTTTTACAATATTTTGGGAAGTACTTAAAAGCTTTGGCTCATTAAAACCCCTGTAATTATTTCCCCTTGCTAATAGTTTTTGTGGGTCTTTGAACTTTCTCTCCATCTCTCCCTTCTCCCATCCCTGTAGGAAGCAGACCCTGCCCTGCCCCTCCGCTGTGCTGTGCTCCCTCAGCCCTGTTTCCCTGGGCACAGTGCTCTGCCAACCTACACCTGAACGTTACCTGTAGGCTGGTGCCTGACTGCCCTGGAGCTGTCACAGCTCCCTGTGTCCCTGTTTGACTGCTGGGGCTTCTGTGTAAGCAGAGATCCTTGCCACTCCCAGCTCTCCTCCTTGCCCTCCCTAAGATCACCCCCTTTCAGAGAGGGAAGGATGGCTGGTGTCAGGCCCGAGGCCGCAGCAGGCCGCAGCAGGCCGCAGCAGTGCCTCCTGGTGGTTTTAACGGGAGAATCGTGCACCTGTAAAACGAATTTACCATGTGCAGATACCCCCGAAGGTGATGAGATGCTTTAATTATATTTGGAGCACTAGCTCTCTCTGGTGCTTTGAAGCAGGTTCCCAAAGAGAGATATTTAATCAAATTTATGTTTATTTCAGGCTTACCCTCTCTAGATCCATCCAACAGCTCTACAACTTCTTCTTCAGGTCCTTTGACAGGCTTTTCAGCAAACATACAAGGAGCACGGGTTTACCTTCAAGGGCCAGCGCCTGTTGGGACTCCCAGCTTTAACAGACAGCATTTTTCACCACATCCTTGGACAAGCGCAACAAATTCATGTAGGAACTTCATGGGTCTGTCTTAGTTCACTATAAACTCATAGCTGTTGTCTTGAGTAGATTTGTAACTTGAAGGGAAATAACCCAGTGATGCACTAAATGCTTTCCAATGCTTTCTTAGCAGCTGGGAGGAGGGCATGCAACGCCCAAGCTCTACCGTTCTCTGTGCTTTCCCATGTAAAATGCTGCTAGTGCTGGTAGCATTATTAAAGGCATATTTGGGGAAAAAAAAACAAAACCCAAACAAAAATCCTCATAGGCTCTGAGAGGAAAGGGTATGAAGCTGTGGGGGAGTGGAGGTGGTTTATTCCGAGCTAAAGATTCTCCTCTGGATAGTGTGAGTGTAATACTGACATGCTTTGAGGTTACACTTGCCTTTTTTTCTTTTTATTTTCTTCTTTAAATTTGGCTTCTGGAATTATTTGCTGTTAGTTACAATGTTCCAAAATCTTTAAGCAACATATGAACTAACAGTGGGTTTTCTTCCTAATGGGAAGAACATGGAAGTAGCTTTACAGAAATGTGGGTCTGATTCAGAATCTTAAGGGAAGAGGCTTTTCATGGCACTGCATGAAATTGGGATGCCATTCTCAGCTTAAGAACCAAACCATTTAAATGAGTGCTCAAAGGAGGCTGAATTTCCCAGGAAGAGTCAGTGACACTTCTGAAGTTGATGGGACTTATGCTCTTAGGTTCCACGTGTGGCTTTGGGAAGCTACCTAACTTCTCATCTGCTGGAAGCGGTGGATACCCAAACCAGGCTCTTTAGAAATCTATGGTATTTTGACTGATGTTTTCACCTCTTCTGAAACTCTTCCATGTTTCTTATTCTCTCTTGTAGTTGATTTAGATGTACTGCTATGTCATGAGAATATCACACGATTCTGGTGGCTGAAAGCATTTGCATTACAGTGTTGATTTTAGAGTTAAAATGAAGTCTTAAACAGAATTTTGTGAAAGACTTGAAGAATGTTTGCTAAAAAAGCCTTTAAAACCTTTATATCCCTTGCTTTGGGTAACACTGAGGGGGATAGAGTGTGGTAGCTTTGATGTTTGCTCATTTTTTGTGTGCTTTGTATGTAATTAAGCAAGAGAAATGTTCTTTTCAGCAGGTGAATCTCCTATTCCATCAGTTTCCTCAGGATCCTCTTCACCCCTTTCAGCTGCTTCTGCACCTTCTAACTTGGGCCAGCCAAAAACGGGTAATGCCAGTCAGGATCGCAAGGTGCCCCCTCCAATCGGGACGGAGAGGCTGGCGAGGATCCGGCAGGGAGGAGCTGTCACTCCCACCCCCTTAGGAACCAACTTCACGGCTCCCGTGGGGCACAGCGGCATCTGGTCCTTTGGAGTTAACAGTGTATCTGGTGAGTCCTTTCTTCAGGTTGCCCCAGGCTGTATGGACTTCTAGGGCCCCTTGGAAGGACAGAAGTTGGGGAGGAGGAATAAAGCTCCACAGTCTGTATGCAGCTTTCCCATAGCATGACCTGAAGGGAGAGGCAGTGCTGGTGGTGGAAGAACATGTGTCAGTGAAGGCACTGTGGTTTCCTCTCCTCACGCAGGTGGTTCTTGCCCAGCCCAGGTTGTATCTCAGAATGCAGGTGTAAATCATGGTTCAGAATTTCACATTCATTCTACTGCATGATGCATAATTTTAAAAGAACCAACTTTTACCTGCTAAAGAGGGTCCATTTCCAAGCCTCCCTTGGCCTAAAAGGACAACTGCCTCTGCCCAAGTTCCTAGCCTGTTTTCCATCAACATTTTAGTGTTAGTTGTGGTGTAGCTAATGCATCCAGAAACACAGTTGTGGCTGCTGATCAGTGTCTCCTACCTCTTGAACAGTATGGAGCAATTCCTGTTCCAGGCAGGCCCAGGTTCAGGAGAGCGAGGCAGCTGAAGCTTTACATTTGGTTTCCTGGTAGCTTTGAGGTCCTTGTGGAAAGGAGCTACAGCATTTGAGGTGTAAAATGTTGACACTGGTAACTTTAAAGACAGATACTGAGCAGTCCTGTATTTGTTCCCTTTTTCAGTGAAGCCCCCAGATGTTGGGTAACTTTATGTCTCAGTGTTGATGTGTTTTTGGAAGAAGAGCTGGTCTCTGCTGGCAGTGTTTGGAGGTTTATTGGCTCCTAGCTGTTCTGGGGGGACAGCCAGTACTGGCAGTCCCTATGCTGGTCTGTAGGCTCTGGGGGAACGTACCTGCAGGCAGCATGGGTCTGGCCAAACCTCCCCAGCCTCACTAGTCTCTTCTCTATTTTTGTCCTGGTCACAAGTATGACACTTCCCACGTTTCATGAGGTGTGAGAGGATGTGGGGGCTGGAGGGGGTGAGGACGTGTGTGTGTGTGTGTGTGTGTGTGTGTGTGTGTGTGGCCAGCCCCCTCTAATGCTACCTGCCAGCTTCCTGGGAGGGGCTGTTGTGTCCTAAGGCATCTCTGTGCCTTGGTGCTTTCCTCCAGCCTTTGGGCATATGCAGTCCCTGCATTCTTCTCCTCAGCCATTGTAACTGTGTCTTCTCCTTTCCAGAAGGCTTGTCTGGCTGGTCACAGCCTGTCATGGGAAACCATCCAATCCATCAGCAGCTCTCAGACCCCGGCACGTTTTCTCAGCATCAGCCAATGGAGAGAGATGATTCTGGAATAGTGGCTCCCTCGAATATTTTTCACCAACCTATGCCAAATAGTTTTGTGGATTTTTCTAAAGTAAGTGACAGAGGAGTGGGTTTGGTCTGTAAAACGATGACAGAGTCCTGGGTCTCCCCTGGATGTGTGTGCCTCTTCTCATCGCTTGCTGCACCCAGTCCCAGATCTCCTTTCATTCCAGTCCTGACTAGAAAAGGTGCCCAAGCCCTGTGGGCTGCAGATGTTCTCTTGGCAACTAGCCACACACCTCTGTTGTTCTCACTCATCTCCCTGCTCAGAGGCTCAGCTGCTCAGCAAAACTCCATTTTTTTTTCTCCAGGTTTCCTTGGTGCCCTCAGTACAGGGAGTGCCAGTGCAGGTGATGTCATGTCCCAAGGAAGCATCAGGGTGACAGGAGCACTTCTAAGTCTGTGCTGTCTGTGTTAATGCTGGAAGTAGCTTGAGGCAGATGGGTGTAGCCAAGCCATAGTCAGCGCAGCCACCTCTGGAGGAACAGCCAGGAGGATGTCCCCAACAGCAGACCAACTCACAGCATGCTTCAGAAGTATCTGTAGCCTGTGCTTTTGGGACTGCCTAAACTGCAGAGCAGCAGTCGCTCAGACACAGGAAATAGATCTCCTACTTGCAGAAAGCTGCCCTGCATCTTGCTTTCTCTGAACTGGAGAAGTATTTTAGATGGCCATGGGTAAATTATAGAAAACCCTTTAACCCCAAGTCTTGTGGGCTTAAGCTGTCTGACTGGCTTTGCTGAAGTGCAGCCCTGGCTGCAGCTCTGCATGCACCGAGGCCACTGCGTGCTGCAGCGCTGAGAAGGGGGAGCACTGTGGTCAATGTGCAGCTCCTCTGTCTGGCTTTATGGGGGTCACCTGGAAATGCTGCCTGGACGCTGCTATACACTGGCAAGGTAAAATTTCATGAGGAGGGGTAAGCTGCCTTGAACCTCAAGCTGTGAAGAGTCACAGTGTTACACACTGTGTAGACATGATACCCTGTTTCTTGCCAGTAGGTGAATGTTCTGTGTGGATATGGACTGCCTTTGTCATCTCGGCCAGCATGGTATTACAGCTGTCCTTCCCCTGCTGCATCCCCCGCTGACAGTGCTCTCCCTCATTCCTTCAGGGTCTACCAATTTCCATGTATGGCGGCGCCCTAATACCCTCCCACCCCCAGCTAGCAGATGGCCCGGGAGGGCCCTCTTCAACGGGCTCCATACTCCAGATCCCGCCTGGAATCCCATGATCAAAGTTGTGCAGAACTCGGCAGAATGTACGGATGCTCAGCAGGTAATGTGGCTGCCCTTTCCGACCTCCCCTGAGGCTGTTCCTGGTGCTGTGCTTTGGCTTTCCTCATTCCCAGATGATTGGTTCCAGTCCTTTGATCCCAGAGTTGAGCTCTGTTGCATGCCTGTCCCCATAGCGCGTGCACGTTGGTGAACACACGGCGTGACCCCTGCCAGAGCTTTCAGGTACAACAGCAGAGCTTCAAGGCTCTGCTCAGCCAGGGAGCGACTCTGGTGTATGAGAGAGGGTTTATGCCCAACCTCTGCGTCTTGCAGGTCGTCAGTGAAACCTGGGCCAGAGCCAAGGAGGGCTCTCAGCCTTGGGACACCAGCTGTGTGTTAGGTGGAAGCCTTGAGCTTGCCCTGTAGTGGTTAAACGCTGTTAAAGGAACCTTTACTTGTGTTTATAATAGACTTGTCTCTTTATTTCTTGCTGTAGATTTGGCCTGGCACCTGGGCACCTCACATTGGAAACATGCATCTCAAGTACGTCAACTGATTTAAGGGGGTCTGTCCTTTTTTTTTTAGCCTTGTTCAGGAGTCTTTATGATCTTGAAGAACCCTGGGGATTTTTTTTAATGTGCCTAACTAAGCAATTTTTTGTGGGCTGCAACAATGGAAACTCAATTGCCCATTGGATAAGAACAAAATTGTTTTTCCAAGACAAACTGGTTCTGTTCTCCAGTTAGTTTAGCCTCTTTGAACTTAAACAGTCAGACAAAACTAGTGCTTTTGGCTAAACACTAGTGAATGCTCCTTATATGCAGCAGAGAACTAGATTACATGATTTCAGCCTTTTAGGGTGGTAAATACATGTATAACTGTTTACATACATAAAAGGAAAAACTGAGTGAATTCCATGTTGTATAGTGGCTCCACTTTATGTAGCCTGTATTAATGTGAAATATTTACCTGAATATTCAATAAAAGGCAAACAGTATTTATAGGTTGTGTGTGAGAGTTTTGGAAGAGGCTGGATGTTGTCTGTCACCGCTGCTGTGCCCAGCGAGGCAGCTCTTCAGGGCCACCTACTGCGCCTGTGGCTGCAGTCAGGGTCTGGGGAGGGTTTGATCCGCAGTTGTCTCTGATGAGAGGTGTGCCAGCTGTTGGCCTGAACGCTGTTGCACGCTAATTTTTTCCTTCAGGATTAGTTGTGTTGCCTCTAGCTGGGTCTTTCCCCAGATGGGTTGCCTTCAGAGATCAGTTTTGTCCAGGGGCTGGAAATAAGGGCTAAGGTGACACCATGGGAACTGATGCATCTTTATTTGCAGAAGGTAAACAAGTAGCTTGTAGGTAAAACCCAGGGTTCCTTCACCTGACTTGCTTGTGACCAGCTGCCTAGAAGAGGATCTTAGGAAAGCAGAGACTGCTTCCCACTAGAGAAAAATGTGATATATCCACACCTAAGCTTCTTTTAACCCTGTAAATCTGGTAAGAACCCCTCAAGACCTTCCTGTGAGGATGACAGGGATTTTTGCATGCTGCTTAAGACGAATATTCATTCTCTACCCAAGTGCTGAAGTTCTCCCCTTTCTGCACTTGGACTGTGCTTATTCTGCTTTTACTCAGCGATGACACTGAATATGTGGTCCGTTCCTCATGCAGGAAAGTGCCTGGTTACCTTAAACCAGATGGAGACTCCCCTGCCTTCTCCAAACAAGCCCTCACATGCAGCAGCACTCTCCCTAGGAAAAGCATGGTGAAACCCAGATTGCACCCGCAATACCCAAGTGCCACAGGCAGACAAACCTCAGAAACACCACTGGCTGAGGGATTCCAGTATTTTCCTTGCTATTTGAGGAAGAAATGCAGAAAACGCCTGTTGAAGTGCAGTGTCTGTGTCACTCTCCCACCCCTACCCCCCTGTAGAGCAGCTGCCAAAGGACAGGCACTGCTGTTAGCTGTAGCTGTACTGGGACAGGTGGCATTGTAGCACAGTAGGGGATTGCTTTTGGGGTGAGTGGCAAGGCAGGAGCAGAGTAGGCCTGAGCCCCCCAGCCCCCTTGTGGGTTCCACGCCTGCAACCAGCGTGCCAGAGGGTCACACCCAGCATGGGGTAGGGTTGTTCCTTGAATGGAGTGGTGGCCTCAGCCACCCCATTTCTGCCTAATTTAGGCAGCTCCTTCCCAAGCAGATTCCTTCCTGGGTTCTCCTCTCCACAGCTTGTTCTTGGGACTGTGGGCTCCTGCCCTGGGCATCAGGTCCATATGAGCGCATGGGCCACAGGCAGCAGCATGCTGGCTGCTCTGGCAGCCCAGAGCTGGAGTGGAAAAAGGGAGCCCCAAAGCCTTGTGGAAAGATTGCTAGAAATTTGGGCCATTGTTGGTGTGTGGGACTGGGGGAAGCAGGAAGAGGCAGTACCTGGTGCTCACACTGCTGGGGAGTGGGCTGCTGATGGTGCTCCAGGTGTGGTGGAAGCAGGGCTGGTCCCTTGGGGTATGTCATGCCTGGATACAGCTGGGGCAGGGAGCACAGGGAGCTCGTGCACAAAGTCTGCCCCAGTCCTTGGGAAGGTACCAGATGGCACTGCTCCCTCCAGGGGGTACTGTAGGCCTGCCCCCATGCCAGACCCTTCTCAAAGTCTGTCAAGCAGGTCCTTTTCTTTGTCCATCCTCAGGGTAGTGTGTGCCCAGAGCCGAGCAGGTTTCAATTGAGCGCTGGCTCCCAGAAGCTTAAAGTGCTCCGGGCTGCTGCTGCTGCCCTGGGGTACGCTCCCTGCCAGAGCCTGGCAGGGCTGCAGGGACAGCTGGGCAGAAGGCAGGACTGATGCTGGTGCAGGGCAGCAGATGTGACACGTAGGCTGGCAGTCTTGGGGACACCTTACAGCAGCCAAGCCAGCCCCAGGCCAGCCAACTCCAGGCAGGGTGCACTAGGACCCTGCTGCTGGGCTGGGCTGTGTGCTGAGTGTCCCGAGGCTGGCTCTGCCTTCTGGGCAGCGTGGGGCCCGGAGCTGCTGTCAGCTGGCACGGGGCACCCGTGTTGAGGTGTTACCCCGCCCTGTGCTGTGCCCTGACAGAGCTCTGGGAGCCTCAAGGGGAGAAACAAGGTGGGGAGGAGCTGCCAGGCAGGACAGGGGTCATAGTCTGCTGTGGGGGAAGCCTCACAAGCGGCCCCAGAGCTAACTGTGTCCCCAAGCTGTCACCAAGAGGTGCTGGGTCGTGGCCCCTGCTCGGGGCTCTGGCTGTGGTGCTTGGAGATGGTGGCAGCCAGAGGCTGGCAGTGCCTGACAGCCCCTGCTTTTGGCAGGTACCCACATCATCTACGACCACAAGTTCCTGCTGGAGTGCAAGAATTCAGCCGTGGCCAGGACCCCTCCCTGCTGCCTGCCCCAGATCCCCGGTGTCACATCCCTGGCCCAGTCCAGCCTCGTCAAGCTGGAGGAGCTCAAGGAGCAGAATGAGAGCAAAGAAGCCATGCCAGGTGAGCAGCCTAGGCACACAGCCCCTGCCTACACACTGCCTGGCCTCAAGGGCAAGGGGGAGACCCTGGCTCAACCCAAGTTCCAACTCCTGCCCCTTTTTTGCCTGCATGTGCCCTCATGGCTGCCCCGTCCTAATCCTGACCCTGTATCCCTCTGTACCTTTGCAGATCAAGACCAGTTTGAGATGGACATCTGAGTTTCCAGCTCCCTGTCTCCAGGCCATGGCTGGGCCTGTTCCTGGGCCTCGTGGAGGTGCTGGCACCGTGACCAGCTGGCTGCAGCCCTCTCTGATGCTGGGGATGGACGTGTGACACCTCAGGCTCTAGCACAACTGGCTGGTGCAATTGCCTAGGAGCTCATGCTTGATAAATAAACACCATGAAACCCCTGTGCTGACCTGGTGAATCTCTGTGGCGGGACTCAGCTAGCTGGGGGAGGGGAACTAGGAGGAGTGGAGCAGCACTAGGAGCCCTTTGAGGGTGCAGAGGTGCTCCCTCTTGCGCTGAGACCCTGCACTCTGGGGTGAACACAACATCTGCTCCCAGGCTTGGGGCGCCACGTGCAGCCTGCCCAGCTCTTGTTGAAGCGGCTACTGAGGCCTTCAAGTAAGCACAGGAGGGAGCAGCACGCTCCAGTCTGCATGCTTTCCAGGGTAACTTAACCTGGGGCAGCACTAGCTTGGGGTGCTTCTCCCGGGATCTCCTTATCCCTCATGCACCCAGGCCTCGCAAGTCCCAAACTTGGGCCTGAGCTGTTGCAACAGCCAGGAGCCAGGCTGCAGCTGCAGCACAAACCCTGGCCATGCTGGGCTGTTCCCGGCAGGTGGCAGGTTCTCTTCTCCAGCCAGCTTAGAACTCCTCAGGGGCTGTCTCCTTCTGTGGGTTGTCTGTCCCCTGACAGAGGAGCCTGGCTCTGCCACCCCATACAGCAGCAAACTGCCTTGCTGCTGCTCAGCCTGGTTCCTAATGTGGGTTTTGCCAGGGCTGTTTCTTCCCCTCATGTTCTGTGGGATGAGAACACCCTGTGGGGACAAGAGTCCCTTGGCCGAGTCTGCAGCTGCTGCAGCCTGTGTCCTGCTGCTCCTAGGAGAGAACTGGGCCCTGTCTGGTGTCAGGACCTCTTGGCAGGCTGCAGCCAGGGACAGGTTAGTGCTGTTTATTAAACATCATGTAGTGAATTGCCACTAAAATGTCGCAATGATTAAAATCCCCTTTTCCTGGGCGAGGATTGGGAGGCAGAGGAGGTGCTCAGACTTTCTTGGGCTGCAGGAACTCTTCTCTTCTGCGGTTGGGGCTAGGCTGCCCTGCTTGCAGTCCACAGCCTTGGTCCTGGCATCAGGGCTCCTCCTGGTCAGGCCCGGCCTCAGCATTGCCTTCTGCTGGTGCAGCTGCCTTGGCAGCAGGCAGGCTCCTCAGCTCAGCAATCAGGCGCTTGACGCCCACCAGCCACTGGCTCACCTCATTCACATGGTCCACCATGAGCGAGCGGTGGATCTCATCAGCAGCGTCCCAGCGCTGCTGCTGGAGCTCTGCTGGGAAAGGGTGGTGTCAGTGGTGTGGGCTCAGCCTTCCTGCAGTTGTCACCTACCCGCTGGCCCGCTGCTGGCCTCGGTGCAACCCCTCTCACCTTGCACCAGGAGGTTCATCCTCTTCCTCACAGGGGCCGACAGCTTCCCCTGAGCCCACGTGTCCCCCAGCACTGTCAGCCGCCGCCCAATGTCATCGCACACTTGTTTCTGGAAGCAGAGAGGATTGGGGAGGGAGAACCTGCCCCCACTGGCTCTGGAAAGCCCCTGGTCCAGGGCCCTCACCTCCCACCCCGGCAGCCCGGGACCAGGCAGCCCCTGGCTGGCTGCTCTCCAGCCCCTGCAGGGCCAGGGCCCGAGGCGGAGGAAGGGTCAGGGCCTCACCTGCACGGTGGGGCGGCAGGCAGCGAGGGCCTCCCGCAGCGGGGCGAGGACAGTGCTGGCAGGCACGTCGCATTCCTCTGGGCCGTGCTCCTCCGCGCCTGACCTCCGGCTCTCTGCCCGCGGGGAAGGGCTGATGGGCCCGAGGGGGGTGGCCCCAGCGCTCGGGGGGTGGCGCTGTGGAGGCAGCGGGAGCGCTGGCTGGGTCCGGAGGAACACCTGTGGGCAAGAGGCACCAGGGCAGAGCCCGCCCCCAGGGGTGGCAGCTGGGGGTCGGGAACCACGCCTCCGGCCCCCGTTCCAAAAGCCCATCGGGGCCGGAGGGCTCGGGCCGCCCCTCTGCCTGCCCGAGGCGCCGGCGGCACCGCCCGGGCCCCGCAGCCCTGGGACCGACAGCAAAGGGGCTGTTACCGTCGCCGTCGCCACCGCGCTGAAGCAAGGCGAGCCGGCCCCGGCAGCTCGGCTGGGCTGCGGTTACCCCCCGGAGAAGAGGCCCCCGCGCTTTCGCCGGCCTGGGGCCCCGGCCGGGCAGGGCCGAAGCGGGCCGGGAGCTTCTCGGGTGCTGACCTGGGGGGGCGCCCACGGGCGGCGGGGGGCCCGGCGTGTGAGCGGGGTTCGCCGGGGACCTCCGGCCTGAGTCTGCAGCCCGTAGGAGAACTGGGGGGGTCGTTCCAGCCGCGCTCCTGGTTCCCTGCGGCAGCGAAGGGCGCGATGAGACGCCGCGGGAGACGCAGCGCCGCGCTCCGCACACGGGCTCCCCCGCCCCGACACCGCCCGTCCGGGGCTCCCCGCGGGCAAACGCGGCCTCCGGCTGCCTTCGCCCGGCCCCCACACCGGCCGCAGACCCCCCGGGGCTGCCCGGCCGCGACCCCCGAGCCCCCGCGCCGCCCCCTCTCGCCGCCGGACCGGAAGCTCAGCCCCACCGCGACCCGCGGCCCCTCACCCGGCTTCACGTAGAGTTCCGCCATTCCGCCACGTCACGCCCGGCCCCGCCCCTTCCGTCTGACTGGGCGGGGCGGGGCGGGGCCGGAGGCGGTGGCGTTTCCGGTGGCACCGCCCCGCCGGGAGTTCGGGGGCCGGGCCGGGGGCCGGAGCCGGGAGCCGGAGTCGGGGCGTCCTCCCGCTCCGGCTTCCGGCCCCGGCTCCCGGCCCGGCCCCCTACGGGGTGTGGAGGAGGGCCCGCCGGAGGCGGAAGGCCTCCAGGAGGGAGAAGAGGCCCCGCTTGCGGGCGCCGGCCCCTGCCGGTCCTCCGCCGCCCCTGCCCGCCTTCGCCGATCCGCCGGCAGCGTCGCCTGAGGCCGTCGGCCCGACCCGGCCCCGGCCCGTCGCGCCCTTCGCCTTAGCTCCCGGCGCGGCGGCCACCAGGCACTTCTGGTACTGCAGCTGCAGGGACACGGCGGGGGCACCGAGGGGCGCGCGGCAGTGGCCCGCGCGACGCGGGGCAGGGGGGTACGTCGAATCCCCCGACCCCGCCGCCCTCCCCAGGGTCGGGCGCCCCACCCGGGGCTCCGCCCCGTCCCCAGCCCCGTCCCCTCCGCCGGGTGCCCGCAGAGGGCCGAGAGTCGGGCCGCCGCCCCGCGCCCACTCACCATGCAGGCCGCCTGCACCGCCTCCGAGATGGTGCCCGCGTTGGGCTCGCACCAGAAGGCCGCGCACTGGAAGCGACGCCCCGTGTCCACGATGAGCGCGAAGGTGTGGGCGTCCCGGCCGACCCCCAGGAAGGTCACGTACCGCACCTGGCACTCCCAGATGTGCGCTGCCTCCTCATCCTCCTGCGGGGACCCCATGGGCCCGTCCCTGGTCGCACCCCGGGCATCCCTGCCGCTCCTGCCGGCTCCCCTCTGCCCGGGAGCAGGGCCCCCGCTTCAGCCGGAGTTCCCCATCCCATCCCCACCTGTGCAGGGTGCACCCTCATGGCCGTGTCAGACACGTGGATGAGGGAGGGTGTCCAGCGCTCCCGCCCGGGGCCGCTCGTCAGCTTCTCGATGGCCTCGTTCAGCACATCCATCCCTGGGGAGCGGGACACCCCATGGCATCAGCCCCTGCCCCAGCTGTGGGCACAGTGCAGGCAGGTGCTGCCAGCTGGCGCCGCAGGCAGGGACTGCCAGATGCTGGGGCACGGCTGCTCAGCTGCCCCATGGCGGGGTTGGGGGCTCTCGGGCATCCCCCAGCTCCGGTGAGGCTGGCAGGCTTACCCATGGCCCTGGGCACAGGCAGGCTGCCAATATACAGTGCCTCATAGGTCTGCATCGACTGCCTCACCGCTTCAAGGATATCCACTGCTGGAACAGGAGGGGTGGGGGACTCTCCCGTGTGCCCCCCCATCCCAAAGGGCCCCAGAACACAGCTGGGCAGGCCAAGGGGCTCTGGCCACTGGCCATCCCACTGCCCAAGGCTGGCCTGCAGGTAGGGGGAGCAGACGGCAGTGCCAGGGGAACCCTTGCAGTGGCAGGTCCTCAGTGGAGACGGGCTCTAGCGCGGTGGCATGTGGCAACCTGCTCACCACAGCTCGCTCAGCCACGATCTGCAAGAGACAGAGGTCCCAGCAGCTCACTTCACCCCCGAGACTTCCAGGACGTGACCACACCCTCCAGGGCCCCCGTGTCCCACCTTGGAGCACATCTCGTGCAGGGCCGTGGCGATGCTCTTGGCAGGCACGTTGCAATGGAAGACGTGACACTTGAGGACGCAGGTGTCCTTGTCACTGGCCACAAAAGCAAAGTCTCTGCAGGGCCGTAAACAAGCCAGTGAGACATTGGCAGAGGTTGAACTCTCCTTCCTGTGCTGCTCTCTAGCTCCATGCCTCCTTACCTGTCCCTGCAGTCGTGGTGGCAGGGAGGGAGGAGAGGGGACAGGTTACTGCTGGGGTGGCTTCCTGCCAAGGCGGGCAGAGCTGCCCCCCAGCCCTCAGTGCTGCCCTGGCCCCTGGCACCTGCCATTGTTGCAGCCAACGCCCCAGACACGGATGTTGAGGATGGGCTGGCGGTGGATGAGGCTGTGGTCAAGGGGGTCAACAAGGCTCATGGTGTCCTTCTTCAGGATCATCACTAGATCCTGGCCCTGCAGAGGGTCAGCAGCTGTCTCAGCTTGCAGACTGAGGCATCCCCAGCATCCAACCCATGTATAGGAACACACCCCTCCCCCAACCTACTGACTGCCCTGCACAGCTCCAAGAGCTGTACCCTCCCCACCCTGCCCCCCCAATCCTCATTCGTCTCACTCCATCCCCAAACTCCCCAGGGACCATTCCTGTGCGTGAGGACAGCACCCCTGGCACGAGGGAGCCCTGCCAGCTCTGCCAGACACACACTTGGGACAACTGCACAGGTGCCCTATGTGGAGTGAGTTGACTCTGCCACAGGCACTGGTTCCTGCCCCACCCCAGGCACAGTCCTCATCAGTGGGGACAACCAGCCTCAGCAGCCATGGCCTCAGAGGCCTCATCCTGCCTGGCATCACTGTCCCAGGCTCTCACCTCACCCTGGTTCTCCGCTGAACCCTGGCCCTTGCTGTTGGAGAGCTGCTGGATGCAGTTGTTGACAGCAATGCTGCTCTTGCCGGGTGCCAGGTCCTCCTCAGGGATCTCCACCCAGCCCAGCGAGCGCACGGCAAAGCACTGAGCGGAGACACACGGGGCTGCAGTGGCCGGCTGGCAGTGCCACCCCTGTGCCAGTGTGGTCACTCCAATATGTGATCCCCTGCCTTGTCCCTGCCAGCTGCTGCCTGCTCCTCCTCTGCCAGCACCAGCCCGCAGCGAAGCCCCTGGGAGTGGTACCTTGGAGCTGGGCTCTGCACTCTGCTGCAAGTCATCTCCATGCCAGGGCAGTGAGGTCCTGCAGAGGGATGGAATGGTGGGGAGTGGCTCCTGCTTGGCAGTACAGACCCCAGGCACTGGTAGACCCCCATGCCACCAGCTGGGGACTATTCCGTGGAGGGGCCCAGTGTTGTCCTGCTGGCTCCAGCATGTGGGACTGCTCTGGTAGGGGGCACCAAGGCCCAGGACCCAGTGATGGTCAGGGGTCAATGGTGGCCCACAAGTCAGAAGAGCATGTGGGCAGCCCTACCTCCGGGACAGCGAAGCCATGGGGCTGGGAATGGGCCTGTCCTTTGCTGAGTACTTTGCTGCAGGATCCTGGCCATCCTGGGAGAGAGGAGGAAAAGGGTGAGGGCAGCAAGGGGGGCTATCAGGAGGCACCAGGCAGGAGCCCTCCAGGGGTTCAGGCTCCAGGATAGCAGTGCCTCAGCTTATGGGCTTCCCATGCAGCCAGGGTAAGGTCAACATGGGGCCTGATGGAGCCTTTCATGGAGCATAACGCTGGCCAAGAATAGGCTGAGCAGAATTTTGGAGGGACACAGACAGGCTTGCTCCAGGGAAGGATGGACCAGCAATGCTAGAGGACCCTTCAGAAGGCTCCTGCCAGGAGTGGGTTCCAACAGCAGCCTTCACCCATTTGCCCACTCTCCCTACCGTTCCCTGCAGCACCTCCTCTCCATCAGCCTCCAGATGCCCTCCTGGGCTGATGGTTCGTGCAGGATGCTGCCACTGCGTTGTGCCGGTTGGCACATGCCAGTAGTAGGTGCCCAGAGAGTCATGGATTTTCCTCCAGCCTGGGGGCAGGTTGGGGTCTGTCTCCAGGCTCTGGTCACTCCAGAGGTTGTCTGTGCAGAGGGAGAGTGTGAGGCAAGGAGGGGAGGGGAAGGTCCCCCAGCTGTATGGCACTCTGAGAGAAGCTTTGCCCAGCAGCGACAGGGTCATGTGGTGGCCCCTGGGTGCACAGCTGGGCACATGGCCATGGAGAGGGAAGTCTTGGCACAACACCAGAGAGGCTGGTAGCTGCCTCGTCTGTGGCTGGAGGGATGGGGTGACCCTGGCGGGTCACAGGCAGCACAGGCCGCCTAAGCCCACCGGGGAAGGCACCCTGAAGGGCAGGGCCAGAGCTACCCTGCCAGCATGGGGCCCTCTGTCAGCCCCCTGTCAGCACCTCGGGATGCCGGAGACTGGCTGGGCTGGACAAAGGGGTTGGTGACAGACCTGCAGGGCCTGGAAGGAGGAGGGCACCCTTGGGGTATTGCAGCTAGGAGAAGGGGGTTAACCTCCCCTCCTCCCTGTGCCCCCAGCCCCGGAGAGGCCGCAGGACTGAGCCGGTGGTGCGGCACCGCAGCCTGCCCGGCTCCGGGGGACGCGGCCCAGCGCACGCAGCGCTCGGCAGCGGGGGCTCGTCCCGCGGGGTCCGGCGCTGTGCGGTTCGGTTCCCCCCGTCCGCCTGCCGGGACGGCGGGGCCGGGGCTCCCCCGCGACCTTGGGAGGGGCGGGCAGGCGGCGCCGGGCGGTGCGGGCCGGCACAGGCCTCCGCGGGCCTCGCTCAGCACCGCGGACAGAGCCGGGGCTCGGCAGCCTCAGCCGGCCCCGCCCGACACCGACCGCGATCCCGACACCGATCGCGATCCCGATCCCGACCCTGATCCCGGCCCCGATCCGCCCCGGCCCCGACCCCCGGCCCGGCCCGGCCCCCGGCGCGGCTGACCGTCGCAGTTGACGAGGACGATGGCCAGCATGTAGTCCTTGCCCAGCATGGCCCCGGCTCCCGCCCCGGCGCGGCCCCCCGGCCCGCCGCCTCCCCAGGCCCGGACCCAGCGGCGGCTGCGGCGGGAGGGGCGGGGCCGGCCGGGCGGGGAGGGGCGGGGGCGGGGGGAGGGCCGGGGGCCGCAGGACGGAGCTGGGAAGGGGAGGGCACGGTCGGTGTCCGGCGGGGGTGCGGCCCCCTGGGGGCAACTCGGGGTGTTCCTGTGCAGAAGATGGGGCGCTGGAGCGGGGCGGGGGCGCTGAGGGGCAGGACGGGGTCCTGAGCGCAGCAGCAGGGCCCGGGTTGTGCCCTTCCCCTCGCTGCACCCCAGGTTCTCCCCCATTCATCTCCCTTCCCCCACGGAGCACTCTGCTCTGCCCTGCTCAGGCCCCACCTGCAGTGTTGTGGCCAGTGCTGGGCTCCCTGGGATAAAAGGGACAGGGATCTCCTGGAGAGAGTCCAGAGGAGGCAATGAAAGGGATGAGGGGCCTGGAGCATCTCCCCTGTGAGGAAAGGCTGAGGGAGCTGGGGCTGTTCAGCCTGGAGAGAAGCAGCCTGAGAGGGGATCTGATCCCTGGGGATCAATAGCTGAAGGGTGGGACACAGGGGGACATGGGCAGCCTCTTCTCAGTGTCTGTGGGGACAGGACAAGGGGTGATGGGCTCAAGTTGGAGCACAGGGAGTTCCACCCCAATGTGGGGAAGAACTTCTTCCCAGTGAGGGTGAGGGAGCCCTGGGACAGGCTGCCCAGGGGGTGTGGAGTCTCCTTCTCTGGAGAGATTCCAGCCCTGTCTGGACACTGCCCTGTGTGCCCTGTCCTAGGGACCCTGCTCTGGCAGGGGGTTGGACCCCATGGGCTCTGGAGGGCCCTTCTGACCCCTACGGTTCTGTGATTCTGTTCTTTATTTGTGCTCATTCCACAGCCATTCTCTTCTGTGCACGAGTTTCTCCCCTCTCTGCCCGCCTGCAGCCTGACCCCTTCCAGCCAGCACTGAAGACCCCCAAACATGGGTGCTGGTCACCCTCCCTCCTTTGACCCCGCAAGCAGGGAGCTCTGCACACCCATTCTGAGACTCCTGCTCTGGCACTGCTCCCAGCTGACAGTGCTGGTTGATGTCCAGTACCCAGAGACGGAAGCTCTGGAGACGTGTGCTGTACTCCTCAGTTCCCCCAAGGACAACGCCCCTTCAAGCTGCCGGTGCCTGATGATGTATTTCAAGAGCGTTTGTTACCCACGGCATGTCCAGGAAGTCCAGTGAGGCCTGTTAACCTTTCCTTCTTCAGACCTGGAAGCTAGTGGTCCTGGATATAGGCTGTGTCCTTGCGAGCCCCTCATGCCACCGCAGCTGCCCTGCCTCCTTCCACACTCAGTCGCGCTCCGAGCTGGCAGTGTCTGGAAGTGCAGGATGAATTCTCCATGCCTGCCACCTCACTGGAAGTATGAACAGGGCCAAGCAAAGAGGCAATACCTCACTGTGAGTGAGGTTCATACACTCTGTGGGATACCATGCTGCTGGTTTTGGGAGACACCCTTGCCTCCTTCCCACACTTCACTTTTGCTCAGGTCTGCCAGCCTACAAAGGGCACTAGCTGAAAAATCCAAGTTGGTAGTTGTCCACAGGAACTTCTGTATCTTCTGCTGGCATCTGCCTTTTTGGGTACCAGCTATTTCTTCATCACCTGTCCAGAGCTAGTGGGATTCCTGAGACCTCATTCCAGCACTATCCTTGGAACAAGTTTTACCTAATTCTAACCCACCCCACCCCGACACAGTGGAAGCAAGGGAGCCTCCTGGCTCCTTGTGTGCAGACATATCTGGCGTGCTGGGAGTCAGAGTGGGTCACAGGCCTGACCCCGACCTCTGCATTGCCCAGACTCAGTGATGCTTCCTCTCTTCCCAGTGCCCAGAGCTGAGCTTGCCACTCCCAGGTACCAGCCTTCGTTATCTTCTGCTGCACATGTCTCTGTCTGTCCTTAGTTCAACATTCATTTCCCTTTCAAAAACCAAGCTTGGCTGATCAAATGGGAGCTAGCCATCCTGACAAAAACTGTTCCTGCTCCTCTTCCTGCTCAGCAAAGCCCATCATGGTGACTTAATGAAGGCAACTCTTTCTCTCCTGGCAATGTCATGACATTTAAGGGCAATGAGAGCCTCTAGTCATGTGAGACTCATGGTGGGATGTGTTTGGGCATGGTGCAGAACCCAGCAATTGTATGAAACTTCACATGGGATGTTCAGGGAAATAGGTGTAGGAAGTAGGAGAACAGGGAAAAAAAGGACCAAAGGGGTTGGTGGGATGTGAGCATTGTAGGTGTGCTCGACAGCCCCAGCATCCTGTGTGATCATTGCGGTCTGTCCTATGCTCTCATTAAATCACATTTCTTCTGTGGGCCTGTGCACCCCATTCTGAGTCTGGTTTTGGCCATCTGGTGAACCTCAGACTGAAGCAGCTGCTCAGCAGGACAGAAGGTCTTGATGCCCAGCATGGCAAAGACATGTAGGGACTGAGGGACCCGAGGGTGTTGGCCACAAGAGACCCATCAGTGTGCACACGCCTGTGTGTGGGTAGTTGGCCGTCTCTCAGGTAGACCAGCCAGTGCACAGGACAGGCAAGAAGAGCCTGGGCAAAGCTTCCCCAGGTGTGTCTCTGCAGAACCAGGGATCGGCCATGCTCTGGCTCCTACAGCTCACCAGACTGAGCCACATCTAAGGTAAAACCCCTTCAACCATGGCTTAAAGTAATTTGCCACAGCATGTGTCCTAATTTCTTTTAACTCCTGTGAGTATCCCTGCAATTGAGGCCTCCACCTTAGATGTCTGTGGTGTGTCACTTTAACACCTGGACTTGTGTGGGCTGGATAGTGTGAGAGCAGGAGCAGGGCTGTCTGATAACAAACTGATTTCCAGCTTCAAAGGAGAGACCAGTCCCCAGCCATTCCACTGAACATAATGGTACCCGACAGATGGATGTAAATGCATCTGAAGGGACAGTTAATTAACAGAGCTTTAATATCAGGAGAAGAGAGGGGATTTGTGTGGTGGGATGTGAGGGGAGTGTGGCTTACAGCCCTTGGAGCTGTTTGGCTGGAGCAGCCTCAAAATTTACCCCCAACAGCAACACAGCCTTGGAGACAGAGGGAGTGAGGACAGGGAAGGGATAAATAATGAGGCCACCACCCAGTTCAGACACAGAGTGTCTCCTGCATTCAGCTAATGGGGTTCCTAACTCCTTTGGGCAGGATTGGGGTTTTCAGCACAGGAATGTGTTTTTGAGACTTTGGGGGGACAGCACCCTAGCAACCCCAGGGACCCCCAACACCCTCAGAACCCCCTGTAGCTCCCCTGAGACCCTGCAGCCACCCCTAGCTCCCCACCTGTGAAGGGCAGCTCCAAGAGCAGCACCCCTCCCCATGCCCCCTACTTGAAAAAGGCACTTCCCACAGCAGTGCCCAGTGCCCCCAGCCCCCCACCTGCTTAGGGTAGATCCCCAGCATCCCCCCCACTCAGGCACTGTTAGGCACCCTCTGCTCAGCACCACCCATGCTCAGTGCCAAAGCCCTATGGAGTGGGAGGCGACCCCATAGCTGGTGATCTGGGGTCAGGGAGGTCGGGGAGGGCTTGGGGGGGGGGGCAGAGGTGAGGGGGAGCTGGGGATGAGGGGTTTGTGGGGTCCAGAGAGGTTGGGAGGCGTCTCAGAGAGGGATTGGGGATGGGGGTCAGGGGGGAATAGGGGGTGCAAGGGCAGGGTGTGAGGGATTTTAGGGAGTCTGAGTGGGTCTGGGGAGTCGTGGAGGCCTGGGGGAAGGGAAAGGTGGGGGGCAGTGGGTTCGGAGGGGATTTGAGGGGACAGGGGATGGTCTGTGAGGGGTCGGGGGTGGTGGTGTGAGGGGGTTGGGGCCGGGTTGGGGATGCTGGGAAGTTGTGAGGGAGCCTGCGGGGGAGGGGCAATGAGTTGGGAGGGGATATATGGGGGTCAGGGGTGTTCGGGGTTTGGGTGGGGACACTGGGGGCCGAAGTGAGAGAGTTGGGAGGGAGTTGGGGGTCAGGCAGGCCCCCCGGCATGGGGGAGTCCGGGAGGCACTTTCCCCACCAGCGCCAGCTGCGCAGTGCCCGGGTCGGGGGGCATGCCCCTATCCCCCCCAGCCCTCTTTGCCCCTCCCACCTCCTCTCAACCCCACCCCCCCCTTAGCCCCTCTCTTTGTCCCCCTCCAGCCCCCATTTTGCCCCTCCCGCCCCTCTGAGCCCCCCTCTAGCCCCCTATACCCCCCGCCATCTTCCCCCTCCCCTTAGCTGCCCTAGAGCCCATTTGCCCCCCTTTCAGCTCCCATTTGGCCCCGCAGCCCACCCCTTAGCCCCACCCTCCAGTCCCCCCTTACCGGGCCTCCCCCGACCTCCCCGGCGGTGTCATTGGCCTCGGCCACCGCCACGGTCTGGGCCCGGGAGGCCAGGAAGGGGGTGTCCCCTGACCCCTCACAGCACCACCCCCCCGAGGCTGGCCGAGCCCGCCAGCTCCCGCCCACCCCGGACTCTTCCCTTCCCCGCCGGAGGGACCCCCGGGGCCGGGCAGGGGGGCAGCGGGGAGTGGGGAATTGAGGAGGGGAGACAAAGGGACTGGGGGGGCTGGGAAAGTACGGCGGGGGAAGGGGGCACGGTGACACAAGGAGGGGCACACACACGGGGGGAGCTCTGGAGGGGACATTGTGGGGTTACAGGGAGGAGCTGTGGGGGATATAGGGGATCTCGGGTAAGGAGGGTAAACATTGGGCATTTTAGGGGTCCAGGACACTGCAGGGTGCAGCAGGATGCTCGAGGGACGGGGGGGGATGACAGACAGATGGGGGGGTCACACAGGGACACTTGCGGGGCTGGGGGGGCACAGTGGGCCAGGGGCTGAGGGGGCTGAGGGGGCACACTGATCCTCCTTGGGCCTCCCAGGGGATGTTGGGAGGGACACAGGGGGACCCCCCCATCACTCACCACCTTCACTGCAGGTGCATGTGCACGGCCCCCACGGCTGGAACTGCTCATGGGGAAGGAGGGCGAGGGGCTCTGGGGTGGGGGAACCCCAGGCTGGCGATACCAGGGGACACACAGCGGAGGGCTGGGGGCAGCCGTGGGGCTGGGGGACACCCATGATTGGTGGGGTCAGGGGGGCAGTGATGGCTTTAGACATGGCTGTGAGGCCGAGCTCCTCCGTCCATCTGTCCATCCACTGACTCTCTGGGGTTGATGGGGCTGGGAGGGGGTAATTATGAAATATTGAGCCCCCCCCAGGCCTATGGGAAGTCACATGGTATGTGTGGGGGTGTGTGGGGGGTGTGACACACACACATCCCCTCTCCTCCCTCAGGTCCCAGCAGCCGCAGGGAACCCTGCTGCCCCCCTACAGGTGTCCAGCACCCGGCCAAGCCAAGGCAGGGGGAGTGTGGGGTGTGACCCCCTCATCCTGCCAGGAAGATCCATCACTGTGACACCCTCGAAGGAAGTTCCAGGTTGAGGGGCGGGGCCCAGGCTTTATTGGGGGAGGTCACAGTGGTGGTACAGGGCTGCCATGACTGGGCCCTGCTGTATGTCCCACTGGTGATGCTGCCGTGGGCCCCGCCATGGGCCGCATGGGGGCAAAGCGCAGTGCCCCCCCAGGACACGGCGCAGCCAGGGTTGGACGCGGAACAGGCTGACATAGAAGTCCCGGGGCTGGTGGCCTGGGGGGGTGGTGACCGCAGCAGGAGCCCCTCTGCTGTGCGCCGGCCCCCCTGGCACGCATTGAAGGTGCCCCAGCTCACCACTCCCACCTGCGGGGTAGGCGTCTGGGTTGGGTGTCTGAGCACATGGGGATCCCCACAATTTTGGGGACACCCTCCCCCAATTTTGTGACTCCCCCAATTTTGAGGATCCCTACCCAATTTCATGCCCCACAATCCTACGACACGTCCCACCCATTTCGTGTCCGATTTCGTGGCACCCCCCCATACCTGAATGAACCGATGTCGCATCTCCAGGAACAGCGACCCCCCGGACTCCCCTGGGGGAGAGGGGCAGAGAAAGGGTATGAAAGAGTACCCACATCCCCTTCGCCCATCCTACACCCCCCGTGCCCCACCCCCCCAAACCTTTGCAGGTGGTGGCTTCGGGGGCCCCCCGCTCTCCTGTCCTGAGCAGAGGAACCTTGGAGTCACCACGGCCCCCACCTCCAGCCCGGCATACGGCATCCCTGCCTGCGTCGCCCCCGATGCGCACACAGCCCACTGGGTGGGAGAAACCCCAAATGAGTGTGTGCACCCCAAAACAACCCATCCCAAGGCCTCACTCAGGGCCCTCACCGCCTGCTGGTTCTTGACTTGGACGCCCATCCTCTGCCCGTCGAGCGACATGAACTCAGCTGCGACACGGGGGCGGCCCAGCAGCTCAGCCTCTTGGGAGGGGTTTTTTGGGGAGGAGGGAGCAAGATCAGCACCCCTACATCAGGGTGAGATGGACCCCCATGCAGGGGTGTGTTCCCCACCCCCCAACCTTGCTCCTCGCATGTGGTCCCCGGTGGTTTCCTCATTGCCCGGTTGGCATCTTCAGTGCAGGGGATGCAGACGCGCCTGGGGGAGGGAGGGATTGGGGAGGGAATGTCAGGGGACCCCTGGGGCACACCTTTGCCACACACACACCCCACTTCCCCACACCCCCTCTACTGACCTGGGTTTCCCAGTGCTGCCCACGTCCCGCTCCAGCTCGACCAGGGCCACATCATAGTCATAGAACTCGGGGACCCCCACGGCCCCCCCAGAGCGGACATTGAACCCCTCATGGGTCACCCAGCGCCGGAGGGGCACCTGCTCCCCCCCTGCCCCCCATCATGTCAGCAGGACAATGGGGCCCCCACAACAGTGAGAGGGGGAGAGGTGAGTGGGTTTGGGGGTGTGTCCCCCCCCCCCCTTACCCAGGTCTGCTGTCCAGATTTGGGGCGCAGGCGCCCCCAGGAAACAGTGTGCCGCCGTCAGCACCCAGCGCCCCCCAGCAGGGCTCCCCCGCAGCGCTGCTCACGTCCTGCCTGTGGCAGCACCCAAGGGTGATGGGGACCCCCGAGGTGGAACCCCCCTCCCCCCTCAACAGCCGGGTTGTCTTGGAAGGGGGAGGAGTAAGGGGGACACTGTGGGAGACATCCCCCCCAACATCCAGGTGGCCCATGAAACCCCTCCAGCCCCCGAGGTCCTCCATGGGACCCCTCTCAAACACTCAGGTGCCCCATGGGACCCCCCCCAAGACCTCCTCTGGGACCCCCCAGATTCCCTGTGGAGCCCTCCCCCAGCCCGCCCCATTGAGCTGTGGGACACAAGACACACACACACACACACACACACACACCCACACACACACCCACACACACCCACACACACACACCCATAGGAGGGTGGGGGGCGTGTGTGGGTGTCTGACCTTCAGCACAACGTGCCAGGGGGGCCGGGAGGCTCCGTGGGGGATGATGACGCCGCAGATGTCCCCGAGGTTGGTGGTGTCCAGTGCCATGTCCAGCGCCTGCCGCAGCGCTGCTGCATCTGCCAGCTTGAAGGCATGGGGCTCATCCCGCCGGTGCGAGGCCACTGCCACCAGCTCTTCCATGTCCACGTCCAGAGTCCCCACCCCAAAGGCATAGATGTCTGGGGGACACACAATACAACTCACAGCCCTTGGGGGGTGGGAAGCAGCTGGGATGGGGGTTTGGGACAGATGGGGATGGTGCTGGGGGGCTGGAAACTGGTCTGGGGCACCTGGAATAGGGCTTATGGAATCTAGAATGGGGCTTGAGGCACCTAGAATGGGATTGGGTGGCACCAAAAATGGGGTTGGAAGCACCTGGAATGAAGTTTGGGGCAGTTAGAATAGCATAGGGGGGACCAAAAATGGGGTTGGGGAGATCCTCAATGGGATCTGGGGTGCCTAGGTTCGGGTTTGGAGCATCTAGAATGGGTTTTGGGACACTGAGAATGGGGTTTGGGGCACCTATCATGGTGTTGGGGGGGTGATCTAATGTGGCTTTGGGGCACTCCAATTGAGTCTGGGGCATCTAAAAGGGAGTTTTGAGGAATCTCAGTAGGGTTTGGGGCACTTACAATGGGGTTGGAGGCACCTAAAGGGGGGTTTGGGAGCTCTTTGATAGAGGTTTGGGATGTCAGGATAGACCTGAGGGCACAAGGGGTGGGGGTTGGGTGACTCAGAAGCCACGTGGTGCGGGGGTGGGTGGGGGCAAGGTCCAGCCCTGGGAACGGGGTTGTGACCAGGAGGGCAGGAGTGGCCTGTGGTGGCCACCCCCGCAGTGGCTCTAGAGCAAACAGTGGTGGGGGCAGGTGGGGCCAAGGACACAGCGGGCAGTGGAGTGGCCTCAAACTGCCCTGAGGTCCCCAAAACCATCTTGAGGTCCCCAAACCACCCTCAGTGTCCCCAAATCCAGCTTTGAGAACCCCAAAGCCACCTTTGAAGGTCCAAAGCCACACAGAGTTGGTTCCAAACTAACTCTGAGGTCCCCAAACCATCTCTGAGGTTTGCAAACAAAGCTACTCTGGAGGTCCCCAAACAAACGTTTGAGGTCCTCAAGCACCTTTGAGATTCCCAGCCCCACTCTCGAAGTCCTCAAACCAACTTCTGATGTCCCCAAACCCATGCTGAAGTCCCCAAACAAACTTGGAGGTCCTTGAAGCCACACTTGAGTTCCCCAGTGCCACCCCAAGGTCCTCAAACCATCCCTGAGTTACCCCTAGCCACATCTCAGGGTCCTCCCATCCATCCTTGAGGTCCCCAAAGCCAACCTTGAGGTCCTCAAACAGCTTTCAGGGTCCCTGAAGCCACCTTTGAGGTTTCCAAAGCAACCTCAAGGTCCCCAAAGCCCCCGTGCCCCCCTCGCCCCCCGCCCCCGCACACACCCAGATACTCCTCCCGATCTGCCGTGATCTCCAGCACGTCCTCAATCTGGGCCACCACGTCCCGGGGGCGTCCCCCAGCGTTGAACCTGCCTGCAGGGCAGCGGGATGTGTGGCGGGGGTGCCGGTCCTCCGGGGGTCCCCGCCGCACTCCCCCCGCGCCCTCACCGTCGGTCAGCAGGATGAGGACGTGGCGGATGTCCCGCCAGGCGTCCGAGCGACCTGCCCGTGCGGCCCACTCCTTCTGCAGGAGCAGCATGCGGTGCACCTCCACCAGCGCCTCACGGACATTGGTGCCCGTCGCATTGCCGTGGTCTGTGGGGACACGGAGACCACCCCCACTCCTGGTCTGTGATGACATCACCATCTCCTCCACAGACATCAGGGGTCCCTCTCCACCCACGGGACACACCTGCCACGGTCACGTTCTCCAGGCGGCGGAGAACCTCATCGGCATCGGCTGACTCGTCCTCAGTGATGGAGACAATGACGCGGGCACGGCTGGCGAAGGAGATGACGGCAAAGCTCACAGTCACCTCGAAGCTGCTGAGCTGCAACAAGGACAGGGGCAGGTCCCACCAAGTCCCAACGGTCCTGGCAGGGTCCCAGCTCGCCCCTTGCAGCCCTAACACCATCCCACTTGTGATCCCACGCCCATCCCACCCCCATCCCATCCATTATCCCACCTGGGGTCCCACCACGATGTCTCCATGGTCCTACCATGTCCCAGTGGTATTACCAATGTCCCTGCGTTTTCCTCATGGGCCCACCTCAATGCTACCCGTGATCCCACCAGCACCCACCTGTGATCCCACCACATCTGCACTATGAACACATGGTCCACCTACCCCACTCACCCACCCCAACCCCAACCCCAACCCCACCTGTGATCCCACCATCATCCACCCACAATCCCACTGTCCCCTCACCGTCCCAGCTCTTTGCTGGCAGTCCCTC
The DNA here is from genome assembly GCA_027925045.1 of Hypotaenidia okinawae. Taxonomy (NCBI): domain Eukaryota; kingdom Metazoa; phylum Chordata; class Aves; order Gruiformes; family Rallidae; genus Hypotaenidia; species Hypotaenidia okinawae. Next base: position 29,790 of record BSDF01000014.1, on the reverse strand, counting down.
CCTGTGCCCCACCATGGGGCCCTGACACATCACCCCCCTGCACCTCCCCCACACCCCACCCTGCCCACGATGGCAGCCGCGCACTCCCTGAAGAGCAGGAAGCTGGAGTGGGCGCTGCCGGAGGCATCAAGGAGCAGGTAGAGCTGGAGGGAGCCCTCGGCACTCAGCACCACACGCCGGGCCAGGGACGAGCCTGGGGGAGCCCAGGGGATCACACCATGTGTGCACCTCCCACACACACACGGTGGGGGGGGTCACTCACTCCCCACCCTCATTTGGAACCCACCGTTGTGGGGATGGGCACCCGCCAGTGCCAGGACAGAGCCCAGAGAAGCTCCAAAGCCCTCTGTGACGTCCTCAGGGAGGTCGTGGGCGTAGGGGTCTGAGGGGGCAGGGAGGAATGGGGGGGACACAGGAAAATGGGAGGGAGCTGGGGGGAATGGGGGGGTGCAGGGGGAGGAATGGGGGGACACAGGGAAAATGGGAGGGTGCAGGGGACAACAGGGTGGGGGGAAGACACGGCAGGCACAGGTGGGCACAGGGCACAACACGGGGAATGGGAGTGATGGGGGCAGGGATGGGGACACGGGGGAGACACGGGTGGGTGGAGGGATGGACCCCTCTGTGCGGGGTCCCTCGGGGGCGGGGTCAGGCGTGGTCACGCCCACTCACGGCGGCAGGAGGGCTCGGGGCCGGACCAGCGTCCCGTCTCCAGGCAACGGCGGCGCGCGGGGCCCAGCAGCATCAGCCCCGCCCCGCAGCGTACGTGCACCACAGCTCCCCGATGCCGGCCACGCCCACTTGTCACCCCACCGGCCGGGGCCGGGGCCGGAGGACAGTCACCCTCTGCCGGGGCAAAGGGGCACCTCAGGGGAGGGGGCACGGCCCCCCTCATGGGGACCCCCAATAACCCCCGACTACCCAACCACCGGGCCCTCCCCCGAACCCCGGCATCCCCCAACCACCGCGACACGGGCTCTTTTGGGGGCGGGGGAAGGATTCTGGGGGTCCTAGGAGGATGTGAGGGACGATCTGGGATCTCCCAGGGGATTTGGGGCTCCCGAGGGGTGACTGAGGGGTCCTCTGTGATCCCCGGGGGAACCTGGAGTCCCCGAGGCTCCCAGGGGATTTAGAACTCCCGGGGGGGTGAGGCTGGGGTCTTTGTGGTCCCCGGGGTGTGGATTTGGGTGTCCCGCGGAGGGAGAGTTGGGGTCCCCAGGACGATCGTCGGGGTGAATTCGGGAGGATTTATTGCACTCAGGTGTATTTTTGGGGGGGAGGGAGGGGGGTGTGATAGATTGTACCCCCTGCCCCGGGACGCCGCGTAGGGGGGAGGGGCTGGTCTTACCGCCGTCATCGCAGACGGGGCTGCTGCCGGTCCAGAGCCCCCCAGGGCGGCACCGCCGCCGCTCGGGACCCCGCAGGGTAAGCCCGTCGTCGCAGTCGAAGGTCAGTTCGGTACCGGGGGGTGGGAGCGGCGGCGGGGGAAGAACGACCCATGCGGGAACGACAGCGGCGGCGGGCAATGCACCTCTGTGAGGGGGCAGAGGGGTGTGTGAGGAGGAGGGGGGTGTCTGCCCTTCCCCGGCTCCCCACCGGGGTAGCACTCACCTCTGCAGACCACGGGGGTCTCTTCCCCGGCGGGGGGCAGCGGCCGGGGCGATGCCGGGGCGGTGGGTAGGGGTAGGTGCCCGGTGGGCAGCGAATCCCGGCGGCGGTGCAGGTAGGGGTGGCGAGGGTAGAGGGGGCTGGGACGGACCGGACCCCCCCGGGGGGAAGGAGAAGAAGGAAGGGGAGGACGAGGAGAGTGAGCGGTTCGGGAGCCATGGCCGGGGTGCCAGGAAACCCGGGGGGTGGGGGGAAAGGGGCGGGAAAATGTGAGGGGCGGGGCCATACAGAGCGGTCACGCCCTCGAGGTGGGGCTGACGTGTGCTGACACCCCCATCGGGGGCAGTCAAACCCACACCCCCTTCCCACATCCACCCACACCCGAGGAACCTTTGGAGGAATAAGGGGCGGGTTTATGGAATAAAGCAGTGGGCTGTAGTGTGGAAATGGTGCTTTGCAGGGCAGCAAATGTGATTTATGGCACAAAAGTGGTGTTTTCATACAATGGAATGGTATAAGAAGATGGGAGGAACTGTGCAGGCACCAGGGTCAGTCAGTGAAGAAGGGAGGGGGTGAGGCGCTCCAGGCACCAGAGAAAAAGACTCCCCTGCAGCCCGTGGTGGGAGTGGGTGTACCCCCGCAGCCCATGGAAGATGCGGGGGAGCAGCGACGCTACCTGCAGCCCATGGAGAGGCCCCACACTCGAGCAGGGGGAGACACGATGAAGACACTGTGAGCTGTGTTGGAGCAAGCTTCTGGCAGGACCTGCAGCCTGTGGAGAGAGAGGCCCACGCTGGGGCAGGTTTGCTGGGGGGACCCGTGACTCCATGGGACACCAGGCTGGAGCAGTCTGGGCCCGAGGGACTGCGCCCCATGGAAGTGAGCCATGCTGGGGCAGCTGGTGAAGCCCTGTGGGATCCCTCCAGGGTTTTACAGTGTGGAGTTTGTACTGGTGGAAGTGCTGCAGGTTAGAACAGCAGCAGTGGTACTAACTACCCTCACAAACCCCTCCACGTGTGAAGCCAAGGATTGTTCAGGGGTAGTGCACCCAATGGGCACCTGGCAGCTCTCACCCTCTCTAACCTGCCGGTTAAATACAGCCAGGCACGTTTAGCTCCACCTGTGTTCACAGGAATCTTGGAGGAAGAAAACTCTGACTGAAGGAGGAATCTGCGGGATCAACAATCCTCCTGCAGCAGTGGCATCAGAATCAAAGTGAAGAACTGTGGTGCTTAACTCCAGTTCTAATACAAGTCTCTGGCCAGAAAGACTCAGAGTGGCCGTGCTGCCCAGCCTTCATTGGATACACTGGAGGTATGGGAATATGCCCCTTAAACTTAGCTCCTCTGGTTATGCATGGGATGGAAGCGTAATTAGAAAATGAGTGGAGCTGGGACAACACAGGCTTCCACAGCTGCTGGGAACAGTGAGACTGGAAATAAAAGTAGGATGCTGGGTAATTAATGAATCCACTCACCAGAAGCAACTCAAATCACTGTAACTGCACTAGAAACAACAAAGAAACAGAAAAAATTCTGTGTCATAGAAAAATGAGACTGTTAGGCCTATTAGCCTAACTCCATCTCAACGCAGGCTCTTAGGTAATTCTGAATAGAGGTCAGCCCCAAGTGCTGTTTCATCTGTCACACTCCTTCAAGCGGGTGGAATCAGTAATGCAGACCAATTAAACCTAGCAGCAATTAAACCCGTGTTTGCCATTCCTGAGTACATTTTATGCAAGATGGTCAGCGTGGTTACATACACAGACCCTCATCTCTCCAAAACAATCTAAAAGAGATGTTATTGGTTTCTTAGGAGCAGGACTGTGAGTCTTAAACAGCATAGATGCTGAAATACTTGCTAATAAATCAACACCAACCAGTGCCTTAAAAGCATTGAAATACACTTTACAATCTTCTCTTACAGCTCTGGAGACCAATCAGTGGCTTTTGTCAGATATCTTGCCTCAGTGGGGAAAGGTAAATGAAAGAAACCACCAGTCGACTGCAGATGCTACTCAGTGCTACTCAAAATAATGTCTCTTTAGCTCTTAGTTGTATCCAACTGTTAGAAATGCCAAAGGTTCTAAGAAAGGACTCGAGGTAGACACTTTAGTGAAGCAGTAATTTATTATATGTTCTTGCAAGAGTGGGTGACCTAACAAAGTAGGCACACCTTTGGTCAGAGTTTTTAGCATTTTTATACCATATCCCCATCCGAAATCATTAGATTACCTCATACACCTATACATATTCATGACCTGTCCCGCTTCGTATTAAAATTAGTCCCAAGAAGTCATTTCCATAAACTCCTCCCAACTACGCCTGAGCACTGTCTTGTGGTGGTGGTCGTCAGGGGGTCTCAGTGATGAAGGCTTGAAGTCTTCCTCAGGTTGAACTTTTCACCTCCTTCCCTTGGCACATGCGTAGTTGTGATTGTTCCAGGTGGCACAATTATAATTGGGATGTCTCCTTCTTATCAGTCCTGGGTCCACTATAAATTATCTCAAGAACATTGATCACTCCAAACTAACTAGGAGTTGTTCGAGTGAGATGGAGTTGTGCAAGGTCGTCTTCTGATACAACCACTATGGCATTTCAAATCATCCTGTTAGTAAGCCCCCTTCAACAAGCATAAGTCCTCCTTTGCAAACATTTTGTTAGCAAGTGCCCCTTAACCCTTTGTAAGCATCTTGTTAGTAAGTCCCCCTTTAACACAAACAGCAGTAATAGCAAGAAGTACAATATTTCAGCAATGTTGAGACATATGTCCACTGGTACAGGCATTCGCTGAGGGACACAGTCCTTCACAGCACCCTGTGGCTCGGCATTGCCATTTATAGATGGTGTCCTGTGATGGATGGAGGATAGAGGTAAAGCAAGGGGGAAGGAAAAGAAAAGTGTGTGCACAATAATTCACTAGCAACAATCAAAACATTCAAACAATTGACATTTCCAATAATCAATAATAACTGTTAACATTTGATAAACATTCATTAAACACTGTATGTATCCCAAGAACACATGAACTAAAAAGTTTCCCTCCCCTGTTTCCTTATGGATTAAGTGTTTCAAAATTCACGATCTCAACTTAGGCACTTTCATGTCTATCAGGGTACTAAGTTATAAGTATTCCTTTTGTCCGGGACAAATGTTTCTTGTCCGTATAGTGGGACTTAATTAGGACATAAAGTTTGTTGAAGGAATCCAGAGCCCCCATCCAGGCTTTAGTTTTAATTAGGCAGCAGCACCTTTCCCGTGAGCTGTGTATTCTAATTGGGAGATAGGTTGAGCCATAATTCTTTTAACACAATTAACAGCAAAACTTCCTTATCTTCCCAAATTCCTTTACGAAGGATTTATGATGAGATGGCCTGAGTCCTTCGCCTCTCAATTCAGAAAAAAAATACAATAAACCTTTTTAATTTGTAAAAGCAACATTTCCCTGCATTTTCCACACAACCTCAATTGTGGATGCGATCTAGAGTAGCTGCAATTAGACGGGAAGGTGAGGAAGGCATCCTACTGACGTACAGAAATAGACTCTACAACCCGAAAGTTATAAAGTAGGCATGTTTATTGTGCGCAGATACACGGGGGATCTCTCCACCACAAAACGTGCATCCCGGAGGTAACAAAACCATCCTGTATTTATACATTCAAATCATGAATATTTTATTGTTGCCTATACATATTCATCACCTAAACCTGCCTACTCTCGCTTCACATGCTAATTAGCTTGTCAGTCTCTTGCGCTTGCGCAGATCCTTCCAAAAATTGTTGGCAAAGGTCTTCTAATCATGGACAGTGGTCCTGGGATGAAGATCATATGTCTTCCTCATAATGTGCTCCTCACCCTTTACTTGTAATGTGATGATCTTGCAAGCTTGCAGTGTTCTTTTCACGATGAGTTGATTTATGTCATTAGCCATCTGATTTCCTTTAGCAAGGACTCTTACAGACATGGTTGTAATGGGTACCATCTTTTCCTTGAATTCCTGTTCTCTCCAACCACTCTCTTGTAATGAGAAACAGGCTTCCTCACCCATAGCTATCTCTTTAAACTATGCAGTTACCTGACTTAAATTCTATGACTATTCTTCCAAGTATACATATGTGATTGTGTTTAGCTTATCCTTTCTATTTCTATATGGCCCCATATATCACTACCCACTGGAATTTGAAAGGTACTTTGGTTCAATGCAACTGAATTTCAGAGAAAATTCCAATCCTGGTGCTATCCAGTTAATTTCACCTACAACCCCACTGACGACAAAACCACAACTTTTGTCTTAACCATATATATTGGTTCGGTATATACCATATGCCAAATTATTGCACTGGTCTTAAATGTCTGCAATAATTGATGGGGGTAAATCGGAAGTTAAATTTATGTTCACATTTTAAAGAAAGGTTTAGCACTCAAGAAACATTCCCAGGATGATAAGGAAGTGATGTGCCAAGCATCCTTGTTGCCAAAAGTTCCAAAACATTCTTTCCTCACAGTAAGTTCCAAGGTAATCTTGAAAGTTGGTACCATTAAGGGAGCCTGGCGTTCTAACTCTGAGTGAGCGGCATGGAGGATGGAGTGGAGTGGAGATGCCGCAGCTAGGCTCTGTGATAATACAGGAACTTGAAGGTTAAACAGAACCGACAAGCTGCCTATTTGCTACCCTAAGCCAACAATCTCACGTATTTGACAAAATGCTGTCCTCTAGTAAACTTTGCTCATTATAATGTCATTATAATATGAAAACACACCTCCATTAACCCTAAAGGACTCTTTGGCAATATACCGGGCAACCCTACCTTAGGGCTCCCTCCCTGATCTAACCTTTCAGATCAGTCATCGCCAGTCCTCCCAGTGGGCAATCATTAACCCCAAGGGACTGTCTGGCAGTATACCTGGTAGCCCTACCGTTGGACCACCCATGGGATCAGAAGGCTTGCTTTTCTTCTGTCCCATCTTCTGAGGTGCCCCTGTACACTCACACACACACTCCCCTCAGTCATGGCCCACGCCCTTGCGGGCAATGGGAACCGCACTACCAGAGGGTCCGCACTCGCTTCACCCGGCGGACTACTAAGTCCAGTGGATGCCTCAGTCAGTCGCATCTCGGGAAACCCACCCCGACCAAACGGAACAACGCAATACTTACTCAATCCTGAGTCTTCGTTCGGATCTTTGTGCACAAAAATTATGGGGTACCACGGATTCTTTTGCCTGCTTACCCAAATTTAAAGTTTGGATGTACAGGATTTTGGACAAAGAATTAGACACCTGAGGGCCATCCGAAGATGGGGTGCCTCCCTCGAGCTCAGATTCCAGACCAAATTGTCCTGTATCCGAGTCACAGCACCAAATTGTTATGAATGATGGTGACAAATTGTTCACTCTAAATTAGAGTTTCCAAATCGAATTTATTTGAGCAAGCGATAAACAGGCAAAACAGCGCTGGGCGGCCGGGGAGACTCCTGCTCCACCAATGGCGTGCACTCACCCCCGCCAGAGTCCCCTTTTTATAGCCTGGTTGTTCCGGGTCTACATGGCATATCTAGGGGGTCAGCTTGGGCCCTCTGGTGGTCGTGAGGATGAAGGCTGTAGTCTTCCTCTGCATTGTGGGTTGTGATCTTGCTGAGCAAACACTACACGTGTTCTTATCTGGGCATTTCAGTTGCTGCTATTGTTCGCTTAACAGGAAGATACTACAGTTGTCTGCTCAGCAGGATGTAGTGATTTGAGGTGTTCCAGTCACAAGGTTACAAATGTAGAAAGTCTAGCAAGTTGTTCCACCAGTTTGATTAACAAATTCACAGTGGTAGATATAGCAGCCACCCCTCACCTTTCCTCACCTCTCTCTCTCTCTCTCTCTCTTCCTCTTTCCCACTCTATCTCTCTTTTCCACCCTTTTCTCCTTCTTCCCCTCTTTTTCCTGCACTTTTGTTCCAAATAAAGCAACCTTAACCTTGACTCCGTTTTGAGTCTTAATTCTGTTCTCTGAGAATTTAATTGAGAACTTATCACAATAAAACACCTGACAATTGGATGTCACTCAGGGGTTAAGCCCAGCCACCCCCAGCCACCCAGAGCCATCTGAGGTTTGGTTGGAACGCAAGGGGGTTTAATCCCTGCCAAACTAAGTCTCGTCCAGGTTGTGGATTGTGACATTAAAATGGTGTAGTTGGCAGGATGTGGATTGTGACATATGTGTCAGGGAAGGCAGCAGGCCTGCCAGCGGCCTGGCTCTCTTCACCAAAGACATAGGCCCTGACAATATCCTCATGTTCCTATGAGACAGGAAAGTTACTCATGCTGAGAGGTTTTTGGTAATCACATTCTCAAAACACAGCGGCCTTGAAGGCAGGGGTACAGGCTACCCTAAACCAAGAAGGAGTTATGGGAAGGTACTTGGGAGTAATGGAACATGTTAAGAACCAATCATAATAAGATGGTCAAAACAGCAGGTGTGCGGATGCCTTTAGGCATCAAAGGTAAACTGACATGTTTAGCTATAAGATGTGTTTATCAGAACTCGTTATAATCACTAACCAATCAGTGGGGTGTGAACAGTGTGTGTTACCCATTAGCAGTTTTGTAGCTTGCCACATTTGCAGTAATAAAGGTATATAATCTGTGGGATTTCACCCAATAAAATGGCTTCACCTAAAATTCATATGGGATTGCGTGTTGCCCATTGCCGATCTCCCCAGGTATAGGCCCAACAGGATGAAGGCAAATGGCAAACTATTCGTGTTGACACATGTGGAATGGGAACCCCAGGGTTTCGTTTGTGCAGGTAACACCATCAGAGCCCAAGGCATGTGTTGTGACACTGAACAGAGTTTTTGTCATTTTGAAATACATCCCGATGAATCCCCTAAATTGTGCTTGGAAAAGGATGTGTTTGTGTGAGATTCCCTGGTGATCTTGTATTCATAGATGGCTTTACTATACGCACAAGAAATCACTCAAACATTTATTCTTGTAACTTCACTACAGTTGTAGGATGCAACTTTGATTATTCAACTCCCAAGCTGTCACCCCAGTCCTGATCATGCATAGGGGTGAAACCAGCCCTGGGGCCAGAGGGCAGGCAGTGCCCAGCACTGGCATCGGAGTGCCAGGAGGAGCTGGGCTTCCATTCCAAGCACTTCTGAAGCAGCCTGAACCCCCGCATATGCTGCCAGTATTTCCTTTTCTGTTGGTCTGTAACTGGCCTGAGATCCTTTCTAGCCCCAACTCCAAAACCACAGTGGCCAGCCTCTAGTCTCCCCTTGTGCTTTCTGACAGAGACTCCAGGTATGTACGACGATCCACAACCAGAGAGACTAATTTGGCAGAGGTTAAACCCCCTTGCATTTCAACCAACCTCAGATTGCTCTGTGTGGCTGGGGGTGTCTGGGCTTAACGCCTGAGTGATGTCCAATTAAATGTTTCATTATGACCAGATCTTTGCAATTCTCAGAGAACAGAATTAGGTTATGCTCAAAACGGAGTCAAGGTTCAAGTCACTTTATTTGGCCCACAACAAATGTGCAAGAGAAGGGGGAAAGAAAGAGAAAAGAGTGGAAGAGAAAGAGAGATTGTTAAGGCATATTTCTAGTATGGCTATTCTCCCCAGCTGCAGTGTAGAGCACATAATTTACATCTGTCCCTGTCCAGAATGGCCCAAGGGCTACTGCACACACTGTCTCCTGCTTGATGTGTTCAAAGGCTTGTTGCTGTTCCAGGCCCCATTGGAAATCATTCTTCTTCTGGGTTACACAGTAGAGAGGGCTCACAATAAGACTACAGTTGCGGACACGCTTTTGCCAGAAACCCACAGTGCCTAACAGAGCATGTGTCTCTTTTTCTTCGAGGAGACATCGCTGCTATTTTACTGGTAACGTCCATGGGGACAATTTCTGTCCTGCAATTTTATTCCTGTCATTGTTGAGCCCTGGCTAAAGGCCAGACGCCCACCAAAATCAGTCTATTGCTCCCCTTCTTAGTTGGGCAGGGGAGAAAAAATATAATTGGGCAGCTCAAGAGATGAACTCGTTAATGACACGGGCAGAACAGACTCAACACAGAGTGCAGGAGAGAAAGTGATCTGATTTATTACACTGCACTAAAGAGAAACAGTGACAACCCAGACTCAGGAGTGCAACCAACAATCTTCAAACAAATGCAACCAGGCAAACACTTTCCCCCCTCCACTCCCTCCTCAGCAGGCTTTAGTTAGAAGTTTGCTCCCTTCTTCCCTCCCGGTCGCAGCCCAGGAGGGGCAGGGACTGGGGAAATGGGGGTCTGGGTAACACCTTCCCCCCACCCCTCCATTCTAAAGCAGACTGCCCTTTAGCCAGGAGTTTGCTCCCTTCTTCCCCTCTCCTGCTCGCAGCACAGGACAGGGGGCAGGGACTGGGAGATGGGGGTTCGGTCAGTCCCTTGCAAGATGGTTTCCTTCTCGGCCGGGATGGGGGCATCCATCCCACACCCCCTCCCCCTGCTGCACCGTGGGATCTCACCCATAAGAGCCAGTCCTCCAGGAACTTTCTCCAAGGCAAATCTCTTCCCACCAGGCTCCATCTCTGCTCTGGCAGGCAGCAATCAATCCCAGTGTCTCTCAGTCCCAGTCCTTCACGGGGCTATGATGCCTCCCCCAGCAAACCCGTTTGGCTCATCTCTGTAGGTCGCTTGTGCAGGCAGGGGCTCATCCCAACGTCAGTCACAGCATCTTCTCTGTGTCTCCCCCGGCTCCATCCAGCGTGGAGCTGAGCCTCTCCACCGGGCAGGCCGGGTCTCTGCCTCCTCCATGGCTCCTTTCCTCCGGCTACTCCACGTGCTTCAGCTCGGGCTGCAGGGGCATCTCTCTTCTGGCACCTGGGTGCCTCCTCTCCCAGCCTGCCCGGCCTTTTGTGTCTGCAAACTGCTTACATTTATATGCAAATAGCCATCCCAATGCCCTGAACGGGCCAGCACTGCGGCCTTCCTGGCACTCCGTGTTCTGGTGGCCAAAATGCAGCCACTTCCGAGTCCTTTTCTCTCCTGTATGTGATTCTCAGAGGTGCTACCAGCAGGCTGGCAGAAGATTCCAGCAGCCATTTTCTGCAGCCCCTGGCCCCTCTCTCTCAGCACCCAACTATGCACAACCGCAACAATTCCTTAAAACTGGATTTCCTGAGCAGGTCCCTTGACCTTACTTTGTTTGATGGCAAACCCAGTTTTTAGCAGAATCTGGATTATTTCCTTCCCTTTCTCAAGAACTCCCTCTGCTGTGTTGCCCCATACAATGATGTCATCAATATACTGCAGGTGCTCTGGGGCTTCACTCTGTTCTAATGCAGACTGGCTCAGCCCATGGCAGATGGTGGGGCTGTTTCCACCCCTGGGGCCATCGATTCCAGGTGTACTGGATTCCCTTCCAAGTGAAAGCAAACTGTGGCCTGCACTCTGTCATCAAAGGAATTGAGAAGAAAGCATTTGCAGTGTTGATTGTGGCATAACACTCAGCTGTTTTTGACTCCAGTTCACACTGGAGTTCTAGCATGTCAGAAACAGCAGCACTCATGGGCAGCGTGACTTCATTCAGGCTACAATAGTCCAGTTGTGGAAAACGCTGAATTGTTGCTTTTGCAAACTGAAATTTTGTATTGTATATTCTTTTACTGACTTATGAATTAAGACTGCCTTATCAGAAATACTTTGTAGGGAATTTAGGATAGTACATCAAATAAGATGGGATATTGTTAATATAGTTTTTGCTGTTAGTTGTGTTAAAAGAATTATTGCAAAATCTCTCTCTCAAATAAGGGTTCAATTCAAATACATAGCTCTGCTAAAAGATAAAGATGATCCTGGAAGGAGTTAAAAAGTGACTGAGGTCATGGGTTGGAACCTAAGGAAATGCAGCTCAGCAAACAGGCCAACTGATACTGGGCACAAAATTACCCTATCAAGGCAAACAGGTAAAGCTGTGGGGTCTTGATACCATCTCTCTGGGACAATGCCTGTAACTTTGGCCACACTGAGGCTGCCAGATTTCAAAATTAACAGGTGACCCCGTATGGAGCTTTAACTTCCTCCAACCCTAGGCCTCTGCCCCACTACTCAATTGCCAGGACATCTGCATGTTCAAAGGGCACAGACAAGAGGGATATGCAACAGTTTGGTGTTGTAGAAGATAACTTTGTATTCTGAATAAGTTAAAGTAAACCCAGGACTGATAAGGAGGAAGCACCCCAAGGATGACTGTGCATATCTGGAACAATCACAACTATGCATGTGCCAGGGAAAGGAGGTGAAAAGTTCAACCTGAGGAAGACTTTGAGCCTTCATCACTGAGACCCCCTGATGACCACCACCACAAGACAGTGCGCAGGTGCAACTGGGAGGAGTTTATGGAAACAACTTCTTGGGACTCATTTTAATACGAAGCGGGACAGGCCATGAATATGTATAGGTATAGGAGATAACCTAATGATTTTGGACAGAATTTTGTATAAAAATGCCACAAACTCCAACCAAAAGTGTGCCTACTTTGTGAGGTCACCCGCTCTTGCAAGAACGTATAGTAAATTACTGCTTCACTAACGTGTCTACCTTGAGCCCTCTTTTTTGGACCTTTTTGCATTTCTAACACAGTGTCAGCCTCCACTCTCCACTGGACTTCCACACTGGCCAGATTGGACTGCTGAAGGCTGAGCAGGTTCTATCAATCACTCCTGACTCTCCAGTTTTAAGGAATTGTTGCGGTTGTGCATAGTTGGGTGCTGAGAGAGAGGGGCCAGGGGCTGCAGAAAATGGCTGCTGGAATCTTCTGCCAGCCTGCTGGTAGCACCTCTGAGAATCACATACAGGAGAGAAAAGGACTCGGAAGTGGCTGCATTTTGGCCACCAGAACACGGAATGCCAGGAATCAGTTTCTGAATGGGAGTCAGGGAGTCTCTGTTGGTGTGGTATTGGTGTCTGTGCACCATCATGGTAGCAGTTGGTACCTGCTGTTCTTTGACCTTCAGCAGCCCCCCAACAGAAGAGACAGTCCTCTGTCTCTAAGGCAGCTATCCCAAAAGCCCACTAGTACCCTTTTGGGTCTTTGAAGTACCCTCTCCTGAGAAAGTCTATGCCCAGGGTGCACAGAGCCTCTGGGCCAGTCACAATGAGGTGCTTTTCCCAGTCATTCCCAGTTAGACTCCCTTCAGCTTCCAGTCGAGTCAACTGCTGGGATCTCCCTGTCACTCCGGAGATGTAGATGGGCTCTGACCCTCCTGAGCCTGATGGTGTTGGGGTGCACTGGGCACCGGTGTCTACCAATACTTGGTACTTCTGTGGATCTGATGTACCAGGCCATGGGATCCACACAGTCCAACAGATCTGATGATCCCTTTCCTCCACCTGGCTGGAGGCAGGGCCCCTCTAATCTTGCTCATCGTAGTTGCTGTCTACTTCTCGCAAAAAGATTTAGAGGTCCCTTCATATGATTAAGGGCCTGGAGCATCTGCCCTGTGAGGAAAGGTTGAGGGAGCTGGGGCTGTTCAGCCTTGAGAAAAGAAGACTGAGAGGGGATCTGATCAATGGGGATCAATAGCTGAAGGGTGGGACACAGGGGGACATGGGCAGCCTCTTCTCAGTGTCTGTGGGGACAGGACAAGGAGCAATGGCCTCAAGTTGGAGCACAGGGAGTTCCACCCCAACATGGGAAAGAACTTCTTCCCAGTGAGGGTGAGGGAGCCCTGGGCCAGGCTGCCCAGGGGGTGTGGAGTCTCCTTCTCTGGAGAGATTCCAGCCCCGTCTGGACACCGCCCTGTGTGCCCTGTCCTAGGGACCCTGCTTTGGCAGGGGGTTGGACCCCATGGGCTCTGGAGGGCCCTTCTGACCCCTACGGTTCTGTGATTCTGTGATCACATGAGACGTGTGCTGAGGAAGAGCCCATATGAACTTGTCATTCTCTTTCCTCTTCCCTGCTGGTTGCGTTTTCTTTGCTGTCACACAGTCTGTCAGACAGGCTTTAGAGATGGTGTGCTTTTTATCTTCGTACTTAGAACATAGATAAACAATATGACAATGTTTAGTGTGATGTTAAGGAAAAGAGATTAGACAAATGACTGGTAATCAATAGGTCTTTTATGTCATCAGATGTGACAGTGAAATACCTCTCTTGATTTTGAATGATGTCTGGGGTTATAATTCGCAATCTGATCTTTACAATTCTGTATCAATGGGATTAGTATTCTGATATTTATATTCCTTGTGCTGGAAAAGTATAAAGAAATCAAAGAATGGATTAAAAAAATCTGTCCTCATAAAATAAGTGTGTGCGTGTGTGTGTGTGTGTGTGTGTGTGTGACTGTGAAGAAGGTGATGTGATGGACCCAAGTTGGAGAACGTCAGACTATCTTCATTGCTTCCTTGAATGAAAGGGCCACATCTGTGGGTGAGGGGAGAGCAGTGGGTGCATTTCACCGGAACACCGCCAAGGCTTTGCATGCCATCCCCCACCAGAGTCTCTTCTGCAGAACAAACATGCTGGAGGGATTGCTCAATGGGAACCTTTACGATACCCAGCAAGAGCCAACCCAAATTCCTGCTCCTGGCGGGGATGAGCACCTGGGAGTGACACAGCTTGGGGGTATCCTGTCTGGGTTACAGCTCTGCAGAATGATTTATCCTGTGCATGTATTACAGGACACGAGTTTTGGGATTAGGTATATAAACCTGTGTTTACATAGAGGCAGAGAACATGCTGTCACCTGGCTCCTCCATGTCCCTGGAGACCTGAGAATTCTTGTATCAACCTCACAGTTCTGGAAAAGAAGACTTCTTGCACAGTTGTTACAGAGAGACTGTTCCTAAATATGTTTCAACTGTTGCCTCACATCTTCATTCAGAGGAGGATGCAGTCACCCCACAGAAGTGGCCACTGCCTCCAAGATATATAGGCTGAGCTACAGCCCTGACATGGGGCAGGGAAATGTGACCAAGGAACTACGTGAGCCTTTCTGAGCGGAAGCTGGAGGCCAGGCAGAGAAAGCCAAGGCATCTATCTGGCTTTAGACAACTAAGTTGTCTCTCTTGACTTGACAAGCCAGCCTGGGCAAGTGGCCCCAGTGTATCCCACACTATTCTCATCCCAGCCTTCCCCAACAACTAAAACATCTGGAATTTACTTGCAGGCCATGAGAAAACCTGAAGATGCTTCTGGAACCCAGATACATTTGGATTAAGGCAGTTTGAACTCTCCAAAAGAGCAGTTCAATGTCTTTGTCCACTTGCTTCCACCCATGAATCGAGGGAGCTCCTGACTTCAGGGTGTTATTTGCTGTGTGCAAAGAGCAAATATGGACCCAGACGTCCATGCAGGGAGAACTTGGAGGGGTCCTGGCATCTCTGTTTGACACAGAAATGTGTTTCCTATTGGTCAAATTATGACCATTTGTCGTGGTTTCCCCCGGCTGTGGGCTGAGATCCACGCAGCTGCCTGCTTCTTAAAGTAAAAGAGCAGGGGAAGAGGGAAAAAGGGAAAGGGAAACAAGGGAAGGGAAAAGGAAGGGGCAAATAACTCCAAAACCAAGAACTAAGAGGCCCGTGGGTTGGGATAAGGAGAGTTTACTGAGAGAACAGAAAGATCAAATATCCCAATGCTAACAGGACTTTAGAGCAAAAGAAGATGAAACTCTTGATCCCCAATGCAGTTTCTCCCCGACCCACACAACTCAGGTACCACCCAGAGCTGTCCCGGAACCCGACCGTCCCCCCAAGCAGCACGCGTCCCGCCACCGCCCCTCTTCTTCCTCCCCTCAGCCCCCCGTTCTCCTGGGCAGGACGTCATTGCCATGGAATACTCTCTTTGGCCCATCTGGGTCACCTGTCCTGGCTTCGCCCCTCCTTTCTCCTGAATAGAGAAATAGGAAGAAGCTGAGAAAGTCCTTGACTGTCTGACTGCAACTAAGAACATCAGGGTGTTCTCAGCACTGCTTTCATTGTAACTCCCAAACACAGCATCCCATCAGCTGCTACAGATGAAGTTAACTCTATCCTGACTGAAACCTGGACATTTCACTCCAGAAATATAGATGGGCCCTGACCCTTCATAGTTCGATGGTATTAAAGTGCACCGGGCACCGGTGTCTACTGACACTTGGTACTTCTGTGGATCTGATGTGCCAGGCCAACAGATTCACACAGTCTAAAAGATCCGACTGTCCCTTCCCTCCACCCAGCTGGAGGCAGGGCCCCTCTAATCTTGCTCATCGTATTTGCTGTTTACTTCTTGCAGAAAAGACTTAGAGGTCCCTTTAAAAGGATCACAGTTGCAATCACACAGTCTGGTGGGCTGTCTACTGGAAACTGGCACAGCATTCCTCCCAGAAATATCTCTTTTTCTAACTGTTTTGCCTTGCAGCTCATTCACTCAGGTTTCCCATCCCACCTCCTCAGGTCATCGCCACGATCACTCAGATAGAACCACAGGATGCTCATGGTGAAAACTTTTTATTAGCTCTTTCTGGAACAGGGGAAGGACTAATTCTGATGGCTGATAGCATGGTCTGCACAGGTGGGCACTAGGACAAAATTTCTTAAAGTCTCTGGACCTTCTGGGACAGTTTCTCCACAGCTGTGAGAGAAGGGAAGAAGAAAGATTTTCTTACTATAGAGTGAGCCAGCCAGCCAGCCACCTCATCCAGTGTTGGTGCTTTCTGCCTTCTCTTGTCTATTATGGACAGTGAGTTGGCATATGACACTGGTGAACTCCACACAAACTTACGCCACGTGGGTTGGGAACATTGGATTTCATCAGGATCAGGGGGCAGCTGCGAATCATCAGGGTCACAGCAAACTACATCTTGGATGGCTAATTCCCTAAGTACTGAATACCTCGCTCCATGGTTGTCCACTTGCCTGGCCAAAACACATCTTCAAGGAACAGGTCCCTTTCCCTTAAACTTGACAGAAGGTGCCTCCAGAGGCTGAGGGCTTGGGACGTCTTTCCAATCACCTTGTTGATGGCTTCTTCTGTGGACAGGGATCCCAGCTGCTTGGTCTCCCTGACTTCAAATCCCAGGCCGCTGGCCCCATTGTCCCAGCATTGGAGTAGCCAGGTGATGATGTGCTCCCTTGGAAGGTGGCTGAAGTCTCTTCTCATGTCTCTCAGCTCACTCAAGGAAAAGGATCAGGTTATAACCTCCAGTACTGCCTCTTCTTCAGGTTCTCGTCATGGTCCCGGTTCGTTATCGTCTTTCACGATGCAGACTGATTTCTTTGTGTATTTCTTCTTCTATACAGGGGAGACTGATATAGGCACTGCTTGGCTTTCTGGCTCAGCTACAGAGTTGGCCTCTGAGGCTTGAGTAGCCATAGTGCCTGTTGCAGGGGTTGGAGGAGCTGCAGTCTCTGAGGTCTGAGTAGTGACAGTGCCTGCTGTGGGGGTTCTTTCTGGCTCAGCGACTGTGATTGGATGGACAAACCAGCCAAGGCATCCTGCTGTCCTCAGGTGTGCAGCACAAAGGAAACCCCTGTCATTACATACAGGGAGATGCTTCTGGACATCATCAGCCCCAGGTGTTCTCAGGCAGCCTTGCCATTGGCTGCCTGTCTGCTTTTGGACCAGGAAAAATCTGTGTTTGGACAGAAAGATATCATAAATAGGGGTAAATAATCATAGTAAGAAATGTATTTATGTGTCTATAAAAAGATGCTATGGTTTAAGATTGCTAGAGCCAAAAAAGCCTAGGTGTGGAATGGATCAAACCTGCTTTAATAAGGTTTAATTTAATGAAGACAAAATGTTTAAAGGTGAAAAGAAACAAAAAGATAAAGCCATCTGGGTCCCCCACTTAAACAGGCTGCAGAACGAGCCCTGAGAGGTCTGAGAATGGAGTACTTCAAGCATGTGGAGAGCACCTCATGGGTTTTGTAGGTGCTTGTGAGGTCACTGGATACTGAATATCTCAACAATGTGTCCATGGCCAGTGGGGGAATATGTGCTTGTGAGGTCATACTGATAGACTTGGAGCAGGCCATGGACAGTGGAGGTTTTTGGGAGGCCATTGCTTCCTGAAGAGTTGACAGGACAAGAGAAGGCAGATGGTCTGTGTTGTTATGTCAGTGGTTCCCAAGTAGTTGATAGGCCAGACAAAGACCAAAACATGTAGAGAGCTGTGAGATCATTACTTCCTGCATACTTGCTAGGCTGGGAGAAGGCCAATAGGCTGTGTGGGTCCTGAGGAAATGTCTCTAGCCTGAGTCTAGGAACAGGCTTATGGACAGTATAGGTCCTTCTGAGGCTACTGGTACGTGGATGTATGATTGGCCAGGAACTGGCAGATATCTTATGAATGTCCTTGTGATGTCAGTGGTGCCAAAATACTTGACAAGCCAGGAATGGGGACGTGTCAGTGGTGGATGCTGTGACATCACCTTTGCCTGAGTGGTGGATAGCCCAGGAGTGCACACATTACTTGTGTATGACGTTCTGATTTCATTGGTGCTGGATTAGCTTTGATGCCAAGAGGAGGCAGTATGGCTTGTGTGGGAAACTCTGGTGGTTTAGGCCTGGCTGGAGGCCAAACACCCACAAAAGTCAGTCTATCACTCCCCTTTTTAGTTGGACAGGGGAGAAAATACATATTGAGAGGCTTAGAAGTCAAGATAAGGACAGGGAGAGATCATCCTGTCATCAATGACATGGGCAAAACAGACTCAACAGAGTGAAGGAAAGAAAACTCTCTAATGTGTTACACTGCACTGCACACACAGTGACACGAGAGTCGAGTGATGAGAAGCATGACCAAATCTTAAAACACCTTCCCTCACCCCTCTCTTCTTAGCACACTTCCCTTTAGTCATAATTTCACTCCCTTATTCCCCCACATTGTGGCACGGGGTGGGGGCAGGGACTGGGGAAATGGGGGCTTTGGTCAGTTCCTTGCAAATTCATTTCCTTCTTGGCTGGGGGGGCATTCATTCCTCACCCCCTTCCCCTGCTGCACCCTGGGGTCCCACCCACAGCAGACAGTCCTCCAGGACCTTCTCCAACCTGAGTCCTTTCCCCCAGGGCTTCAGCTCTTCCCCAGCTGCCCCAGCCTGGGTCACTGCTCTGGGGGCAGTCACACATCACAGAATGTCTCTCAGGCCCAGACTGCTCCAGCCTGCTCCCCTGGGGGTCACAAGCCACCCCCCCAAACCTGCTCCAGGGTGGGTCTCTCTCTCTCATCTCTGTGCCTCTGACTCTCTCCCCAGGCTGCAGGTGCTGCCAGGGGCTGGCTCCAACACGGGTCACAGCATCTCCTGTCTGTCTCCCCCTGCTCCAGCCTGGGGCCTCTCCACAGGCTGCAGGTGGGGTCTGGGCCTTTTCCCTGGGCTGTGGGGGGACACCCGCTCCCCCATGGGTTTCTCCAGGGGCTCAGGGGCATCTTTCCCTCTGGCACCTGGGGCACCTCCTCCCCCTTCCCTGCCCCTAGTGCCTGTACAGCTCCTCACATCTTCTCACTCCCTTCTCTGGGGGCAAAATGCAGCTGCTTCCATTTTTTCCCTCCTATATGTGATTCCCCCTTCTCCACCAGAACCCAGCAAGGTAAAACTGCGACAACTGAAAAGGTAGTCAGGTATTGGAACAGGCTCCCCAGGGAAGTGGTAGATTCCCAATCCCTGGAGGTATTGAAAAGGTGTGTAGATGTTCTGCTTGAGAACATGGTCTAGAAGTAGACTAGGCAGTCTTAGGCTGTGGTTGGTCTCAGTGATCATAAAGGTCTCCAACCAAAGTGATTCTATGGTTCTATGGTACACTTCCAGGACATTCCCTTTCCTGGTGGGAAAGCATTGACATTTCAGACAAGTAGTGGAGTGATTCAGCTCACGAAGATGTGCTTGGGAATATTTTAGAAATATAAGAAGAAAAAAATGAAATAAAATCTTTCCAGGCAGACATGATGCAAAGAGAGCACAGCTCATCATTATCCAGTGTCTGGGTCACAAAAGATCTGGAGATACTTCATTAGGAATGGGATAAATGTGGACCATGTTACCATAGTTTACATAAACAGGAGGGAAAAAAAACCAACAACCAAAAAGATACAAAAAAGAGATTGGTCCTAACGTGAGTTCAATGGCCACCGATAGGCAAAAGATTTCCTTTGCCAGAAAAGAGGGAACATTCCTCGTAACTCCTAAGGTGTTTTTCTCAGCCGTTGCAGACTGCATTTCAAAAGATGTTAAACATCCAGAAATTACTCTCAAACTAAAGAAGCTAGGGCTGAAAGATGTACCTTGTCTGAAACCTCTTAAGAGAAGACAGAAGCAGCCCCTGTCACTGTGGGTCTCAGCATTTTCCTTTGAAAGGAAAGAGGGAACATTCCTGGTACCTCCTAACGTGTTTGTCTCAGCCATCCCAGAATGCAATTCAAAACATGCTCAACGTCTAGTAATAACTTCCAAACTAAAGAAGCTAGGGCTGAAAGAGGTACCTTGACTGAAACCTCCTAACAGAACAAACAAGCAGCTCCTTTCACTCTGGATCTTGGCCTCTTCCTTTACCAGAAAAGAGGGAACGTTCCTGGTACCTCCTAAAGTGTTTTTCTCAGCCGTAGCAGACTGCAATTCAAATCATGCTAAATGTCCAGCAATTACTCCCAAACTAAAGAGGCTAGGGCTGAAAGATGTACCTTGACTGAAACCTCCTACGAGGACAGACAAATAGGTCCTGTCACTCTAGCTCTCTGCCTTTTCCTTTGCCAGGTAAGAGCGAACATTCCTGGTACCTCCTAAGGTGCTTTTCTCGGTCATAGCAGACTGCAATTCAAAACAAGCTAAATGTGCAGCAATAACACCCAATATAAAAAAGCTAGGAGAAAAAGAGGTACCTTGTCTGATACTTCCTAACAGAATACACAAGCAGCCCCTGTCACTCTAGCACTCTGCCTATTCCTTTGCCAGGTAAGATGGAACATTCCTGGTACCTCCTAATATGTTTTTCTCGGCCAAATCAGACTGCAATTCAAAACATGCTCAACATCCAGCAATAACTCCTAAAGTAAGGAAGCTAGGACTTAAATTTATAGATTGGCAGAAACCTCCTAACAGAACACAGAAGCAGCCCCTCTCAGTCTGGCTCTCAGCCTTTTCCTTTAACAGGAAGGAATGTAGGAACATTCCTGGTACCTCCTATGGTGTTTGTTTAGCCTGTAGCAGACTGCAATTCAAAGCATGCTAAACGTCCATCAAAACCTATCAAATTAAAGAAGCTAACACTGAAATACATAGCTTGGCAGAAACATCCTAACAGAACATACAAGCACAACCTTTCACTCTGGCTGTCAGCCTCTTCCTTTGCCAGGAAAGAGGGAACATTCCTGGTACCTCCTAAGGTGTTTTTCTGGGCCGTAGCAAACTGCCATTCAAAACATGCTAAACGTCCTGCAATAACTCCCAAACTAAAGAAGGGAGGACTGAAATATATATATTGGCAGAAAACTCCTAACAGAAGACAGAAGCAGACCCTGTTACTCTGGGTCTCTGCCTTTCCCTTTGCCAGAAAAGAGGGAACATTACTCGTACCTCCTAAGGTGTTTTTCTCGACCATAGCAGACTGCAATTCAAAACATGCTAAACGTCCAGCAGTAACTCCCAAACTAAAGAAGCTAGGACTGAAAGAAGTAATTGTTTGATTTGCAGTCTGCTACGGCCGAGAAAAACACCTGAGGAGGTACCAGGAACGTTCCCTCATTTCTGGCAAAGGAAAAGGCTGAGCACTAGAGTTCCAGGGTCTGCTTCTGTCTTCTGTTAAGAGGTTTCAGACAAGGTACCTCTTTTTGTCCTAGCTTCTTTAGAATGGGAGTTATTGCTGGACGTTTAGAATGGTTTGAATTGCAGTCTGCTACGGACGAGAAAAACACCTTATGGGGTACCAGGAACTTCCCTCTTTTCTGGCAAAGGAAACGGGTAAGATCCAGAGTGACAGAGTCTGATTCTGTCTTCTTTTAAGAGGTTTCAGACAAGGTTCCTCTTTCAGTCTTAGCTTCTTTAGTTTGGGAGTAATTGCTGGACGTTTAGCATGTTTTGAATTGCAGTCTGCTATAGCCGAGAAAAACACCTTAGCAGGTACCAGCAACGTTCCCTCTTTTCTGACAAAGGAAGAGGCTGAGACACAGTGTAACAGGGGATGATTCTGTCTCCTTTTAAGAGGTTTAAGACAAGGTACATCTTTCAGCCCTAGCCTCTTAAGCTTGGGAGTTATTTATAGATGTTTATCATGATTGGAATTGCAGTCTGTTTTGGCTTAGAAACGACCATAGCAGGTACCAGGAACGTTCCCTCTTTTCTGGCAAAAGAAAATGCTGAGACTCAGAGTGAAGAGTCCAGCTTGTGTGTTCTGTTTGGAGGTTTCAGACAAGGTACATCTTTCGGCCCTAGCTTCTTTAGTTTGGGAGTAGTTGCTGGACGTTCAGCATGTTTTGAATTGCAGTCTGCTACGGCTTAGAAAAACACCCGAGCAGGTACCAGGAACATTCTCTCTTTTCTGGCAAAGGAAGAGGCTGAGATCCAGAGTAACAGGTCCAAATTGTGTGTTCTGTTAGGAGGTTTCAGACAAGGTACATCTTTCATCCCTAGGCTCTTTAGTTTGGGAGTTATTGCTGGACATTTAGCATGTTTAGAATTGCTATCTGCTACAGACCAGAAAAACACGTTAGGAGGTACCAGGAACGTTCCCTTATTTCTTGCAAAGGAAAAGGCTGAAGCCCAGCGTGAAAGGGCGTGCTTTTGTCTTCTTGTAAGAGGTTTCAGACAAGGTACATCTTTCAGCCCAAGCTTCTTTAGTTTGGGAGTTATTGCTGGAGGTTTATCATGTTTTGAATTGCAGTCTGCTATGGCTTAGAAAACCACCATAGCAGGTACCAGGAGTGTTCCCTCTTTTCTGGCAAAGGAAAAAGATAAGAGCAAGTGTGACAGGTCTAGCTTGTGTGTTCTGTTAGGATGTTTCAGACAAGGTACATCTTTCAGCCCTAGCTTCTTTAGCTTGGGAGTTATTGCTTGACGTTTAGCATGTTTTCAATTGCAGTATGCTACGGTTTAGAAAAACACCTTAGGAGGTAGCAGGAACGTTCCCTATTTTCTGGCAAAAGAAAAAGAAGAGAGCTAGAGTGACAAGTCCAGCCTGTGTGTTCTGTTTGGAGGTTTCAGACAAGGTACATCTTTCAGCCCTAGCCCCTTTAGTTTGGGAGTTATTGCTGGACGTTTAGCATGTTTTGAATTGCTAATTTTCTCATCTGCTACGGCCGAGAAAAACCCCTTAGTCGGTACCAGGAATGTTCCCTCTATCCTGGCAAAGGAAAAGGCTGAGAACCAGAGTGACAGGGGCTGCTTCTGTCTTCTTTTAAGAGGTTTCAGACAAGGTACATCTTTCAGCCCTAGCTTCTTTAGTTTGGGAGTTATCGCTGGACGTTCAGCATGTTTTGAATTGCAGTCTGCTATGGCTTAGAAAAATACGTTAGAAGGTATCAGGAATGTTCCGTCTTTTCTGGCAAAGGAAGAGGCTGAGACCCAGAGTGACAGGTCCAGCTTGAGTGTTCTGTTTGGAGGTTTCAGGCAGGGTACATCTTTCAGCCCTAGCTTCTTCAGTTTAGGAGTAGTTGCTGGACATTTAGTATGTTTTGAATTGCAGTCTCCTACGGCCGAGAAAAATACCTGAGGAGGTACCAGGAACATTCCCGGTTTTCTGGTAAAGAAAGAGGCTTAAACCCAGAGTGACAGGTCCAGCTTGTGTGTTCTGTTTGGAGATTTCAGACAAGGTACCTCTTTCAGCCCTAGCTTCTTTAGCTTGGGAGTAATTGCTGGACGTTTAGCATGTTTTGAATTGCAGTCTGCTACAGCCGAGAAAAACACATTAGGAGGTACAAGGAATGTGCCCTCTTTTCTGACTAAGGAGAAAGCTGGGACCCAGAGTGACAGGGGCTGCTTATGTGTTCTTTTAAGAGGTTTCAGAAAACGTACATCTTTCAGCAGTAGCTTCTTTAGTTTGGGAGTTATTGCTAGATGTTTAGCATGTTTTGAATTGCAGCCTTTAACGGCTTAGAAAACCACCATAGGAGGTACAAGGAATGTTCCCTGTTTTCTGGCAAAGGAAGAGGCTGAGACCCAGAGTCACAAGTCCAGCTTGTGTGTTCTGTTTGGAGGTTTCAGACAAGGTACGTCTTTGAGCCCTAGCTTCTTTAGCTTGGGAGCAATTGCTGGACATTTAGCATGTTTTGAATGGCAGTCTTCTACGGCCGAGAAAAACACCATAGCAGGTACCAGGAACGATCCCTCTTTTTTGGCAAAGGAAAAGGGTAAGAGCCAAAGTGCCAGGAGCTGCTTGTGTGTTCTGTTAGGAGGTTTCAGACAAGGTACATCTTTCATTCCTAGCTTCTTTAGCTTGGGAGTAATTGCTGGACCTTTACCATGTTTTGAATTGCAATCTGCTACGGCTTAGAAAAACACCTTAGGAGGTACCAGGAATGTTCCCTCTTATCTGGCAAAAGAAAAGGCTGAGACCCAGAGTGACAGGTCCAGCTTGTGTGTTCTGTTAGGAGGTTTCAGACAACGTACATCTTTCAGCCCTAGCTTCTTTCATTTGGGAATAATTGCTGGACGTTTAGCATGTTTTGAATTGCAGTCTGCTACAGCCGAGAAAAACACCTGAATAGGTACCAGGAACGTTCCCTCTTTTCTAGCTAAGGAAAAGGCTGAGACACAGAGTGACATGGGCTGCTTCTGTCTTCTTTTAAGAGGTTTCAGACAAGGTACGTCTTTCAGCCCTAGCTTCTTTAGTTTGGGAATAATTGCTGGACGTTTAGCATGTTTTGAATTGCAGTCTGCTACGGCCGAGAAAAACACCTTAGCAGGTACCAGGAAAGTTCCCTCTTTTCTGTCAAAGGAATAGGCTGAGACCCAGAGTGACAGGTCCAGCTTTTGTGTTCTGTTTGGAGGATGTACCTTGCCTGAAACCTCCCAACAGAACCTACAAGCTGGACCTGTCACTCTGGGTGTTAGATTCTTCCTTTGCCAGAAAAGAGGGAACGTTCCCGGTACCTGCTATGGTGGTTTTCTAAGCCGTAGCAGACTGCAATTCAAAACATGCTAAACGTCCAGCAATTACTCCCAACCTAAAGAAGCTAGGGCTGAAAGATGTACCTTTTCTGAAACCTCCTAACAAAACACACAAGCAGGTCCTGGCACTCTGGCTCTCAGCCTTTTCCTTTGCTAGAAAAGAGTGAACGTTCCTGGTACATCCTCAGGTGTTTTTCTCGGCCGTAGGAGACTGCAATTAAAAACATACAAAAACTCCAGCAACTACTCCAAAACTAAAGAAGCTAGGGCTGAAAGATGTACCTTATCTGAAATCTCCTAACAGAACAACCAAGCTGGACCTGTCACTCTGAGTCTCAACCTTTTCCTTTGACAGAAAAGAAGGAACGTTCTTGGTACCTCCTCTGGTGTTTCTCTCGGCCAGAACAGACTGCAATTCAAAACATGCTAAACGTCCAGCGATTACTCCCAAACTAAAGAAGCTGGGGCTGAAAAATATACGTAGTCTGAAACCCCCTAATAAAACACACAATCTTGAGCTGCTACTCTGGGTCTCAGCCTCTTCCTTTGCCAGACAAGAGGGAACGTTGCTGGTACCTCCTAAGGTGGTTTTCTCGGCCCCAGCAGACTGCAATTCAAAACACGCAAAACGTCCAGCAACTACTCCCAAGCTAAAGAAGCTAGGACTGAAAGATGTACATTGTCTGAAACCTCCTAACAGAACAACAAGCTGGATCTGTCATTTTAAGTCTCAGCCTTCTCCTATACCAGAAAAGAGGGAACATTCTCAGTACCACCTATTATGTTTTTGTGTTACGTAGCAGACTGCAAATCAAAACATGCTAAACGTCCAGCAATAACTCCCAAACTAAAGAAGCTAGGGCTGAAAGATGTACCTTGTCTGAAACCTCCTAACAGAACACACAAGCTGGACCTGTTACTCTGGGTCTTAGCCTCTTCCTTTGCCAGAAAATAGGGAACGTTGCTGGTACCTCCTAAGGTGTTTTTCTCGGCCGTAGGAGACTGCAATTCAAAACATGCTAAACGTCCAGCAATAACTCCCAAACTAAAGAAGCTAGGGCTGAAAGATGTACCTTGTCTGAAACCTCCTAAGAAAACACACAAGCAGGATTTGTCATTTTGGGACTCAGCCTCTTCTTTTGCCAGAAAAGAGGGAACGTTCCTTGTACCTGCTAAGGTGGTTTTCTCGGCAGTAGCAGACTGCAATTCAAAACATGCTAAACGTCCAGCAACAGCTCCCAAACTAAAGAAGCTAGGGCTGAAAGATGTACCTTGTCTGAAACCTCCAAACAGAAGACACAAGCTAGATCTGTCATTTTGGGTGTCTCTTAGCCTTTTCCTTTGTCAGAAGAGCGGGAACGTTACTGGTCTATACCTCCTATGGTGGTTTTCTAAGCCGTAGCAGACAGCAATTCAAAACATGCTAATCGTCCAGCAAATACTCTCAATCTAAAGAAGCTAGGGCTGAAAGATGTACCTTATCTGAAACCTCCAAACAGAACAGATCAGCTAGACTCTATCACTCTGTGTCTCACCCTTTTCCTTTGCCAGAAAAGAGGGAAAGTTTCTGGTACCTCCTAAGGTATTTTTCTCGGCCGTAGGAGACTGCAATTCAAAACATGCTAAACGTCCAGCAATTCCTCCCAAAGTAAAGAAGCTAGGTCTGAAAGATGTACTTGATCTGAAACGTCTTAACAGAAGACAGAAGCTGGCCCTGTCACTCTGGGTCTCAGCTTATTCCTTTGCCAGAAAAGAGGGAACGTTCCTGGTACCTGCTAAGGTGTTTTTCTCGGCCGTAGCAGACTGCAATTCAAAACATGCTAAACGTCCAGCAATAACTCCCAAACTAAAGAAGCTAGGGCTGAAAGATGTACCTGATCTGAAACGTCTTAACAGAAGACAGAAGCAGCCCCTGTCACTCTGGGTCTCAGCCTTTTCCTTTGCCAGAAAAGAGGGAACGTTCCTGGTACCTCCTCAGGTGTTTTTCTCGGCCGTAGCAGACTGCAATTCAACACATGCTAAACGTCCAGCAATAACTCCCAAAATAAAGAAGCTAGTTATGTAAGATGTACCCCATCTGAAACGTCTTCACAGAAGACAGAAGCTGCCCCTGTCACTCTGGGCCTCAACCTTTTCCTTTGCCAGAAAAGAGGGAACGTTCCTGGTACCTCCTAAAGATGTTTTTCTCGGCCGTAGCAGTCTGCAATTCAAAGCATGCTAAACGTCCAGCAATAACTCCCAAACTAAGGAAGGTAGTTCTGAAAGAAGTACCTGATCTGAAATGTCTTCACAGAAGACAGAAGCAGACCCTGTCACTCTGGGTCTCAGCCTTTTCCTTTGCCAGAAAAGAGGGAACGTTCCTGGTACCTCCTCAGGTGTTTTTCTCGGCCCTAGCAGACTGCAATTCAAAACATGCTAAACGTCCAGCAATAACTCCCAAACTAAAGAAGGTAGTTCTGAAAGATGTACCTGATCTGAAATGTCTTCACAGAAGACAGAAGCAGACCCTGTCACTCTGGGTCTCAGCCTTTTCCTTTGCCAGAAAAGAGGGAACGTTCCTGGTACCTCCTAAGGTGTTTTTCTCGGCCGTAGCAGACTGCAATTCAACACATGCTAAACGTCCATCAATAACTCCCAAACTAAAGAAGCTAGTTATGTAAGATGTACCTCATCTGAAACGTCTTCACAGAAGACAGAAGCTGCCCCTGTCACTCTGGGTCTCAACCTTTTCCTTTGCCAGAAAAGAGGGAACGTTCCTGGTACCTCCTCAGGTGTTTTTCTCGAGCCGTAGCAGACTTGTTGCCTTCCGTCCGGCAATCGACCTCCTACGGTTGAGGTGGCACGGAGGCACTCTCCCGCCCCCGGGCCCGCCAGCACTGACACCAATATGAGGATGCTGTAAATGGCGTTTATTTATGGTTTAACAACAACTTATATATGCCCCATGCCTCGTTACCACCCCTTGACCTGTGTCACTGCCCGTATCATCCTCTCCTGTGCAGAAGCCTTATCTCTAGCAGCATAGTGAGGACCCCTCTTCCCTATTCGCTTCCCGTACAGCTCGTGATCTTCCGGTCGCCATTCCCTGCATATCCCCCTCCCCATGCTAACTAACTGTAGGCTGCGTCGGCTGCTGGTACTTAACTTTAGGATATCGTGCTACCCGCCACCTTTGGGCTTCACAAGGACATACCCACAAGTGGCATTTTGCAACAGGAGATTCAGGGCATTTGCGACCGGCTATTGTTATTATATTGATGATACTTCTTCCTCTGTGGAGGCAGGGTTCACCCCAACACCGTGCTCGTGAGTGTCTTCTCCAGGGTATCATGCCACACGTGTCACGCTGAGCCCGCATTCACGGATCTCCATTCTCACTCATAGGGCAGTTCATCAGCGTCACTGACGTGCTGATCACCAGAGTCCTCGGAGTGCTCCACGAATAGTCATACCCTGTTAAGACACAACTCAGAAATGTGATTAGTCTAACTCTACTTATCTAAGTCGGGTCTAACCCAGCGAGCTGGTACCCATCTAATGTGCTCATTACGTTTAACTGCTGCATACCCTCTCCCTTGTGTTACAAGTTGCCATCCTTTGTCCCACACCCCTGTGTTAGGATCGCGAAGAAGGACAAAAGGTCCTTCGTCTACCATCTTTAATGCCCAGTGTTTTTCGACTGCTGTTTTATTCTCGTCCCCTCTGATGTGGTGGTTGAGTGCATAAAGCGCACGCGTTAGAATTTCAGTATGTTTATGCGTGGGAATGCTCTGGGTATAGCCATCCCCCTCCCCAAGCACTTTAATCTTATCTTTCAATGTTTGATTGGCTCGCTCCACTATGGCCTGGCCCTGACTGTTGTATGGGATGCCCTGGAGTAGGTGAATATTCCATTGGGCCGCCCAGTCTTTCGATGATTGGGCCGTAAAACAGGAGCCATTGTCTGTTTTGATGGTGTGTGGAAGGCCTAACCAGGCTATTGCCGTTGTCCAATGAGTCTGGGCTGCACGGGCCGTAACTTTCTTATGTTGCGTTGCAAGAATGATTCCGCTGCAGGTATCCACTGTTACTGCCAGCCATGGTTGCGGTTTTAATAAGGAACAAAGAGTAAAATCAGTCTGCCATACTTGATTGGGATTCAATCCACGTGGATTCACACCGGCTCCCCATAGCGTTGATCGTTGACAATGTGGGCATGTAGCAACCACGTCCCGCGCTGCAGTCAGCGGAATGTCGCAATACTTCGCTAGCGCTTTGGCGCCAAGATGGAGGTGGTTATGCACATCTTTAGCTCGTGTGAGGGTCCATACTCCTTTGGCTGCTTTGTCCGCCATGTCATTCCCCTCTTGGTAGTAGCCTTGCACTTTGGTGTGGCTATTTACATGGACTACTGTGACGGTAGTGGTGCGTTTCTGAAGAGCTTCTTCCAGCATAATGGCAATAGGCGTGCCTGCCCATCCTGGGCAGGTCATATTTAAGAGAAGCTTATAGACAAACATCGAATCGGTGACAACATTAATGTGCTCTTCAGTCTTGATGGTTAATGCTCGAGCCATTGCGAGTGCTTCCAAATACTGTACGCTGCTAGCTGGTTCTGTAAGCCTAATGCGGTGCCATTGGGTTCCCGTTTTCCAAACAACCACTGCGGTGTTGGTAGCTGAAGAAGCATCGGTAAAAAGGGTGGGTCCAGGTTGTGGTTCACTCAGAACGCGCCTAACCGTTCTGGGGCTTATAATTTGTAAGTGTTTATAGAGCTCCAAGGTAGGACCGCACTTGACGTCTCCAGTATAACCCTCTAATGCTATTGCGACTTGGTCTTGTCTAGAGGCTACTTCTTCCCATTGCGACTTTTTCAGTGGTACCCAGATCGCTGCCGGTTCTTTCCCAAAATGTCGTATGCAGCTAGCTCTTCCTTTTGTCATCAGCTTCGCTAGAGCCGTTATGTGGGACATGTAAGCTGTCGAAATTTGATTAGAAAGAATCCACCAGAGTACCTTGGGCCGTTCCGGAGGCCCCTGTCCTATCACTCCTACGGCTCCAGCTTTAGTAACCGTCAAAAAAATTTCTACAGATTGTTGGGGGTCCCACCTATGAAGCTTACTTTGGGTTGTTAAGGATTCAATA